>CM039511.1:25503618-26103618 GCA_022432975.1 Begonia masoniana
TTTCATCATTTGCCGGCGAAAGTTTGGTTTTCTTCTGTTCATCTTCTTCTTTGCAGAGAATAGTTGGAGGACTTGTCTTCTATGGTTACTTTGATTTTCCACTTGCATGAAAACGACCAAAGCCTTGACAATGGCCCAGTACAGTTTTCTGCACCAAATAACATTGACTGTCGAGGACCAACGCATTACTTTTATCTGGTCCGGAAACTGATGACTCCTCCGTTTTCCAGACCCACTCAGAGGAGAGAGAGGGATCTTCACCCTCTACTTGACGTAAAATTTTGCTCTCATTCAGGGGTTTACACGAAGAAGAAGAAGAGATACCGAGTGCAGTAGTTTATTCAATGGAAATTAGTCATAAATGCAGACCAACCTGCCTTCATATCTTGAACGCCACGGTGATCTGAAGACGAGTCAGGGTGACAGAAATCACACTGTTGGGTTTCATTTGTCATAGACTTTCTGCCTCTTTGATTTGTTTTCTTATTTATTTATTTATTCCGTTATATTGTAATAATATTACATAAACATTAGACTCTAAACATCTACACAGAAGTTTGAGACTTTAACACGTACAATACTATTTGCTTATAATTCCGACACGTCCAAGAATTTAATGTTAAGAAGGTCTCCTCGTCTCTGTATTGTGTTTCCAGGTTCCACCTCTAATCCTTTGATATAACACTGGAAGGTAGTCTTTTTAAAAATTAGGGAAATTCAATTTAGAAAACCCCAAAAATGAAGTCCATGACAATGAAACAACGCATGAACATTCATATATCATATATAACGTGAATACCATCAAAACCTTACAATTACCATCAAAACATCACAAGCACAGACTATAAAGTAATTAACCCTAAACTACCCAACCAAAGCAGTTAAACAGGCAAAGCACCAACATTCACCAACAATCCTCGAGGGACAAAGCTTGACATATGGTGTAGGCCAATCGGCCATAGTAAGTCACGAGAACTTACCTTAAATCCTTAGCATACTAAGCACTATCCGTGAGCTTGTTCACCTAAGACAATTTATAACACACGACATTAGAATCGAGTCTAACCCAATCGGACTCTGTTAATTCCACTTAACTATCCTCCATAATAATAAATGCCTTATTATCATTCAACATTCCAATAGCTAACAATTTCTAACTTCCATCGGCAATTTCTAACGAAACCCTATTTGAATAACAACTCTAAAATCGAAGGGTAACAATCCAGAACATTAAAACCTTACCTAGGGTCGCGATTTAGGAATGAATCGTGAAGGAAATTGATCGGTTGGAGGAGCCGTTGAATTGTGAAGAAGCGTAGGGGTGGAGAGAATTTTTGTGGATGTAAAAGTTAAAGGAGAGAAAGAGTGAAAGTAAATGTGGTTTCTCGTAAGGGAGGGAAAAGGAAGGTGTTGCCTTCGCCAAGCTTCTTCCACAAGTTTTGACACTTGTCACACTCTCACTTGGTGCTCCCAACTACCCCCTTTTTACTTCCTAATTTGCCCATCCATCCAATTGCTTGTTTGGTTGAACCTAGTTTGGTTTCTCCAACTTATCTCGTTATTTGACTAACTATTCGTTTTCTCCAAATTTTCTTATTTCACCATAAATTCTAATTTATTATTTAGGTCCCAATAAAACTTTTCGTTCGCAAAACGGACTTAATTTGATATATTTACAAAAATGTCATTATTTATTGGAATTACAAAATCCCATAAAACCGGGTATTACAAGTATATAAGCATCTCTTGGGGTTCTTGGAAGCCACTTTTGAACAAATTACAATCAATTACAACTTTAATTTTTGAATTGGAATACTTTCATTTTCAAAGCTTGCATCATTTTCGATGGTTTCATCCGACTAGTTTGTGTGCAAACAAGTTGTGCTTGATATTCGTGAGCTTAATCAAGCATTCCTATTAGTGTCACCTTCTAATTACTTTCCCTAAGTATTTAATTCTTCAGCAAGGTGGCATCCAAGCTCTGAACAATATGAATTGGAGATTTTTCTAGTGAAAGGTGGTGAGGAGAACCATGGGTATGCCAAACCTGATACCCTTTAACAATCGTAATAGAAACTCAAGAAACCCTTTGAAATCAAGTATAAAGAATTTGAGCGCAATCGAACTTTGTCGATGGAACCAAAGTTATCAAACAAAGAGTTTGACCCGTAATCGAACTTGTAGTTAGAATTAAAGCTATCAAGTTAATCTTTCAAGTTTTGACTTGAACAAGATCTAGTTCTTCACAAATAATCGAAGAGAAAATTCTCACAAAGAGTAACTCAAAATCTTGTATATTGATTGTATAATGCCGTAAGATTTATGCTTTTAAATAGACTACAAAATATTCTAATCTAATAACAAAGTAATTAGGAAACATCTAAAGATTATGAAACTTAACAAATTAATTAAAGGAAACTAGAATAAAACAAAGACAAATTAGGCAACCAAATAAAAAGAAACTTTGACCACATAATATAAGGAAACTTGGACAAATTTGATTGATGAATTTCGTGGCTCTTCTTTCTAAATTCGTGCCCCACCTTCCTTTAAGAATTAGGAAATAAGTGCTTCTTAATTTGATAGAGTAAAGAGAACTCTGCATGAATTTTGCATGTGCATGTTTTGTTGTTATGCCTCCATTCCACTTGCTACTAAATCTTTAGGTATTTTTTAAGTATCTTCGGCCTTTCTTTCTTCCCAAACATCCTCTTCAATACTTAATAAATTTATTAATTCCAGCTATTGTTGAAAAGAATCTTTCTCTTGACTTTCTAGAATCAATCCATGTAAGACTTCATGCATTTTCTTAATTCTTGATCTGTCATTGAGCTCATATATCTTGACATGAATTTTTAACTTCGGGATTAAAGATGGTTGTACCTTGATTCACATCAGGTGGCCAAAGTAGTGATATGACACCAATTGCACCTTTTAGAACAAACTTGGTGTAATATCCCGCTTTATGAGATATTATTATTTTAATATAAAATGACATTTTCGTAAATATGTCAGATTAACTCCGTTTTACAAAAGGAAAGCGTCATTAGAATCCTAATAATTTATATGGATTTTAGGAATATTATGGGATTTTTAGGAGTTCAAACACTAAATTTACGAGAATTACGTGTCTCGTAATATAATGAACGTTTTCGTAAAAATAGTAAACGAGGTCCGTTTTGCGAACGGACAGTTTTGTTAGAACCCAAATCATAAGTTGGATTTATTGGTGAAATAAGAAAATTTGGAGAATCCGAACGGTCAGCCAATTAACGAAACGAAGGATGAAACAAAAAGATTTAAGTGAGAAGGGCAATATAGTAATTTACAAAATCAAAAATATAAACCTAACCTAATATTTTCTTTCTCCCTGCTTCTTCATTTCTCCCTGCCCGCGCGAAGACCAGAGAGCAAGCTCTCTCCTCTGGCCGACGACGTTCCGTCGATCCGAGCTCCGTTTCGCCTTCCGTTCGTTCCGTTTCCTTCGCGTTTCTTCCTTCTCTCGCTACCCTAGGTATGTGTCTATAATCTTAGAGCCTTTATTTCAAGTTTTACGATGTTTTAGAAAGTTAGGGTTTCGATTTAAATCCGTTAAAAATGCGAATTAGGGCTCGTAATTAATAGGTTAGCCGTGATTAGGTATATATTGAACGTATTGGACGTTATGGGACGAAGTTAAATCAATTTGTGAAAATGTTATAAATTGGTTAATTTTCGGGTTTTAGGGCAAATCTCGTTAATTTGGATTACGGACTATCGAGCATTAATTGTTGGTTTAAATGCTTCGATTAGTTAAGTTAAGATTTTAGGAAAATTCTTTAGTTAAGGTTTTGTTAAATTGGATGTTTAGGAGTTTAAACTAATTTTAACGAAAACTGTTGTAAATTGGCTTAGGTGAACAAAGCTCCCTGACGGCTCTCGATTTGCTAAGGACTTCAGGTAAGTTTCTGTGACTTGTTTGGCCGATTGGCCTACACCATAAGATTTGTATTGATCAAGGAAATTGGAGATGTTTGTGTGTTTCGGGTAATTTGAATGGGTAGTTAGTTTAGTTTTGATTAGGTTGTTAATTGTTTGTTTATGCTCTGATTATGTTTATAGTATCGCACATGTCACGCATATTGTTTCTGAAAAGCACGAAAAAGGATTTCTATGCATGTTTTCATGAAAAGGAAAAGGATAACGAAATGTATGAATGAATGTAATCTGTTGTCGACGGTGGTGGTGGTTCAGACATGGCTGCTTGGGGAGCATGTCTTCCCCCCGGTTAGATACGAGGGGCTATCCAATCGCGGGATGTGCCGTTCCTATCTAGCGAGAGTGTGGCCACGGTGAAGTAAAAGTAATGGAATGGAATGGAATGAAATGATTAGCGAAAAGGTAGGAAACATGTTTTATGATCTGCACGCATGGCATGCATTGCATTCACGTAGACTTACTGAGCCTTAAGCTCACGACTTATGTTTATGGTGTAGGTGACCTCTACACAGGTGAGGATGAGATCCCTCCACCCGAGGCATGATCGGTTGAAGAAAGATGGCCCGCGAGAGTGTGCTGAGTAGTCGAGGCGCGTTTTGACCCGTGGGGACGTAGGTATATGTTTTGGGGACGTGATATGAATTGTGTAAATTGAATATATTAGGATGTTTGATCTGGTTGGTTAATAGGTTTATGTTTGGACGATTTGAAACCTGGTTTATAACTGCTTGGTAAATGTATTTAAAACGTTTGTTAAAGTTTAATTAGTGTTATTGAAGTGTTTTGAATGATTTTAAATGGTTACGGGTATGCTCGGTTTTTGGAGCTATCCACGCAGTTGGACTTCGCCAAGTCCGCCGTAATACGATTGAGTTTAGAATACGTTTGAGTGGGATTGAAGCTATGAGTTGGTTGATAATGTTGATGAATGTAATGAATGAAATGTGAAAATGTTGAAGGAAAAGTGAAGTGTATTGCTCTCTGGAATCGGATTCCAGAGAGCTGAGATTGTGTTCTGCTCTCTGGAATTCCAGAGAGCTAAGTATTGAACGAAAACTGAACGAAAACAGAAGGAAGAAACAAGGGAGAAGTCTGATCGCTTGGGCGATCGCTGCATAAGGTGTGCAGCGATCGATCTCTGCAGCAAGCAGAGATCGATCGCTGCTCTGCAGCAAGCAGAGATCGATCGCTGCTCTGCTTGCTGCGTTGGCAGCCATATGCGGCGATCTATCTCTGCCTTTGGCAGAGATCGATCGCTGCTTTGGCAGCGATAATCACCATCAGCGATCGGTCTCTGCCTTCAGCAGAGACCGATCGCTGCTTGATCAATGCATGGCAGCGATCAGTCGCTGCTATGCACAGCGCCTGATCGCTGCTTGAAATTTTGGGGGCAGAATCCCAATTCTGCCCTCCCACTTTTCTAAACGATTTTAAATGTTTAAATAAATGTTTTAAGTTTTATTTAATTATTAAACGTCTTGTTTTAAATGTTTTGGAGGTCCGATTTCGATTCCGTTTTAAATTCTGATTTAGTTTCCGCTCAAGTATAAGCTTAAAGTTAAAATGAAAAATTTTATTACGGAAATATGGGTACGGATTTAGGGGTGTGACAGTTATGGTATCAGAGCCCCCGGGTTTTAAAATCGGTTCTGTAGACTGCTCGACTGCACAGCCACTACGCGGACATCCTTCATCAACTGTAAGTCTGTTTATTGTTTTATTTGATTTTGTTACTTAGGATTATTTGTTTGTAAATTTTATAGGAGTTTATAAGTATGGTTCGAGGAAGGGATCCTAGAGATGACGCGACGGATCGTCTTATGGATTTGATAGACCGCCAGTCTCAACATATGGACCGGCAAGCACAGCAGATAGCGGATCTAGTAAATCGAGAGAACCAGCGAGAGAATCAAAGAGCTCAGGAGCTGGTAGTGCCCAATAATCAGGGTATGCAGAGGTTCCAAGGCCTGCAACCTCCAGTATTTGATGGCCAGTCATCGGATCCGACTCGTGCTGAGGAGTGGATCCGAGTGATGGAGGATATGCTGGATTACGCAGAGGTTGGCAACGGGAGCAAGGTGGCTTATGCCACTTTTCACTTAGCGTTGGATGCCCGTTTCTGGTGGGACTCGATCAAGTCGACTACGGATGTATCAGTTATGACTTGGGATCGGTCCAAGTTTTTATTCTTTGATAAATACTTCAGCCGCACAGTGAGGGTGGCAAAGAGAAATGAGTTCACACAGTTAAAGCAGACGGGCTCGGTTACCGATTACATACGGAAGTTTGAGGCCTTATCACGATTTGCCCCACGTCTTGTCAGCGATAACGAGGAGAAGGTACACCAGTTTATGGAGGGACTTAATCCTGAGATTCGAATGCACGTTATTGTCTCAGGTATTATAGATGTGCCCTATTCGGAAGTTACGGCCAAGGCTCTGGATATCGAGGCTGCTAGAGCGACTTGTGTTAGGCCGAAGGAGCCAGCTAAGGGCTTCTTTCGTGAGCTCCAGCCTCAGTCGTGGGACCGAGACTGGCAATCGAATGGGCAACAACAGCCACAACAACAAGGGGGCAATATGAGGCCTTCCGATGGTAGGGGCGACCGGAGAAAAGGGAAGCAAGTGCAAGGGACTACACAAAAGCCTCTTTGCCCGCAGTGCCAGAAGGAGCACTACGGTGACTGTTTGACGCGTACCAATAGGTGCTATCGATGTGGGGAAGCTGGCCACTATATCATGAACTGCCCATTATCGAACCGAAATCAACCAGGCAGAGATCAACAGAACAGAGATCAAAGAAAGGTTGGACCAAGAGTCTTTGCTTTCATCGAGCCCGGCGACGCCGACGATGGGGCCCAGCCTTCTACTATTCCAGGTATTATTTTAATTACCTGTATGGCGTTATGCATATGATAGATAAAGTGTATAGACCTGAAATTTGTAAGGAAGAGAATATTATGTGGGTAAGAGTGGTTACTAGGAGAACCTTGACGAGGAGATGGTAGGCTACATGTAAGACAATAAAGACCAAATAGAAATATGGTTATACATTAGTAGGATCACTTGGATTTAATCAACGGAGTTTTCACACTTAAGGTTTACTAAGAATTAGAGAAATACACCTTATGAAATATGAGTTTCAAGTAGGTAGGTATTGTTCCTAATTGGCAACCTCTTCAAGTATTAAAATGCGACTAATCATGAAAGACGAACGTTTAGATATAAAACTATAGAGGAGTACCTTAGATCGTTAGAATGCCGAGAGTATATTTAAATAGATGAAGGAGTACCGTAGAAATTGTATATTGGGAATTCGTATGAAGTTGAGAGTGTCTAAGCGAAAATAGAACTCAAGAGATAAATTGAGGTTAATGGTCAAATAGAATAGTTAGAACCGGACAGGAACGAGCAAAAGATGGTAAGTTTAGTTAGTAAATTCAATTTAGCCTTGCGTGAAATTAAGGAAGAGGAGAAGAAGATGGTAGGAATTCTGGAAATTAACGGCACTCGGAGTTAATAGAGATCCGAGATAGACGAATGAGTGTAACGCAAGTAGTATGAGAAATTTAGTTAAGAATATAGTGATTGGATTCGAGAACGAAACTTAGACTGAGTGCGAAATCTAAGGGAATCCCGGTTGCATAGTTAAAGTAGCATAACAATGTCGATTTAGTTGTGAAACCTATCGCGGAATAATTAGCGAAATTAGCAAATTTGTCTAGAAAAATGTGTGACTTGGAGAATTTGATGAGATTCAGAGTGTAAGTGAAGGGGCGTACGGTCCAATTGAGAGTAGAGAATACGAATTTAATACTGAGGTTGAAGAGTATAGTAGGAATTTTGGCTTAGAACCATGGAGGTTAACTGTAACGACCCCAATACTGTACCCGTATTTCCCGTACTATTTTTTTTTTTTTTTAATCTTTAACTAAACTCTAGGCGGAACCTAAACCGAAATCGAAACCAGAATCGAAATCGGAATTGAAATCTAACTTTAAAATCATTTAAAACAATTAAATAAAACTATATTAAAACTAATTTAAATTAAAATAAAAGGGGAGGGCAGAATTGACATTCTGCCCGAGAAAGAGGGCAGGGATCTCGCTGGCGCGCGCGGCGCCTGATCGCTGGCAGCGATCGCGCGCGCAGCGCCCGATCGCTGGCAGCGATCGCGTGCGCAGCGCCCGATCGCTGGCAGCTATCGCGGCCTTCACGCCCGATCGCTGACCTTCGCTTCTCTGCTTCTTTCTATCCATGCTTTCTATACTTATGCTCTCTGAAATCTCAAATTCCAGGGAGCAAGACAATTCATCACAACTCTCTGGAATCGATTCCAGAGAGCAACCTCATCTTATTGATCAATAACCACAATGGACTCGAACCAAAATATATCCTACACTCAACCAACTTGCAGCGGACTTTGCGAAATCCAACTGCATGGATAGCTCTAAAAACCAAGCCTATCCGTAACCAATCAAAATATTTCTATAACGTTAAATAAGGCTTGAAACCAAAACGTTTTACCAATCAGTTTATAAAAACCTTAAAAACATCAGTAAGTAACCTTAACGTCTATCAGAACCAAGCATCCTATAATTTCTATACAAATTAACCAGTACATCCCAAAATATCCCAAAAACCCTCAAAACTCTGTACATACTTCCCCACGGGTCAGGTAAGCCTCGACTGCGCCAGCACACCACCGCAGCCATCCTCCGTCAACTGTATCATGCCTCAGGAGGAGGAATCCCATCCTCACCTGGTTCCTCGATATCTAGATCACCTACACCATACAATACACTATGAGATGAAATCCCAGTAAGTTCTACGTAAATGCAATGCATGCTGTGCGTATGAGTTCGATAAACCATGCTTTATTTTATCTTACTATGCAATGCTCAATAGGTGTCACCGAGATCCTATCCCTCTAACCAGAGAGAGCTCATCCAGCGGGCGGACTACTCTTTCCAGCTAGAGGCGGGGGGGTGCACGCTTACAACACGTACAGCCGTGCCTGAGCCCCACCTCGCGTGACCAAAACAATACGCCTTTCGGCCAATACGCCTTTCGGCCAGTGCTATGCTTTACGTTATCTTTAAAACTCTGTGCGGAAGTTCATTTTCATGCTTTTCTTTAAAACAAGTGATGCGTGAACAGTTCAATATCATACATTAAACAAACAGTAAACAAGCAATAATATATACCATCAAGACTGTAAAGCGTAAACTATAAACTCCTAAAACCTAACTACCCAAACCAAATACAATTAAACAAACGCATCTCCAAAACTCCTCGAGACGACACGACGTACGGTGTAGGCCAATCGGCCAAAGAAGATCACGAGAACTTACCTCGTGTCCAAAGCAGCTCAAGCTCCGTCCACGAGCGCTGTTTCACCTAAGCAATTTACAAGGATTGACGTTAAAACAAGTTTAAGTTAATAAACTTCCAAATTGTCAAAACCTTAACTAAAGGGCTTTCTAAAATTCTAATCCATTTCATCGAGCTATTTATTCGAGAAATTTACGCTCGGCACCTAAATTCTCAAATTACGAACTTTTCTGAAAATCCTAAAATTCTCGGATTTTAAACTTTTTCACGAATTGATCCAACTTCGTCCAATAATGTCTAATACGTTTAATATACACTTAATCACGGCTAATCTATTAATTACGAACCCTAATTCGCGTTTTTAACGAATAAATCGAAACCCTAATTACCTAAAACGCTACGAAACTAAAGATTTAACGTTCGAAAACTGTAGAGACATACCGAGAACGTCGATTGGAGGAAGAAACGTGAAGGAAACGAAACGAACGGAGGTCGGATCGGAGTCGGATCGTGAGAAGTCGCGCGGCTGGCAGAGAGGGTTCGCGAGTTCCAGAGAAGAAAAGAAGAAGAATGAAGAAGAAGAGGAATTTGGTTATTTTTATAAAATTGATTTGGTAAATTACCAAATTGCCCTTCTTTAGTTTTTATATAGATTTCTTCTTTCGGTTCGTTAATCGTCTAGCTATTCGGTTTCACCAAATCTCCTTAATTCACTAACAAGTCCAACTTATTATTTGGGATTTAACAGAACTGTCCGTTTGCAATTTGGACCTCGTTTACTATTTTTACTGAAACGTCATTTACATTACGATACAGGTAATTACTCGGAATATAGCGTTTAATCTCCAAAAATTCCCATAATTTCCTTAAAATTCCTATTAATTGTTAGGATCGTAATGACGCTTTCTTTTCGTAAAACGGACCTGATTTGACATAATTACCAAAAATGTCATTATATAACAAAATAACAATATAATATATTATATCTGTAATCCGTACAAGCCGGATATTACATTCTACCCTCCTTATTCAGAATTTTGTCCACAAAATTAAATCATACAAATAGATCAGGATAACTAGTCATCATATCCTGCTGTCGCTCCCATGTAGCCTCTTCCACCTCGTGGTTCCGCCATAGGAGCTTGACTAGCGGAATCTCTTTGTTGCGTAGCACCTTGATGGAAGACTCCAAAATACGTACCGGCCTCACCTCATAGCTCAAGGTAGGCTGTACCTCGATATCTGTAGCCTCCACGATATGCGACGGATCGCGCAAGCACTTCCGAAGCATAGACACATGAAATACGTCGTGGATACCCTCCATAGAAGCTGGAAGCTGCAATCTGTACGCCAACTTCCCGATCCTCTTCAGAATAGGAAAGGGCCCCACATAACGAGGGTTTAACTTGCCCCTCCTTCCAAATCTCGCTACGCCTTTGAACGGAGAAACCTTCAAATAAACTTCGTCACCCTCTTCGAACTCTAGCTCTCTCCGTCTAGTGTCAGCATAGCTCTTCTGCCTGCTCTGAGCTACCTCGATACGCTGTCGGATAATGGCAATCTGCTCTGTCGTCTGCTGTAGAATCTCTGGACCCACGATGCTGGCCTCGCCAACCTCGTCCCAATACAGTGGAGATCTACACTTTCGACCATATAAGGCTTCATACGGAGCCATACCGATAGTAGCCTGGAAGCTGTTAATATAAGAGAACTCGATCAGTGGCAAATACCTGCTCCACGATCCCTGAAACTCCAGCACACATGCTCTGAGCATATCCTCCAGAATCTGATTCGTCCTCTCTGTCTGCCCATCAGTCTGAGGATGAAATGAGGTGCTGAAATCAAGCTGAGTCCCCATAGCCTTGTGCAGACTCTTCCAGAACTTTGACGTGAATCTCGGATCTCTGTCGGAGACAATAGAAACTGGCACGCCGTGCAGTCTGACAATCTCCTGCACATAAAGCTCGGCGAGCTGATCCATAGAAGATGTCATCCTCACAGATAAGAAGTGGGCCGACTTTGTCAATCGGTCCACAATAACCCAAATGCCGTCATGGCCTCTCGTAGTCCTCGGGAGCCCCACAATGAAATCCATGGAGATCTGCTCCCACTTCCACTCCGGAATCGGCAGTGGTAACAGTGTTCCAGCGGGTCTCTGGTGCTCAGCCTTTACCTGCTGACATACTAGGCAGGTCTCAACATACTTGGCAACCTCCCTCTTCATGTTCGGCCACCAGAAGTGCTGTCTCAAATCCCGGTACATCTTGGTACTCCCCGGGTGCACAGAATATGCCGAAGAATGTGCCTCGGCCAATATCTCCTTCTTTAGATCCTCGTCACTAGGCATGTACCACCTATGCCTGAACTTCAGAATACCATCCTCTGATAAATGGAAATCTGGCGAGTCTCCCAATGTCATGCTCGATCGAAGCTCCATACACTCCGTATCACTCTGCTGAGCCTCGCGTATACGATCAAGAATAGTTGGCCTGAGAGAAATGTTGGCAAGCATATAGGACAACTCTGCCACTATCTCCACGTCGAATCTCTCAATCTCAGACCGCAGCGTAACTGACATCGCTGCTAATGATGGCTGACTCGCAGAAGGCACTCTACTCAATGCATCAGCTACCTTGTTCGCCTTTCCTGGGTGGTACTTGATATCAAAATCGTAATCATTGACGAACTCAAGCCATCGCCTTTGTCGCATATTCAGCTCCTTCTGCGTAAATAAGTACTTCAAGCTCTTGTGGTCAGAAAATATCTCGCACTGCTGCCCATATAAATAATGCCTCCATATCTTCAGTGCGAAGACCACAGCTGCTAACTCGAGGTCGTGCGTGGGGTAATTCTGCTCGTACGGCCTCAACTGCCGAGAAGCATAAGAAATAACTCTCCCCTCTTGCATCAATACACAACCGAGTCCCACTCCCGATGCATCACAATAAACACTGTACCTGACACCTTCATTAGGTAGCGCCAGTACTGGAGCAGTGGTCAATCTCTGCTTTAACTCCATAAAGCTGTCATCACAAGCAGACGTCCATACAAACTTCTCGTTCTTCCGTGTCAATCGCGTAAGAGGAAGTGTGATCCTCGAGAATCCCTCTATAAACTTCCTATAATAACCGGCCAACCCGAGAAATCCACGCACCTCACGTACGTTCTTCGGCTGTGGCCAATCTCTGACCACCTGAATCTTGCTCGGATCCACAGAAACTCCGTCCTGTGATATAATATGGCCAAGGAAGCTCACCCTGTCAAGCCAGAACTCGCACTTCGAAAACTTTGGATACAGATGGTGCTGACATAGGGTCCTCAGAACAATCCTCAGATGCTCCTCGTGTTCTTCCTTCGTTTTAGAGTAGATCAATATGTCGTCGATGAAAACCACCACGAACTTGTCCAGATACTCCTTGAAGACACGGTTCATCAAATCCATAAACGCTACAGGGGCATTAGTAAGTCCAAAAGACATAACAAGGAACTCATAATGCCCATACCTCGTTCGGAATGCCGTCTTTGGTATATCATCCGTACGGACCTTCAGCTGATTGTAACCCGAGCGGAGATCAATCCTGGAAAATACTCGGGCACCCTGTAGCTGATCAAATAAGTCGTCAATACGAGGCAGTGGATACTTATTCTTCACTGTGAGCTTATTCAACTCCCTGTAATCAATACACATCCTGAGGGTCCCGTCTTTCTTCTTGACAAACAGAACGGGCGCACCCCAAGGCGATACACTGGGTCGAATAAACCCCTTCTCTAACAGCTCGTCAAGCTGAGTCCTCAACTCTCTCAACTCAGCTGGTGCCAACCGATACGGGTTCTTGAACCTCGGCGCGGAGTTTGGATAGACATCGATAGTGAATTCGATCTCCCGGTCTGGTGGTAACCCGGGAAGATCATCAAGGAAAATACCAGAGAACTCTCTGACAATAGGGATGTCGCTCGGCATCAATCCGCTGAGCAACTGACAATCAAAGACAGAGGCCAAATAAATAGAGCACGCACCTTTAAACTGATCGTTGACCATCATGGAATAAGAGATAGGCGAGCTACTCAATCTGCTCATTGCCTGATAAGAAAACTCAGCTTTACCCGGAGGTCGAAAGGTGACAATCCCGGATCGACAGTCGATGGTGGCGAAATGCTGTGACAGCCAGTCCATCCCCAAAATAAGGTTATAATGCTCTATGCCCATAACAATGAGGCGAGCATAGAGAGTACGGTCCCCAATCGAGATAATATTGCCCTGCACTACACGGCCGGACTGCATACGCTCTCCTGAAGGTAGCATCACACTATACTCGCATTCTGCTAACTCAGGCGCAAGCCTCAATCTCGACACACAAGCGGTGGAAACAAAAGAATGTGTAGCCCCCGTGTCTAACAAAGAAAATACGGGAACGCCAGTAAGTAATATAGTACCTGCTATCACGGCAGACTGATCCTCGTTATCAACATCACCAGGCTCGATAAGAGCGAAGATCCTGGGCATAACGCTCCTCTGACGACCACCTGACTGATCTAGACCACGCTTCGGGCAGTCTCTAGCAAAATGGCCCGGCTCTCCACACCAATAACATGCACCCGTACCCATCCTGCACTGGCCAGAGTGTTCCTTCTGACATTTAGGACAAACAGGTACCTGAGAGGCAACCTGCACTTGCTTACCCTTACCCCGGTCATTACCTCCCTCTAGAGGTCTCTTCACACCCCTCTGCTGCTGCTGGGGCTGCGCTCTCGGCTGATACCCTCGGTTCAGAGACTGAGGACGTATCTCTCGGAAGAAACCCTTAGCTGGCTCCCTCGGCTTGACAGAACTCTGATCTACTGCCTCAATATCAAGAGCTCTAGCCACAATGTCTTCATAGGATACACCACGTACCCCTGATATCGTAAGGCGCATCCGGAACTCCTGGCTAAGTCCCTGTAAAAACCGACGCACCTTATCCTCGTTGACGCTGACCTGCCGTGGTGCAAATCGAGAAAGCGCCTCAAACCTCCTCACATACTCGGCAATAGAACCAATCTGCCGTAACTGCATAAATTCAACCATCTTCGCCTCTCATACGGTATGGCTGAAATATTTGTCGTAGAATAACTCTCTGAATCTCTCCCAGCCCATAATAGTCACATCGGTAGTCGTCTTGATAGAATCCCACCAAAACCGAGCATCCAGAGCTAAGTGGTAGGTCACCAATGCAACCTTCTCTCCATCCTCTATGCTAGCATACGCCAGCATGTCCTCCATCGTGCGAATCCACTCCTCGGCTGAAGAGGGATCCGTAGACTGTCCGGTAAAGATAGGGGCTGAAGCTTCTGAAACCTCTCCATCCCCCGGTTACCCGGAATAGCTGCCTCCCGAGCTCTAACGCCCTCTAGGTCTATCAAAGTACCCAGCTGTTGAGACTGTCTCTCCATCTGCTGAGCCTGTCTCTCCATATGCTGAGACTGCTGGGCAATAAAATCCTTGAGCGTGTCAATCGTATCATCTCTGTCGTCTCGATCGTTTCGTGGACGCACCATACTTATAAACTCCTATATAAAAGTTAAAACAAATATTCTAAGAAACTAGAAATCGAATAAAGCTATAAACATACTTACAGTTGATGAAGAATGTCCGCGTAGTGGCTGTGCAGTCGAGCAGTCTACAGAACCGATTTTAAAACCCGGGGGCTCTGATACCATAACTGTAACGACCCCAATACTGTACCCGTATTTCCCGTACTATTTTTTTTTATTTTTTTTTATTTTATTTTTTTATCTTTAACTAAACTCTAGGCGGAACCTAAACCGAAATCGAAACCAGAATCGAAATCGGAATTGAAATCTAACTTTAAAATCATTTAAAACAATTAAATAAAACTATATTAAAACTAATTTAAATTAAAATAAAAGGGGAGGGCAGAATTGACATTCTGCCCGAGAAAGAGGGTAGCGATCGCGCTGGCGCGCGCGCGATCGCTGCCAGCGATCGGGCGCGCAGCTCCTGATCGCTGGCAGCTATCGCGGCCTTCACGCCCGATCGCTGACCTTCGCTTCTCTGCTTCTTTCTATCCATGCTTTCTATACTTATGCTCTCTGAAATCTCAAATTCCAGGGAGCAACACAATTCATCACAACTCTCTGGAATCGATTCCAGAGAGCAACCTCATCTTATTGATCAATAACCACAATGGACTCGAACCAAAATATATCCTACACTCAACCAACTTGCAGCGGACTTTGCGAAATCCAACTGCATGGATAGCTCTAAAAACCAAGCCTATCCGTAACCAATCAAAATATTTCTATAACGTTAAATAAGGCTTGAAACCAAAACGTTTTACCAATCAGTTTATAAAAACCTTAAAAACATCAGTAAGTAACCCTAACGTCTATCAGAACCAAGCATCCTATAATTTCTATACAAATTAACCAGTACATCCCAAAATATCCCAAAAACCCTCAAAACTCTGTACATACTTCCCCACGGGTCAGGTAAGCCTCGACTGCGCCAGCACACCACCGCAGCCATCCTCCGTCAACTGTATCATGCCTTAGGAGCAGGAATCCCATCCTCACCTGGTTCCTCGATATCTAGATCACCTACACCATACAATACACTATGAGATGAAATCCCAGTAAGTTCTACGTAAATGCAATGCATGCTGTGCGTATGAGTTCGATAAACCATGCTTTATTTTATCTTACTATGCAATGCTCAATAGGTGTCACCGAGATCCTATCCCTCTAACCAGAGAGAGCTCATCCAGCGGGCGGACTACTCTTTCCAGCTAGAGGCGGGGGGTGCACGCTTACAACACGTACAGCCGTGCCTGAGCCCCACCTCGCGTGACCAATACAATACGCCTTTCGGCCAATACACCTTTCGGCCAATACTATGCTCAATACGCCTTTCGGCCAGTGCTATGCTTTACGTTATCTTTAAAACTCTGTGCGGAAGTTCATTTTCATGCTTTTCTTTAAAACAAGTGATGCGTGAACAGTTCAATATCATACAATAAACAAACAGTAAACAAGCAATAATATATACCATCAAGACTGTAAAGCGTAAACTATAAACTCCTAAAACCTAACTACCCAAACCAAATACAATTAAACAAACGCATCTCCAAAACTCCTCGAGACGACACGACGTACGGTGTAGGCCAATCGGCCAAAGAAGATCACAAGAACTTACCTCGTGTCCAAAGCAGCTCAAGCTCCGTCCACGAGCGCTGTTTCACCTAAGCAATTTACAAGGATTGACGTTAAAACAAGTTTAAGTTAATAAACTTCCAAATTGTCAAAACCTTAACTAAAGGGCTTTCTAAAATTCTAATCCATTTCATCGAGCTATTTATTCGAGAAATTTACGCTCGGCACCTAAATTCTCAAATTACGAACTTTTCTAAAAATCCTAAAATTCTCAGATTTTAAACTTTTTCACGAATTGATCCAACTTCGTCCAATAATGTCCAATACGTTTAATATACACTTAATCACGGCTAATCTATTAATTACGAACCCTAATTTGCGTTTTTAACAAAAATAAATCGAAACCCAAATTACCTAAAACGCTACGGAACTAAAGATTTAACGTTCGAAAATTGTGGAGACATACCGAGAACGTCGATTGGAGGAAGAAACGTGAAGGAAACGAAACGAACGGAGGTCGGATCGGAGTCGGATCGTGAGAAGTCGCGCGGCTGGCAGAGAGGGTTTGCGAGTTCCAGAGAAGAAAAGAAGAAGAATGAAGAAGAAGAGGAATTTGGTTATTTTTATAAAATTGATTTGGTAAATTACCAAATTGCCCTTCTTTAGTTTTTATATAGATTTCTTCTTTCGGTTCGTTAATCGTCTAGCTATTCGGTTTCACCAAATCTCCTTAATTCACTAACAAGTCCAACTTATTATTTGGGATTTAACAGAACTGTCCGTTTGCAATTTGGACCTCGTTTACTATTTTTACTGAAACGTCATTTACATTACGATACAGGTAATTACTCGGAATATAGCGTTTAATCTCCGAAAATTCCCATAATTTCCTTAAAATTCCTATTAATCGTTAGGATCGTAATGACGCTTTCTTTTCGTGAAACGGACCTGATTTGACATAATTACCAAAAATGCCATTATATAACAAAATAACAATATAATATATTATATCCGTAATCCGTACAAGCCGGATATTACATTAACCCTAAGTGCAACAGGATCAGAGCTTTTATAGGAAGAATTCGACCTTGAAATGATAGAGGTTGAGACTTGAAAGAAATAGAGAGATTTTAAGCCAAGGTATAAGACTACAGGACGAGAGACAGTGACACCAAGGACTATGAGCTGAGTTAAATTTTGAGGACAAAATTTTAAATAAGGTGGATGGAGTGTAATATCCCGCTTTATGGGATATTATTATTTTAATATAAAATGGCATTTTCGTAAATATGTCAGATTAACTCCGTTTTACGAAAGGAAAGCGTCATTAGAATCCTAATAATTTATATGGATTTTAGGAATATTATGGGATTTTTAGGAGTTCAAACACTAAATTTACGAGAATTACGTGTCTCGTAATATAATGAACGTTTTCGTAAAAATAGTAAACGAGGTCCGTTTTGCGAACGGACAGTTTGTTAGAACCCAAATCATAAGTTGGATTTATTGGTGAAATAAGGAAATTTGGAGAATCCGAACGGTCAGCCAATTAACGAAACGAAGGATGAAACAAAAAGATTTAAGTGAGAAGGGCAATATAGTAATTTACAAAATCAAAAATATAAACCTAACCTAATATTTTCTTTCTCCCTGCTTCTTCATTTCTCCCTGCCCGCGCGAAGACCAGAGAGCAAGCTCTCTCCTCTGGCCGACGACGTTCCGTCGATCCGAGCTCCGTTTCGCCTCCCGTTCGTTCCGTTTCCTTCGCGTTTCTTCCTTCTCTCGCTACCCTAGGTATGTGTCTATAATCTTAGAGCCTTTATTTCAAGTTTTACGATGTTTTAGAAAGTTAGGGTTTCGATTTAAATCCGTTAAAAATGCGAATTAGGGCTCGTAATTAATAGGTTAGCCGTGATTAGGTATATATTGAACGTATTGGACGTTATGGGACGAAGTTAAATCAATTTGTGAAAATGTTATAAATCGGTTAATTTTCGGGTTTTAGGGCAAAACTCGTTAATTTGGATTACGGACTATCAAGCATTAATTGTTGGTTTAAATGCTTCGATTAGTTAAGTTAAGATTTTAGGAAAATTCTTTAGTTAAGGTTTTGTTAAATTGGACGTTTAGGAGTTTAAAGTAATTTTAACGAAAACTGTTGTAAATTGACTTAGGTGAACAAAGCTCCCTGACGGCTCTCGATTTGCTAAGGACTTCAGGTAAGTTTCTGTGACTTGTTTGGCCGATTGGCCTACACCATAAGATTTGCATTGATCGAGGAAATTGGAGATGTTTGTGTGTTTCGGGTAATTTGAATGAGTAGTTAGTTTAGTTTTGATTAGGTTGTTAATTGTTTGTTTATGCTCTGATTATGTTTATAGTATCGCACATGTCACGCATCATGTTTCTGAAAAGCACGAAAAAGGATTTCTATGCATGTTTTCATGAAAAGGAAAAGGATAACGAAATTTATGAATGAATGTAATCTGTTGTCGACGGTGGTGGTGGTTCAGACATGGCTGCTTGGGGAGCATGTCTTCCCCCCGGTTAGATACGAGGGGCTATCCAATCGCGGGATGTGCCGTTCCTATCTAGCGAGAGTGTGGCCACGGTGAAGTAAAAGTAATGGAATGGAATGGAATGAAATGATTAGCGAAAAGGTAGGAAACATGTTTTATGATCTGCACGCATGGCATGCATTGCATTCACGTAGACTTACTGAGCCTTAAGCTCACGACTTATGTTTATTGTGTAGGTGACCTCTACACAGGGGAGGATGAGATCCCTCCACCCGAGGCATGATCGGTTGAAGAAAGATGGCCCGCGGGAGTGTGCTGAGTAGTCGAGGCGCGTTTTGACCCTTGAGGACGTAGGTATATGTTTTGGGGACGTGATATGAATTGTGTAAATTGAATATATTAGGATGTTTGGTCTGGTTGGTTAATAGGTTTATGTTTGGACGATTTGAAACCTGGTTTATAACTGCTTGGTAAATGTATTTAAAACGTTTGTTAAAGTTTAATTAGTGTTATCGAAGTGTTTTGAATGATTTTAAATGGTTACGGGTATGCTCGGTTTTTGGAGCTATCCACGCAGTTGGACTTCGCCAAGTCCGCCGTAATACGATTGAGTTTAGAATACATTTGAGTGGGATTGAAGCTATGAGTTGATAATGTTGATGAATGTAATGAATGAAATGTGAAAATGTTGAAGGAAAAGTGAAGTGTATTGCTCTCTGGAATCGGATTCTAGAGAGCTGAGATTGTGTTCTGCTCTCTGGAATTCCAGAGAGCTAAGTATTGAACGAAAATTGAACGAAAACAGAAGGAAGAAACAAGGGAGAAGTCTGATCGCTTGGGCGATCGCTGCATAAGGTGTGCAGCGATCGATCTCTGCAGCAAGCAGAGATCGATCGCTGCTCTGCTTGCTGCGTTGGCAGCCATATGCGGCGATCGATCTCTGCCTTTGGCAGAGATCAATCGCTGCTTTGGCAGCGATCATCACCATCAGCGATCGGTCTCTGCCTTCAGCAGAGACCGATCGCTGCTTGATCAATGCATGGCAGCGATCAGTCGCTGCTATGCACAGCGCCTGATCGCTGCTTGAAATTTTGGGGGCAGAATCCCAATTCTGCCCTCCCACTTTTCTGAACGATTTTAAATGTTTAAATAAATGTTTTAAGTTTTATTTAATTATTAAACGTCTTGTTTTAAATGTTTTAGAGGTCCGATTTCGATTCCGTTTTAAATTCTGATTTAGTTTCCGCTCAAGTATAAGCTTAAAGTTAAAATGAAAAATTTTATTACGGAAATATGGGTACGGATTTAGGGGTGTGACACTTGGATTCATCCAATCACAACTTTCTTTCCATAGCATTTTGCTATGATTTTTGGAGGGTTTCTTTTCACTTACAGAGAAAGTTGTTATCCAAAAATTGTTCAAAGAGCGTCTATATTGACTGAGATATCACTTTCCTAAGAGAACTCTAATCCTAGGCTCTAATCCTAGGTTAAAGGGTGTGATTCCATCTCCTACCATCTCCGTCATTTTAGCAATATCTCCTTATTCTCATGACTTTTGCCCAAGATATTTGGTGGTTTTTCTTATTGACATCTTGGAGTTGCTACTGCCTAAATTTCATGAGGAAAGGAGTTATTTTGATCGAGATATAGCGTTTCAAAAGTCAACCCAAAAATCTACCAAGAAATCTGGGTTACCATTTGAGTTGCCAAACTGATATGCCTCAGAGGGCCATTACTTGATCCTAAACAAAGACTCAAGTTTTATCTAACCTATTTACTAACAAGTTTAATTCTTTTACAGGTGATGATAGTTTTGATGATATTTTTGTAGACTTGGATTGGGAGCTTAGTACAAAAGACATGAAGCAAACCTTGCATATACTCACTTGCGAATCGAGGTTGGAAGACCATGAAGAGGGAATTTGTCTTCCCTAAAATCATATTGTAACCAAGCACTTTAGTTTTTATGTTTTTGGCAAACATTAGCTTTATTTGTATTTTGTAGACAAACATTGACCTTTATGTAATTTTATTAATTGCATGCATCATTAGGCAGTAGGATTAGATGAATGCTAGGTTAGATGATGGTTTAGAGTTGGTTCAATTCACATTTGCATGGCTTGCATGCAAAGACCGCGCGGCCAAAGAGAACCGTCCACTTGAGCACCAAAATGGAGTGGGGACCATTACCCCTTTTGACCGATCAACTTGCTGCCAAATGAAGATGCCATGTTAGAGTTTTCCTTCTTGAAGAATGTCTTGGATCGATGACATGGCAGCCCTTAGCCATTAGATCAAATTGCACACATTCATCTCGGCCATCCAAGTGAAGTTTGAAGCCAACATTCGGCCAAAGCCTCCAACAACTCTTTTGGAGCCTTTTTTTTCAACAAAACCCTCCAGCCATCCTTAGGTCTATATAAGTATGGTTATTGGTGTTTGTAAGTTGTTGTTGATGAATGAAATAGCTGCTGTTTGCTTAAGAAAAACCGAGAAGGTTTGAAAGCCGAAGGTAAATCTTAGTGTGCTTCACTCGAGAGAAGTTGCACCTCCATTATCTCCAAGCTCAAGGTTGCTTGAAGGTTCTTATTTTCCATCATTCTCTCCACTCTTTCAAGAGTTGGAAACAAGAAGAAGGTAGTCAACCATTTCCCAAAGGTTGTCTTTTCTTTCCTTAGAAAGAAAAGCAAGTCGAGAGCCTCAAAATATTGCTCATCGGCCAACCTCTGGTTTCCTTTCATAACTTCACTTCCACAACGTGTTTTGATCTGAAAATTTACAGTGTTTCATTTCACTCATAAGATAAGCTGCACCTAAAATTTTAAGTTGTTTGGACTTCATTTGCCTTTAGAAAATTTGACCTATTTTAAGGTAATCTCGGCTTGGTCGAGCACCTAGAGTACTAATCTGTTTTGTGGGTTGGAACACGGCTTTTGCAGGCCGTTGGCATGTCAAGTGGTATAAGAGCATAGGTAGCTTCCCCTGTGTGACATTCAACGTGTTTGATTGTTTATTCCATTGAGTCTTGTTGCCTGCATTCTGTTTACAAATCGGGTTATTGTTTTATTGCTAATATTCTATTGTTGCTACTATAAATCTAACCCGTTTGGTTGCTGTTTATTGCATCTTTTGCTTAATCATTTTCACAGCAAGTATTTCAACTTTTATCTTAACTATAAGAATCAAACAACTAACATCATGTAGCTTGTTTGTTGTTTAGTGTTTTGCTTACTAAAAATTGTACTAATCTACTTTTAGTAACACCCGAGAAGAGAATGATATAAACCTAAAAATTGTCAAGTATTGTTACTGTTTTCTTTCACCGTTTCATGTGCTATTATTCTCTGAAAATTTTAGGACTAAAATTTGCTACCTATTGCATCAAAATTTTGTTACCAATCTGCTCATTAACTGTATAAAAACATGCATGAAAACTGTTTTGTTGTGTCTTGTGATTGTGCTGTTTTTGTGTCTTAAATTATGTTTTTAGGCACCTTTACATTAAGTCTTTTTTTTTTCCTAAGACATTATAAAAACTAATCACAACATACATTCCTAACATTGTTAAGTTTAAGTCGCTGTTTTTATTTTGCTAAGTAATTAATTTAAAAAAAAACAGCAAGCAATATTGCCTAAAATTTAAAGGTTTAAAATGAGAAGAAATTTTAAGATTTTGGGTCTAAGAAAATAAAATCTATCCTAAGACCCTAAAGATTAAAAAAGGCATATCCTAATAATCATTCCTTAAATTAAGGTTAATAAAATGAAGACAAGGAGTTGAATAATCTGTGAACAAAACAAAAATTTAAACCAAGAACCGAATAGAGGCAAGGAAATTTCCCAAACCGAGACTCACATCCATCAAGAGGGAGAGTCTAGTATGCAAAGACAAATCAATGATCTATGTGGAGTGATTGACACCTTAAGTAAACAACTTAATGACATGAATCTCAAACTTGAACATGCCATGAATGTACTTAAACATAACAATCGTAGAAACTCATCACAAGAGACCACACCTAGGAGAAGGAATGAAAACACTAGGAGAAGAGATAGAAGCCTAGAGCCCTTCGATGATGATGAAGAGGCCGAGAACCCTAGGAGAAGGTACCACAACTATGAGTACGATAAAGAGGATGAGTGAACTTTGGACGAAGAAGAAAATTTCTGTCCACCTAACTGAAGGAACAATGAGGAATTCAGACGCGACCAATAGAGAGATCATAAGGACCTTCGGAATGTCAAATTATGTTCCCCCATTCAATGGAACTTGTGATGGGGTTACATTCTTGGATTAGATAGAGAAGGCCGAGAGGGTATTCGATTGTTATGACTACTCTGACAATGTCAAGATCCGACTAGTTTCCGTCGAGCTTACATGATATACTTCACTCTGGTGAGCTAACCTAAAGTCTCAAAGAGTCTGGATTCAATATGAACCAATCACCACTTGGAGGATGATGAGGTCTATCATGATAAAGTGGTTCGTACCTAGCCACTTCAAACAGGAGTTGATCTTGCAAATGCACGGCCTCAAACAAGGAAGTTAGTCAGTCGAAGAGTATCTCACAGAATTTGAGACACTCAGAATTCATGGAGAAATGGAAGAGCTGGAGGAGCAAATCATAGTTAGGTTTATCCGTTGTTTGAACCAAGACGTTGCAGACGTTGTGGAGTTACATCTACTAGAATCATTGGATATGATTGTCCAAATGGCTATGAAAGTTGAGTGATGGCTCAAGAGAAAGAAGAAATCCAACCTTACCTTTAAGAACAACCAGATTCCCTCTAAACCACCAGAAACCAGCAAACCCACTACCAAGGCTGACTGGAAGAAGCCTTACACTCGAAACTGGCATTTTAAGGACGCAATTGCCAAAACTACTAAAGGAGATGCCGACAAGGTTCAGAAAAGTAGTCTGAAGTGCTACAAGTGTCAAGGAACCGGCCATTTTATGGCTCAATGTCCAAACAGGCGTACCATGGTATTGAAGGAATCCACTAGTGAACTAGTAAGTGAGGACAAGGATGAAGAAGAGGAGGAAGTTGTAGAGGAGACTGAATCAGCGGATTAAGTTGTTCATGCCCAGGAGGGACCTCTACTGATGGTCAGGTAACGAGTCCTCATAACCAAGAACATAGGACAAGACTATCAATGGGAGAACATATTCCACAGTCGTTGCCTAGTCAATGATGAGTTATGTTCCGTGATCATTGACGGACGAAGCTGTACTAATGTTGGCTCAAAAGAAATGGTTATTAAGTTAGGACTGGAGACAAGTGCGCAAGCCCATCTATACAACCTGAGATGGTTAGACGACATGGATGACGTCAAGGTAAACAAACAAGTGACGATCGAGTTCGCGATGGGCAAGTATAAGCACTCCGTGTTGTGGCAATGAGTGCGAGCCACTTACTCTTAGGCCGACCATGGAAATATGATCATAAAGTGACTCATGATGGTTATACAAACTACTACTCTTTGAAGTTCGGTGGTAAAACGTTTAAGTTTGCACCTTTGACACCCGAACAAGTAGCAAAAGATGATGAAGTTAAGAAGGAATAGAAAAACAAAACAAATTTCTTCATGATCAAGAAAGAGCTAGAAACATATGTGCTTAGAGGAGAACTTTGATTATGGTATTATTCATAGATAGGATTTTGGAACTAGGAGTTATACCTATTCTCGTACAAAACTTACTCAAGCAGTTCCAAGATATTTTTCCTGAAGAGTTACTCCAAGGATTACCACCCTTACGAGGGATAGAGCATCAAATAGATCTACAACCCGGGGCTGTGCTACCAAACTGACCAGCATATAGGATGAACCCCGAAGAGACCAAGAAACTATAAGATCAAGTGCACGAGTTATTGGACAAAGGCTATATAAGAGAATCAACGAGCCCATGTGCCGTGCCAACATTGTTAGTTCCAAAGAAGGACGGAACTATGAGAATGTGTATAGATAACCTAGCCATTAACCAAATCACAGTTAAGTATAGATTTCCCATATCTAGGCTCGAGAACATGTTGGATGAGCTCAGTAGAGCATCGATTTTCTCAAAAGTGGTTATAACCAAATAAGGATGAAAGAAGGTGACGAGTGGAAGACAACCTTCAAGACCAAGTATGGGCTGTTTGAATGGATGGTCATGCTATTCGGGCTATCAAATGCCCGTAGTACATTCATGCGTTTAATGCACCACGTAATTAAAGAATTCCTAGAAAAATTCATTGTCGTCTACTTCGACGACGTATTGGTATACAATTTGGACCTTCCACAACATCTTAACCACCTTAGCATTTTTTTTTCAAACCATTAAGAAAGCCAAGTTATTCGGTAACTTAAGCAACTGCTCATTCGCACAAGATAAAGTGTATTTTCTATGGTTTATCATATCTAAGAATGGAATGGAGCAGATGAGAATAAGATTAAGGCCATTAAGGATTGACCTATCCCTAATGAAATATCAGAAGTCTGTAGCTTCCATGGATTAGCCTCATTTTATTGGGGTTTATAAAGGATTTTAGCTCAATAGTTGCACCTCCCACTGACTGCACCAAGAAGGGAAAAGAATTTGTATGGACTTCAACTTGTCAACTATGCTTTGAGTTGATTAAGGACAAGTTATGTCATTCACTTGTGCTAACACTTCCAGATTTTAGTAAGGTGTTTGAGATAAAGAGTGATGCCTCTGAAATTGGCATTGGAGCCATTTTCATACAAGAGGGTAAGCTGATTGCATATTTTAGTGAAAAACTCAAAGGAGCAGTGCTCAATTATTCGACGTACGATAAATAATTTTATGTTATCATACTAGCACTAGAACATTGACAACATTACCTCTTGTCGAAAGAGTTTGCTATAAACACTGACCACCAAGCATTAAGCACATCAAGAGTCAACATAAGCTAAACAAGAGACATGCAGAATGGGTGAAATTTTTAGAGAGATTTTCCTACACCCTCAAGTACCTTAAAGGAGAAAACAAAGTAGTTGCCGATGCACTATCTAGGAAACGTGTTCTATTAATTGAGTTAGGAACTGGATTCTTTGGGTTCGAATAGAACAAGGAAAGTTATGAATCTAACCCTGATTTTGGATCCTATTATACCAAATACCTAGATAAAGCCAAAGGAGATTTCCGCATCATGGATGGTTACCTATTAAAAGGGAACGAGTTATGCATCCCCAATGGAAGTTTAAGAAAGTGCCTCATGAAGGAAGCTCATAGTGGAGGTTTAGCCAGCCATTTCAGGGAGAAGAAAACCCACTATATGCTTAAGGAGCATTTCTTCTGGCCCCATATGATGAGAGATGTGCACCGAGTGGTAGAAAAATAAGTAATATGTAAGAAGGCGAAGAGTAGAGAGTAACACTCAGTTTTACGGGATTTTATTATTCCAACATAAAATGACATTTTTGTAAATATGTCCAATTAAATTCGTTTTGCGAGCGGAAAGTTTTAATAGAGCCCTAGCAATAAATTGGAATTATCGGTGAAATAAGAAAATTTGGAGAAAACGAATCGAAAATCAAATAACGAATTAGGTAACGAAACAAATAGAAAATAATTGGAGAGGCAGATAAGTAATTTACAAGTCTAAATTTTAATAAAATTCACAACCCCCCCCCCCCCCCCCAAAAAAAAAATCATAATTTCACTCTGCAGAAACCCCTTTCTTCCATCCTTAGGCGATTTTCATTTCTCCCCTCCGATCCTTCACGAATCAACAGTGATTTCTCTTCCAACGTCCGATTCTTCTCTCGTTTTCTCCTTCAATCGACACTCTAGGTAAGGTTCTATGGTTTTGGAAAGTTTATTCCCAGTTTTCGAGTGGTTAAACGATTAGGGTTTTGTTAGTTTGGAAGTTTAACGGTTTAAACTTGGTTTTAATGACGATAGTTGTGAATTGCCATAGGTGAACAACGCTGGTGGAAGGAGCTTGAATTTGCAAGGAGGCGAGGTAAGTCTTTGTGACTTACTGTGGCCGATAGGCCTATGCCATAAGTCGAGTTCGTTGTTGAGGATTTTGGAGTTATGTATGTTTTTATGCTTTGGTTGGGTAGTTTAGGATTAGAGTTTTTATAGGTTATGTTTGCTATGTTTTGATGGTACTCATGCTTTATGTTTACATTATGTCTCTTTTGTACATGCATCACGCTCTTTCAAAATAGCATGAAAATGAATTTCTACACGTGTTTAAGAAAAGAAATGAATTAAAGAAACGAATGTACGTAATCTGGTCACGATAGGGTGGGGTTCAGAGATGGCTGTTTACGGATGGAAGCATGTTTTCCCCCTGTAGATGGAAAGGGCTGTCTAACTGCCAGACGTGCCCTCTCCATCTGGTTAGAGTTAGACCTCGGTGACATTCTGTTATGTTCTATTCTGTAATGAAACGATGAAAATGTCTGCATGATTTATGAACCGCATATGCACAGCATGCATTTGCATTTAGGAAGCTTACTGAGCCTTTAGCTCATAGTTGTCTTTATGGTGTAGGTGATTTTGATACAGATGAGGATGAGATTCTTCCACCCGAAGCTTGATCTGGTTGAAGAAGAATGCCCGTGGGAGTGCGTTGGGTAGTCGGTGCGTATTTTGACCTGTGGGGATGTACGTAAGCGTTTTGAGAGTATTCGGGTTGTTTTGGGCTGATGGTGGACTAGAAAGGAGAATTGTATAGTTGAGACGTTTTAGGATGTTTGGTATCTGGATAGTGGATAAATTGATGTATTGATGTTTTGGTAAACTCAATTTATAAAATGTTTTGCTAAGCCTTTTATTTGGATTTTTTATGGAAATTAAATGTATAGAGATGAAGTGTTATTTTGATGTTTTCTGGAAGTTCTGGGTGAATGGTGTGTAGGTACAGGGGAAAGAATATGAAGGCAGCTCTCTAGACAAAATCAAGAGAGCTAGCCGATCAATCGCCAGGAAGGGGTGATCGATTAGGTAATGCATCGTTTAGAGTCAAGATTCTAAAAGTTTTTGGTGGTAGTTCAAAGTATGGATGTCGTCCAAAGTATGGATGTCGTCCAAAGTAGTTGTCTAAAGTGGCAGAGATTCTTATAAGTTTCGGTTAAGTGTTTATGTAAGAAAGTCATCGTCCAAAGTTTGTGAACGATAAAGTTCACATAAGTTTTCTGGTAAGGGGAAACATCGACCGATTTTAATCGTGGTCGACATACAGAGAGTTTAGAGCCTGTTATGCCCGTTAAGTTCTTTTGGTAAAGGTCAAAGTCATCAACCAGTTATAGTGAAGGTTTTAGTCGAAGTCATCGACCAGTTATAGTGAAGGTTTCGGTCGAAGTCATCGACCAGTTATAGTGAGGGTTTCAGTCGAAGTCATCGTCCATTTATAGTGGAAGTTTTGGTCGAAGTCATTTACCATTTATAGCAAAGTGTACGGTCGAAAACATCGACCGATATCATTACAGAGGCCACGTCGACCGATATCATTACAGAGGCCACGTCGACCGAACTATACAGAGGCCACGTCGACCAAATATTAAGTGTTCTAGTATGGACATCGACCGATTAGAAGGAATGAATTCCAAAGAGACGTCGACCGATTTCTTTACAGAAGCCACGTTGACCCCTACTGTACCATTCGTCCAAACCCGATAGAGAGAATTAGCTACCCTATTGTTTAAATTGAAGAAACCCGAGAGAAAAAATACTGTTCCTTCGATGAAACCCGAGAGGAAAAACTTAATTCTCTGCCTGTCTTTATTGTTTTAGCATTAAAGCCTAAGTTTAAATTTTACTGGGGTTTCCACAATTAGATAGACTTCCGCTGAAAGTTAATTGATTTTAAATGAGAAGATTAAATGAATGAAATAGATTAGATGAAAAATTCAAAATTTTTATGACATTTATAGGCTTAATATTTTGGGTAAATTAAGGGTCGTTATAGTTATGGTATCAGAGCCCCCGGATTTTAAAATCAGTTCTGTAGACTGCTCGACTGCACAGCCACTACACGGACATCCTTTATCAACTGTAAGTATGTTTAAATGCTTTCTTTGATTTTAATTTCTTAGGATTATATGTTTTGACTTTTATAGGAGTTATAAAACAATGGTTCGAGGTAGAGACGCAAGGGACGAAGCCCTGGATAGACTTACTGATTTGCTAGATCGTCAGACCCAGCATATGGACAGGCAAGCACAACAGATCGAGAGCCTAGTGAACCGTGAAAATCAAAGAGCCCGGGATATAGTCGTTCCAGACAATCAAGGTATGGAGAGGTTCCAAAAGCTATAGCCTCCAGTATTCAACGTGTAACGACCCTTAATACTGTACCCTTGTTTCCCGTATAAAATTTTTTCTTTTATTTTTTTTTATTTTGTACACTAAATAAATTTCGTCTTTTAAAGCGTCAAACCAAAGTCTAATTCGTTTTAAATTATCTTGAAAATCATTTGAAGAAAGCATTAAAACACATGTAAAAACAATCGGCCAAAGAACGAGACAAAACGCAAGGCAAAAAAGACAATTCGACCCCAAAATGCATAGTTGATCGATCGGCTGTTTCAGCCATCGATCGGCTGAAACACAAATAGGGGGGGCGATCTATCACCCCTATAACAGGCGATCGATCGCCCCCATAACAGGCGATCGATCGCCCCTCGCGATCGATCACTAGCCGATTGATCGTCCTCACAGGCGATCGATCGGCTAACTCTCTGAAAAATCCAGAGAGTTTGCCAACAATTAAACGATCGATCGCCCCTCCTGGCGATCGATCGACATGTTCTCTGGAATCTGAATTCCAGAGAACAGCTCCCCATTCCTCCCTGCACATAACACACTTCACACAATTCTTCCTTCACAATTTTTTACCTCTAAACATTTCGTACATCACAACAAAACATTTCTACCCGCATACAATCCTCACTCCACCAATCACCCAAAAACTGACTCAAAATATATTTAAAACGTGACCAAATTTCATAAAAACGAACTGCGTGGTTCCGTGTAAAATTTGAACATTTCCCCCTGTTTGAAAATATCAAAAACACCACAAAATACTATACATTTTTTATCCAGTTACCAAGCATCCTAATATGGTTCCACGATACAATTTTGTAACACCCGAGATTTAAAAAAAAAAATAAAATAATAGGTAATTGTTTAATAAATAATTGTTTTAAGTAATTTAAAAGAAAAGTGAATAAATTTGGTTAAAATAATTGATTAATCAAATTGTGTTCGGGTATTCTAAATGGAGAAATTAAGCTGGGTACGAGGTGAGGTTCAATCTACAAAAATTTATAATTTAAGGACGGGATTTAACGGAATTTTCGGAAGGACAAAATGGTAATGTAATTGTATTATTATTATTATTATTATTATTATTATTATTATTATAAAAATAAAACAAAACGACAGAATGGCTTTGCCATTCTGTCGTTCGTGAGTCGAGTGCCGAGCTCCCGACGAGCCCGACAACAGGGAGAGACGAGCAGCGATTTTCGACGGCCACCGCCGGCGATTCTCGCCGTTTTCAGGCCAGACAACGGCGACGTGAGGCTCCGGTCTATCCTCGCGCACAAAACCGAACGGTAAGCCTCCTTTTGTGCCCTGTTTTCGTGCTGTTGGTGGCCGGGGGTGGCGAGCTTGATTGAGCTCCGATCGCTGGCCCTTTTAGGTTGCTTTCAATGTTGCATTGCCGAGCTTAATGCCGGCGTAGGTCGCCGAGCAGGATGGTGCACGGATTGTGCTGGAAACAGGGGACCCGAATTAGGGATTAGGGTTTTCTTAATTGGAAACATCGATTTTTGGTTAGATTATTCTAATTGAGGGTAGATGTGGTCGATTGGTGATGAAATAGGTGGAATTTGATGAAAAATTGGAAAGGGGGAAAATTCCGGGAAAGGGCAGAATCGGGTTTTGCAATAATTGACCTAGCTACGGTCGTTTGTTTTGAAATTCTTTTTGGCAGATTAAAATAGGCTATTAGAGGAGTATGTGGCCGCTGGAATCGTTCGATTCCGATAACCAACGCAAAAGTTACGCGCGTTTGAAGTTTCGGGTCGGTTTTACCAAACCCAAATTAGTGGCCCATTTAATTAGGTTTTAGTTGGATTAGGCTAGAAATAATAATTTGAGATGTTTTCACGAAAATAAGAGTTTAGTTATGCCCGAGCAAAATGAGTTAGAGTTTTTAAAGAAATTGTCTTAGCTCGGGATTTCGTTTAGCTTCGAAATGGATGATTTAAATTAATACTAATGACGTGCTATGAAATGCCTTAGGTAATCCAAGCTCTTCAAGGACGGTGCTTGGCATAGCCAGGACGCCAGGTAAGTGGGTGTTAGGCTTCCGGCCCTTAACGCCCTACATCGTATCAACGTTAGGCTTTTCTGTTTTTGATGATGATTTTCTGATTGTGGGGTTTTGACGTGTCGGGTAGCCTAGGTTATGTATTAGTAGTTGTCTGTTAGGTTCATTAAAGCATGTCTATGTATGTTTGTGAATTGTTTGATGATATGTTGTGATGATATGTCATAGGTGAATTCCTCATGCATCATGTTTTATAAAAGGTGCATACGAACTATTTATGAGCATGTTTTTACGATGAATTGAACGATAATGATTTAAAGATGATATGTGAAACGTTGAAGTACAGAACGATCACGGGAATGATGTATGTTTCTCACGGGAATGATGCATGTTTCTCACGGGAATGATGTATGTTTCTCACGGGAATGATGTATGTTTCTCACGGGAATGATGTATGTTTCTCACGGGAATGATGTATGTTTCTCAAGTGAATGATGTATGTTTCTCATGTGAATGATGTATGTTCTCACGGGGCAAGTCATGTATGTTCTCACGGGGCAAGTCACGTATGTTCTCACGGGGCAAGTCATGGTTCTCACGGGGCAAGGAAATGGTCTACTATGTAGACAAATGAAAAAAATGTTAACAAAACAAAACGAAATGAACATGTTTTATGAAAAATCACGCATTCATGCATACGTTATATATAGAGCATCCCCTTACTAAGCATTAGGCTTACTGTTTATGTTGTATGATGTAGGTGACAGGTGTGAAGGAGAGAGTTCCTCTTGATGATAAAGAACAGGTGGTCGACGGATGGTGCTCGTGGCGACGGGGTGTGTTTTGGCTTGGCTTGATGATCCGATGGTGTGTCCTGAACTGTTTAGTGGCGAATGATGTGAGTTAGTCTTTGTTGGTTGGTAGGTCTACGTGTCGGTTTAATTTGTGAAAGTATCAAAGTGTTTAAGTATGTAGATTGGATATTTTGATAGAAAAATGTATGAATAGTCGAGTTTTGATGTATATGTAGTGGTAGTAGATTGTTTAGATTGTGGAGTCTTAATTTTAGAAATATACTGGAACTGTTTGGGTTATTTTAAAACAGGTAAGGATATGCTCGATTTTTAGAGCGATCCACGCAGTTTGTTTTCTTGAGTCTTTCGAAATTATAGGTAATATTAGTGTCGTGTTTTGATGATCGACGTATGAGCGTTTTGTTTTAATTGATCTTACTTTAATTGTCAATTGGTTTAAGTCATTAATGGTTTTAGTCTAGTTTTAAATGTTTTAAAAGTCGAAATGTTTCACGCTCAAATGTTTAATGTTTAAGTCAAAGTTAGTCCTTCAAGGTTGTTAGAGGTGAGTCAATTGTCTAAGTCCGTTTTCTTTTAAAGTGTTAAGTAAAAATGAAAAAGTAAATTTGAGGAGAAAATATGAGGGCTTAGGTAATGGTTATGTCACGCAAGTCCGTTGCGGCCCTGATCGGGTTGGGGTTGTCACAGTTATGGTATCAGAGAGACGGAGTTTTAAAAGCGAGTTCTGTGAAATTCCTGCCAAAAAACACACCGCCGCACGAGGACTCTCCATCGACTGTAAGTGTTTAAGTTTATGTATGATTCTAAATTGTTTATTTTGCATGTGTTTCTTAATGTGTCTAGGAACAAGAAAATGCCGAAAGCACCTAGAAAACTCGAGGAGAAATCCATTAGTCAGCTTGTGGACATAGTGCACCAATGGTCAGAACAAATAGAGATCTTACTCAACCGAGATGGAAATGGTAATAGACAAGATAGTACTTCATGGAACCAAGGTAGTGAACGAACTAGGCTGTTCGACCTCCGATATTTGATGGATGTGCTATAGATCCGATACAGGCCGAGGTGTAGGTTCGAGCAATTGGAAAGATTGTTTGACATTATTAAGGTGAAGGAGGTAGATAAGGTTTCTTATGCGAAGTGTCATCTGGTGGGAGTGCAAGTTGCATTCCAGTCGATCTTTTCGGTGCGACAAGGTGGGGCACAAGGCCAGAGATTGTCTAGGACCGAATAAGATACCACCGTGTTGTCCTCTGAGGATGTATACATTGATCGAGGATGAAGGAACCGCTCAACCATCGGTTATTCCAGGTATATTCATACAGTGACGATTAATAAGATAATGAGCGTTACAGAAGAAGTGCAATTAGAGTAGGGGTTTAAAACGTAACTTTTGTATATTGGATAAAAGGAGGATAGTGAATAGAGAAAGTTACGCATTGAGATGAATAACCTGGGATAATTGTGCAAGTGTGCACATACTTAGAATTTATTACCATTGGAGGGATACGACTTAAGAGATCTAACGGTTTGACGAATCCCCTAAGTATTTAAATGAAGGTAATAACCAAAAGTCAATCTTAGGTGAATTGCCGAATAGGAGCATTTGACTTAGTAAATATGAGTGAAGAGAACAAAAATATTGAGGTGAAGTTGGTAGGTTAACAAATTTGGAGACTTTAGAGAATAGGGAATCTTATGTAAGGTGGTATTTAAGTTATAAGGATTAGACGTTTGTTAGGAGATAGGTACCACCTTAGAAGGTTAGTCGATAAAGGGGAGATTTGTTTCTCTCTTTGACGTGTGAGGTTTACGACCAACGCGATAAGGGAGAAAACTTAGTTAAGCTAAGGGCGGTCTATGAATATTAGACGCGTCAAGTCATGAGTGCGTGTTGTTCGGCAGAGTGAGTACCAAATTAGGAAAAGTAACAAGTAGTTGATTTCTAACTTTTGATCTAGAAAGATAAGAGATGAGTAGTAAGTCTAAGGTTGACACAATTCAAGTTAAACACCGTAACCTGTGACTTACCTCCAAGATGGAAGTAAGAACTTTGGTGTTTAAAGGACCTGAGAGGTAGATCGTAATGAAGAGTCATTTCCAGATTTTGGGGAAAAGATTTAACTGGAGAGTTTAGGTGGTGGCCTATTATGTTCAACTCGAAGTGCGTATGAGTGATCGAACGATAGAACGTGAGGCTGGAAAGGTTTAGAACTTTGGGGATGTAGAAGTAGTCATTACTCAATAGGTGGTTATAGCCGTAGGTCAGTCAAAATTTAGCGCCTAAGTAGTAATAGAGGAAATATAAAGAATGAGATCAAATTAGGTGAGTTAGAAAGCTTGGCCTATGAGGAATTAAGTGAAGGCCGATTTATGTGAGAATTTAAGGAAGTGAACTCGACCACTTTGGTATTTGCCTGAAGGATTGAGAATTGATAAGGCTTGTGGTATGAGCCATAACATGCTTAGTCCCATTAAAGGTAATGGATGCTTCTAAGTTTTTGGAAAATGGAAGAACAAGATTAGAGGATTTTAGAAGATTAGGATTAAGGTTGTAAATCTACCTGCAACAAGTTTGCTAACAAGAAAAATTATTAGACAAATTATTGTGAAGAAGACAAGTAGAATATTTAGGACCTGACTAGGAAGAATGAAGGATAGTAGGCTAGTTAGTAACTTCGAGGAAGTTCTGGTGGGATATTAAGAATAAGTACATGACATTACTTAAATTAAATAAAGGGTTTAGATTTGGAGTTAAGCCCGAATGTGAAGTCTTGCGAATCAAGGGATTGGTGAGTTATCAAGTACATTAGGAATAAGATTAAATTAGGAATTTTAAAAGGCCAACCTGTATGTAACGAAGTTGGAGCCAATGATTTTGTGAATAGCTAACGTGAACGAGATCGCAACTTAAGGAAAATAAGGACTATGTGGTGTAAGATAAAATGGACGGTTAGGTAGATCTTTGGGCTTCGAATAGTGTCATGGAGATAAGTGAGAAAATTATTTAGATTAAAGGGGAGGTTGACTTATGAGTCAAGTAATGGAGGTTATGAAACTAGGAGCACATTGGATGAAAGGAAGAGAGGGTTGCACGAGGACTGTGCAAGTGAGCTTAGAAGTGAAGTTAGAGCAGGAGGTATTGGGGATGTTCCGACTCGTAAGTTACGTCGATTCGTTAGTATACCCTTTAAGGTGTTGGGTGAATAATTAAAGAATTAGTTTAGACTTAAGATTTGTTTGTCATCAATAAAGACCGATGTAAGAATTTGATGAAACGATCATAGTGGAAATAATTATAGAAACCTAGTGGATACCGTGAAAGCGTAAAGAAATAGATTTAATAATTACAGCCCTGTATACAGGAATGACATTAGAGTAGCTAAGGAAATGCTATGATTGCCCAAGGTAAGTAGGTTTAGAAAATGAGATTGATGATTTGGAAAGGAGATAGTAGTGTAGAGAAGAGTTCGAAACAGAGGATTAGGATGAGAGATCTAAGTATCAGGTCCTTAGTGTTATAGAATTGAAGAAGCTTTAAGGGTTTGAAGTGATTAGGTACGAATTGTTGTCACGAAATTTGAAGAGTTAAAAATTGAATGAACTTAGCTTGAGGGACAAACTAGAGTTGAAGTTAAGTTAAATAAAATTTGAAGGTCTAGGCGACGAAGGGTTAAGTTGCAGTCGATGGATGTATGAGTAATTGACTTACGAAGTGCGAAGTTAGACGGATTGAAAGCTCTGGAGATATAGAAAACTATGAAGACCCGAAGGGTGAGAAGGACCATAGGGGTGTCGAGGTTAGTATTTCAAGCATTGTACTTAGATAATGTGATGGTGAGTAATTAGAAGGTTAACCAAGCAATAATTTTGGGGACAAAATTCCAATTAAGGAGGGAAGGACGTAACACCCGAGATTTTTAAGAGAAAATAAAATAATAGGTAATTGTTTAATAAATAATTGTTTTAAGTAATTTAAAAGAAAAATGAATAAATTTGGTTAAAATAATTGATTAATCAAATTGTGTTCGGGTATTCTAAATGGAGAAATTAAGCTGGGTACGGGGTGAGGTTCAATCTACAAAAATTTATAATTTAAGGACGGGATTTAACGGAAATTTCGGAAGGACAAAATGGTAATGTAATTGTATTATTATTATTATTATTATTATTTTTATTATTATTATTATTATTATTATTATTATTATTATTATTATTATTATTATTATTATTATTATTATTATAATAATAAAAATAAAACAAAACGACAGAATGGCTTTGCCATTCTGTCGTTCGTGAGTCGAGTGCCGAGCTCCCGACGACAGGGAGAGACGAGCAGCGATTTTCGACGGCCACCGCCGGCGATTCTCGCCGTTTTCAGGCCAGACGACGGCGACGTGAGGCTCCAGTCTATCCTCGCGCACAAAACTGAACGGTAAGCCTCCTTTTGTGCCCTGTTTTCGTGCTGTTGGTGGCCGGGGGTGGCGAGCTTGATTGAGCTCCGATCGCCGGCCGTTTTAGGTTGCTTTCAACGTTGCATTGCCGAGCTTAATGCCGGCGTAGGTCGCCGAGCAGCATGGTGCTCGGATTGTGCTGGAAACAGGGGACCCGAATTAGGGCTTAGGGTTTTCTTAATTGTAAACTTCGATTTTTGGTTAGATTATTCTAATTGAGGGTAGATGTGGTCGATTAGTGATGAAATAGGTGGAATTTGATGAAAAATTGGAAAGGGGGAAAATTCCGGGAAAGGGCAGAATCGGGTTTTGCAATAATTGACCTAGCTACGGTCGTTAGTTTTGAAATTCCTTTTGGCAGATTAAAATAGGCTATTAGAGGAGTACGTGGCCGCTGGAATCGTTCGATTCCGATAACCAACGCAAAAGTTACGCGCGTTTGAAGTTTCGGGTCGGTTTTACCAAACCCAAATTAGTGGCCCATTTAATTAGGTTTTAGTTGGATTAGGCTAGAAATAATAATTTGAGATGTTTTCACGAAAATAAGAGTTTAGTTATGCCCGAGCGAAATGAGTTAGAGTTTTTGAAGAAATTGTCTTAGCTCGGGATTTCGTTTAGCTTCGAAATGGATGATTTAAATTAATACTAATGACGTGCTATGAAATGCCTTCGGTAATCCAAGCTCTTCAAGGACGGTGCTCGGCATAGCCAGGACTCCAGGTAAGTGGGTGTTAGGCTTCCGGCCCTTAAGGCTCTACATCGTATCAACGTTAGGCTTTTCTGTTTTTGATGATGATTTTCTGATTGTGGGGTTTTGACGTGTCGGGTAGCCTAGGTTATGAATTAGTAGTTGTCTGTTAGGTTCATTAAAGCATGTCTATGTATGTTTGTGAATTGTTTGATGATATGTTGTGATAATATGTCATAGGTGAATTCCTCATGCATCATGTTTTATAAAAGGTGCATACGAACTATTTATGAGCATGTTTTTACGATGAATTGAACGATAATGATTTAAAGATGATATGTGAAACGTTGAAGTACAGAACGATCATGTGAATGATGTATGTTTCTCACGGGAATGATGTATGCTTCTCACGGGAATGATGTATGTTTCTCACGGGAATGATGTATGTTTCTCACTGGAATGATGTATGTTTCTCACGGGAATGATGTATGTTTCTCACGGGAATGATGTATGTTTCTCACGTGAATGGTGTATGTTTCTCATGTGAATGATGTATGTTCTCACGGGGCAAGTCATGGTTCTCACGGGGCAAGGAAATGGTCTACTACGTAGACAAATGAAAAAAATGTTAACAAAACAAAACGAAATAAACATGTTTTATGAAAAATCACGCATTCATGCATACGTTATATATAGAGCATCCCCTTACTAAGCATTAGGCTTACTGTTTATGTTGTATGATGTAGGTGACAGGTGTGAAGGAGAGAGTTCCTCTTGATGATAAAGAACAGGTGGTCGACGGATGGTGCTCGTGGCGACGGGGTGTGTTTTGGCTTGGCTTGATGATCCGATGGTGTGTCCCGAACTGTTTAGTGGCGAATGATGTGAGTTAGTCTTTGTTGGTTGGTAGGTCTACGTGTCGGTTTAATTTGTGAAAGTATCAAAGTGTTTAAGTATGTAGATTGGATATTTTGATAGAAAAATGTATGAATAGTCGAGTTTTGATGTATATGTAGTGGTAGTAGATTGTTTAGATTGTGGAGTCTTAATTTTAGAAATATACTGGAACTGTTTGGGTTATTTTAAAACAGGTAAGGATATGCTCGATTTTTAGAGCGATCCACGCAGTTTGTTTTCTTGAGTCTTTCGAAATTATAGGTAATATTAGTGTCGTGTTTTGATGATCGACGTATGAGCGTTTTGTTTTAATTGATCTTACTTTAATTGTCAATTGGTTTAAGTCATTAATGGTTTTAGTCTAGTTTTAAATGTTTTAAAAGTCGAAATGTTTCACGCTCAAATGTTTAATGTTTAAGTCAAAGTTAGTCCTTCAAGGTTGTTAGAGGTGGGTCAATTGTCTAAGTCCGTTTTCTTTTAAAGTGTTAAGTAAAAATGAAAAAGTAAATTTGAGGAGAAAATACGAGGGCTTAGGTAATGGTTATGTCACGCAAGTCCGTGGCGGCCCTGATCGGGTTGGGGTCGTCACAATTTTCCTACGTTTCTATCTATCAAAATCTCAAAAATATTTACTTACATCCCCACAGGTCAAAATTTGCATCGACTGCCAGCGCACTCCCACGGGCTGTCCTCCATCAACATGTTCATACTTCGGGTTGAGGAACGTCATCCTCACCTGCTTCGAAATCACCTACACCATAGAATTAAACTATGAGCTAAAGGGCTCAGTAAATTTATGTAAATGCACATGAATGCTATGCGTATGCAATGCTTAAAATCATGCAGTCATCCTACCTTTTCGCTATTCATTTCATTTAAGACGTCACTAGGGCTTTGCTCTCAGTAGATAGAAGCGGCACATCCGGCGATTGGATAGCCCCTCGTATCTACCCGGGGGGAAAACACTCTTCATCTGACAGCCATGTCTGAACCACCATCCCGACGTGACTGTTATTACGTACATTTATACCTTTTTGTTATCCTTTTTATGAAAAACATGCTTGAAAATTCATTTTGCATGCTTATTCGGAAAACATGATGCATGGATGTGCATAATACAATAATGAAAACAAACATATAACAAACAACAAACGCTAAACGTTCTATAGCTTAAAGTAGCCTAACTACCCAATCTAATTACCCGAAACACGTTACATCTCCAATTCCTCAATTTCAAATACTTTCTTATGGTGTAGGCCAAACCGGCCAAACAAATCACGAAGACTTACCTTGCGTCCGTTGCAATTTAAGCTCCGTCACGAGCCTTGTTCACCTATGGCAATGCACAACATTCGTCATTAAAATCGAGTCTAAACTATTGAGTTTTGAAAACTACAAACTCCTAGCTAAAGAAAATTTCCTAAAACTCTAATTTAACTCGTTGAGGCATTTTATCGAGCAATTCATGCTCATTAATTTCTAAACCTCCATTAATGGGATTTTTTAAATCCTCCAACCACCCAAAACCTCAACAACCCTCATTAATTCAACTAACTCTTACCAACGACCATAAATACTTCCTTTAGAGCCATAATCACTGTAAACCTATCGATTTCAAACCCTATTTCGCGGTTTTAACAAAACCCTAAACGATAATCGTTTAAACTCTAGAAAATCGAAATCCAACGTTCAAAAACTATAGAATCTTACCTAGAACGTTGATCGGAGAAGAAATCGTGAAGAGTCAGAGTCGATCGGAAGAAAGTTGGTTGCCAGAAGAGAAACTTCGTGTGAGAGGAGAAGAAAATCGCTGCGTGAGGGAGAGGAGAGAAAAAGGAAATGGCAGAATGAAGAAAATTGTGGGAGGGGAAAAGGTGTTATGAAATTTTTGGTTTGCAAATTACTTAATTGCCCTTCCATTGATATTTCTATTTGTTTCATCATTTGTTTCGTTATTTAGCTAACGGTTTGGTCTTCTTTAAATTTTCTTATTTCACCATAAATTTCAATTTATTATTAAGGCTCCATTAAAACTTTCCGTTCACAAAACGAACTTAATTTGACATATTTACAAAAATGCCATTATTTACTAGAATAATAAAATCTCGTAAAACCGGGTGTTACACAACGGACAATCTACGGACCCCTCTATTGCTGAGGAGTGGATTCGAACGATGGAGGATATGTTGACTTATGCTAAAGTGGAGAATGCTGAGAAGGTCACATGCGTCACTTTCTACCTGGCATTGGATGCCCAATTTTTGTGGGATTCAATTAAAGCGACTACGGACGTGACACTGATGAGGTGGGAACGGTTTAAGACCGTGTTCTTTGATAAATACTTCAGCCGTACAGTAAGGGCTGCAAAAAGGGCAGAGTTCGCGCAACTGAAGCAGACTAGTTCGGTTGCGGAATATATTCAGAAATTTGAGCCCTTATTCCGGTTTGCACCGCGCTTAGTCAGCAATAATTAAGACAAAGTACAACAGTTTATGGATGGATTAAACCCAGAGATTCGAAAGAGCATTATAGTGTTGGGCGTTTTAGACGTGCCCTACTAGGACATCGCGGCAAGAGCCTTGGAGTTTGAGGCTGCTGAACTGACTTGCGTCAAGTCAAGGAAGCCTGCTAAGGGCTTTTTTTGGGAGATTCGGCCTCAACCCCGGAATAGAGACTGGCAACAAAAGGGACAATCACAAGGGCAACAACAAAGAGGCATCAAGAGGCCTTATGAAGGAGGTAACGATCGGGGGAAGGGATAGCAAGTGCAAGGGGCTTCTCAGATGCCTTGGTGCTCTAAGTATCAGAAAGAGCATAGTGGCGAATGCCGAGTGGGCACTAATAAGTGCTATCGGTGCGAAGAAGTTGGCCATTTTGTTAAAGATTGCCTGAAGCCGAGCCGAGATCAGTCGAGCAGAGATCAGAGGAGAGTCATGTCGAGGATCTTTGCCTTTATCGAGCCTTGTGACGTCGACGATGAGGCTCAGCCTTCGGTTATCGCAGGTAGTATTTTAGTTACTAGCATAGCTGTATTTTCTTTGATAGACACGGGAGCTACGCACTCTTTCATTTCAACTGCTTGCATGACTAGATTGGGGTTAGTGTCTGAGTTAGCAGAATATGAGTATAAAGTAATGTTGCCTTCGGGAGCGTATATGCAGTCTGATTGTATCTTCCAAGGCAACGTCGTCTCGGTAGGGATTAATACCCTCTATGCTTGCCTGATAGTTATGAGCATAGAGTGGTACGATCTTATTTTGGGGATGGACTTGCTTTCACACCATTTCGCCACCATCGACTGTCGATCCGGGATAGTGACTTTTCATCCCCCGGGTAAAGAAGAATTTTCCTATCAGGCAATGAATAGGTTGAGTGGGTCGCCTATTTCCTATTCTATGAAGGTCAAAGAGCAGTTTATAGGTGAATGCTCAGTTTATTTGGTCGCAGTGGTCGACAATCGATTGCTCAATGGGGCAACACCAAACGACATCCCAATCGTTAATGAATTTGTGGAGATTTTCCTTGATGATCTTCCCGGATTACCACCGGACAGAGATATTGAGTTTATAATTGATGTTTATCCAAGCTCTGTGCATGTGTCTAAGAATCCATATAGATTGGCACCTGCTGAATTGAAAGAGTTAAAGACTCAGCTTGAGGAGTTGTTGGATAAGGGTTCATCCGACCCAGCTTTTATCTTTGGGGTGCGCCAGTATTGTTCGTTAAGAAGAAGGACGGAACTCTCAGAATGTGCGTTGATTATCGAAAGTTAAATAAGTTAACAGTGAAGAATAAACATCCACTGCCTCGAATAGACGATCTATTTGACCAACTGCAGGGTGCCCGAATGTTTTCGAGGATTGACTTACGCTCGGGTTATTATCAGTTGAAAATAAAGAGAGAGGATATTCAGAAAATAGCATTCCGAACGAGGTATGGGATTTATGAGTTCCTTGTTATGTTTTTCGGACTTACCAATGTCTCTGCAGCGTTTATGGATTTAATGAACCGCATTTTCAAGGAGTATTTGGACAAGTTTGTTGTTGTTTTCATTGACGACATCTTGATCTATTAAAGGATGAAGGAAGAGCACGAGGAGCATCTACGAATTGTTTTGAGAATTATGAGTCAACACCAGCTTTACCCAAAATTTTCTAAGTACAAGTTTCTATGCTATGGATCCGAGCAAGATACAAGTTGTTAAAGAATGGCCGCAGTCTAAGAACGTGCGAGAGGTACGTGGATTTCTTGGGTTGACTAGATATTATCGGAAGTTCATTGAGGGGTTTTTGAAGATTGTTGTTCCCCTCTCACGCTTGACCTGGAAGAATGAGAAATTTATGTGGTCGGCTGCATGCGACAAGAGTTTTATGGAGTTAAAGCAGAAATTGACTACAGCTCCAGTATTGACACTACCTGTTGAGGGTGACAAGTTCAACATATATTGCGATGTGTCTGGAGGTGGACTCGGATGCGTACTTATGCAGGAAGGAAGGGTTATTGTGTATGCTTCTCGGCAGTTGAAGCCGTACAAGCAGAATTATCCAACGCATGACCTAGAAATAGCGGCAGTTGTCTTCGCACTAAAGATATGGAGACATTATTTATATGAGCAGCAGTGCGAGATATTTTCAGACCACAAGAGCCTGAGGTATTTGTTTACACAGAAAGAGCTGAATATGCGGCAACGAAGGTGGCTGGAATTTGTTAAAGATTATAATTTCGAAATCAAGTACTGTAACGACCCAACCCCTGATGGGCCGACTGCCACGTGGGGTCCCGAAGGCAGAACTACGTGTAGTCACGATCTTCTCCCCCCCTGAAGGGAGTTTTTGCCTTCCCCCCACTCGAACCCAAGACCTCAGGGACTAGTACCTGGGCTACAAGTGAGGAGTACCACTTGAGCTACTCGTGAGTACACGTGGTACTGCCTTCGGAACCCCACGTGGCAGTCGGCCCATCGAGGGCACTGCACATCTTGACCCATCGTGGGGTTGGGTCGTTACAAGTACCACCGGGGAAAAGCAAATAAAGTCGCAGATGCCTTGAGCAGGATACCCAATGTGAGTCAGCCTTTGCTTGCAACAATGTCGATGATGTTAATGATTGCGACATCCGAAGACTCATCTGATTTCAACTTGTTGGAGGTATTTTAAAACCCAGGCATAGGTGGTACGTGCCTAACGACGAGGGGTTAAAGAAGGAAATTTTGACTGAGGCGCATTCTTCGGCATACTCAGTGCATCCACGGAGCACGAAAATGTATAGAGACATGAGACAACACTTCTGGTGGCCGAACATGAAGAGAGAGATTACCAGGTACGTGGAAACCTGTTTGGTTTGCCAACAGGTTAAGGAAGCACACCAAAGGCCGGCCGAAACATTGCAGCTACTGTCGATTTCGGAGTGGAAATAGAAACAGATATCCATGGATTTCATAATGGGACTCTCGAGAACGATGAAAGGACATAATGACATATGGGTTATTGTGGACCGTTTGACTAAGTCAGCCCACTTTCTATCAGTGAAGATGACATATTCCATGGATCAGCTTGCCGAGCTGTACATGCAAGAGATTGTTAGATTGCATGGAGTACCCATTTCGATCATTTCCGATAGAGGTGCCAAATTTACTTCGAAATTCTAGAAGAGCCTATATAAAGCGATAGAAACTCAGCTAAATTTCAGCACAGATTTTCATCCTCAGACTGACGGACAGACAGAAAGAACAAATTAGATTCTTGAGGATATGCTCAGAGCTTGCGTGCTGGAATTTCAGGGCTCGTGGAGCCGATATTTGCCCTTGATTGAGTTCTCGTACAAAAATAGCTTCCAGGCTACGATTGACATGGCTCTGTACGAGGCATTGTATGGTCAGAAATGCAGGTCTCCGCTGTATTGGGACGAGGTCGGCGAGGCTAGCATAGTTGGCCCAGATATTTTACAACAAACGGCAGAGAAGATTGCTGTTATCAGGCAACGTATAGAGATAGCACAGAGCCACCAAAAGAGCTATGTTGACACCACACAGAGGGAATTGGAGTTCAACGAAGGTGATGAGGTATATTTGAAGATTTTTCCGTTCAAGGGTGTGTTGCGATTTGGAAGAAAGGGCAAGCTAAGCCCTCGGTATGTGGGGCCATTCCCTATTTTGAAGAGAATTGGAAAAATGGCATATCGGTTACAGCTTCCAGCGTCCATGGAGGGCATTCACGACGTGTTTCATGTGTCCATGCTCAGAAAGTGCGTACGTGATCCGTCTCACGTCGTGGAAGCAAGGGGGATCAAGGTTCAGCCGACGCTAACTTATATGGAAAGGTCGGTATGAATTCTGGAGTCCTCTATCAAAGTATTGCACAACAAGGAGATCTCGCTGGTAAAGGTCTTATGGCAGAACCACGATATAGAGAAAGCTACTTGGGATAGGCAGCAGGATATGATGTTGAAGTATCGTGAACTGTTTGTATAATCAAATTTTAATTAAGGTGGATGAAATGTAACACTCGATTTTACGGGATTTTATTTTTCCAACCTAAAATGACATTTTTGTAAATATGTCCAATTAAGTCCGTTTTGCGAGCGGAAAGTTTTAATAGAGTCCTAGCAATAAATTAGAATTATCGGTGAAATAAGGAAATTTGGAGAAAACGAATCGAAAATCAAATAACGAATTAGGTAACGAAACAAATAGAAAATAATTGGAGGGGCAAATAAGTAATTTACAAGTCTAAATTGTAATAAAATTCACATCCCCCCCAATCGTAAATTCACTCTGCAGAAACCCCTTTCTTCCATCCTTAGGCGATTTTCATTTCTCCCCTCCGATCCTTCACGGTTCAACGGCGATTTCACTTCCAACGTCCGATTCTTCTCTCGTTTTCTCCTTCAATTGACACTCTAGGTAGGGTTCTATGATTTTGGAAAGTTTATTCCCGATTTTTAGGGTGTTAAACAATTAGGGTTTCGTTAGTTTAGAAGTTTAACAGTTTAAACTCAATTTTAATGACGATGGTTATGAATTACCAAAGGTGAACAACGCTCGTGGAAGGAGCTTGAATTTGCAAGGACGCGAGGTAAGTCTTCGTGACTTACTGTGGCCGATAGGCCTATGCCATAAGTCCAGTTCATCGTTGAGGATTTAGGAGTTATGTATGTTTTTATGCTTTGGTTGGGTAGTTTAGGATTAGAGTTTTTATAGGTTATGTTTGCTATGTTTTGATGGTACTCATGCTTTATGTTTACATTATGTCTCTTCTGTACATGCATCACGCTCTTTTAAAATATCATGAAAATGGATTTCTGCATGTGTTTAAGAAAAGAAATGAATTAAAGAAATGAATGTACATAATCTGGTCACGACAGGGTAAGGTTCATACATGGCTGTTTACGAATGGAAGCATGTTTTCCCCCCGGCAAATGGAATGGGCTGTCTAACCGCCAGACGTGCCCTCTCCATCTGGTGAGAGTTAGACCTCGGTGATATTCTGTTCTGTTCTGTAATGAAACGATTAAAATATCTGCATGATTTATGAACCGCATATGCACAGCATGCATTTGCATTTACGAAGCTTACTGAGCCTTTAGCTCATAGTTGTCTTTATGGTGTAAGTAATTTTGATACAGGTGAGGATGAGATTCTTCCACCCGAAGTTTGATCTGGTTGAAGAAGAATGCCCGTGGGAGTGCGTTCGGTAGTCGGTGCATGTTTTGACCTGTGGAGATGTAAGTAAGAGTTTTGAGGGTTTTCGGGTTGTTTTGGGCTGATGGTGCACTAAATAGGATAATTGTATAATTGAAACGTTTTAGGATGTTTGGTATCTGGATAGTAGATAAATTGATGTATTGATATTTTGTTAAACTCAATTTATAAAATGTTTTGCTAAGCCTTTTATTTGGATTTTTTATGGAAATTAAATGTATAGAGATGAAGTGTTATTTTGATGTTTTCTGGAAGTTCTCGGTGAATGGTGTGTAGGTACAAGGGAAAGAATATGAAGGCAGCTCTCTGAACAAAATCCAGGGAGATAGCCGATCGATCGTCAGGAAGGGGCGATCGATCGGGTAATACATGGTTTAGAGTTGGGATTCTATAAGTTTTTGGTGGTAGTTCAAAGAATGGATGTCGTCCAAAGTAGTTGTCTAAAGTGGCAGGGATTCTTATAAGTTTCGGTTAAGTATTTCTGTAAGAAAGTCATTGTCCAAAGTCTGTGAACGATAAAGTTCAGATAAGTTTTCTGGCAAAGGGAAACATCGACCAATTTTTATTGGGGTCAACATGCAGAGAGTTTAGAGCCTGTTAAGTTCGCTAAGTTCTTTTGGTAAAGGTCGAAGTCATCGACCAGTTATAGTGAAGGTTTCGGTCGAAGTCATCGACCAGTTATAGTGAAGGTTTCGGTCGAAGTCATCGACCAGTTATAGTGAGGGTTTTGGTCAAAGTCATCGTCTATTTATAGTGGAAGTTTTTGTTGAAGTCATCGACCATTTATAGCAAATTGTACGGTCAAAAACATCGATCGATATCATTACAGAGGCCACGTCGGCCGAACTATACAGAGGCTACGTCGACCAAATATTAAGTGTTCTAGTATGGACATCGACCGATTAGAAGGAATGAATTTCAAAGAGACGTCGACCGATTTCTTTACAGAAGCCACGTCGACCCCTACTGTACTATTCGTCCAAACCCGATAGAGAGAATTAGCTACCCTACTGTTTAAATTGAAGAAACCCGATTGGAAAAATACTGTTCCTTCGATGAAACCCAAGAGGAAAAACTTAGTTCTCAGCCTGTCTTTATTGTTTTAGCATTAAAGCCTAAGTTTAAATTTTACTGGGGTTTCCACAATTAGATAGACTTCCGCTGAATGAGTTAATTGATTTTAAATGAGAAGATTAAATGAATTAAATGGATTAGATGAAAAGTTCAAAATTTTTATGACATTTATAGGCTTAATATTTCGGGTAAATTAAGGGTTGTTACATAGAGTCCTGCTACAAAGTTTATATTTGCCATTACCTGTACCCACTCACCCTTGTGTTGAGGTCAACATGGATTGTATTCTAGGATTACCACGGACCGCTAGAAGCAAGGATTCTATATTGGTAGTTGTAGACCGATTTTCTAAGATGGCACAGTTCATTGCTTGTGTCAAGACTGATGATTCTATCCAAATAGCTGACTTGTTCTTTAAGGAGACTGTTTGAATGCATGGTATACTACATTCTATAGTGTTAGATAGAGACACTAAGTTTTTAAGTGCTTTTTGGACAACATTATGGAAGAAGATAGGAACCCGGCTATGCTTTAGCACATTCTTCCATGCACAAATTGATGGACAAAGAGAAATGGTTAACAGGACCTTAGGTACCCTTTTAAGGAGCATTATGGGAAATAAATTATCAGACTGGGATATACTTTTACCAGGATTAGAATTTGCTTACAACCAGAGTGTCCATTGCACTACACAGCAGACACCCTTCGAGGTCGTATATGGATTTAACCCCTTCACACTGCTAGACCTTGTGCCCTATCTATTTAGGATTTAGTGAACCCAATAGAAGCCAACAAAGCAGTACAAGTTAAGAAACTACATGAAACAGTGCGTAAGGCCATCAAGAAGAAAAATGAAGGCTACTCCAGACAAGTAAACAAAGGTCGTAAGGATGTCACATTTAATGAAGGAGATTTAGTTTGGTTACACTTGCATAAGGAAAGGTTTCTAGCCAAAAGTAGATCCAAGCTACTGTCGAGAGTCAATGGGCCATTTAAGGTGCTAGAAAGAATCAACAACAATGCTTATAAATTAGAGTTGCTGGGAGATTATGGAGTATCGGCCACTTTTAATGCCCAAGATCTATACCTATGTAGGCGATGAGGAAGACATCGAGGAGGTTGAATTAAAAGATTTAAGGTCTAATTCTCAATCACTTGGGGAGGATGATATGCCGCAGAGGGCCATTACTCGATCCCAAACAAATGCTCAAGCTTTATCTAACCTATTTACTAACAAGTCTAGTTCTTTTGCAAATGATAATAATTTTGATGATATTTTTGAAGACTTGGATTGAGAGCTTAGTACAAAAGACATGAAGCAACCCTTGCATGTCCTCACTTGGGAATCGTTGTTGGAAGACCAAGAAGAGGGAATTTGTCTTCCCTAAAATCATATTGTAACCAAGCACTTTAGTTTTTATGTTTTTAGCAAACATTAGTCGTTATGTAATTTGATTAATTGCATGCATCATTAGGCATTTGGATTAGATGTATGCTAGGTTAGATGATGGTTTGGAGTTGGTTCAATTCAAATTTGCATGACTTGTATGCAAGGACAACGTGACCAAAGAGAACCGCCCACTTGAGCACCAAAATGGGGTGGGGACCATTACACCTTTTGGCCAATCAACTTGCTGCCAAATGAAGATGCTATGTTGGAGTTTCCCATCTTGAAGAGTGCCTTGGATCGATGACATGACAACTCTTAGCCATTGGATCAAATTGCACACATTCATTCGGCCATCCAAGTGAAGTTTGAAGCCAACATTTGGCCAAAGCCTCCAACGGCTCTTTTGGAGCCTCTTTTTCAAGAAAACCCTCCAGCCATCCTTAGGTCTATATAAGCATGGTTATTGGTGTTTGTAAGGGGTTGTTGATGAATGAAATACTTGTTGTTTGCTTAAGGAAAATCGAGAATGTTTGAAAGTCGAAGATAAGCCTCGGTGTGCTTCACCGGAGAGAAGTTACACCTCCATTACCTCCAAGCACAAGGTTGCTCGAAGGTTCTTATTTTCCATCATTCTCTCCACTCTTTAAAGATTTAGAAACAAGAAGAGGGTAGTCAACCGTTTTCCAAAGGTCATCTTTTCTTTCCTTAGAAAGAAAAGCAAGTCGAGAGCACCAAAATATTGTTCATCGGCCAACCTCAGGTTTCCTTTCATAACTTCACTTCCACAACATGTTTTGATCTGAAAATTTTAAGTGTTTCATTTCACTCATAAGATAAGCTGCACCTAAAATTTTAAGTGATTTGAACTTCATTTGCCTATAGAGTTTTTGGCTTGTTTTAAGGCAACCTCGGCTTTGCCGAGCACCTAGAGTACTAATCTTTTTTGTGGGTTGAAACACGGCTTTTGTAGGCCTTTGGTGTGTCACAAACTATCCATTTTTGTATCACATCTTTGATATTAGAGTCATCTCTACTGTTTTCCCTTTGATATTTGGTGATTTCTTTTCTCCAAAATGATAACAAGAGGTGGAGAAAAGGCTGCACAAGAATGGGAGACAACTCAACCTAACAACTAATCAGTCAAACATCCTTTATTGAGAAATAAAGAACCGAGTTTACCAACCTCAATAGATGAAGTCCGTGATATGTTTGCTAGGATGCAATGGAGTCGAATTTCTTGATTGGGTAGTAAAGGTAGACAAGGTGTTTGAGTGCTACAACTACTCAGAGAGGGCAAAAATAAAGTTGGTAACACTTGAACTTTTGGGCTACGTAAGGTTATGGTAGTAGAATGTTAAGGCTCAAAGGAGACGTGATGAATAAGTTCGAACTTGGAGGATGATGAAAACTTTGATGAAAAATAGATTTGTTCCCACGTATTATAAGCAAGAGTTATGTTTGCAAATTCAAAGTTTTAGACAAGGGACACTCTCAGTTGAAGAGTATCTAACTGCGTTTGAAACTTTGAGAATGAGGTGTAGTTTGTAAGAACTTGTGTCAGGGCCCGATTCCTCTCCAAACCGGATCACGACGAATCAGGATTCCCAAGCTGGGAAATTCAAACCAACGACAATGACGACGACGACGACCTAGTCAACTGACAGATGTTCCCTAAGTGGGAACCTTCACACACAATCCTACCTAGCATCCTGAATTAGGATATCATCATCAATTCCATCTAACCAAAAGATATATATTTCATAAATTGAAATATCCATATCATTATTCTCATCAATCTTTACATCAGAATACTCACGCGGAAGCTAAATAAAATAAATACATAAGTCAATCACGACATGTGACTTTACAATCCAAAAGTCCTATGCCTCTTTGTACACTGTACTTTGCCTTGGTTTCTCCGTACGGGTGAACGTCCGCGCTATCTGAAAAATATGAATATCTACAAAATGAGCTATTGGCCAAGCAAATAAATCTAACGACTAAAATAATTAGCCCAAACTTTATCCACATTATTCAGGCCCATACGTCATTCTCCACCTAATCATGATTATTTTAAAATCATCTTAAATCAAATATGTTTTTGATTTAAAATCCATGCTATTTATATAAAAATACATGTAGGTTTGTAATTCGAACCGTTTAAAATCTATCAACCACGTTTTAAAATTGTTTTTAGCAAATAGATAAATCCAATGCATTTAAATAAACATGCATGATTCAAAACCATCCAACCACAGTTTAAAAACCATTCTCAACAATTAAATAAATCTGATGTAATTAAATTAATGATGCAGGATTTAAAACCATTTTCCTTCTATCACATTTCCAAAACAGTAGTTTTTAACATTCAAATTGATACATCAAAAATGCAATCCACTCTAATTGACTCATATGACTATCACACACCGACATGTTCTTGGGCTTTCACCGGTAGGGTTGTAGGATCCACACATTGCTTCCTCGCGAGGTTTAGGGACTTTCAATCCAAGGAGACATACAGTTAATCTCCCAGTATTTTCATAGTCATACTATCACACACGAAGAGACGAGACCAGCTCAGTGGATTTTTATGTTATCACCGCTTTCCTTCTCCCTCCTTCTTAATTGCATGCTTAAAACAATCAATTATAAAGCAATACTATGTATGTACAAAACACGCAACCACCCCTGAAATTTGTATATAAAATTCAATGAGTTCAAATCAATGCAATTGATAATTGAAAATAAATTATGCTCAATTAAATAAAAAATTATCGTTCAACTCGTTACCGTTCTATATTTCAATAAATATTTGAAATAAACCATCCAATATAAATCAAATTTAAACGTCATTCAAGAAAACCAAAAATAAGTGATTTTCACAATTTCTTATTCGTTTTTCATAAAAACGATATCAGTTCCTCACTTCAACATTCAATCAAATCTCTATTCAATTGACCCAAAAATCTCAATCTATCCAGATCCAAACGGAATTGAAATCTATCTCTACCTATCAAGGCAATAAAGTCTAAACTAGCTTTTCTAATCATTAGAGATATTTACCGTATGTTGGTTTCATCTCTTTTCCAGAAATCTCCACCGACCCCAATGATTTCTATGCCAAAATGCTCCTCTCAACGCGCTGATCACTTTACTCTAAAGGATGGATTGACTGTAACATCCCTAAAACTGTACCCATTTTTTCGTACATATTATTTTTTTTGTTTTTTATCTTTATATCCTAATATGAACTCTAGGCGGAATTTAAATCGGAATTGAAATCGTTAGCGTTGTTTGTAAACCGTTTGAAACCAACTTAAAACAATTAAGATAAAACTATTTAAAATAATTAAAACTATTAAATAAAACTATAATTTTAAAAAAATTTACAAGTAAAACAAAAGGGAGGGCAGAATTGACATTCTGCCGAAAAAGGAAGCAGCGACCGATCGCTGCATCAGCGATCGGTCTCAGCGATTGATCGCTGCACATTGCAGCGATCAGTCGCTGTATTGAGACCAGGAGGGGCGATCAGTCGCCCCTCATCTCGGCGCCCGGTCGCCAACCAAGAAAAAGGGAGGGGCAATCAGTCGCCCCTCACACTGGCGCCCCGTCGCCTTCATTTTACAATACAATTTGCTCTCTGGAATTCCAGAGAGCAAACACTTCAATACGCTCTCTGGAATTCCGATTCCAGAGAGCAAAACTTCCTATATTTTTACACCATTTCCTCATCCCCTTTTTTACCACTTCTATACATTCTTCATCAATAAACACATAGACCTTGTAGCTTAAACTCAACCAATTTGCAGCGGACTTTGCGAAATCCAACTGCGTGGATAGCTCTAAAAATCGAGCATATCCATATCGAACCTAAAAAACATTTCAAACGATTTCCATAGCGTGCAATTAAAAGCTTCAATAAAACATTTTACAAATTCGGTTTATAAAACATGGAAAACATCAGTCTATCACCTAACCAGAACCAAGCATCTTAATATGTTCTATCTGTGCAAATATACCCAGAATAAGCAAATACCCTCAAAATGCGCATGTACATCCCAACGGGTCGGTTAAGCATCGACTGCGCAACACACCACCGCAACCATCTTTCGCCAACTGCCTCACACATCAGGAGGAGGAACGTCGTCCTCACCTGGCTCGATGTCACCTAAAATGTCACCTACACCATACAGACACACTATGAGCTAAAGGCTCAGTAAATTCTACGTAAATGCAGATGCGTGCAGTGCATATGGAGTTCAGAAATCATGCATAACATACAGAGCGTCGCAGACAGTATATCACCGAGATCTCATCCCCCTAACCGAAGGGGGCCCATCCAGCGGTCGGACTACCCCATGTAGTTAGAGGAGGGGGGTACACGCTTACAACACGTACAGTCGTGCCTGAGCCCCACCTCGCGTGACCAGATAACATATTACGTTCATTAATTACATTACATGAGATGTGGTATCGGCCAGACCCTTAATCGGCCAGCACGATAGATCGATAGCCCCCAATCTCTGGGCCACACAGGTTTTATGAAAACATCGTGCGGAAATTCATTTTCATGCTTAGTTAAAATACGTGATGCATGAACAGTTCAATATAAATGTAAACAAACAAACATGCGTACCATCAAGACTGTAAAGGAAATAACCTACAAAACGTTTAAACCTAGCTACCCAACCAAAGCGACTTAAAATGAGCAATCCACTAAGATCCTCGACGCGACATCGAAGTACGGTGTAGGCCAATCGGCCAGAGTAAGTCACGAGAAATTACCTTGAGCGCGCTGAACTTCGAGCTCTATCCACGAGAGTCGTTCACCTAAAGCAATTTAGAATGATCAACGTTAAAACGAGTTTAAGCTTCTAAACGTCGAAATTGACAAAACCTGAACTAAAGAAATTTCCTAAAGCTTTAATCCGATTTATTGAGCTATTTCATCGAGCAATACACGCTCGGCAACTCAATTCCCAATTTACGAGTTTTTCACTAAATCTCGAAATTTCTCGAATTTTAACATTTTCCAGAAATTAATCTAGTTTCGTCCAATAACGTCCAATACGTTCTATACGTTCATAAACTACGATAACCTATTGATTTTTAAACCCGAAATTGAATTTTTAACCTAAACCCTAACGAAACCCTAACGTTAAATCGGGCTGAAAATTGAAAACTAACGCTCTATAATCATAGATTCATACCTAGGGTAGCGAGAGAAGGAGAAAACGCGAAGAAAACGAGACGATCGGAGGACGAATCAGAGGTCAGAATGTTGAGAATTGCCAACGGCCGAGGGAGAAATCGCCTCTGGCGTTTTCGTGAAAACAGAGAAGAAGAAGAAGTGAGGGAGAAGAAGAAAAACCTTGATTTAATATAATTTGGTTTGACAAATTACCAAAATGCCCTTAGCTCTTATTTCTATTTTGTTTCGTCCTTTGTTTCGTTAATTTTCTAACGATTCGACTTCTCCAAATTTTCTTATTTCACCAATAAGTCCAACTTATTATTTGGGATTTATTAAACTGTCTGTTCGCAATTCGGACCTTGTTTACTATTTTTACTAAAACGTCCTTTATTTTACGAGAAACTTAATTACTCGAAGTATAGCGTTAATACTCCGAAAATTCTCGTAAATTCCTTAAAATTTCCATTAATCGTTAGGATTTTAATGACGCTTTCTTTTTGCAAAACGGACTTGATTTGTCATATTTACGAAAATGCCATCATATAATATAATATTAATATCCCGTAAAGCCGGGTATTACAATGACGATTCACACGTCTACCCCTCCTTTGTCACTCTATTCCCTCACAGTTCCTCGTTGGTTTTTTTTCTCCTCTCTCTCTCTCTCTCTGTCTCTCCCTCTGTCTCTCTCTGTCTCTCTCTCTCTCTCTGTCTCTCTGTCTCTCTCCCTCCCTCTCCCTCCCTCCCTTATAAGCTTTTCTTTTGTTTTGTTTCCACGAAAAGCCACATAACCCCTTAGGAATAGAGGTTTTAATGGTTAATTACTATTAAACCATTCTTATGTAGGGGTGGGCACAGGCCGGTTCGGTCCGGTCCCGAGCCCGGACCGAATCGGCCCAATCAGTTTTGGAATTTTCATCCCAGAACCTGGACCGGTCCGGTCTGGGATCGGGACCGAACCTGGACCGCACGTGAAATTTCGGTCTGGTCCAGGTTCGGTTCCGGTTCCGGACTGGCGCCATTTTCATTTTTTTTAACTGAAATTTCCAATTTTATCAACTAAAATTTCCAATTTTCTGATAAGCAATAACAAAAGTTGAACTAACCGATTAAAGGTGATTAACAAACTGTTATTTTAGAAATGATACAAATTACAATCAAAACAATTATTAAAAACCAATAACAGATTTACCTTTCCTCCAGCAATTAGCATAACTTAGAACAATTTCACAATTTTGAAGCAATTAGCGTAACTTAGAATAATTTTACAATTTCAAGCAATTAGCATAACCAAATAAAAGTGATTAATCATGCTGATAATTTTAGAAATGACACAATTGAAAACAGCTGAATCATAACCATAAAGAATGTGCTACAACAAGATAATTGACATGCAATGAAAGCCTATAATACACAAATAGCACAAAAACATCATCACTTGGCAGAAAACAACAAAAGAAATTTAAATTGCTGCTCAAAATACCAAAGACAATATTCAAATGTATCCAAGTACTTCAAAATTTAAAAGTACAAGCTAAATAATAAATCCAAGTACATAGTCAAATTCATCAGAGTAACCAAGCAATCAATCATCGATGTCAAGTCATCGATATAACATCTTGTACTTTTAGAAAATTATCATTGGAAGTGTCAATGTCAACAACATCTACAAAATGACAAATTGAAGACATTAGTTAATGCTTAATTTAGAGATACACTTGTAATACAAATAAATATTAGAATATTCGAACCTTCTTGTATCGGTGTCAATGTCGTAGTACTACTATCTTGTAAATCATTTGGAGAAACTTTAAAAAGATTGAAAGTTTTGATCCAACTCTGTGAGCATATCAAAGCTTCAACACTTTGTGGGCTTAGAGAATTACGAAAAACGTCAAGAACACGACCACCACAACTAAAAGAAGACTCTGATGTCACCGTAGAAATTGGAATGATCAATATATCTTTGGCAATGGCACTCAAAATTTGATACTTTTCGGAGTGTCTCTTCCACCAGGATAAAATGTCAGAACTATGTTGAACAATCTCTAACTTCTCCGACAAATACAGATCAATCTCTGTCTCAGTAGTTTCATCCCCCATCTTAGAAGAATTCTCCGGATCATAAAACATGGAGTACACTTGTGATGACCCCAACCCCACGTCGGTGCAGCCACGACCTGTGTCGTGCGTGCATACATACGTATGTGTGTATTAACCTCGCCCATTCTCACTTAAATTTTTTTTTTCTTTGCATTTTTCGTTTCCTGTCCTTTTCATTCGTTTATTTATTAGAGAACGGACTCGGTCTTCCAATCCATATCTAGACATTTGGGCTCTAACTTAACCGTAAGTTCGTCAACGTCTAAATTACTAAACGGGGTTAAGACCATTTTAGAGAAAATGTTGATTCGGTTTTTTGGGTCCCTAAAATCCTTTGAAATACTTGGGGATCGCTCATAAAATACGTTAAAAAGGTATCGTAAAAGGTTGGGTTAAACGTGTTTTGAAAAGTCAATTTTTTTAAAAAAATCACGTTGGAGTTCAAATGTGACGCCGATCGATCGGGACCAAAGGCCGATCGATAGGGCCTTCTCCGGTTTCCCCAGCTAAAATAACCATAAACGGCGATCGATCGGGACATAAGACCGATCGATCGGGCCCTCTCTGTATTCCGATTTAAAAACGATCTTCAACGCGTGTGCTGTAACAACCCCAGAGGGATCGTCACATAAACCATATCTTTCTTAATCATTTAATTCTTATTACTCACATTCTACTCATTTTCGGTAATATATTTTTTTTTTAAACATAACTTAACTCAAAATGTCTTACGTAATTCACTAGACATCATTCGGCAAAAAAATACTTTACGCATCTGCCAGCGGGCAGTGCAATGTTTATCGGCTGGTGAAGGGAAACTTAAACCTTTAGACTGCACCTGCCGATTGAGGAATAAAACCACATCTACCGGTCACTAGACGACAAAAACATGTTTATATCATCCGGTAAAGAGACTCTTTAGATCATCCGGTGAAATAAGAGGACATCATCCGGTGGACACGTGCTTCTCACGTGTATAATTAAAACATGACCCGGTCACTAAACGACAAATAACATCCTCATCATCCGGTGACTTTATTACACTACATCTGCCGATCGCTAGACAACAAAACAACACTTTCATCATCCGGTAACTTAAATACTCTACATCTGCCGATCGCTAGACGACAAAGTAGCACTTTCATCATCCGATGGCTTAAACACTCTACATCTACCGGTCACTGGGCGATGAAATAACACTTACATCATCCGGTAACTTAAACACTCTACATCTGCCGATGACGTCAGCCGGATGATTGCTTTATCCAGCTTCTGTCACACAGCAAAAAACACTATAATCATCAAACAACTTCATCCAGGAGAAAATACCACAACTCACCCGAATCTTAACTTAGTAACTATAAACCTCAATGAGTAAGAATCATAAACTCATCCAAAATACGCATAGCGGAAGGCTTAAGCAAAACAAACCATTCAATAACCTTTAAAATCATCATCATACTCTTAAGTCAAATCATTCAAATCTAAATCTCATGGTTATAAGAAATTCTATTTTTCTTAGACATTCCGTATATCATAAACTTCACCAACATACTATGAGCATAACCAGGGGTCTTAGTCGCCTGCCCAGCCTTGCACTGTCATACTGAGCATCCTCCGGCAACCAACTTTAAACATCATCTCTGGACTGGAAATCCTCACCTGCTAACTCTTCACCTACATCATAAGGTTTAACTATAAGCCTAATGCTTAGTAAGGAATGCAACACTAACATGGATGCATGAAAGAATAATTTGGGAAATCACATGCTCATAAGTCTTTTCTTGTTCATATCTTTGCTCGTAATCATCATTCATAGTCATGGATCATATTCATCAATCATAGTCATGGATCATGTTCATCATTCATAGTCATTGATCATATTCATCATTCATAGTCATTGATCATATTCATCATTCATAGTCATTGATCATATTCATCATTCATAGTCATTGATCATATTCTTCGTTTAAGTTGTGTGGATTAAGAGGGGATTTGTGCTGGTAAAGGGGGTTTGATAGTGAGAGTGCACATAGTTCCCTTGTGGGTCGTATCATGGTCCTTCTTTTGGATAGTGACATTCGCCAAATCGCCCCCAACCCTCTTTTAATTCACGTTGCACAAGTTTTATATTCTTATCTTGTTCATGCGAAGACATGCTCTTAAAAAATTTTCATATGCATAAAACATTCATGATGCATGGACATGAAAATTCTCAGATCATCAAGCTACAGAACTGAGTACCATTCGACATGAAACTTTACCACTGAGCTAATCATCAGCATAAACAATAGACAGTAACATAAGGGAAACTTCTATTCATCATATGAGTTTCTACCTAGCATCCTATGATGTAGGGTCCTAATGACCAAGAAACCTGTACATTCACTTACCTGGTCTCCTTAGCAATCTGAGTTCCTTTCTCTTCCAACTTCTTCACCTAAAACATTTACATTGCAGTAGTTAAAACAAAATCCTATTAGTTCTAATCACAAGTCATCCTAGGATCTAATAGCTATAGTCACTCCAAAATCCTTAGTATAGTTCTCTATGCAGTTTGAAACCCAAAACCCAGAACAGACAGATTCGATAAGCGATATCTCAGGGTTGTTTGTTTAATGTCCAAAATCGATTCGGAATGACATTACTACATTCAGATTTTAAATATCCTTACTAATACTCGGCCATTGAAGAATCCAGAACCTCAACACATAGCTGAAAAAGAGCTTAACGACTGAAAGATAGCTACATTGGCAAACTCGTACCTCGAGCACAAGGTAGCCGAGAAGCAGCAAGGAAACCGATCGTCGAAGGAGGGATTTCCAGCTGACCGAGAGCGAGAGCTTGGGAGAGAAGAAATCACCGGGAATTGGGGATGTCGGCTACAGTGGTTTAAATGAGGTTTGAATCCTTTCATTTTTTCTTTAAATACTGGCCTCAATCCTCCATTATTACAACTTTTCCACTCGACCTAGTTTAGATCCACATGTAATTAATTAAGCTTGGCATAAAACCTTAAACCGTGAAGATTGAATATTCGTGACCGTTAATACAGTTTAGGAAGTCACCTGGTTGAAGTTGTCGGGTGTTACATCCACCCCTCCTTAAACAAAATTTTCGTCCCCGAAAATTGATCAAACGAAGAGTTCAGGATATCTGTCCATCATGTCCTGCTGTCTTTCCCGTGTGGCTTCCTCGATACCATGATTCGTCCATAAATCTTTCACCAGTGGAATTTCTTTATTCCTCAGAGTTTTTACTGCAGATTCCAAAATTTGCACCGGCTTCTCTTCATACATTAATGATGGTTCAATTTCGACATCTACTGGCTAAACAACATGTGTAGGATCCCGTATGCATTTCCTTAACATTGACACATGGAAAACATTATGCACCTTTTCCAGCGATGGAGGCAATTGCAATCTATATGCCGTACTGCCAATCCTTTCTAAGATGGGGAATGGTCCAATAAATCGTTGGTTTAGCTTTCCTTTCTTACCAAATCTTAAAACTCCTTTAAATGGTGAAATCCTCAGGAAAACTTCATCGCCAACAGAAAATTCAAGATCTCTTCTCCTCTGGTCTGCATAACTCTTCTGTCGGCTCTGTGCAGTTATCATTCTTTTCCTAATAGTGGCAATCTTGTCCGACATCTGTTGCAAAATCTCGGGACCTAGGAGTTTTGCTTCACCGACCTCATCCCAGTACAAAGGTGACCTGCACTTCCTGCCATACAGTGCCTCATAAGGTGTCATACCTATGGTGGATTGGTAACTATTGTTGTAAGAGAATTCAACCAATGGCAGGTATCGACTCCATGATGTCTGGAACTCAAGCACACATGCCCTCAATATATCCTCAAGTATTTGAATTGTCCGTTCAGATTGTCCATCGGTTTGTGGGTGGAAGGCAGTGCTGAAAGATAAATTGGATCCTAATGTGCCTTGTAAGTTTTGCCAAAACCTTGAGGTGAATCTAGGATCACGATCGGATACAATGGATAAAGGAACTCCATGCAATCTGATGATTTCTTGGACATACAGATCAGCAAGCTGGTCCATTGTGAAAGTCATTCTTACAGGTATAAAGTGTGCCGATTTGGTCATTCTATCAACCACGACCCAAATACTATCATGTCCTTTAGTTGTCTTTGGCAAACCTACTACAAAATCCAAAGCAATGTTTTCCCACTTTCATTCAGGGATTGGTAGGGGTTGAAGGGTACCTCCTGGGCGTTGGTGTTCTGCCTTAACCTGTTGGCATATCAAACATGACTCCACATACATAGCAACATCCCTCTTCATATTTGGCCACCAATAATGTAACCTTAAATCCCGATACATCTTGGTGCTACCAGGATGCACAGAAAAGGAAGAAGAATGAGCTTCAGCCAAGATCAACTCACGCAACTCCTTATCATTCGGAACGTACCATCGGTTCTTAAATTTCAAAGTGCCATCACTAGAGAGACTGAACTCCGAGGAGACGTCCTTTAACTTATTCATCATGCTACTATTCTCCTTCGAATCCTTTTGTTGTGCCTCCTTGATCCTGTCCAAAATAGTTGGTCGGATAAATAAATCAGCCAGTAAAGCTGGCAGCTCGTGAACTATTTCCAATTCGAACCTCTGAACTTCCTTCCTCAAAGGTATAGACATGGTTGATAATGCGGGTTGCATTGTCGTTGACATTCTGCTTAAAGCATCGACTACAACATTAGCCTTGCCTGGATGATACTTAATTTCGAAGTCATAATCTTTAACAAATTCTAACCAACGTCTCTGTCTCATGTTTAATTCCTTTTGAGTAAAGAAGTACTTCAGGCTTTTATGGTCGGAAAATACCTCACACTGTTGTCCATAGAGATAATGTCTCCAAATCTTTAATGCAAAAACAACTGCGGCTAATTCCAAATCGTGAGTGGGGTAGTTCTGTTCATAATTCTTTAGCTGCCTAGAGGCATACGCTATAACCTTGCCTTCTTGCATCAAAACACACCCCTGTCCAACTTTGGATGCATCACAATAAACACTAAACTTTCCTTCTTCAGTTGGGAGAGTCAAAAGTGGAGCTGTCGTTAACTTCAGCTTAAGTGTATGGAAGCCATCTTCACAAGCTTCGGTCCAAGAGTACTTGGTGTCCTTCTTTGTCAAACTATTTAAAGGCTTAGCTATCATAGAAAATCCCTTAATAAACTTCCTATAATAGCCTGCCAAACCAAGAAAACTACGGACTTCACTAACATTCCTTGGCTGTGGCCAGTCCTTAACAGCTTGAATCTTAGTTGGATCTACTGATATACCCTCAGCAGAAATGACATGGCCTAAAAAGTTAACCTTATACAACCAGAACTCACATTTGGATAACTTGGCATAAAGTTGTTGCTGTCTCAGGGTGGTCAAAACTATCCTTAAGTGTTCCATATGGTCAGCCTCAGTCTGTGAGTATATGAGAATATCATCTATAAATACAATCACAAACTTGTCCAAGTAATCACGAAACACTCGATTCATCAAATCCATAAAAGCTGCAGGTGCATTGGTTAACCCAAACGACATCACAAGGAATTCATAATGTCCATAGTGGGTCCTAAAAGCTGTCTTAGGTATATCACTTTCCTTAACCTTCAGTTGATAGTACCCCGAATGCAAATCAATCTTTGAAAACACTTTAGCTCCTTGCAATTGGTTAAACAAGTCATCAATACGGGGCAATGGGTATTTATTCTTAATGGTTAACTTATTTAGCTCTCTATAGTCTATGCACATTTTGAGGGAACCATCTTTCTTTTTAACGAACAACACAGGTGCACCCCAGGGAGAACTACTAGGGCGTATGAATCCCTTGTCTACTAATTCCTATAGTTGGACTTTTAACTCCTTTAGCTCGACAGGTGCCATGCGATAAGGATTCTTAGATACGGGTAATGCCTCAAGATACGTATCAATTACAAATTCTATTTCTCTATCGGGCGGTAATCCTGGCAAATCATCCATAAACACATCAGGGAACTCTTTAACTATAGAAATATCTTGTAGCTGTATTTTGTGTTTTACCCGATTATCGATCACACTGGCTAGATAACTCTCACAACCATCTTTCAATAATCGCTGAGCCTCTAGCGAGGATATAATCGGTATCTTACTTATTTTCGGGATAGCTTGGAAAGTGTACTGATCTCCATTAGGAGGTCGAAACTCGACTAATCCAGACCTACAACTTATCGTGGCATAATGCCTGGATAACCAATCCATTCCTAATATAACTTCATATCCCTTCATGTCAACTACAATCAGTTCTACATATAACTTCTTATCTCCTAGGGACACAATATTGCCTTTCAATATCTGCTCAGAATACAAGGACTTTCCCGATGGTAACATCACACTATATGGCCTATCAGCTGGTAAGTATTCTAACTTATGCTTACACGCAAACAAGGTCGCAATAAATGAGTGTGTGGCACCCGTGTCTATAAGTGTATAAGCAGAAACACCAATGATTATAATTGTACCTGTTATGACCGTATGCTGCATGGTGTCTTCGTCTTCCATCATAGCAAAGACTCGGGGCATTACTCTTGCTCGGTTTGGATTGGGTGGCATGGGGCAGTCTCTGACTACATGTCCGACCTTGTCACATCTAAAACAGCGGCCAGAAAGTAACTTGCATTCGCCAGGATGGTTCTTCTGACAGGTGGGGCATTGAGGGGCTATTGGTCGCTTTCCTTTTCCCTGATCATCATTTGGATTGAAGGGTCTCTTTATACCTTGTTGTTGTTGTGGTCCCCTGTTCTGTTGCGGCTGCCATCCTTTGTTCTGACGTGGTGGCAGCTGAGTTTCCTTCGTGAATTTTCTTGGCTGCTCACGCTGAGCATATGCTGTCATTTCTGCCTCTTTCAGCTCCAAGGCCTTAGCCGTCACTTCACCATATGGTACATTGTGTATCCCAGCAGTCTTTACTTTCATGTACAAACTCGGCTTCAGTCCTTGAACAAATTAGTAAATCCTGTCCTCATCATCCTCAATAATTCGGGGAGCAAACCGTAATAAAGCATCAAATTTGCATACGTAGTCCATCACAGAGCCAGTTTGTCGCAGATTCATGAACTCCTTCTTCTTGTTGGCTCGAACAGTCCTATTGAAGTACTTGTCAAAGAAGGCAGTCTTAAACATTTCCCAGGTCATAGCTCCGGCATTAGCGGTGTTCTGGATTGAATCCCACCAATGCCTTGCTCCCAATTCCAAATGAAAGACAGCATATGTGACCTTATCTCCTTCATCAACCTTTGCGTACTTAAACAGGTCTTCTATCTTTCGAACCCACTCCTCAGCATAAATAGGATCTGAAACATGTCCACTAAACACCGGGGGTCAAAGCCGAAGGAAACGCTCACTACCATGATCATGAGTTGCATTAGTACTGGAGTTGCCTTGTTCCTCTCTAGCAGTCATCAGCTGTTCGATCTGGCGAGATTGGCGCATGACCAACTCTGTTAACTGAGCAATGGCATTGCTATCCTCATTGGTCTCTCTCTGCTGACCTCTAACCATTTTGGGATTCCTAGACAAATCATTATAGATACATCTTAACTTAATGACATTTACTGAAATCATAAATACTTACAGTTGCTGGAGTGTGCTCATGTGACAGTCAGTGCTGGAAGGCAGTCTGCAGAATCAGTTTTAGAACCCGGTTTTGCTCTGATACCATAATTGTAACAACCCCAGAGGGATCGTCACATAAACCATATCTTTCTTAATCATTTAATTCTTATTACTCACGTTCTACTCATTTTCGGTAATTTTTTTTTTTGAAACATAACTTAACTCAAAATGTCGTACGTAATTCACTAGACATCATTCGGCAAAGGAATACTTTACGCATCTGTCGGCGGGCAGTGCAATGTATCGGTTGGTGAAGGGAAACTTAAACCTTTAGACTGCACCTGCCGATTGAGGAATAAAACCACATCTACCGGTCACTAGACGACAAAACCATGTTTATATCATTCGGTAAAGAGACTCTTTAGATCATCCGGTGAAATAAGGGGACATCATCCGGTGGACACGTGCTTCTCACGTGTATAATTAAAACATGACCCGGTCACTAAACGACAAATAACATCCTCATCATCCGGTGACTTTATTACACTACATCTGCCGATCGCTAGACGAAAAAATAGCACTTTCATCGTCCGGTAACTTAAATACTCTACATCTGCCGATCACTAGACGACAAAATAACACTTTCATCATCCGATGGCTTAAACACTCTACATCTACCGGTCACTGGGCGATGAAATAACACTTACATCATCCGGTAACTTAAACACTCTACATCTGCCGATGACGTCAGCCGGATGATTGCTTTATGCAGCTTCTGTCACACAGCAGAAAACACTATAATCATCAAACAACTTCATCCAGGAGAAAATACCACAACTCACCCGAATCTTAACTTTGTAACTATAAACCTCAATGAGTAAGAATCATAAACTCATCCAAAATACGCATAGCGGAAGGCTTAAGCAAAACAAACCATTCAATAACCTTTAAAATCATCATCATACTCTTAAGTCAAATCATTCAAATCTAAATCTCATGGTTACAAGAAATTCTATTTTTCTTAGACATCCGTATATCATAAACTTCACCAACATACTATGAGCATAACCAGGGGTCTTAGTCGCCTGCCCAGCCTTGCACTGTCATACTGAGCATCCTCCGGCAACAAGCTTTAAACATCATCTCTGGACTGGAAATCCTCACCTGCTAACTTTTCACCTATATGATAAGGTTTAACTATAAGCCTAATGCTTAGTAAGGAATGCAACACTAACATGGATGCATGAAAGAATAATTTGGGAAATCACATGCTCATAAGTCTTTTCTTGTTCATATCTTTGCTCGTAATCATCAATCATAGTCATGGATCATATTCATCAATCATAGTCATGGATCATGTTCATCATTCATAGTCATTGATCATATTCATCATTCATAGTCATTGATCATATTCATCATTTATAGTCATTGATCATATTCATCATTCATAGTCATTGATCATATTCTTCGTTTAAGTTGTGTGGATTAAGAGGGGATTTGTGCCGGTAAAGGGGGTTTGATAGTGAGAGTGCACATAGTTCCCTTGTGGGTCGTATCATGGTCCTTCTTTTGGATAGTGACATTCGCCAAATCGCCCCCAACCCTCTTTTAATTCATGTTGCACAAGTTTTATATTCTTATCTTGTTCATGCGAAGACATGCTCTTAAAACATTTTCATATGCATAAAACATTCATGATGCATGGACATGAAAATTCTCAGATCATCAAGCTACAGAACTGAGTACCATTCGACATGAAACTTTACCACTGAGCTAATCATCAGCATAAACAATAGACAGTAACATAAGGGAAACTTCTATTCATCATATGAGTTTCTACCTAGCATCCTATGATGTAGGGTCCTAATGACCAAGAAACCTGTACATTCACTTACCTGGTCTCCTTAGCAATCTGAGTTCCTTTCTCTTCCAACTTCTTCACCTAAAACATTTACATTGCAGTAGTTAAAACAAAATCCTATTAGTTCTAATTACAAGTCATCCTAGGATCTAATAGCTATAGTCACTCCCGAATCCTTAGTATAGTTCTCTATGCAGTTTGAAACCCAAAACCCAGAACAGACAGATTCGATAAGCGATATCTCAGGGTTGTTTGTTTAATGTCCAAAATCGATTCGGAATGACATTACTACATTCAGATTTTAAATATCTTTACTAATACTCGGCCATTGAAGAATCCAGAACCTCAACACATAGCTGAAAAAGAGCTTAACGACTGAAAGATAGCTACATTGGCAAACTCGTACCTCGAGCACAAGGTAGCCGAGAAGCAGCAAGGAAACCGATCGTCGAAGGAGGGATTTCCAGCTGACCGAGAGCGAGAGCTTGGGAGAGAAGAAATCACCGGGAATTGGGGATGTCGGCTACAGTGGTTTAAATGAGGTTTGAATCCTTTCATTTTTTCTTTAAATACTGGCCTCAATCCTCCATTATTACAACTTTGCCACTCGACCTAGTTTAGATCCACATGTAATTAATTAAGCTTGGCATAAAACCTTAAACCGTGAAGATTGAATATTCGTGACCGTTAATACAGTTTAGGAAGTCACCTGGTTGACGTTGTCGGGTATTACACATGCGCGCCTGGTCAGCGCGCCTCTAGCGCCCGGCCAGCGCGCCTCGCGCGCGCCCTATCGCCTCTTTTCCTACCACTTTGCCATTTTTCTTCAATTTTTCACCTAATACACACTTCAATTTCCATCATCAAAACATCCATAAACAATCCAATTAAATTACACCTCCCAAAACCCAAACATCCAACCTAAATTCTCCAATCTCGACACAAACTTCGATTTCAACTTAAAACCACAAACCTTTTATCCGATCACTAAAACTCATCCAAAACCTATTCTATTTCAACAATACATTCCAAAATCATCAATATTCACCCAAATACACATCAACATCAATATCCTATCTATTTTCATAAAAACCTTCCATACATAGCGAAAGCTATCAAAATAAAATCATCAAAACATTAATTTCAACCTATCCAGATACCAAACATCCTAATATATCTTTCTATACATTTCATCAAATAATGCCAAAACATATAACCTATGCTCCCCTCGGGTCATGCTCGTGTCGACTACGCCGGCCACTCCCACGAACATCCTTCCTCAAGCTGCAGGCTCGTCGGGTGGAGGGACATCGTCCTCACTTTGCTCGTAGTCACCTACACCATAAGGACACTTATGAGATAAAAATCTCAGCAAGTTCTATGTAAATGTATATGCATGATCATGTATGCAATGAAAGCCGTCCATGTCAATTCATTTATCAGTACGTGTCAGTCTATGGTTATCCGAAACGCTCGACAAATGGATAGGGCACGTCAAGCGGTTAGACAGCCCACACCATCTGAAGGGAGGAAAACCCGCTCACCACGGAACGCTAGGTCTGAACCTCATCCCCGATAACCCCATGCCATGGTTGTTTACTGTGATACTTTACTTGCCTTTACATGCATGTTCTTTTCATGAAATCCATGCGTAAATTCATTTTCATGTCATTTTAAAAACCGTGATGCATGAGCAATTCAGTGAACGATAAAGCATACATGACGAGCATACCATCAAAACCTCACAAATACTATCAAGGCATTATAATACTTAACCTATAAAATAATACAATCCTAACTACACAACCAAAGCAATTAACAAACAATGCACCAAACAATCCTCAACACGATTTCTGACTTATGGTGTAGGCCAATCGGCCATAGTAGATCACGAGAACTTACCTATCGTCCCGTGCACACCGAGCTCCTCGTCTCGAACTTGGTCACCTAAATCAATCCATAGCGTCCTTTGTTAAAACCGAGCTTAAACATAAAGTTTCAGAAATTTACGAACCTCCTAACTAAAGGAAATTTCCTAAAACTCTAATAAATCTCTCTCGGGTATTTCATCGAGCAACTTACGCTCACAAATCCTTAAACTCCATTAATGGAGGTTCCCAAGCTCCAAATTTCTAATTTTTCATACCAAATGCTAAACACTTCTACTATTTCGATCAATAACACTCAATAATCATAATACAACTATAACTAACCATTATTAACCTAGCTCGGTTGTTTTCAACGAAATCCGACAAAACCCTAACAATTTACAATGCTAGAAATTGAGAATAATAGCCGGAAAACTATAGATTCTTACCTAGAATCGCGAGGGGAAGAGAAGACATGAAGAGAACTCGAAGATTAGAGGAGAAATCGTTGGAGCAAAGTGGGAAAACCGTGGAGGAGAAAACGAGAATCGACATTGGAGAGAAAGGAGAGGGAGAGAAAATGTTTAAGTGTTGAAGGGAAGAGGGTATTTGGGTTTTAATTAAACTTGGCTTGGCAATTTACATATCTGTCCTTCAGTTTAACCCTCCGTTAATTCTATTGTTCGACTACCGATTCGGTTTCTCCAAAATTTTCTTATTTCACCAATTATTCCAACTTATTCCTAGGGCTCTAATAAAACCTTCCGTTCGAAAAACGAATTTATTTTACTATTTCTACGAATTAAATCTCTATAGGGTCAAAACCAGAAACTTAAGCATTATATTTCGGTTCGACTTCCATAAATTTCCATAATTCTCCCAAAATTCATATTAATTACAAGGACTCCGTTAAAACTCTCGGTTTGCAAAATGGGCATATTTTAATTATTTTTGAAATTGCCATTGCGCACACGATTCAAAAACTCGTAAAACCGGGTGTTACAACAGTGCCCTTGAACGAGCTTGCACCAAAAAACTCTTTGACTTTGGAGACCTTTGTTGTCTACTACTACTAGGAGGCTGGTCTTCATTGGTTGTATCACCTTTATATTCTGTATACAACCTTTGAATTACATTATCTACTTGCTTTACGTATTCTGCAGCTCTTTCACTTCCGAACAAAATGTTTAAACAATGCCATAGAAATTTTATTTTGCATCTTGGATCAAGAACAAGTGCAACATAGGCAAACATGTTTATTTTTTCGAAAGATCCCCAATATTTGTCAAATTTTTTAATCATCTCGTTGGCCATCCTCCTCAGCATTATATTCTCATTGTTACCATAGTTCTCAATGGCAATCTTCAAATTGCAGACTTCTCCTACATACATATTTGCTGTAATATGCAAAGAAGCAGAAACATGAAGTGTCATTTTATAGAATGTTTCTAAGAATTTAATAAATTCTCAAATGCATCCCCAATCTTCCATTGTGGGTGCACCTTCTACTCCCATTTCTTGTACAAAAGAGCTTTCATTCTGTGCAAGTTTTTCAAACGCCGCTTCAAACTTCTCAGCGTTTTCCAGCATCAAATATGTTGAGTTCCAATGCGTGGGAATGTCGAGTGACAAATTACCCTTGCAAGTAATTTTCACTGCATCAACGCAGACTTTAAACTGTTGCAATCTTCCCGGAGAAGACCTTACGTACTTGACAACTTTTCTTACTCTGGCTATGGACGTTTGATGTTCTTTCAAACCGTTAGAAACAATCAAATTGAGGACATGTGCAAAACAACGCATGTGCATATGCTTGCCATCTAAAATAAACCCCTTCCAATTTCTAATTGTCCTCGTCAAATAAGAGATAGCGACGTCGTTTGAAGACGCATTGTCAACGGTGATGGTGGTAACATTTTCAAGCTCCCACTTTACCAAACAATTTTCAACTTCCTTACCAATGGTCTCACCCTTATGGTTCGGTATCAGACAAAAATTCAGGATTTTTTTTTTGCACATGCCAATTTTGATCAATGAAATGGCATGTCAACACCATGTAGTTCAAATTCTGGATAGAAGTCTACGTGTCTGTGGTCAAACACACTCTCTGTGATGTTGAAAAAAAAATACTCTTTCAACTTTTGTTTTTCTTTCTGAAATATCCCTTGAATATCTCGTGCTATTGTCCTTCGAGATGACATAATAAACTTTGGATTTAGATACAGACAAAATGTCTTGAAACCCATTCCTTCTACCACTTTCAATGCCAATTCATCAATTATAATCATCTTAGCTAGAAATTCTCTAGCCCCCATCATAGTAAATATAGGCATAGGTGTACTAACACTCTTGCCCTCAACAGATTTAAAGGACAAAGTTAGTTACCTACTATCCAAATTTTGTGAATACTTTTTTGCATACTTTGATATGCTTTATCATACTTGAAGTCTCATTCTTTGTCGGATGTGCTGCATATGTTTGCCTACAATAATTACATTTAACTTGATCTGTTCCCGATACCTTACTGAAGTGAAGCCAAGCCATAGACTTAGATTTTTTGGAATCCACGTGCGAACTTTCACTTTCTGAAGGATCCATCCTACCATAAAGCAAAATCACATCGAACAAACAACCACAACATTAATTAACAGCCAACAAACATCACATGTATCAACAGCCAACAAACAAGACATACAATTAAACAACAAGCAAATTAACTTACAGAATCTAATAAAGACAACTAATAAAGTCACAAGCATAAAAATACAGAATAAAAACAATCTAAAATTCTAAACAGCAAACAAAAATCACAATGCTCTCGGTCAATAGTTCCGAAGAGCCTCCCACCAGACCTATTTTTTACTAACGCAAAAATTACATAAATAAAGAATAAATACATACAGTGAGGCGAAATGAGCAAATCTCAAAATTAGAGCGGCTGAGTAGCAAGCAGAGAGCAGTGAGCAGTGAACAATTGAGCACATACAGAAGTTAATTTCACAATTCACAAACATACACTTTGCAATGGAAGGGAAATTTTTTATTTTCTTGATTTTTCTAATCCTAGTCTTTGTTTTTTGTTGTGTTTAAGGAAAGAGTTTTTGTTGTACTTATTTCTTAGAAGCATCGTTAGTTACTAGCTTATTTCTTCGTATTTCTCAAACTTTGGTTCTCACATTTGTAGAGGAGATCACTCTTGTTATGTCCTTTAGTTCTGTTAATTCTTATACCTTTTGCATACATATTTTTAGGTATTAGACGCAACATGGTACATGCCAGATGAACAGAGAAATCCAATCCAAAAATACCAGGTTATATTGATTTTCTCTTATTCATTTTCCTGTATTTTAGGGGGTCTGGGTTGTATATTTGTCAGTAGTTTAACCCTAAGACACAATCTTTTCGAGTTAGAAAGCTTTCATGTGAACCTCCTTTCATATTCATTTCTCAATTTACTGCCATTCTAGTGTTTAAAGTGAAAAACAATCACTTACAGGTTGCACATATAGTAGTTTACAATTAGTCACTTACAGTGAGCAGGCAGAGGAGGGTCGGCGAGGTTCTCTTCACTAGCAGTATGTTTGGAGCAATTGCAGGTCAGAGGCCCCCTGAATTGGAGGTCGTCGGTTTGGGGACACTTGACAGTGGAAGGAGCAGGGACTTTCAGATGTTCAGAATTCAGCCCTAAGAATAGCCGAACAGGGGGGAGACAGAAACTTTAGGGACGGAGTTTGGCGTAGGGGAGACCGACACTTCGCCTTTCGCACTTCACCGTTTAGGACTCGGTTCGACTTAACACTTTGCCGTTCTCAACGAAACTTTGATGTTAAAGCTTAACGTTCAGGACTGGTAGTTCGTGACTTCCAGCAGAGAGAGGCAGAGAGCGAGGCAGCGAGCTTGAGCTAGGTCGGGAGTCGGGAATGGGAGACTTGGGACAGGGAGTTTGGGCGAGTTATTTAGGTGCTTCGGTCCGGTCCCGGTTCTTTGGGATTTCAGGCGCTGGACCGAGGACTGGACCGAAGGTCCTGGGTTCCTGTTGCTTTGGACCGTGGACTAGACCGTGGTCCATTGTGTATGGACCGAACCTGGACCAAACCCACCTGTGATGACCCGAATATGCAAGAGGTACGATAGCTGCACGAACTGGAACCCGGATGACGGTACGTCCGCGCGGGCAAACCGGAAGGTGATAGGTCGTAAAAAGTGGGTCGTCACAATCCCACATCGCTTGGGGAAGTATGTGGAAATGAAACATATGTAAAGAGACCCTCCTAAGATAGTAAGACGCGTTTTGGAGCACGATTGGCAACAGATCTCATAAGAACTGTAACGACCCCGGCCAGGAGCCGTCACGTACTCATATACTTTCATTAACCGTTTGCCTGACTTTTACTATTATTACATTCACTTACTATCTCACAACAAACTTCCACATTATACATATATATTTTTTTTTTTAAACTGGTAATAGAGACGCAGAACCATTAAGGAAAACGTACTCTCTCGTGCCCGACTTCCCACGCCTCGTCGGCTCAAACTTTCACAGAGTCGAGCGACTAGACTCGGTCATTGGTTCCTTGACAATTCCGAGAAAAGAGGAGGTATCCTCAATTCTCTTAACATAATACCACTCGGGTTTGCATGGGTTGCATGCGTTGACAGCCCTCAGAAATTTAGTCGTCCGGTCATCACGTGCATTACGCGTGACTCGCTTAACGTCACCTAAAAGGAGACATCTTCCGGTGGACACGTGGGTTTCGCGTGCTAAATTAAAACATCATCATCCGGTCGCTAATCGACAAAACACATTTTCTTCATCTTCCGGTGAACACGTGGGTCTCACGTGCTAAATTAAAACATCATCCGGTCGCTAATCGACAAAACACATTTTCTTCATCTTCCGGTGAACACGTGAGTCTCGCGTGCTAAATTAAAACATCATCCGGTCGCTAATCGACAAAACACATTTTTCATCTTCCGGTGAACACGTGAGTCTCGCGTGCTAAATTAAAACATCATCCGGTCGCTAATCAACAAAACACATTTTTCATCTTCCGGTGAACACGTGGGTCTCACGTGCTAAATTAAAACATCATCCGGTCGCTAATCGACAAAACACATTTTCTTCATCTTCTGGTGACGTCATCCGAAAGACTAAACCATCAAACAATTATCCTTCGGCATCTGCCGATGACGTCAGCCGGAAGACTAAACCATCAAACTCTAACATTCGGCATTTGCCGATGACGTCAGCCGGAAGATTGCCTCATCCAGCTTCCGTCTTACGGTAGAGAACACTAAAACATCAAAGGACTCCTTTCAACTGGAAGAAAACACAACTCGTCCAAATGCATATAGCTGAAGACTTAAGCAACAGATCATTCATAAATCTATATAACCATTCCCTGACTCAGTGATCCACTAGACGATTTCAAACTCAACGTTTTAAAATAATCTCATCCTACTTAATCTACCATATCCTTTAACTTACTGTAACATGAGAGTTTAAACCAGGGGTCATAAATCGCCTCTCCAACCCCGCACTGTCACCTTGAGCATCCTCCAGCAACCAGCCTTAAGCGTCCTCTTTGCACATAACATCCTCACCTGAACCTTCTTCACCTACACCATAAGGTTAACTATAAGCCTAATGCTTAGTAAGGAATGCATGCTGACAGATATACATGAATATACAATTTAAAGAGACATAATTCGTAAACCATTCTTCATTCATGTTCATCTTTATCATTTACATAACATGTATTAAGGCAGGGAACGAGGGAGGAAGACAGGGGTACATAGTCATTTGCCTATCGCGGCAGTCATGCATAATCATTACCTAGAGAATTCGCGAGTCATACATATCATTACTCGGCCTCCACCAGTGGGAGAATTCGCGAGTCATACATATCATTACTCGGCCTCCACCAGTGGGAGAATTCGCGAGTCATACATATCATTACTCGGCCTCCACCAGTGGGAGAATTCGCGAGTCATACATATCATTACTCGGCCTCCACCAGTGGGAGAATTCGCGAGTCATACATATCATTACTCGGCCTCCACCAGTGGGAGAATTCGCGAGTCATACATATCATTACTCGGCCTCCACCAGTGGGAGAATTCGCGAGTCATACATATCATTACTCGGCCTCCACCAGTGGGAGAATTCGCGAGTCATACATATCATTACTCGGCCTCCACCAGTGGGAGAATTCGCGAGTCATACATATCATTACTCGGCCTCCACCAGTGGGAGAATTCGCGAGTCATACATATCATTACTCGGCCTCCACCAGTGGGAGAATTCGCGAGTCATACATATCATTACTCGGCCTCCACGCGAGTACATCATAGCTATTACTCGGCCTCCACCAGGGGGAGAATTCGCGGAGTCCTACATAGCATAGTATTTTCCCCATTCTGCACTTAATTAGGGTGACATTACTTTGCATGTTCTCTACTTAATCATAAACGTGGGCATAATGCAGAAGACATGAGGTTCACAGAGAAAAGTCATACCATAAGGACAAAGTAGAACATCCTGTAACTTTACATTTACTTTACACACTTCTTCATGTCGTGGAAATTAACCAAATCATAGTCAACAAGTTAACATTTCAGTGATTTCCTAATACCCTTGCGGTGTAGGGCCCTAGTGGCCGGAAATCTTAACACATTCACTTACCTGGATTCCTTAGCAATCCGAACTTCCTTTCTTTAACTTCTTCACCTAAAACATGTATATTACAGTAGTTAAAACAAAGTCCTAGTAGTCCTAATCATAAACCATCCTAGGATCTAATAGCTAAAGTCATTCCGATTCTTCTGTTTGACACACTGCAGTCTGAAATCCGAAACTAGGTGGACAGGTTTTACCATTGATTAAATCCGAGTTGGTTACTTAAATACTCAGAATCGATTCGGGATGACATTTCTACTCTCAGATTAAGAAAATCACAACCTGCTCGGCCACTGCTAAAAATCCGAACTCAATGCGAGCTGAAAACAGAGCTCTATTTACTAATGAATGACTACATTGTCCATTTCATACCTCGGGTGTGGATTTGCAGAGAAAAGCAAGCTCGAAACCGGTCGTCGGCAGAGGAAAGTTCTGGTAGCCGAGAGCAAGAACTTGGAAGAGAAGAAATCGCCGAGAGGGAATGTCGGCTACAGTGGCAATAAATGAGATTTAAGGTTTCCATTTCCTATTTATACTAAATCCATCGATTTTAATTTACAAAACTGCCACCCAACCTAGTTTTACTTAACTTGTAATAATTTGTCTTAACATTAAATTTTAAATCATAAAGGTTAAATAAGAGGGTGACAATGAAAATGGTCAGAAAATCACCTGGCCGAAATGTCGGGTGTTACATCCACCCCTCCTTAAACAAAATTTTCGTCCTCGAAATTGCTCAAGCAAATAACTTAGGATATTTGTCCAACATCTCCTGCTGTCTTTCCCATGTGGCTTCTTCAATGCCGTGATTTGTCCATAAAACTTTCACCAATGGAATCTCTTTGTTTCTCAGAGTCTTGACTGCATATTCCAAAATCTGTATTGGTTTCTCTTCATACTCCAGTGTCGGCTCTAAACCAATATCCGATGGCTGGATGACCTGCATCGGATCACGCATACACTTCCTTAACATTGACACATGGAAGACATTATGAACTTTATCCAATGATGGAGGCAGTTGCAGTCTGTAAGCTGTACTTCCAACTTTTGCCAAGACAGCGAAGGGTCCAATAAATCTCGGATTAAGTTTTCCCTTCTTGCCAAATCTTAAGACTCCTTTAAATGGTGACACCTTTAAGAATACTTCATCTCCTACTGCAAACTCGAGTTCCCTTCTCCTTCGATCTGCATAACACTTCTGCCGGCTTTGTGCAGTCATCATTCTTTTCTGAATAGTTGCAATCTTATCTGACATTTGCTGCAGAATATCGAGTCCAAGAAGTTTTGTTTCACCAACCTCGTCCCAATAAAGAGGTGACCTACATTTCCTACCATACAGAGCTTCATATGGTGCCATACCGATGGTGGACTGATAACTGTTATTGTAGGAGAATTCAACTAGCGGTAAATGTCTACTCCAAGTTGTCTGAAAGTCAAGTACACATGCTCTCAACATATCTTCGAGTATTTGAATCGTCCTTTCTGATTGGCCATCGGTCTGTGGGTGAAAAGCTGTGCTGAAAGATAACTTTGTACCTAATGTACCTTGCAAACTTTTCCAGAATCGAGAGGTGAACCTGGGGTCACGGTCAGAAACAATAGATACCGGGATCCCATGCAACCTAATAATTTCCTGAACATAAAGATCAGCAAATTGGTCCATCGTATAGGTGGTCCTTACAGGTAAGAAATGGGCTGATTTCGTCAGTCTATCCGCCAGACCCGAACCGTGCAAGGGTTGTACCCAGAGTGTATGCGTTGATGGAAGATGAGGGAGCTGATCAACATACAGTCATATCAGGTACCATCATGATCTGTGGTTGTGCTGCTTATACACTCATAGATACAGGGGCCACACACTCGTTTATATCAACCTTGTTTGTATGCAAACATAACATAGGACCTTTACCAGCTGAAAGGTCATATAGTGTTGGGTTGCCATCAGGGAAGTCCCTACATTCAGAACAGATTGTTAAGGGTGACGTCGTGTCCTTAGGGGATAAGAATCTCTATGCGGAATTAATTGTCATTAACATAAAAGGGTATGAAGTGATATTAGGAATGGATTGGTTATTTAGACATCATGCCACGATAAGTTGTAGATCCGGAATAGTTGATTTTAGACCCCCAAATGGTAATCATTATTCCTTCCAAGCTATTCCTAAAATAAGTAAGATACCAATTATATCCTCACTAGAAATATACCGAATGCTGAGATGTGGTTGTGAGAGCTACCTGGCTAGTGTTATAGATGATCGGGTGAAGAATAAAACTGAGCTACAGGACATTCCTATAGTCCGGGAGTTTCCCGAGGCATTCTTAGATGACTTACCGGGTATACCACCTAATAGAGAAATAGAGTTTGTAATTGATACATACCCTGAGGCATCACCTGTATCTAAGAACCCTTACCGTATGGCACCTGTTGAGTTGAAAGAATTGAAGGTTCAACTGCAGGAATTGGTTGACAAGGGATTTATTCGCCCCAGCAGTTCTCCTTGGGGTGCACCAGTCTTATTTGTAAGGAAGAAGGATGGTTCTCTTAGAATGTGCATAGACTACAGGGAACTAAATAAGTTGACAATCAAGAATAGGTACCCCTTACCTAGGATTGACGATTTGTTTGACCAATTGCAAGGAGCTAAGGTATTTTCAAAGATAAATTTACGTTCGGGTTATTACCAACTGAAGGTTAAAGAAGGAGATATACCAAAGACAGCCTTCAGAACCCGCTATGGACATTATGAATTCTTAGTCATGTCGTTTGGATTGACAAACGCCCCTGCAGCCTTCATGGATTTAATGAACCGTGTGTTTCGCGAGTATTTAGATAAGTTTGTGATTGTATTCATAGATGATATCTTGATATATTCCCGAACTGTGGCTGACCATGAAGAACATTTGAAAGTAGTTTTGACGACATTGAAGGAGCATCAACTTTACGCCAAACTGTCTAAGTGTGAGTTTTGGTTAGATAAGGTTAATTTCCTTGGCCATGTAGTTTCTGCTAATGGCATATCTGTGGACCCGACCAAAATTCAGGCAGTAAAGGATTGGCCTCAACCTAAGAATGCCAGCGAAGTCCGCAGCTTCCTTGGATTGGCAGGCTATTACAGGAAGTTCATCAAGGGATTTTCCATGATAGCTAAACCCCTGACAGGTTTGACAAAGAAGGACATTAAGTATTCTTGGACTGAAGCCTGTGAAGACAGCTTCCAGACGTTAAAACTGAAGTTAACAACAGCCCCTGTATTGACCCTCCCAACCGAAGAAGGAAAATTTAGTGTTTACTGAGATGCATCTAAAGTCGGTTTAGGTTGTGTTCTGATGCAAGAGGGTAAAGTTATAGCGTATGCTTCTAGGCAGCTAAAGAGTTACGAGCAAAATTACCCCACTCACGATCTAGAATTAGCTGCCGTTGTTTTTGCCTTGAAGATTTGGAGGCACTATTTATATGGACAGCAATGTGAGGTGTTTTCTGACCATAAAAGTCTAAAGTACCTCTTCACACAGAAAGAATTGAACATGAGACAGAGACGTTGGTTGGAGTATGTCAAGGATTACGATTTTGAGATCAAGTATCACCCGGGAAGGCTAACTCTGTAGCTGATGCGTTGAGTAGGATGTCAACAACAATGCAGCCCGTGGTTTCAACCATGTCTATACCCTTAAGAACAGAAGTTCAGAAATTCGACTTGGAGATAGTTTCAGAGTTATCAGTTTTGCTCGCTGAGTTAACTATTCAACCAACAATTTTGGAAAAGATCAAGGATGCACAACAGAAGGATTCAGTGGGAAATATCAACATGATGGATAAGTTGAAGGACACCACCTCCGAGTTCAGTCTCTCAAAGGATGAGATCCTGAGGTTTAGAAATCGGTGGTGCATTCCTAATGATGCGGGTTTGCGTAAGTTGATCTTAGCTGAGGCGCACTCCTCTTCCTTTTCTGTACATCCTGGCTGCACCAAGATGTACCGAGACCTGAAGTTACAGTACTGGTGGCCTAACCTAAAAAGGGATGTTGCTAAGTATGTAGAGTCCTGTTTAGTATGCCAACAAGTCAAGGCCGAGCACCAGCGTCCAGGAGGTACTCTTCAGCCGTTGCCTATTCCCGAGTGGAAGTGGGAACACATAGCTATGGATTTCGTTGTAGGACTACCTAAGACGACAAAAGGACATGACTGTATTTGGGTTGTGGTGGATAGACTGACGAAATCAGCCCATTTCTTACCTGTAACGACCACCTATATGATGGACCAATTTGCTGATCTTTATGTTCAGGAAATTATTAGGTTGCATGGGATCCCGGTATCTATTGTTTCTGACCGTGACCCCAGGTTCACCTCTCGATTCTGGAAAAGTTTGCAAGGTACATTAGGTACAAAGTTATCTTTCAGCACAGCTTTTCACCCACAGACCGATGGCCAATCAGAAAGGACGATTCAAATACTCGAAGATATGTTGAGAGCATGTGTACTTGACTTTCAGACAACTTGGAGTAGACATTTACCGCTAGTTGAATTCTCCTACAATAACAGTTATCAGTCCACCATCGGTATGGCACCATATGAAGCTCTGTATGGTAGGAAATGTAGGTCACCTCTTTATTGGGACGAGGTTGGTGAAACAAAACTTCTTGGACTCGATATTCTGCAGCAAATGTCAGATAAGATTGCAACTATTCGGAAAAGAATGATGACTGCACAAAGCCGGCAGAAGTGTTATGCAGATCGAAGGAGAAGGGAACTCGAGTTTGCAGTAGGAGATGAAGTATTCTTAAAGGTGTCACCATTTAAAGGAGTCTTAAGATTTGGCAAGAAGGGAAAACTTAATCCGAGATTTATTGGACCCTTCGCTGTCTTGGCAAAAGTTGGAAGTACAGCTTACAGACTGCAACTGCCTCCATCATTGGATAAAGTTCATAATGTCTTCCATGTGTCAATGTTAAGGAAGTGTATGCGTGATCCGATGCAGGTCATCCAGCCATCGGATATTGGTTTAGAGCCGACACTTGAGTATGAAGAGAAACCAATACAGATTTTGGAATATGCAGTCAAGACTCTGAGAAACAAAGAGATTCCATTGGTGAAAGTTTTATGGACAAATCACGGCATTGAAGAAGCCACATGGGAAAGACAGCAGGAGATGTTGGACAAATATCCTAAGTTATTTGCTTGAGCAATTTTCGAGGACGAAAATTTTGTTTAAGGAGGGGTGGATGTAACACCCGACATTTCGGCCAGGTGATTTTCTGACCATTTTCATTGTCACCCTCTTATTTAACCTTTATGATTTAAAATTTAATGTTAAGACAATTATTACAAGTTAAGTAAACTAGGTTGGGTGGCAGTTTTGTAAATTAAAATCGATGGATTTAGTATAAATAGGAAATGGAAACCTTAAATCTCATTTATTGCCACTGTAGCCGACATTCCCTCTCGGCGATTTCTTCTCTTCCAAGTTCTTGCTCTCGGCTACCAGAACTTTCCTCTGCCGACGACCGGTTTCGAGCTTGCTTTTCTCTGCAAATCCACACCCGAGGTATGAAATGGACAATGTAGTCATTCATTAGTAAATAGAGCTCTATTTTCAGCTCGGCACTGAGTTCGGATTTTTAGCAGTGGCCGAGCAGGTTGTGATTTTCTTAATCTGAGAGTAAAAATGTCATCCCGAATCGATTCTGAGTATTTAAGTAACCAACTCGGATTTAATCAATGGTAAAACCTGTCCACCTAGTTTCGGATTTCAGACTGCAGTGTGTCAAACAGAGGAATCGGAATGACTTTAGCTATTAGATCCTAGGATGGTTTATGATTAGGACTACTAGGACTTTGTTTTAATTACTGTAATGTACATGTTTTAGGTGAAGAAGTTAAAGAAAGGAAGCTCGGATTGCTAAGGAATCCAGGTAAGTGAATGTGTTAAGATTTCCAGCCACTAGGGCCCTACACCGCAAGGGTATTAGGAAATCACTGAAATGTTAACTTGTTGACTATGATTTGTTATTTCCACGACATGAAGAAGTTGTGTAAGTAAATGTAAAGTTACAGGATGTTCTACTTGTCCTTATGGTATGACTTTTCTCTGTGAACCTCATGTCTATGCATTATGCCCACGCTTATGATTAAGTAGAGAACATGAAAAGTAAATGTAACCATAATTAAGTGCAGAACGGGGAAAAGACTATGCTATGTATGACTCGCGAATTCTCCCACTGGTGGAGGCCGAGTAATGATATGTATGACTCGCGAAATCTCCCACTGGTGGAGGCCGAGTAATGATATGTATGGCTCGCGAATTTTCCCACTGGGGAGGCCGAGTGATGTATCATGGTTGCCGCGATAGGCAAATGATTATGCATGACTGCCGCGATAGGCAAATGACTATGTACCCCTGTCTTCCTCCCTCGTTCCCTGCCTTAATACATGTTATGTAAATGATAAAGATGAACATGAATGAAGAATGGTTTACGAATTATGTCTCTTTAAATTGTATATTCATGTATATCTGTCAGCATGCATTCCTTACTAAGCATTAGGCTTATAGTTAAACCTTATGGTGTAGGTGAAGAAGGTTCAGGTGAGGATGTTATGTGCAAAGAGGACGCTTAAGGCTGGTTGCTGGAGGATGCTCAAGGTGACAGTGCGGGGCTGGAGAGGCGATTTATGACCCCTGGTTTAAACTCTCATGTTACAGTAAGTTAAAGGATATGGTAGATTAAGTAGGATGAGATTATTTTAAAACATTGAGTTTGAAACCGTCTAGTGGATCACTGAGTCAGGGAATGGTTATATAGATTTATGAATGATCTGTTGCTTAAGTCTTCAGCTATATGCATTTGGACGAGTTGTGTTTTCTTCCAGTTGAAAGGAGTCCTTTGATGTTTTAGTGTTCTCTACCGTAAGACGGAAGCTGGATGAGGCAATCTTCCGGCTGACGTCATCGGCAAATGCCGAATGTTAGAGTTTGATGGTTTAGTCTTCCGGCTGACGTCATCGGCAGATGCCGAAGGATAATTGTTTGATGGTTTAGTCTTCCGGATGACGTCACCGGAAGATGAAGAAAATGTGTTTTGTCGATTAGCGACCGGATGATGTTTTAATTTAGCACGGGAGACCCACGTGTTCACCGGAAGATGAAAAATGTGTTTTGTCGATTAGCGACCGGATGATGTTTTAATTTAGCATGTGAGACCCACGTGTTCACCGGAAGATGAAAAATGTGTTTTGTCGATTAGCGACCGGATGATGTTTTAATTTAGCACGCGAGACTCACGTGTTCACCGGAAGATGAAAAATGTGTTTTGTCGATTAGCGACCGGATGATGTTTTAATTTAGCACGCGAGACTCACGTGTTCACCGGAAGATGAAAAATGTGTTTTGTCGATTAGCGACCGGATGATGTTTTAATTTAGCACGCGAGACTCACGTGTTCACCGGAAGATGAAGAAAATGTGTTTTGTCGATTAGCGACCGGATGATGTTTTAATTTAGCACGTGAGACCCACGTGTTCACCGGAAGATGAAGAAAATGTGTTTTGTCGATTAGCGACCGGATGATGATGTTTTAATTTAGCACGCGAGACCCACGTGTCCACCGGAAGATGTCTCCTTTTAGGTGACGTTAAGCGAGTCACGCGTAATGCACGTGATGACCGGACGACTAAATTTCTGAGGGCTGTCAACGCATGCAACCCATGCAAACCCGAGTGGTATTATGTTAAGAGAATTGAGGATACCTCCTCTTTTCCCGGAATTGTCAAGAAACCAATGACCGAGTCTAGTCGCTCGACTCTGTGAAAGTTTGAGCCGACGAGGCGTGGGAAGTCGGGCACGAGAGGGTTCGTTTTCCTTAATGGTTCTGCGTCTCTATTACCAGTTTAAAAAAAAATATATATATGTATAATGTGGAAGTTTGTTGTGAGATAGTAAGTGAATGTAATAATAGTAAAAGTCAGGCAAACGGTTAATGAAAGTATATGAGTACGTGACGGCTCCTGGCCGGGGTCGTTACAATCAGAGCCTGTACCCAACCGGAAAGTTGGCCAACAAGGACGTTGGGCCCCCGAGGGGGGGTAATTGTGATGACCCGAATATGCACGTATAGATACGATAGCTGCACGAACCGGAACTCGAATGGCGGTACGTCCGCGCCGGCGAACCGAAAGTTGACAGGTCGTAAAAAGTTGGTCGTCACAATCCCACATCGCTTTGAGAAGTATGTGGAAATGAAACATATGTAAAGAGTGTAACACCCGGGATTTTTTCCTCAAGGTGTATTGCTTTAGATAGTTATGGATCTCAGAATTATCTAAATTAGAAATGAAAAATTTGATAGTCAACTTAAAGAAATTTAACGAGTTATTTAATTTATTAAAAACTTGGGATTTTATTTGGAAGAGGATTTCTAAAATTTTAGGTCGAGTGGACGCGAACTTAACGGAATTACGGAAGTTCAAATATGTGAGGGCAAATTAGTAATTTAGCTTAAATAAAATAAAATAACATTTAATTTTTATATTAAAAACATAATGGCTTCGCGAAGAAGCCATTCCGTTTTCTTCAGCCGAGCTCCCGACGAGAGGGAGAACCCGAGTGGCGTCCATGCTCTGGCGATCACCGCCGATTTATGAGGTTTTCTTGTCAGGCGACGACGGCAAGCACGGCGAGCGAGTTCCAGCCTGTCTCCTCGCACAAACAGTCCGGTAAGCTCGATTTCCCTTGTTTTCCTCTCTGTTCGAGGGCGTGAGTGATGAGCCAGTTTTGGCTCCGATCACCGGCGGTTTCTGGTTGTTTTCGGCGTGGGTTTGTCAACCCTTGGGCCGGCTTTCATCGCCTGGCCGTGATAAGCCTCGTTTGGGCAAAATTCAGTGAAGCCCGATTTGGGCATTTCAAGTTTGGTGATATGTAGTCTCGGGATATTGATTTTTTATGCTAATTGAGGGTGTGGGTGGTCGATTGGTGAGGAATTAGGCGAAAATTGATGAAAAATCAAAATAGGGAAAATTCCGGGTAAATGGCAGATTTGGGTTTTCTAATTTTTGACCTAGCTACAGTCGTTTGTTTTAAAATTTCTTTTGGCAGGTTAAAATAGGTTATTAGAGGAGTACGTGGCCGCTGGAATCGTTTGATTCCGATAACCGACGCAAAAGTTACGTGCGTTCAAAGTTTTGGGTCGGTTTTTACCGAACCCAAATTAGTGACCCGTTTAGTTAGGTTTTAGTTGGATTAGGCTAAAAATAGTAGTTTGAGAGTAATTGGTGAATGTAGGCTTGATTTTAATGAAATTTGCATGTTTGTCGTAGGTCGAGCCATAGGTGATGTGATGTGTTAAACCCAGCGAGCTAGGACGCCAGGTAAGTAATGGATTGTATGTTTTGTCGCCTTCGGGCCTACACCACGGAATGGTTGGATTTATTGTTTTATTATTTGATAGTGTGTTGTTTTATAGTGCAGAAATGAATTGCTTGGTTGTTGTTGTTTAGGGTTGAGTGTTGTGTGAGTGGCATGTGTTATGTTTATATTGTTTGGGGTTTGATAGTTGTGTTGTTTATTTGGAGTAGGATTTATTGTTTGATAATTGTGTTGTTGTTGTTTGGTGTTTGAGTATTATGTGAGTGGCATGAGTCATGTTTCAACTACGAAAATAAGTGTTGAGGTATGATGTGAATGGTAAGCATGAAATGTGTAAGGAAGCACTAGAGAGTTAAATGCCTCGATGTTAAAGTGCATGACGCACTAGAGGATTTAACGTCTTGATGTTAAAGTGCAGGAAGCACTAGAGAGTTAAATGCCTCGATGTTAAAGTGCATGACGCACTAGAGGATTTAACGTCTCGATGTTAAAGTGCAAGTGGCACTAGAGAGTTAAATGCCTCGATGTTAAAGTGCATGACGCACTAGAGGATTTAACGTCTGTGGCGCATGGAGCATGCCGGTGTGGGCAATTGTCAGGGCGACTCAACCATGGTCTTCGGGAGAATGTGGGACTTTGTATTTCGATAGTTTATTGTAGATGTCTGGTTGTGGGAATGATGGGATTATGTGTCTCTTTTCGGTTGATGTTTTGAGAGTTATTGTATAGCTATTTGTATTGTTGTATATAGTCATAGTTAAGAGTGATGCGTCGCCCTATACTGTGAATTTTCTTCACTTAGGGATGTTAGTAGTATAGTTTCTCTCTTTATTGTTATTTGGAGATTTCGTATGCTGGATAGTTGAGTAGATAGTTAAGTAAGAATATTCTGGATTGGTTGGGATTTATTTGTTTGCAGGTACCTAGCATTTTGGAGGTGCCATTTTCAGGTGTTACTTTACCGAAATTTTCGGAAAGGACGCCGTTGTGCTTAAAGGTTAGGAGTAAGGGAATTAGGGAGTCTAGGCAGGTAGGTATGACATAAGAGTGTTTCGAGAGATTTAGTTTTAAATTTTGCTATGTCAGTTTTATTTGATATTTTAGGGTTTGACAATTTTATTTTAAATTATGTTTTAACGTGGGATTGGTTAGCAAAGTAGCTCTCCGAGCCAGGGTGGGTTCGGGGGCGTTACAAAGAGACCCTCCCAAGATAGTAAGACGCGTTTTGGAGCATGATTGGCAACGGATCTCATAAGAACTCCGAAGTTAAAAGTGCTTCGGCGAGAGCAATCCCAGGTTGGGTGGCCTTCTGGGAAGTTCTCGCCAAACAAAGCCGTGAGGGGAGATATTGGGCTACTGCCCAATCCCCAGAGCGGACAATATCTTGCTGAGAAAATAGGTCGTTACACCACCGGTCTGGTCCGGTTCCCAGTCCACGGTCCAGTCCTGCCCACCCCTACTCTTGTCCTATTAAAAGACCAAAACACCCTTGTCGAATGAACCAACTTTTGGCCACCCTGAACAATTCAAGGCCGATCGATCGGCCATCTTCAAGCAATCTATCAGCCACCGTTATGCATTTTATTTTTATTTTTAAATCATCAAATTTTGTATATTACGTTATTCTTTCTTCGATCCACAAATTAAAACATATATTTTTACATTCATTTCCACAATATATCCTCAATATACTTTTAAAATTGAGTTCTACAATTTTTTTAAACCGTTACATTCTTCCCCCCCTTAAGAAAGTTTCGTCCTGAAATTTCTTTTTAACCCAGTTCTCAAAATAAAACTTGAGAATACTTTTTTCAAATCTCATTTTTAAATTCTCATTCATCATCACTACCTCAAGTGCTTGCTCGATAAGCAAAAATCTCTCAACCATATCTGAATACGACTCGAGTTTTAAGGCTACAAGTCTGCTAAAAATACCCCACCTAAGACATTACTCAAATTGCTGAGCCTTACTAGCTTCAATAGGAATAAACTGCCCCGCATACCTTGACAATTCCTCAAATTTGGTTTGATAATCCAAAACACTCATGTCCCTTTGGGTCAACTCTAAAAATTCCTTAGTTTTGGCTTGTCTAACATATTTAGTAAAATATTTCTCCAAAAATACGTTCTCAAACTATTCCCAACTACATTGGTCACCTAGGGATACTTTAGTCTGATCCCATCACTCATCTGCTTTTTCATCTAATTGATTTACGGCGACCCTAACCTTGAACTCATTCAGAATTCCTACTAATTCAAACTTCTTCTTAATTTGCCTCAACCACTCCTCTGCTATGGCTGGATCACTATTTCCTGTGAACACTGGAGGTTTAGTTTTCTAAAACCTATCCAACAACTTCATCTCAGTCGAATTCGTACTCTCAACGATTTCGTTGCATTGCTGAGCAACGATCCTAGTCACGATATCTGTTAGAGCTATAATAGCTCTTCGCATCTCCGTAATCTCATCATGTGACGCCCCGAGTTATCTGAACCCGGTTCGTTACACAAAAGTTCGTACATGACTAAGAAATCTCAACTGTATATTTTTTTTTAAAACTTTGCTAAACATTCAACATTTGACATAAGCTAAAATTTCAAAACATTTAAAACTTGCAGCGGAAATCTTTTGGACAACAATAGAGTTAAACAAAACTATGAACATTGTTTGAAACGTAAGAGATAAACGGCTAAAAAGAAATAGAGTTTTAAATCGTGAAATACTTGGGAAGTCGCAGAAGTCAAACGCATCTGCCAATGGATAAAGTCAACGTAAGAAGCAGAAAAAAAAACAAATAGAAGGCTTCTGCCGATGACGTGGACCAGAAGAGTTGGAAACAGAAGACATCTCTCGGTTGACAGTATCTACCGATGACGTCAGCCGGATAAATCAATTACCCAACATCAACCGATCGCAAAACGACAAAGCATAATACTCACTCATACCGATAGTGCAAAATCTACATCTTCCGATAGAATTAAACCTACATCATCCGATGGCTTTTCTGAAGACATCTTCCGATAGAATTAAACCTACATCATCCGATGGCTTTTCTGAAGACATCTTCCGATAGAGTTAAACCTACATCATCCGATGGCTTTTCTGAAGACATCTTCCGATAAAGTTAAACCTACATCATCCGTTGCCTTTTCTGAAGACATCTTCCGATAGAGTTAAACCTACATCATCCGATGGCTTTTCTGAAGACATCTTCCGATAGAATTTAACCTACATCATCCGATGGCTTTTCTGAAGACATCTTCCGATAGAAAACAGAGCAACACTTCAACTATTTCTTGCCATGCAAGCACAACTTTAAGTACAGAAAAGAATTTACTTATTTCACCACAACCATTCAAAAACAATTCAAATCATTGCATTACTCAAGTCCAGTATAATCCAGTGTTATAAACCAACGGAATACTATTATCAGAAAAGTCTCAAAGTACTTTTTGAAAACATCAAAGCAATTTCTATCATCAGAAAGTTTAACATACTCAAATTGAAATCATTGTCCACTAAACCTTCACAACCACTGACACCAGTTAAACCGCCCAATCAGATGCCAGATCGATGCCTGATTGCACCCCTCCAACCTGCCTAGTCCTCAACCAACTCAGAGAATTCACCTGCGGTATCCTCAACACCTACATCATCAAAACTCATCTATTAGCCTAATGCTAAGTAAGTAAAGCAGTAATGAAATAAAATGCTGAAACATAAATTCCTAAACATGCAATTTCTACTTTCTCATCTCAGTTGCATTCACGTTCATTCATAAGCTGATCTGATCCCTCAGTTCCCTAGGGAAGTGGATCAATTTTTCCAATGTTATACATCCTCTACTCGATTAAGGGGCGGATGAATTCCCTTAATAGCTGATCTGATCCCTCTGTTCCCTTGGGAGTGGGATCAATCCTCCCAATGTTATAAATCCCTTCATAAGTTAAGGGGTGGATTAGTTCCCTTAATAGTTTGTCAGTCACATTCAGTTCATGCCTTACCATCCTTACATGGAAATTCATTTTCGTAATCTTAAAAAAAAACATGATGCATGACATACAAAATCATTCACAAGATACATAACCCTACTGTTTTGTGATGTAGGCCCAAAGACACATGCATACTTTACTTACCTTGCTTCTGGAAATTGTCTAGTCGCTAGCTACTTCGGAAATCTGCTCACCTAAGTTCATAATAGAATATAAATCAAAACTTCACTAAACCTCACCAAGAATCAAACAGTGGTTCGAGGAATCCAGTTAGAAACTCTACTACCCGAGTATCCCCTCTTTATCACTAAAACCCGAATCTACGCTCAATCTCAGCATCCTTAAAATCCTCACATTGTACCCTTCAGGTATTTAACCACTATATCATAAGAGAAATGAGGAAAACTTACCTAAGTCGAAGGAGAATCGGGCGAGGAAAATCGCCTAGAGAGCTCGGCTGCTTGAGCTGAAAACTCGAAGAGAAAGGTATGAAATGATGGCGGCTACAGTGCATTAAACTCAATCCCTCTTTCCTTAAATACGCTATCCACTTTTAAAAATGTAATTTACTCTAATGCCCTTGTGAGTCTAATCATTCAATAACCCTACTTAAATTATTGACTAATCAAGTGTATACCATTAATAATAAAAGAGTTGGTTTGATAGAACCGGGTGTTACACATCATCCAAATTTTTATTCCCACTTGCAGATCCTTCTCCGTCCATCTACAAATAAATCACATATTAATCAGATAAACGTTCACCAACAAGGCAATACATGAGACATTCTAAATATAGTTACTAACTTCCCCCCAACAAGTTAGAACTATGATAGATAGCTCTGATACCATACTGACAGGGCCCGATTCCTCTCCGAATTGGATCCCGACAAATCAGGATTCCCGAGGTAGGAAATTTAAACCAACGACAACGATGACGACCTAGTCAACTAATAGACATTCCCTAAGTGGGAACCTTTACACACAATCCTACCTAGCATCCCAAATTAAGATATTATCATCAATTCAATCCAACCAAAAGATATATATTTCATAAATTGAAATATCCACATCATCATTCTCATCAATCTTTACATCAAAATACTCACGCGGAAGCTAAACAAAATAAATACATAAATCAATCACGACATTTGACTTTACAACCCAAAAGTCCTATGCCTCTTTGTACACTGTACTTTGCCTTGGTTTCTCCGTACGGGTGAACTATAACTGTAACACCCGACATTTCGGCCAGGTGATTTTCTGACCATTTTCATTGTCACCCTCTTATTTAACCTTTATGATTTAAAATTTAATGTTAAGACAAATTATTACAAGTTAAGTAAAACTAGGTTGGGTGGCAGTTTTGTAAATTAAAATCGATGGATTTAGTATAAATAGGAAATGGAAACCTTAAATCTCATTTATTGCCACTGTAGCCGACATTCCCTCTCGGCGATTTCTTCTCTTCCAAGTTCTTGCTCTCGGCTACCAGAACTTTCCTCTGCCGACGACCGGTTTCGAGCTTGCTTTTCTCTGCAAATCCACACCCGAGGTATGAAATGGACAATGTAGTCATTCATTAGTAAATAGAGCTCTGTTTTCAGCTCGGCACTGAGTTCGGATTTTTAGCAGTGGCCGAGCAGGTTGTGATTTTCTTAATCTGAGAGTAGAAATGTCATCCCGAATCGATTCTGAGTATTTAAGTAACCAACTCGGATTTAATCAATGGTAAAACCTGTCCACCTAGTTTCGGATTTCAGACTGCAGTGTGTCAAACAGAGGAATCGGAATGACTTTAGCTATTAGATCCTAGGATGGTTTATGATTAGGACTACTAGGACTTTGTTTTAACTACTGTAATGTACATGTTTTAGGTGAAGAAGTTAAAGAAAGGAAGCTCGGATTGCTAAGGAATCCAGGTAAGTGAATGTGTTAAGATTTCCGGCCACTAGGGCCCTACACCGCAAGGGTATTAGGAAATCACTGAAATGTTAACTTGTTGACTATGATTTGTTATTTCCACGACATGAAGAAGTTGTGTAAGTAAATGTAAAGTTACAGGATGTTCTACTTGTCCTTATGGTATGACTTTTCTCTGTGAACCTCATGTCTATGCATAATGCCCACGTTTATGATTAAGTAGAGAACATGAAAAGTAAATGTAACCATAATTAAGTGCAGAACGGGGAAAAGACTATGCTATGTATGACTCGCGAATTCTCCCACTGGTGGAGGTCGAGTAATGATATGTATGACTCGCGAAATCTCCCACTGGTGGAGGCCGAGTAATGATATGTATGGCTCGCGAATTTTCCCACTGGGGAGGCCGAGTGATGTATCATGGTTGCCGCGATAGGCAAATGATTATGCATGACTGCCGCGATAGGCAAATGACTATGTACCCCTGTCTTCCTCCCTCGTTCCCTGCCTTAATACATGTTATGTAAATGATAAAGATGAACATGAATGAAGAATGGTTTACGAATTATGTCTCTTTAAATTGTATATTCATGTATATCTGTCAGCATGCATTCTTTACTAAGCATTAGGCTTATAGTTAAACCTTATGGTGTAGGTGAAGAAGGTTCAGGTGAGGATGTTATGTGCAAAGAGGACGCTTAAGGCTGGTTGCTGGAGGATGCTCAAGGTGACAGTGCGGGGCTAGAGAGGCGATTTATGACCCCTGGTTTAAACTCTCATGTTACAGTAAGTTAAAGGATATGGTAGATTAAGTAGGATGAGATTATTTTAAAACGTTGAGTTTGAAACCGTCTAGTGGATCACTGAGTCAGGGAATGGTTATATAGATTTATGAATGATCTGTTGCTTAAGTCTTCAGCTATATGCATTTGGACGAGTTGTGTTTTCTTCCAATTGAAAGGAGTCCTTTGATGTTTTAGTGTTCTCTACCGTAAGACGGAAGCTGGATGAGGCAATCTTCCGGCTGACGTCATCGGCAAATGCCGAATGTTAGAGTTTGATGGTTTAGTCTTCCAGCTGACGTCATCGGCAGATGCCGAAGGATAATTGTTTGATGGTTTAGTCTTCCGGATGACGTCACCGGAAGATGAAGAAAATGTGTTTTGTCGATTAGCGACCGGATGATGTTTTAATTTAGCACGCGAGACCCACGTGTTCACCGGAAGATGAAAAATGTGTTTTGTCGATTAGCGACCGGATGATGTTTTAATTTAGCACGCGAGACTCACGTGTTCACCGGAAGATGAAAAATGTGTTTTGTCGATTAGCGACCGGATGATGTTTTAATTTAGCACGCGAGACTCACGTGTTCACCAGAAGATGAAGAAAATGTGTTTTGTCGATTAGCGACCGGATGATGTTTTAATTTAGCACGTGAGACCCACGTGTTCACCGGAAGATGAAGAAAATGTGTTTTGTCGATTAGCGACCGGATGATGATGTTTTAATTTAGCACGCGAGACCCACGTGTCCACCGGAAGATGTCTCCTTTTAGGTGACGTTAAGCGAGTCACGCGTAATGCACGTGATGACCGGACGACTAAATTTCTGAGGGCTGTCAACGCATGCAACCCATGCAAACCCGAGTGGTATTATGTTAAGAGAATTGAGGATACCTCCTCTTTTCCCGGAATTGTCAAGAAACCAATGACCGAGTCTAGTCGCTCGACTCTGTGAAAGTTTGAGCCGACGAGGCGTGGGAAGTCGGGCACGAGAGGGTTCGTTTTCCTTAATGGTTCTGCGTCTCTATTACCAGTTTAAAAAAAAAAATATATATGTATAATGTGGAAGTTTGTTGTGAGATAGTAAGTGAATGTAATAATAGTAAAAGTCAGGCAAACGGTTAATGAAAGTATATGAGTACGTGACGGCTCCTGGCCGGGGTCGTTACAATTGTGGTATCAGAGCAAAACCAGGTTCTAAAACCGATTCTGCAGACTGCCTTCCAGCACTGACTGTCATTTGAGCACACCTCAGCAACTGTAAGTGTTTATGATTTCATGTATGTCATTAAGTTAAATTATGTCTGAAATGATTTGTCTAGGAATCCCAAGATGGTTAGAGGTCAACAGAGAGAGAGCAATGAGGATAGCAACGCTATTGCTCAGTTGACTGAGTTGGTCATGCGCCAATCTCACCAGATAGAACGACTGATGATAGCTAGGGAAGAACAAGGCCACTCCAGTACTAACGCAACTCATGATCATGGGGGTGAGCGCTTTCACCGGCTTCGACCCCCGGTGTTTAATGGGTATGTTTCAGATCCTATTCATGCTGAGGAGTGGATCCGAAAGATTGAAGACATGTTTAAGTATGCAAAGGTTGACGAAGGGGATAAGGTCACCTATGCTGTCTTTCATTTGGAGTTGAGTGCAAGGCATTGGTGGGACTCGATCCAGAGCACCGCTAATGCCGAAGCTATGACCTGGGGGATGTTCAAGACTGCCTTCTTTGACAAGTACTTCAATAGGACTGTTCGGGCCAACAAGAAGAAGGAGTTCATGAATCTACGACAAACTGGCTCTGTGACGGATTATGTATGTGAATTTGATGCTTTATCACGGTTTGCTCCCCGTATGATTGAGGATGAGGAAGATAAGATTTACCAGTTTGTTCAAGGACTGAAGCCAAGTCTGTACATGAAGGTGAAGACTGCTGGGATACATAATGTACCTTATGGGGATGTGACGGCCAAGGCCTTGGAGCTGGAAGAGGCAGAAATGACAGCATACGCACAGCGCGATCAGCCAAAGAAACTCATGAAGGACGCTCAGCCGCCACCACGTCAGAACAAAGGTTGGCAGCCACGACAGAACAGGGGACCACAGCAACAGCAGCATGGAATGAAGAGGCCCCTCAACCAGAATGATGACCAGGGAAAAGGAAAGAGACCTCTGGCGCCTCTATGCCCTACATGTCAGAAGAACCACCATGGTGAGTGCAAGCTGCTTTATGGCCGGTGTTTCAGGTGTGATAAGACCGGACACATGGTCAGAGATTGTCCCATGCCGCCAGACCCGAACCGTGCAAGGGTTGTACCCAGAGTGTATGCGTTGATGGAAGATGAGGGAGCTGATCAACATACAGTCATATCAGGTACCATCATGATCTGTGGTTGTGCTGCTTATACACTCATAGATACAGGGGCCACACACTCGTTTATATCAACCTTGTTTGTATGCAAACATAACATAGGACCCTTACCAGCTGAAAGGTCATATAGTGTTGGGTTGCCATCAGGGAAGTCCCTACATTCAGAACAGATTGTTAAGGGTGACGTCGTGTCCTTAGGGGATAAGAATCTCTATGCGGAATTAATTGTCATTAACATAAAAGGGTATGAAGTGATATTAGGAATGGATTGGTTATTTAGACATCATGCCACGATAAGTTGTAGATCCGGAATAGTTGATTTTAGACCCCCAAATGGTAATCATTATTCCTTCCAAGCTATTCCTAAAATAAGTAAGATACCAATTATATCCTCACTAGAAATATACCGAATGCTGAGATGTGGTTGTGAGAGCTACCTGGCTAGTGTTATAGATGATCGAGTGAAGAATAAAACTGAGCTACAGGACATTCCTATAGTCCGGGAGTTTCCCGAGGCATTCTTAGATGACTTACCGGGTATACCACCTGATAGAGAAATAGAGTTTGTAATTGATACATACCCTGAGGCATCACCTGTATCTAAGAACCCTTACCGTATGGCACCTGTTGAGTTGAAAGAATTGAAGGTTCAACTGCAGGAATTGGTTGACAAGGGATTTATTCGCCCCAGCAGTTCTCCTTGGGGTGCACCAGTCTTATTTGTAAGGAAGAAGGATGGTTCTCTTAGAATGTGCATAGACTACAGGGAACTAAATAAGTTGACAATCAAGAATAGGTACCCCTTACCTAGGATTGACGATTTGTTTGACCAATTGCAAGGAGCTAAGGTATTTTCAAAGATAGATTTACGTTCGGGTTATTACCAACTGAAGGTTAAAGAAGGAGATATACCAAAGACAGCCTTCAGAACCCGCTATGGACATTATGAATTCTTAGTCATGTCGTTTGGATTGACAAACGCCCCTGCAGCCTTCATGGATTTAATGAACCGTGTGTTTCGCGAGTATTTAGATAAGTTTGTGATTGTATTCATAGATGATATCTTGATATATTCCCGAACTGTGGCTGACCATGAAGAACATTTGAAAGTAGTTTTGACGACATTGAAGGAGCATCAACTTTACGCCAAACTGTCTAAGTGTGAGTTTTGGTTAGATAAGGTTAATTTCCTTGGCCATGTAGTTTCTGCTAATGGCATATCTGTGGACCCGACCAAAATTCAGGCAGTAAAGGATTGGCCTCAACCTAAGAATGCCAGCGAAGTCCGCAGCTTCCTTGGATTGGCAGGCTATTACAGGAAGTTCATCAAGGGATTTTCCCTGATAGCTAAACCCCTGACAGGTTTGACAAAGAAGGACATTAAGTATTCTTGGACTGAAGCCTGTGAAGACAGCTTCCAGACGTTAAAACTGAAGTTAACAACAGCCCCTGTATTGACCCTCCCAACCGAAGAAGGAAAATTTAGTGTTTACTGTGATGCATCTAAAGTCGGTTTAGGTTGTGTTCTGATGCAAGAGGGTAAAGTTATAGCGTATGCTTCTAGGCAGCTAAAGAGTTACGAGCAAAATTACCCCACTCACGATCTAGAATTAGCTGCCGTTGTTTTTTGCCTTGAAGATTTGGAGGCACTATTTATATGGACAGCAATGTGAGGTGTTTTCTGACCATAAAAGTCTAAAGTACCTCTTCACACAGAAAGAATTGAACATGAGACAGAGACGTTGGTTGGAGTATGTCAAGGATTACGATTTTGAGATCAAGTATCACCCCGGGAAGGCTAACTCTGTAGCTGATGCGTTGAGTAGGATGTCAACAACAATGCAGCCCGTGGTTTCAACCATGTCTATACCCTTAAGAACAGAAGTTCAGAAATTCGACTTGGAGATAGTTCCAGAGTTATCAGTTTTGCTCGCTGAGTTAACTATTCAACCAACAATTTTGGAAAAGATCAAGGATGCACAACAGAAGGATTCAGTGGGAAATATCAACATGATGGATAAGTTGAAGGACACCACCTCCGAGTTCAGTCTCTCAAAGGATGGGATCCTGAGGTTTAGAAATCGGTGGTGCATTCCTAATGATGCGGGTTTGCGTAAGTTGATCTTAGCTGAGGCGCACTCCTCTTCCTTTTCTGTACATCCTGGCTGCACCAAGATGTACCGAGACCTGAAGTTACAGTACTGGTGGCCTAACCTAAAAAGGGATGTTGCTAAGTATGTAGAGTCCTGTTTAGTATGCCAACAAGTCAAGGCCGAGCACCAGCGTCCAGGAGGTACTCTTCAGCCGTTGCCTATTCCCGAGTGGAAGTGGGAACACATAGCTATGGATTTCGTTGTAGGACTACCTAAGACGACAAAAGGACATGACTGTATTTGGGTTGTGGTGGATAGACTGACGAAATCAGCCCATTTCTCACCTGTAAGGACCACCTATACGATGGACCAATTTGCTGATCTTTATGTTCAGGAAATTATTAGGTTGGATGGGATCCCGGTATCTATTGTTTCTGACCGTGACCCCAGGTTCACCTCTCGATTCTGGAAAAGTTTGCAAGGTACATTAGGTACAAAGTTATCTTTCAGCACAGCTTTTCACCCACAGACCGATGGCCAATCAGAAAGGACGATTCAAATACTCGAAGATATGTTGAGAGCATGTGTACTTGACTTTCAGACAACTTGGAGTAGACATTTACCGCTAGTTGAATTCTCCTACAATAACAGTTATCAGTCCACCATCGGTATGGCACCATATGAAGCTCTGTATGGTAGGAAATGTAGGTCACCTCTTTATTAGGACGAGGTTGGTGAAACAAAACTTCTTGGACTCGATATTCTGCAGCAAATGTCAGATAAGATTGCAACTATTCGGAAAAGAATGATGACTGCACAAAGCCGGCAGAAGTGTTATGCAGATCGAAGGAGAAGGGAACTCGAGTTTGCAGTAGGAGATGAAGTATTCTTAAAGGTGTCACCATTTAAAGGAGTCTTAAGATTTGGCAAGAAGGGAAAACTTAATCCGAGATTTATTGGATCCTTCGCTGTCTTGGCAAAAGTTGGAAGTACAGCTTACAGACTGCAACTGCCTCCATCATTGGATAAAGTTCATAATGTCTTCCATGTGTCAATGTTAAGGAAGTGTATGCGTGATCCGATGCAGGTCATCCAGCCATCAGATATTGGTTTAGAGCCGACACTGGAGTATGAAGAGAAACCAATACAGATTTTGGAATATGCAGTCAAGACTCTGAGAAACAAAGAGATTCCATTGGTGAAAGTTTTATGGACAAATCACGGCATTGAAGAAGCCACATGGGAAAGACAGCAGGAGATGTTGGACAAATATCCTAAGTTATTTGCTTGAGCAATTTTCGAGGACGAAAATTTTGTTTAAGGAGGGGTGGATGTAACACCCGACATTTCGGCCAGGTGATTTTCTGACCATTTTCATTGTCACCCTCTTATTTAACCTTTATGATTTAAAATTTAATGTTAAGACAAATTATTACAAGTTAAGTAAAACTAGGTTGGGTGGCAGTTTTGTAAATTAAAATCGATGGATTTAGTATAAATAGGAAATGGAAACCTTTAAATCTCATTTATTGCCACTGTAGCCGACATTCCCTCTCGGCGATTTCTTCTCTTCCAAGTTCTTGCTCTCGGCTACCAGAACTTTCCTCTGCCGATGACCGGTTTCGAGCTTGCTTTTCTCTGCAAATCCACACCCGAGGTATGAAATGGACAATGTAGTCATTCATTAGTAAATAGAGCTCTGTTTTCAGCTCGGCACTGAGTTCGGATTTTTAGCAGTGGCCGAGCAGGTTGTGATTTTCTTAATCTGAGAGTAGAAATGTCATCCCGAATCGATTCTGAGTATTTAAGTAACCAACTCGGATTTAATCAATGGTAAAACCTGTCCACCTAGTTTCGGATTTCAGACTGCAGTGTGTCAAACAGAGGAATCGGAATGACTTTAGCTATTAGATCCTAGGATGGTTTATGATTAGGACTACTAGGACTTTGTTTTAACTACTGTAATGTACATGTTTTAGGTGAAGAAGTTAAAGAAAGGAAGCTCGGATTGCTAAGGAATCCAGGTAAGTGAATGTGTTAAGATTTCCGGCCACTAGGGCCCTACACCGCAAGGGTATTAGGAAATCACTGAAATGTTAACTTGTTGACTATGATTTGTTATTTCCACGACATGAAGAAGTTGTGTAAGTAAATGTAAAGTTACAGGATGTTCTACTTGTCCTTATGGTATGACTTTTCTCTGTGAACCTCATGTCTATGCATTATGCCCACGCTTATGATTAAGTAGAGAACATGAAAAGTAAATGTAACCATAATTAAGTGCAGAACGGGGAAAAGACTATGCTATGTATGACTCGCGAATTCTCCCACTGGTGGAGGCCGAGTAATGATATGTATGACTCGCGAAATCTCCCACTGGTTGAGGCCGAGTAATGATATGTATGGCTCGCGAATTTTCCCACTGGGGAGGCCGAGTGATGTATCATGGTTGCCGCGATAGGAAAATGATTATGCATGACTGCCGCGATAGGCAAATGACTATGTACCCCTGTCTTCCTCCCTCGTTCCCTGCCTTAATACATGTTATGTAAATGATAAAGATGAACATGAATGAAGAATGGTTTACGAATTATGTCTCTTTAAATTGTATATTCATGTATATCTGTCAGCATGCATTCCTTACTAAGCATTAGGCTTATAGTTAAACCTTATGGTGTAGGTGAAGAAGGTTCAGGTGAGGATGTTATGTGCAAAGAGGACGCTTAAGGCTGGTTGCTGGAGGATGCTCAAGGTGACAGTGCGGGGCTGGAGAGGCGATTTATGACCCCTGGTTTAAACTCTCATGTTACAGTAAGTTAAAGGATATGGTAGATTAAGTAGGATGAGATTATTTTAAAACGTTGAGTTTGAAACCGTCTAGTGGATCACTGAGTCAGGGAATGGTTATATAGATTTATGAATGATCTGTTGCTTAAGTCTTCAGCTATATGCATTTGGACGAGTTGTGTTTTCTTCCAGTTGAAAGGAGTCCTTTGATGTTTTAGTGTTCTCTACCGTAAGACGGAAGCTGGATGAGGCAATCTTCCGGCTGACGTCATCGGCAAATGCCGAATGTTAGAGTTTGATGGTTTAGTCTTCCGGCTGACGTCATCGGCAGATGCCGAAGGATAATTGTTTGATGGTTTAGTCTTCCGGCTGACGTCATCGGCAGATGCCGAAGGATAATTGTTTGATGGTTTAGTCTTCCGGATGACGTCACCGGAAGATGAAGAAAATGTGTTTTGTCGATTAGCGACCGGATGATGTTTTAATTTAGCACGCGAGACCCACGTGTTCACCGGAAGATGAAAAATGTGTTTTGTCGATTAGCGACCGGATGATGTTTTAATTTAGCACGTGAGACCCACGTGTTCACCGGAAGATGAAAAATGTGTTTTGTCGATTAGCGACCGGATGATGTTTTAATTTAGCACGCGAGACTCACGTGTTCACGGAAGATGAAAAATGTGTTTTGTCGATTAGCGACCGGATGATGTTTTAATTTAGCACGCGAGACTCACGTGTTCACCGGAAGATGAAGAAAATGTGTTTTGTCGATTAGCGACCGGATGATGTTTTAATTTAGCACGTGAGACCCACGTGTTCACCGGAAGATGAAGAAATGTGTTTTGTCGATTAGCGACCGGATGATGATGTTTTAATTTAGCACGCGAGACCCACGTGTCCACCGGAAGATGTCTCCTTTTAGGTGACGTTAAGCGAGTCACGCGTAATGCACGTGATGACCGGACGACTAAATTTCTGAGGGCTGTCAACGCATGCAACCCATGCAAACCCGAGTGGTATTATGTTAAGAGAATTGAGGATACCTCCTCTTTTCCCGGAATTGTCAAGAAACCAATGACCGAGTCTAGTCGCTCGACTCTGTGAAAGTTTGAGCCGACGAGGCGTGGGAAGTCGGGCACGAGAGGGTTCGTTTTCCTTAATGGTTCTGCGTCTCTATTACCAGTTTAAAAAAAATATATATATGTATAATGTGGAAGTTTGTTGTGAGATAGTAAGTGAATGTAATAATAGTAAAAGTCAGGCAAACGGTTAATGAAAGTATATGAGTACGTGACGGCTCCTGGCCGGGGTCGTTACAATAACGCCCGGATTTTTGAGTTTTCAGGTTTCCGCTATATAAGGGTATTTTATAAATATAGTAAATTAAGTCTGTTTTATGAACGAGAAGTTTTGTTAGAACCCTAGGATAAATTAGAATATTTGGTGGAATAAGAAAATTTCGGAGAAACCAAATCGTTAGACGAAATAACGAATTATGTAGAGAATTAGGTGAGGGGAAAACTTGTAATTATGAAGTAAAATTTTAATTAAAACACAAAATTTCCTCCCCCGTTGTGCAATTACACGATTTCTCAAGAAAGCCCCCCTCCCCCTTGGCGATTGTAACACCCAGGAATTTTTCTCTAACATGAATTGCCTTAGATTTAATTAGGTTATAAGAGCCTAATATTGATCTTAGAATTATCCTAAGCCATTGTGTTAGAAAGAAATGGTTGGAGAGAAAACAAGAGATTGAGGAGGTGGTTAGGTGAAATTGTTGTTTTTTTATGAAAAGATGGGAAATAGAAAAGAAGGAGAGGGAAAGGAGGAGGGTCTTCCACGTTGGAAAAGAGAATATGAAGGGATAGGGTTGGTTTTATAAATAACATTTGTTTGGTGGTAAAATTTTAGTAAGGAAAAATTGGAGTTTAAAAAAGTAGAAGGTGAAGGAGTAAAAGACAAGTTCCATTGTCTTCTCCTTCCTCCCCCTTCGTGGCAGCCATGGTAGAGCTTCCCCTTCCTCCTTTCTTAAAATTTCATCAAAGATTAAGGTTAGTTTTGATGGGTTTTGGTGATTTATGCATACCTTGGTGATTTTATACAATTGTAGTGTGTTTTTGGGTGGGTTTTGGTAGAGTTTGGGAAACCATAATGGGGTATTTTGAAAATCCCCTTTCTTTCATGAGTTTTTCTTGATATTTGGTGGTTTAGACCTTAGATAGGGTGGTTTAGGTTGATAGTATAGATAGATTAGAGATTTGGTTGATTTTGTGAGAAAATTGGTTTTGGAACAAAGTGTTGCTGGTTCTGTTTTTGTGGAACCTGATCGGTCATGTTGTTTGGTTAGTAAAATAAATTGTGGCATTGGATAGTAGTCATGTAGAGGTTTACGAAATAGGTAAGATTGTTCAAATCCGATGAAAAACGAGTAAGTTATGATCGATTGAAGTTTGGACCGTGAAAAAGGGCAGGGGGGGGATTTCGGGATTTTGGTGTAATGCTTTAGAATTGGATTAGTTTGTTGCTACGATTTGAGTATGTATCCCTTAAATTAATTTTATGGTTTCTAAGTAAATTTCATGAATGTGTTAGGTTAACGAATAAGCAATTGACGGCCAAAGAGAGTAAGTACATTACGGAGATCCAGATAAGTAGAGGATGTTTATGTTTTGCCTTCGGGCCTACACCATTGAACGGTAGGGTTGTTTGATTGTTTGTTTGTTGAGTTGTGTTGTGGTTGAGCATTTGTGTGGGGATGCATCATGGTTTTTGAACTACGAAAAATGAGTTTTTAGCATGTTTTGAAATGTGAGCACGAAACGTAAAAAGATAAGAAGATTTGTAACGTGGTCTCGAGTGGAGCCGTCTCGTTGAGAGATGTACACGTGGTGCAATCGAGCCCAATGTATTGGGTGGATCGTAGTCACGTGGCGGTGTGTGACACCGCACGATCCGGCCCAATGTAGTGGGTGGGTCGTTACTTAGTGCTGGGGTGTAGCACCTTGAGAGAGTCTCTACGAGAGATGCAACGCTGAAAATATGTAAGATGTCGTGAGTATGAACGCCTTGTCGTTAATGTGCGAGAGAAAGCACTAGAGGGTTCTATGATCGATGTGGGACGAGATCGTATATGGTCATCCAATGGGCGGGGCCCAGATGTGTGCCTCTGATCTTGCTCTGCTGGGTCAAGGTGTGGCCATCCTAGATGGTTATAGGATGGGTGCCTACTTGATCCACACGGCTAAGTGAAAGATTAATGAAACGAAAACAAAACGAGAACAACAGAGTGTGTAGAAACTGCATGTGTTAGGGGTTGAGTATGCATTCTTTTTAAATTCATTATTCCCTACTTGCTAAGCATTAGGCTTACGTTTTGTATTATATGGTGTAGGTGACGAGCAATCAGGTGAGATCTATGAGTAAGGCCAGGGTTAGAATTCAGTTGGCGACGCATTTTGTATGCCGGTGCGGGCAGCTTGTTGGGGCGCCTTGACTATGGATTGAGATGTGGGTTTTGGTAGGTCTTTGAGGAAATTTTGGATTTTAAATAGGTTAGGATACTTGAACCTTTTGGTGTGTATTTGTGGGATTTTGTTGTATAATGGGTTGTTTTCAGGTTTTGGTTTTTAAACAATCAACCGTTGTGCTGCTCGAATTTTTAAAAAGAAAAGTGTTCATTTTCACCAATTTTTACGCTTCCGTTTACATTTTCAAGTCATGTTTTTGGGGTTTTAATGTGTCGAGGGGTGGAAAATATTGGGAGGTGGTTTAGGCATGTTTTTAGGTGAAATGTAGGGGTGAGAATTGAAAAAAATTAGAAAAGGTGGAAAAAAAAGTCGAGGGAGGCGCGCTGGTGCCAGGCTGGAGGCTCGCAGGCGCAGAAGCTAGTGCGGTGCGCGCTGCTGGGGCACGCGTAACTCCTAGCGCCGATCGATCGGGTGCAATAGGGACATTGCTGATTGATCGGCGCAAAGCACCGATCGATCACCCCTGGTGAGCAAGGCTGCACGCGCGGTTCGCGCAGCTACAATGGAAGGGGCGCACGCTACCTGGGCGACGCACGCGTTGAGCACGCGCGGGGCACTCTTGTGGCCCAACAGATTTTTTTTTTAAAAATTTTTTATTTTTGAATATGTTTTAACCTGATCTTTTTCGACGTCTTTTGTACATATTTTACAAATGTTTTCTACTTATTTTCAAGTATTTGAAAAACCCAAAAACTGAGACAAAATTTTATCGAAAAATTATTTAATCATCGTTTAATGATTTATAAGAGCGAGCAAAGTAGTGACCCGAGTCTAGAGAAAACCTGGGGCGTTACAAGTTGGTATTAGAGCCTAATGGTCAAGTTGTTCAAAGGATTACCCAACAATGTCGGCCGCTATGCAAGGTGCTTCACCAACTGTAAGTATTTCTTTTAATTTAGTTAGCTTATGCCTAAAATTTGACCGCATTAACCTTGATCAGGAATAGAAATGAGGTTGTATGAGTTGATGGTTATGAGAATACGAATATTTATAATTTTGTTACTAATAGAGGATCATAACTTAGGAAGTATAAGATGGAAATAGATAGAAGCTAGATGCAAACGACCTAGGCCCCTGACCTTAAATGGATAGTCTTCGGATTTCACTTGTGCTGAGAAGTGAATATAGAAGATTGAGTGTATGTTTGAGTATGTTATGAGAGAAGAGAGTGAGAAGGTGTTTTGTGCAGTGTTCCATCTGAAGAAGGACGTTGGTTTTTGGTGGAATATTGTTAGGACTCCAGCAAGTGCAAAAGTAATGACATGGGAAAGATTTAAGGCCCCTTGTTGTGATTAGTACTTTAGCCGAACGATCTAAACTGATAAGATGAAAGAGTTTGCTCCACCGCAACAAAGTTGATCGGTGGCCAAGGATTGAAGTTGGAGGTCTTCAAAGGAGTGAGGACAGCGGGCATTAATGATATGCTGTGCCACAAGGTTGTAGCAAGAGCCAAAACTAGATGATATGGAGATGAAAAAGTAATGATAAAGAGAACCGCCAAGGGAATTCTCCAAGGAAATCACATCTTAGCAGAGTAATGAAGATCAACTACAACCTCAAAGTTTAAAAAGGGTGAGTAGCAGTAAGATTAGTCAGGAAAGGGGGAAGTGTACCCGATGGTGTGTATAGCTTCCTCAATGCCCAACCAGTAAGGAGTTTTGTGGTGGTGCGTGCAAGGCAAGATCGGACCGATATTTTATGGTAATGGAAAAGGTCATATCTCTACGGACTGCCCAACGCTAAATTAGAGAAACTGCAAGAGTAGCGCCAAGGATGTTATATAGCAGTGAATTGAAGTAGGCTTGAGGACTTGGGGAGGCGAAGAGATTCGGATTTAGAATGTAAACTTAGTAGTGACAAGTTTGCGAACTGGAACATTGTTGTATGAATCTTCATGAGGAAGCCAAGAAGAGTGGTCAAGACCTGATTAGGAGGAACAAAAGATGGTTGGTTAGAAACCTTGAAGGAAGATTTAAGAAATCCTTTGTGCGTATAGATATTATTAGGAGTAAGGGAGTCTGTGGGAACAATCGTGAGTAAAGGTGGCTTTAGGGATAAGTGAAGGAAAGAAAAGATAATAATATAAACGTGAGTAACATCACTCGATTGAGAAGGTTTTAAGGATTTGAGACAACTATAGGTATTCTGTGGGGGAGGAAATTGGATGAACTTTATGCGAGAAAAAACCTAGAGAGAAGCCTAAGTTTGTGAATTTTGTAAGTTTAATTGATAGTCGAGTAAAGTGAAGTCAACAATTGTAGGGATTATTGGGTGCTAGAATGTATAGTTTAGAATGACCCAAATTAGAGTTATAGAGAGTTGACAATCCTTGATGAATGCTCGAGATTATAGTTGTTGAGATTAAGAGCAATGAATGCAGCTATGAGGACTATTTTGGAGTGAATGGAAAAAGAAATCCTCATTGAAGAACCATTGAAAGAGTAAATTTTGGGGATATTGAATTAGGAGAGTGAAAAACTGAACAAAGAGTTGTATTCAATGAATACACAAGTGGTTGAGTATTAGAGTACGTGGTTAGAGTGATTAGAAAATTGGAGACCAAGGAGTTGTCAACACCCGGTAGATGATTAAGGCTATAAGGGAATTGAAGTGGGTGTTGCAGGCATAGTTATGAGAAAAATATTGAAGTGTGTAATTAGGGGAATATAGTTTTGGAGATATAAGTTCAGAATAGATATAAAAACCGAATTTTTGCAGACGCGTTCTTAAACCGTTAGACTTTAACTTGCTACCGAAGAACGGAGGGATTTAGATGACCGAAGGAATGTTGGGAACGTTACGTTTGAGTGTATACTGGAGTTAATAATAAGGGTATAAACTAGAAGGAATATGCATGAAGATTAGTGGAAGGCCTTTGTGAGGAGATTGATATACTGTATATTCGAGTGAAAAGCTAGCGAGTGAGTTGCTGATAAAGAGGAATGAAGTAAAGATTCAGTTACAAGAATAACGGGTTGACAGGAGGTTTCGTAAGTGATTGGTGATGGGATAGAATATTATGGTAAAAAGGTGAGTATGTGGAAGAGACGAATTAGGATAGGTCGGGAAAAAGAACTGGGTATAATGAAAGGTAAAAAGAGGAAATTGTAATTGATGAAAATTGAAGAGAAATGATGCTAAGGCGAAGTAGGATTAACGAAAATATGTCGAGACATAATTGGAAATTGTATCGTAAGAAAGTTATATGATGAGAGAAGTGATTAAAGGAAATTGAAGAAGAGGAATGATAACAGGGGGGGGAAGTAAGTAGATGCCGAGTTATAATCAGGAAGTGAGAAGATCCGAAGATGCGTAATGTTAGGAAAAATGAACGGGTTATTCAGCATTACCAACTTGGAGTATAGGGATTGATGAGGAGTATAATGAAAATACTGTACCTAATTTTCCCGTATTTTTTTTTATACTTAAACTTTAACCTGACGTTCGAATGGAAATTAAACTTTAAAAATCGGAATTGAAATCGAAATCGTTATAGTCATTTCATTTAAAACAAATCTTAAAACAATTTAAGAAAATAAATTTAAAACTATTAAAAAAAATCGGCCAGTGAAAGAAGACAAAATCAGGGGAAGAAGGGGCAATCGCCCCCTAAAATGAACGGGCGATCGATCGCCCAAAACGGGCGATTGATCGCCCATCGGTGATCGCTAGTTTTGCCAGCGATTGCCTCACCAGGCCATCCGTGATCGTGGCGCGACCAAAGAGGGGCGATCGATCGCCCCCTATTGGGCGATCGATCGCCACACGCTTTGGAATTCTTCCAGAGCATGGCGACCCATCGATCCCCACCATTGGGCGATCGATTGCCATGTCTTCTGGATTTTCCAGAGAACAGGCACTCCTCTTTTCTTCCTTCTTTCTTCTCCTGCATACCAATACTCCTAACACACTTTTCACAATTCCTTCAACAAAATTTCACCTACATCTCAACCAAAACAACGACTCAAAACACGTTTAAAAACGTAGCCTAGTTTCATAAAACAACCGCGTGGATATGTTTAAAAACCGAACATTTCTCTAATACCAAACATTTACAAAATACACTTCAAAACGTTTAAACAACTCAAAACATAACCTATTCACTATCCAGAACCAAACATCCTAAAATGTTTCTAACTATACAATAATTCACAACCAATCCAATTCACCCAAAACTCTCAAAATACCTAACCGATGGGTCAGAATACGAGTCGACTGCCCATGCACACCACCGCAGCCATTCTTCTTCAACCATCCTGAACATCGGGTGGAGGAACGTCGTCCTCACCTGCTTCGATATCACCTACACCATACAGACACACAATGAGCTAAAGGCTCGGTAAGTTTCGTAAATGTAAATGCAAATGCATGCTGTGCATATGAGTTTCAGAAATCATGCAACATTTTCTTTTCATTACGTCGCAGAAAGAATGTTACCAAGGTCTCAGCCTATTAGATGGAGAGGACACATCCCCCGGTCGGAATGCCCTCTTCTCCTAACCGGGGGGGGGGGGGGGGTACACGCTCACACCCGTAACAGCCGTGCCTGAGCCCCACCTCGCGTAACCAGATACAGATTACATAGGTTCATTACGTTCATTCATTTCATTTACTTAAACACGTGCAGAAATCCATTTTCATGCTATTTTAAAATATGTGATGCATGAACAGTTATAGACATAAAATAAACAAACATTATACATACCATCAAGACTATAAAAACATAACCTATAAAAGAACTAACCCTAACTACCCGACCAAAGCATATAAACAAACTACTCTCCAAAGATCCTCGACGCGACTTCGACATACGGTGTAGGCTACTAGGCCAAGTAAGTCACGAGAACTTACCTCGTGCACGCTGAACTTCGAGCTCCGTCCACGAGCGTCGTTTGTCTGAGGTAAAACATAACAGTTGTCGTTAAAACGAGATTTAAACCGTTAAACGTCCAAATTTGACCAAACCTTAACTAAGGAAATTTTCCTAAAGTTCTAACTTAACTCTTTGAGACATTTTACTGAGCAATTCATGCTCGTGAACTTCTAAACTCCATTGACGTAAATTTTCCAAACCTCAAATATCCATTTTTCAACCTAAATGCCGTATACACTCTAGATTTTGTCCAATAACGTTTAATACGTTCAATATACTCATAAATACGACAAACCTGTCGATTTCTAACTTTAAACTACGTTTTTTACAAAACCTAAACGAAAACCCTAACTTTCAAATCTCGCGAAAACCAAAATACAACGCCCTAAAACCATAAATTCATACCTAAGGTTGCGAGAGGAGGAGAAATCACGAAGAACGGACGACGAACGGAGGAGGAATGATCGTCGAAAATTGAGTTGCCGTGGGGAGCTTCGTCGGAAATGGAGGATCGCCAGAGAGGAGAAGAAAGTTGCGTGGAGAAGAAGAAGAAGACAAATGGTTTAAATAAATTTTGGCTTGGTAAATTACTATAACGCCCTTTGCTCTTATTTCTATTTGTTTCGTCCTTCGTTTCGTTAATTAACTAACGATTTGGCTTCTCCAAATTTCCTTAATTCACCAATGACTCCAACTCATTACCAGGGTTCTTTAAAACTTTCCGTTCGCAAATTGGACCTCGTTTACTATTTTTACTAAAACATCCTTTATATTATGATAAACGTAATTCTCGTAAAATTAACGTTTAACTTCCAAAATTCTCGAAATTTTCTTAAAATCCTTATAAATCATAGGATCATAATAACGCTTTCTTTTTGCAAAATGGACTTGATTTGACATAATAACAAAAATGCCATTATATTTTAAAATTACAAAATCCCGTAAATTCGGGTGTTACAGAGTTATTCGCAACCGTGGAATATTGGTTGATAGGTGTAGTTCTCTTAGATTAGCTGTAACACTTGATTCTTTACGGGATTTTGTAATTATGTATATAATGATATTTTTTTTAATTATGTCAAATTAAGTCGGTTTCGTGAAAAGAAAGGGTTATTACGATCTAATAATTAATATGGATTTTATAAAAATTTCGGAAATTTTAGGAGTTTAACGCTAATTTTACGAGAATTATGTTTCTCGTAATATAAAAGACTTTGTGGTAAAAATAGTAAACGAGGTCCGAATTACGAACGAACAGTTTTAATTATACCCTAGTAATAAGTGGGAGTTATTGGCGAAATAAGGAAGTATGGAGAAACCGAATCGTTAGCTAATTAACGAAAAAAAGGACGAAGCAAATAGAAAATCAAAGGAAGGGCAAAATGGTAAATTTCAAAGTCAATTTTTATTAAAACCACACTTCTCTCTTTTCTCCCTCATTTTCACGATTTCCTCTCCTTCTCTCTGGCGAAACTTCCAGGCGACGAAGCTCTTCTCAAGGCCTTCTTCCATTCCGGCGACCAATGCTCTCCGATCGACCTCCGATCCTTCACGTTTTCTCCTCCAATCCCGACCCTAGCTATGATTCTATAGCTCTAGAAGGTTTACGTTCGATTTTTGGAGAGTTTAACGGTTAGGGTTTTGTTTAGGGTTTTGTAAAAAACGTGGTTTAGGGCTAGAAATCGATAGGTTTGTCGTATTAGTCCATATTGTAACGACCCCTTATCCCAGCAAGATATTGTCCGCTCTGGGGATTGGGCCGTAGCCCAATATCCTCCCCTCAAGGCTTTGTTTGGCGAGAACTTCCCAGAAGGTCACCCAACCTGGAATTGCTCTCGCCGAAGCACTTTTAACTTCGGAGTTCTTATGGGATCCGTTGTCAATTGTGCTCCAAAACGCGTCTTGCTATGTTGGGAGGGTCTCTTTACATATGTTTCATTTCCATATACTTCCCCAAGCGATGTGGGATTGTGACGAGCCCTCTTTACGACCCGGGATTCGCCTATACTCGAGTCCGGGATCCATCCACCCCGCAACCAAAGGTTTGCCCCGCAGTCGTACACATACATACAGATTCCATTCGGGTCATCACAATCACCCCCCCCCCTCGGAGGCCCAACGTCCCCGTTGGCCACATTTCCGGTTGCGTACAGGCTCTGATACCATTTGTAACGACCCCTTATCCCAACAAGATATTGTCCGCTCTGGGGATTGGGCCGTAGCCCAATATCCTCCCCTCACGGCTTTGTTTGGCGAGAACTTCCCAGAAGGTCACCCAACCTGGAATTGCTCTCGCCGAAGCACTTTTAACTTCGGAGTTCTTATGGGATCCGTTGTCAATTGTGCTCCAAAACGCGTCTTGCTATGTTGGGAGGGTCTCTTTACATATGTTTCATTTCCATATACTTCCCCAAGCGATGTGGGATTGTGACGACCCCCTCTTTACGACCCGGGATTCGCCTATACTCGAGTCCGGGATCCATCCACCCCGCAACCCAAGGTTTGCCCTGCAGTCGTACACATACATACAGATTCTCGCTGCACAGAGTGTGTAGCGATCGATCTCTGCACAGCATGCAGAGATCGATCGCTGCATGCTGCACAGCATGCAGCGATCGTGATCGCTGCACAGAGTGTGCAGTGATCAGGCGCTGCATGCTGCTGCGTCTGGTCGCTGCCCTCTTTTTTCAGGGCTGGACAGTTTTGCCAAGATGTACTCCTCACTTGTAGCCCAGGTACTTACCCTGAGGTCTTGGGTTCGAGTGGGGAGGAAGGCAAAAATCCTCTGCAGGGAGAGGGAAGTTCTGTGAGTTGGGCTTCCTAGTGCCAGGTGTACGGGCCTGGGCTGGGGATTCAGTGCCAGGTGTACGGGCCTGGGCTGGGTTCGGTTCCAGTGCCCCAGGAATGACTGGGCTGGGCCGGGGCTTGACACATATAATGGACGTATTGGTGATTATTGGACGTGTTTAGTCGATTCGTTATGGAATGTTAAGGATTATCGATTTTTGAAGTTTTGGAAAAACTCATTAATGGCGGTTTCGAGGTATCGAGCATTAATTGTTGTTAAAATGCCTCGATTTGTTAAGTTAGAATTTTAGAAATTTCCTTAGTTAAGGATTTCGTTAATTTGGACGTTTAATGTTTAAATGCGTTTTAACGACGATTGTTGTGAAATTGCTTAGGTGAACAACGCTCGTGGACGGAGCTTGAAGTTCAACGCGCATGAGGTAAGTTCTCGTGACTTACTGTGGCCAATTGACCTACACCATATGTCAAAAATTGTGTTGAGGATACGTTGGTGCTTTGTTTGCTTATGTTGGTCATTGTTATGTCTAATTGTTTTGGTGGGGTAGTTTAGGTTCGGTTGTTTTATAGGTTGATTGTTGTGAGTGTTTTGATGGTATTTGTAGTGTTTTGATGGTATGCTCGTTATGTATGTTTATATTGAACTGTTCATGCACCATGGTTTTAAAACGTCATGAAAATGAATTTACGCATGGATTTCATGAAAAGAACATGCATGTAAAGGCAAGTAAAGTATCACAGTAAACAACCATGACACGGGGTTATCGGGGATGAGGTTCATACCTGGCGTTCCGTGGTGAGCGGGTTTTCCTCCCTTCAGATGGTGTGGGCTGTCTATTCGCTTGACGTTCCCCTATCTATCTGTCGAGCGTTTTCGATAACCATAGATTGACACGTACTGATATATGAAATGACATGGACGGTTTTCATAGCATTGAGCATACATGATCATGCATAGGCATTTACGCATAATTTACTGAGATTTTTATCTCATAGGTGTCTTTATGGTGTAGGTGACCTTGAGCAAGGTGAGGACGATGTCCCTCTAGCAGAAGATCGTACAGATTGAAGGAGAATGCCCGTGGGAGCGTGCTGGGCAGTCGACGCGTATTTTGACTCGTGGGGGATCGACGTAAAGGTATTTTGGGGATACGATAGTTAGATCATAGGAGAATTTGTATAGATTGAACATATTAGGATGCTTGGAATCTGGTTAGTTGATAGGTTTATGTTTTATGTTTTGGAAACCTATTTTATAAATTGTTTTGAAAAGTAATTTATCGATGACATACAGGAACTGCTAGATGATTTATATTATAGGGATACGTTCAGTTTTTAATCCGAACCACGCAGTTCGTTTTTACGAAAGTTACTATGTTTTTAAACACGTTTTTGAATATGTTTCGTGTTGTCTATTTTGGTGATTTGATGAAAGGTGAAATGAATGATTTTATGTTAAGGGTTTTAGTGATAATTGAAGAAGAAATTGGAAGTATAGGTGTATGAAGATGCAGGGGAAGAAAGGTGAAGAAGAAAAAGAAAAGATTGGGAGCAAGTCCTCTGGAAAATCGGATTCCAGAGGACATGCCGATCGATTGCCGTCGATCGGCATGATCGATCGTCGCTCTCTAGATTTTCCAGAGAGTGGGGCGATCGATCGCCCATAGGTGGGGCGATCGATCGCCCCTCAACTTTATATGGGCGATCGATTGCCACAATGAGGGGCGATCGATCGCCCCTCAGTTTTTACAATGGGCGATCGATCGCCTGGCATTGGGGCGTCGATCGCCCCTGCCTTTTATGGGACAAATGTCCCTTCTGCCCTCCAAGCTTTGGCCGATGAATTTAATTGATTTTAATTGTTTTATTTCAATTGTTTTGTAATTTATTTTAAGTTTTGTTTAAATAGTTTAACAACTTAGTTTTAAATGATTTTCCAAACAATGTTAACGATTTCGATTTTAGTTTAAGTTCCGCTTAAACTTTACGATAAAAAAAAAATAATACAAAAAATTAGGATACGGGTAAGGGTTGCTACATTAGCAGGACATTAGAGGAGATTCCACTTGTAAAGGTGCTGGGGCACCACCACGATGTGGAAAAGACAACTTGAGAGCGACAACAAAATATGATGAGTTGGTACCCCAAGCTATTTGGTTGAGCAAATTTTGGGGACAAATTTTTTTTAAGGAGGGTGGAATGTAACACCTGGGAATTTTCCTCCAAAGTGAATTGCCTTAGATTTAATAAGTTATGAGAGCCTAACATTGATCCTAGAATTATCCTAAGCCATTGGGTTAGAAAGAAATGGTTCGAGAGAAAACAAGAGATTGAGGAGGTGGTTAGGTGAAATTGTTGGTTTTTTTATGAAAAGATGGGAAATAGAAAAGAAGAAGAGGGAAAGGAGGAGGGTCTTCCACAGTGGAAAAGAGAAGATGAGGGAGAGGGTTGGTTTTATAAATAACATTTGTTTGGTGGTAAAATTTTAGAAAGGAAAAATTGGAGTTTAAAAAAGTAGAAGGTGAAGGAGTAAAAGACAAGTTCCATTGTCTTCTCCTTCCTCCCCCTTTCGTGGCAGCCATGGTAGAGCTTCCCCTTCCTCCTTTCTTAAAATTTCATCAAAGATTAAGGTTAGTTTTGATGGGTTTTGGTGATTTATGCATACCTTGGTGATTTTATACAATTATAGTGTGTTTTTGGGTGGGTTTTGGTAGAGTTTGGGAAACCCTAATGGGGTATTCCAAAAATCCCCTTTCCTTGATGAGTTTTTCTTGATATTTGGTGGTTTAGACCTTAGATAGGGTGGTTTAGATTGATAGTAAAGATAGATTAGAGATTTTGTTGATTTTGTGGGAAAATCGGTTTTGGAACAAAGTGTCGCTGGTTCTGTTTTTGTGGAACCTGATCGGTCATGTTGTTTGGTTAGTAAAATAAATTATGGCATTGGATGGTAGTCATGTAGAGGTTTACGGAATGGGTAGGATCGTTCAAATCTGATGAAAAACGAGTAAGTTATGACCGATTGAAGTTTGGACAGTGAAGAAAGGGAGGGGGTGGATTTCGGGATTTTGGTGTAATGCTTTAAAATTGGATTAGTTTGTTGTTAGGATTTGAGTATGTATTCCTTAAATTTCTTTTATGGTTTCTAAGTAAATTTCATGAATTTGTTAGGTTAACGAATGAGCAATTGACAATGCCAAAGAGAGTAAGTACGTTACGGAGATCTAGGTAACTAGAAGATGTTTGTCTTTTGCCTTTAGGCCTACACCATTGAACGGTAAGGTTGTTTTATTGTTTTTTTGTTGAGTTGTGTTGTGTTGTGTTGTGGTTGAGCATTTGTGTGGGCATGCATCATGGTTTTTGAGCTACAAAAAACGAGGTTTTATCATGTTTTCAAATGTGAGCACGAAATGTAAAAAGATAAGAAGATTTGCAACGTGGTCTCGAGTAGAGCTGCCTCATTGAGAGATGTACATGTGGTGCAATCGGGCCCAACATATATTGTGGATCGTAGTCACGTGGTGGTGTGGGACACCGCACGATCTGGCCCAACGTAGGGGTTGGGTCGTTACTTAGTCCGCACGAGGTATGGGCATTATGAGTTCCTTGTTATGTCTTTCGGACTTACCAATGCCTCTGCAGCGTTTATGGATTTGATGAACCATGTTTTCAAGGAGTATTTGGACAAGTTTATTGTTGTTTTCATTGATGACATCTTGATCTATTCAAGGACGAAGGAAGAGCACGAGGAGCATCTACGGATTGTTTTGAGAATTCTGAGTCAACACCAGCTTTACCCAAAATTTTCTAAGTGCGAGTTTTGGCTGGACAATATCAGTTTTCTTGGCCATATTATATCGCATGAAGGAGTTTCTATGGATCCGAGCAAGATACAAGTTGTTAAAGAATGGCTGCAGTCTAAGAACGTGCGAGAGGTACGTGGATTTCTTGGGTTGGCTAGATATTATCGGAAGTTCATTGAGGGGTTTTCGAAGATTGTTGTTCCCCTCTCATGCTTGACCCGGAAGAATGAAAAATTTATGTGGTCGGCTGCATGCGACAAGAGTTTTATGGAGTTAAAGCAGAAATTGACTACAGCTCCAGTATTGACACTACCTGTTGAGGGTGACAAGTTCAACATATATTGCGATGAGTCTGGAGTTGGACTTGGATGCGTACTTATGCAGGAAGAAAGGGTTATTGCGTATGCTTCTCGGCAGTTGAAGCCGTACGAGCAGAATTATCCAACGCATGACCTAGAACTAGCGGCAGTTTTCTTCGCACTAAAGATATGGAGACATTATTTATATGGGCAGCAGTGCGAGATATTTTCAGACCACAAGAGCCTGAGGTATTTGTTTACACAGAAAGAGCTGAATATGCGGCAACGAAGGTGGCTGGAATTTGTTAAAGATTATGATTTCGAAATCAAGTACTGTAACGACCCAGCCCCCGATGGGCCGACTGCCACGTGGGGTCCCGAAGGCAGAACCACATGTACTCACGATCTTCTCCCCCCTGAAGAGAGTTTTTTCCTTCCCCCCCACTCGAATCCAAGACCTCAGGGACTAGTACCTGGGCTACAAGTGAGGAGTACCACTTGAGCTACTCGTGAGTACACGTGGTACTGCCTTCGGGACCCCACGTGGCAGTCGGCCCATCGAGGGCACTGCATGGCCTGACCCATCGGGGGGTTGGGTCGTTACAAGTACCACCCGAGAAAAGCAAATAAAGTCACAGATGCCTTGAGCAGGATACCCACTGCGAGTCAGCCTTTGCTTGCAACAATGTCGGTGATGTTGAGGTCTGAGATTGTGAAGCATAATGTGGAGATTATCTCGGAGTTGTCCACCATACTTGCAAATATTTCGCTAAGGCCGACGATTTTCGACAAAATCTGAGGAGCTCAACAAAAAGACTCAGAATGCGACAAGTATCAATTGATTGCGACATCCGAGGACTCATCTGATTTCAACTTGTCGGAGGTATTTTAAAATTCAGGCACAGGTGGTATGTGCCTAACGACGAGGGATTAAAGAAGGAAATTTTGACTGAGGCGCATTCTTCGGCATACTCAGTGCATCCACGGAGTGTAACGTCCCGAGTTTACTGAACCCGGTTTGTTACTCATAAACCCGAATATTACTAAGAAAACTTGGACCAAATTCAAGACTTCGTACAAAATTTAAAATTTGGACATTTGACAAAACATGAAAACTTGCAGCGGAAATCGTTTAAACAAAAATAAAATTAACCAAAACCATGTTAAAATAATCATTGGGAATGTTAAGAAACAATCGGTTAAGAAGCGAAGGTTTAACTCGTGAAAATACTTTAAAGGTTGCAAAAGTCAAATTCATCGTCCGCTGAACAAAGTCAACGAAAGGGGGGAAAAGCTATTTGAAGACATCCACCGCTCACTAGACGACAAAGCATAAGATTTGTCATCCGGTCAGTCTATCGAAAGACATCCACCGGTCACTAAACGACAAAATACATCCTTCATCTACCGGTGACGTCAACCGGATGATCTCCTTCATCCGATCGACTTTACTCTACATCCACCGATCACTAAACGACAAAATACATCCTTCATCTACCGGTGACGTCAGCCGGATGATCTCCTTCATCCGATCGACTTTACTCTACATCCACCGGTCACTAAACGACAAAATACATCCTTCATCTACCGGTGACGTCAGCCGGATGATCTCCTTCATCCGATCGACTTTACTCTACATCCACCGGTCACTAAACGACAAAATACATCCTTCATCTACCGGTGACGTCAGCCGGATGATTTCCTTCATCCGATCGACTTAACGACAAGTTCCAACCTATATCTTCCGATGGCTTCCACTGAAGACATCTTCCGATAGACAACAAAACAACAACTCAATCTCTGCCGGTAGACTTCATCTACCGATAGAGAACGGAATCTTATTTTATCCACTTCATGGCTTACTATCACAACTCTAATCACAGAAAAGAGTTTACTCACTTCGCTGAAACATTCAGAAATAATTCAAATCGTTGCATATCTCAAATCCAGTAAAATTCAGTATTAAAACTAACGGAATACTAACATCAGAAGGGTCTCAAAATATTTTTGAAAACATCCAAGCAACTTCCTTCATTAAAAAGTTTCACACACTCAATTTGAAATCAATGTTCACTAAACCTTCACAACTAGGACACCAGTTAAACCGCCCCATCATCTGCCAGTCTATTACAAGGATGCACTCCTCCAACCAGTCTAGTCCTCAGTAGACTCAGAAAGCATACCTGCTATTACTTCTTCACCTACATCACAAAACTCATCTATTAGCCTAATGCTAAGCAAGTAAAGCAATGATGAAATGGAAATGCTGAAACATAAAACTTCCTAAACATGCAGTTTCTACTTTCTTATCTCAGTTGCATATTTGTCGTTCTGTTCAGATCCCCCTGTGAAGTTGGGAGTTGGATCAACTCTCCCAAAGTATAAATATCCACTGACTCATTAAGGGGCGGATTATTTCCCTTAACAGTAAATTTATTTCTCATACTGCTCAGATCCCCCTGTGAAATTGGGAGCTGGATCAACTCTCCCAAAGTATAAATATGCACTGTCTCATTAAGGGGCGGATTAATTCCCTTAACAGTAAAACTGATTCACATAGCTGTTTCAATATGTTCAGTCCTTACCATGTCAACATGCATTCAAATTCATTTTCGTATACTTTTAAAACATGATGCATGACATACCAACACATTCCAGCAATCAAACCCTAATGTTTTGTGATCTAGGCCCGAAGGCACAAGCAAACTTTACTTACCTGGATTCCTGGTGTATACTCGGTTAGGAGTTGCTTCGGAAATGCTCACCTAGAACCATAAACAGAACGTTAAGCCAATCTTTACTAATCCCCATTCTAAAGCATTCTGAAGCTTAAGTGGACCGTTAGGAGTCCTATTCACTAAGCCTTTTCCCAAATTTTCACCCCAACCCGAATCTACACTTATTCACAGCATACACGAAATCCCCACATTGCACTCCCTCAACTATCTAACTGCTTAAACTTAAGAGAAATGAGGAAAACTCACCTAAGTTGAAGGAGAATCGGGTGAGGAAAATCGCCTAGAGAGCTCGGCTGCTTGAGCTGAAAACCCGAAGAGAAAATGGTATGAAATTGGTGGCGGCTACAGTGCATTAAACCCAACCTTCTTTCCTTAAATACGTTATCCATTTTTGAAAATTGTGAATTTACTCTAGTGCCCTTGTCTAGTCATTTAATAACCCTACTTGAATTATTGACTAATCATACCATTAATAATAAATGTGCTGGTTGATAGAACCGGGTGTTACACGGAGCACGAAAATGTATAGAGACATGAGACAACACTTTTGGTGGCCGAACATGAAGAGAGAGATTGCCAGGTACGTCGAAACCTGTTTGGTTTTCCAACAGGTTAAGGCAGAACACCAAAGGCTGGCCAAAACATTGCAGCCACTGTCAATTTCGGAGTGGAAACAAGAATAGCTATCCATGGATTTCATAGTGGGACTCCCGAGAACGACGAAAGGACATGATGGCATATGGGTTATTGTGGACCGTTTGACTAAGTCAGCCCACTTTCTATCAGTGAAGATGACATATTCCATTGATCAGCTTGCCGAGCTGTACGTGCAAGAGATTGTTAGATTGCACGGAGTACCCATTTCGATCGTTTCTGATAGAGGTGCCAAATTTACTTCGAAATTCTAGAAGAGCCTATATAAAGCGATAGAAACTCAGCTAAATTTCAGCACAGATTTTCATCCTCAGACTGACGGACAGACAGAAAGAACAAATCATATTCTTGAGGATATGCTCAGAGCTTGCGTGCTGGAATTTCAGGGCTCGTGGAGCCGATATTTGCCCTTGATTGAGTTCTCGTACAAAAATAGCTTCCAGGCTACGATTGACATGGCTCTGTACGAGGCATTGTATGGTCGGAAATGCAGGTCTCTGCTGTATTGGGATGAGGTCGGCGAGGCTAGCATAGTTGGCCCAGATAATTTACAACAAACGGCAGAGAAGATCGCTGTTATCAGGCAACGTATAGAGATAACACAGAGCCGCCAAAAAAGCTATGCTGACACCAGACAGAGGGAATTGGAGTTCAACGAAGGTGATGAGGTATATTTGAAGATTTCTCCGTTCAAGGGTGTGATGCGATTCGAAAGAAAGGGCAAGCTAAGCCCTCGGTATGTGGGGCCATTCCCTATTTTGAAGAGAATTGGAAAAATGGCATATCGGTTACAGCTTCCGGCGTCCATGGAGGGCATTCACGACGTGTTTCATGTGTCCATGCTCAGAAAGTGTGTACGTGATCCGTCTCACGTCGTGGAAGCAAGGGGGATCAAGGTTCAGCCGACGCTAACTTATATGGAAAGGTCGGTACGAATTCTTGAGTCCTCTATCAAAGTATTGCGCAACAAGGAGATCTCGCTGGTAGAGGTCTTATGGCAGAACCACGATATAGAGGAAGCTACTTGGGATAGGCAGCAGGATATGATGTTGAAGTATCGTGAACTTTTTGTATAATTAAATTTTAATTAAGGTGGATGAAATGTAACACTAAGTTTTACAAGATTTTATTTTTCCAAACTAAAATGGCATTTTTGTACATATGTCCAATTAAGTTCGTTTTGCGAGCGGAAAGTTTTAATAGAGCCCTAGCAATAAATTAAAATTATCGGTGAAATAAGGAAATTCGGAGAAAACGAATCGAAAATCAAATAACGAATTAGGTAACGAAACAAATAGAAAATAATTGGAGGGCAAATAAGTAATTTACAAGTCTAAATTTTAAAAAAATTCACTTCCCCCCCAATCGTAAATTCACTCTGCAGAAACCCCTTTCTTCCATACTTAGGCGATTTTCATTTCTTCCCTCCGATCCTTCTAGCTCAACGGCGATTTCACTTCTAACGTTCGATTCTTCTCTCGTTTTCTCCTTCAATCGACACTCTAGGTAGGGTTCTATGATTTTGGAAAGTTTATTCCCGATTTTTGGGGTGTTAAACAATTAGGGTTTCGTTAGTTTGGAAGTTTAACTGTTTAAACTCGATTTTAATGACGATGGTTATGAATTGCCATAGGTGAACAACGCTCGTGGAAGGAGCTTGAATTTGCAAGGACGCGAGGTAAGTCTTCGTGACTTACTATGGCCGATAGGCCTATGCCATAAGTCCAGTTCGTCGTTGAGGATTTAGGAGTTATGTATGTTTTTATGCTTTGGTTTGGTAGTTTAGGATTAGAGTTTTTATAGGTTATGTTTGCTATGTTTTGATGGTACTCATGCTTATGTTTACATTATGTCTCTTTTGTACATGCATCACGCTATTTTAAAATAGCATGAAAATGGATTTCTGCATGTGTTTAAGAAAAGAAATGAATTAAAAAAACGAATGTACGTAATCTGGTCACGACGGGGTGGGGTTCAGACATGGCTGTTTACGAATGGAAGCATGTTTTCCCCCCGGTAGATGGAAAGGGCTGTCTAACCGCCAGACATGCCCTCTCCATCTGGTGAGAGTTAGACCTCGGTGACATTCTGTTCTGTTCTGTAATGAAACGATGAAAATATCTGCATGATTTATGAACCGCATATGCACAGCATGCATTTGCATTTACGAAGCTTACTGAGCCTTTAGCTCATAGTTGTCTTTATGGTGTAGGTAATTTTGATACAGGTGAGGATGAGATTCTTCCACCCGAAGCTTGATCTGGTTGAAGAAGAATGCCCGTGGGAGTGCGTTGGGTAGTCGGTACGTGTTTTGACTTGTGGAGATGTAAGTAAGAGTTTTGAGGGTTTTCGGGTTGTTTTGGGCTGATGGTGGACTAAATAGGATAATTGTATAATTGAAACGTTTTAGGATGTTTGGTATATGGATAGTAGATAAATTGATGTATTGATATTTTGTTAAACTCAATTTATAAAATGTTTTGCTAAGCCTTTTATTTGGATTTTTTATGGAAATTAAATGTATAGAGATGAAGTGTTATTTTGATGTTTTCTGGAAGTTCTGGGTAAATTGTGTGTAGGTACAGGGGAAAGAATATGAAGGCAGCTCTCTGGACAATATCCAGGGAGCTAGCTGATCGATCGTCAGGAAGGGGCGATCGATCGGGTAATACATGGTTTAGAGTTGGGATTCTATAAGTTTTTGGTGGTAGTTCAAAGAATGGATGTCGTCCAAAGTATGGATGTCGTCCAAAGTAGTTGTCTAAAGTGGCAGGGATTCTTATAAGTGTCGGTTAAGTATTTCTGTAAGAAAGTCATTGTCCAAAGTCTGTGAACGATAAAGTTCAGATAAGTTTTCTGGCAAAGGGAAACATCGACCGATTTTAATTGGGGTAGCCATGCAGAGAGTTTAGAGCCTGTTAAGTCCGTTAAGTTCTTTTGGTAAAGGTCGAAGTCATCGACCAGTTATAGTGAAGGTTTCGGCCGAAGTCATCGACCAGTTATAGTGAAGGTTTCAGTCGAAGTCATCGACCAGTTATAGTGAAGGTTTCGGTCGAAGTCATCGACCAGTTATAGTGAGGGTTTCGGTCGAAGTCATCGTCCATTTGTAGTGGAAGTTTTTGTTGAAGTCATCGACCATTTATAGCAAAGTGTACGGTCAAAAACATCGATCGATATTATTACAGAGGCCACGTCGACCGAACTATACAGAAGCCACGTCGACCAAATATTAAGTGTTCTAGTATGGACATCGACTGATTCGAAGGAATGAATTTCAAAGAGACGTCGACCGATTTCTTTACAGAAGCTACGTCGACCCCTACTGTACCATTCGTCCAAACCCGATAGAGAGAATTAGCTACCCTACTGTTTAAATTGAAGAAACTCGAGTGGAAAAATACTGTTCCTTCGATGAAACCCGAGAGGAAAAACTTAATTCTCTGCCTGTCTTTATTGTTTTAGCATTGAAGCCTAAGTTTAAATTTTACTGGGGTTTCCACAATTAGATAGACTTCCGCTGAATGAGTTAATTGATTTTAAATGAGAAGATTAATTGAATGAAATGGATTAGATGAAAAGTTCAAAATTTTTATGACATTTATAGGCTTAATATTTCGGGTAAATTAAGGGTCGTTACATAGAGTCCTGCTACAAAGTTTATATTTGCCATTACCTATATCCACTCACCCTTGGGTTGAGGTCAACATGGATTGTATTCTAGGATTACCACGGACCGCTAGAAGCAAGGATTCTATATTGGTAGTTGTAGCCCGATTTTCTAAGATGGCATAGTTCATTGCTTGTATCAAGACTGATGATTCTATCCATATAGCTGACTTGTTCTTTTAGGAGACTGTTTGAATGCATGGTATACTACATTCTATAGTGTTAGATAGAGACACTAAGTTTTTAAGTGCTTTTTGGACAACATTATGGAAGAAGATAGGAACCCGGCTATGCTTTAGCACATGCTTCCATGCACAAATTGATGGACAAACAGAAATGGTTAACAGGACCTTAGGTACCCTTTTAAGGAGCATTATGAGAAATAAATTATCAGACTGGGATATACTTTTACCAGGATTAGAATTTGCCTACAACCGGAGTGTCCATTGCACTACACAGCAGACACCCTTCGAGGTCGTATATGGATTTAACCCGTTCACACTACTAGACCTTGTGCCCTCTATCTATTTAGGATTTAGTGAACCCAATAGAAGCCAAAAAAGCAGTACAAATTAAGAAACTACATGAAACAGTGCGTAAGGCCATCGAGAAGAAAAATGAAGGCTACGCCAGACAAGTGAACAAAGGTCGTAAGGATGTCATATTTAATGAAGGATATTTAGTTTTGTTACACTTGCGTAAGGAAAGGTTTCCAGCCAAAAGTAGATCCAAGCTACTGTCGAGAGTCAATGAGCCATTTAAGGTGTTAGAAAGAATCAACAACAATGCTTATAAATTAGAGTTGCTGGGAGATTATGGAGTATCGGCCACTTTTAATGCCCAAGATCTATCACCCTATGTAGGCGATGAGGAAGATATCGAGGAGGTTGAATTAAAAGATTTAAGGTCAAATTCTCAATCATTTGGGGAGGATGATATGCCTTAGAGGGCCATTACTCGATCCCAAACAAATGCTCAAGCTTTATCTAACCAATTTACTAACAAGTTTAATTATTTTGCAATGATAATAATTTTGATGATATTTTTGAAGACTTGGATTGAGAGCTTAGTAAAAAAGACATGAAGCAACCCTTGCATGTCTTCATTTGGGAATCGTTGTTGGAAGACCAAGAAGAGGGAATTTGTCTTCCCTAAAATCATATTGTAACCAAGCACTTTAGTTTTTATGTTTTTAGCAAACATTAGTCGTTATGTAATTTGATTAATTGCATGCATCATTAAGCATTTGGATTAATGTATGCTAGGTTAGATGATGGTTTGGAGTTGGTTCAATTCAAATTTGCGTGACTTGTATGCAAGGACAACGTGACCAAAGAGAACCGCCCACTTGAGCACCAAAATGGGGTGGGGACCATTACACCTTTTGGCCAATCAACTTGCTGCCAAATGAAGATGCTATGTTGGAGTTTCCCATCTTGAAGAGTGCCTTGGATCGATGACATGACAACTCTTAGCCATTGGATCAAATTGCACACATTCATTCGGCCATCCAAGTGAAGTTTGAAGCCAACATTTGGCCAAAGCCTCCAACGGCTCTTTTGGAGCCTCTTTTTCAACAAACCCCTCCAGCCATCCTTAGGTCAATATAAGCATGGTTATGGGTGTTTGTAAGGGGTTGTTGATGAATGAAATAACTGTTGTTTGCTTAAGGAAAATCGAGAATGTTTGAAAGTCGAAGATAAGCCTCGGTGTGCTTCACCGGAGAGAAGTTACACCTCCATTACCTCCAAGCACAAGGTTGCTCGAAGGTTCTTATTTTCCATCATTCTCTCCACTCTTTAAAGATTTGGAAACAAGAAGAGGGTAGTCAACCGTTTTCCAAAGGTCATTTTTCTTTCCTTAGAAAGAAAAGCAAGCCGAGAACACCAAAATATTGTTCATCGGCCAACCTCAGGTTTCCTTTCATAACTTCACTTCCACAACATGTTTTGATCTGAAAATTTAAAGTGTTTCATTTCACTCATAAGATAAGCTGCACCTAAAATTTTAAGTGATTTGAACATCATTTTCCTATAGAGTTTTTGGCCTGTTTTAAGGCAACCTCAGCTTTGCCGAGCACCTAGAGTACTAATCTTTTTTGTGGGTTGAAACACGGCTTTTGTAGGCCTTTGGTGTGTCACAAACTATCCATTTTTGTATCACATCATTTGATATTAGAGTCATCTCTACTGTTTTCCCTTTGATATTTGGTGATTTCTTTTCACCAAAATGATAACAAGAGATGGAGAAAAGGCTGCACAAGAACGGGAGACAACTCAACCTAACAACTAATCAGCCAAACATCCTTTATTGAGAAATAAACAATCGAGTTTACCAACCTCAATGGATGAAGTCCATGATATGTTTGCTAGGATGCAATGGAGTCGAATTTCTTGATTGGGTAGTAAAGGTAGACAAGGTGTTTGAGTGCTACAACTACTCAGAGAGGGCAAAAATAAAGTTGGTAACACTTGAACTTTTGGGCTACATAAGGTTATGGCAGTAGAATGTTAAGGCTCAAAGGAGACGTGATAAATAAGTTCGAACTTGGAGGATGATGAAAACTTTGATGAAAAATAGATTTGTTCCCACGTATTATAAGCAAGAGTTATGCTTGCAAATTCAAAGTCTTAGACAAGGGACACTCTCAGTTGAACAGTATCTAACTGCGTTTGAAACTTTGAGAATGAGGTGTAGTTTGTAAGAACTCGTGTCAGGGCCCGATTCCTCTCCGAACCGGATCCCGACGAATCAAGATTCCCAAGCTGGGAAATTCAAACCAACGACAATGACGACGACCTGGTCAACTAACAGACGTTCCCTAAGTGGGAACCTTCACACACAATCCTACCTAGCATCCTGAATTAGGATATCATCATCAATTCAATCTAACCAAAAGATATATATTTCATAAATTGAAATATCCATATCATCATTCTCATCAATCTTTACATCAGAATACTCACGCGGAAGCTAAATAAAATAAATACATAAGTCAATCACGACATGTGACTTTACAATCCAAAAGTCCTATGCCTCATTGTACACTGTACTTTGCCTTGGTTTCTCCGTACGGGTGAACGTCTGCGCTATCTGAAAAATATGAATATCTACAAAATGAGCTATTGGCCAAGCAAATAAATCTAACGACTAAAATAGTTAGCCCAAACTTTATCCACATTATTCAGGCCCATACGTCATTCTCCACCTAATCATGATTATTTTAAAATCATCTTAAATCAAATATGTTTTTGATTTGAAATCCATGCCATTTATATAAAAATACATGTAGGTTTGTAATTCGAACCGTTTAAAATCTATCAACCACGTTTTAAAATTGTTTAAAGCAATTAGATAAATCCAATGCATTTAAATAAACATGCATGATTCAAAACCATCCAACCACAGTTTAAAAACCATTCTCAACAATTAAATAAATCTGATGAAATTAAATTAATGATGCAGGATTTAAAACCATTTTTCCTTCTATCACATTTCCAAAACAGTAGTTTTTAACATTCAAATTGATACATCAAAAATGCAATCCACTCTAATTGACTCATATGACTATCACACACCTACATGTTCTTGGGCTTTCACCGGTAGGGCTGTAGGACCCACACATTGCTTCCCCGCGAGGTTTAGAGACTTTCAACCCAAGGAGACATACAGTTAATCTCCCAATATTTTCATAGTCATACTATCACACACGAAGAGGCGAGACCAGCTCAGTGGATTTTTATGTTACCACCGCTTTCCTTCTCCCTCCTTCTTAATTGTATGCTTAAAACAACCAATTATAAAGCAATACTATGTATGTACAAAACACGCACCAACCCATGAAATTTGTATATAAAATTCAATGAGTTCAAATCAATGCAATTGATAATTGAAAATAAATTATGCTCAATTAAATAAAAAATTATCGTTCAACTCGTTACCATTATATATTTTAATAAATATTTGAAATAAACCATCCAATATAAATCAAATTTAAACATCATTCAAGAAAACCGAAAATAAGTGATTTTCACCATTTCTTATTCGTTTTTCATAAAAACGATATCAGTTCCTCAGTTCAACATTCAATCAAATCTCCATTCAATTGACCCAAAAATCTCAATCTATCCAGATCCAAACGGAATTGAAATCTATCTCTACCTATCAAGGCAATAAAGTCTAAATTAGCTTTTCTAATCGTTAAAGATATTTACTGTATGTTGGTTTCACCTCTTTTCCCGATATCTCCACCGACCCCAACGATTTCTATGCCAAAATGCTCCTCTCAACGCGCTGATAACTTTACTCTAAAGGACGGATTGACGATTCACACGTCTACCCCTCCTTTTTCACTCTATTCCCTCACGGTTCCTCGTTGGTTTTTTTCTCCTCTCTCTCTCTCTCTCTCCCTCTCCCTCCCTCCCTCCCTTATCAGCTTTTCTTTCGTTTTGTTTCCACGAAAAGCCACATAACCCCTTAGGAATAGAGGTTTTAATGGTTAATTACTATTAAACCACTCTTATCTAGGGGTGGGCACGGGCCGGTTCGGTTCGGTCCCGAGCCCAGACCGAATCGGCCCGAACGGTTTTGGGATTTTCATCCCAGAACCTGGACCAGTCTGGTCCGGGATCGGGACCGAACCTGGACCGCACCTGAAATTCCGGTCCGGTCCAGGTTCGGTTCTGGTTCCGGACTGGCGCCATTTTCATTTTTTTTAACTGAAATTTCCAATTTTATCAACTAAAATTTCCAATTTTCTGATAAGCAATAACAAAAGTTGAACTAACCGATTAAAGGTGATTAACAAACTGTTATTTCAGAAATGATACAAATTACAATCAAAACAATTATTAAAAACCAATAACAGATTTACCTTTCCTCAAGCAATTAGCATAACTTAGAACAATTTCACAATTTTCAAGCAATTAGCGTAACTTAGAATAATTTCACAATTTCAAGCAATTAGCATAACCAAATAAAAGTGATTAATCATGCTGATAATTTTAGAAATGACACAATTGAAAACAGCTGAATCATAACCATAAAGAATGTGCTACAACAAGATAATTAACATGTAATGAAAGCCTATAATACACAAATAGCACAAACAATATCATCACTTAGTAGAAAACAACAAAAGGAATTTAAATTGCTGCTCAAAACACCAAAGACAATATTCAAATGTATCCAAGTCCTTCAAAATTTAAAAGTGCAAGTTAAATAATAAATCCAAGTACATAGTCAAATTCATCACAGTAACTAAGCAATCAATCATCGATGTCAAGTCATCGATATATCATCTTGTACTTCTAGAAAATTATCATTGGAAGTGTCAATATCAACAACATCTGCAAAATGACAAATTGAAGACATTAGTTAATGCTTAATTTAGAGATACACTTGTAATACAAATAAATATTAGAATATTCGAACATTCTTGTATTGGTGTCAATGTTGTAGTACTACTATCTTGTAAATCATTTGGAGAAACTTTAAAAGGATTGAAAGTTTTGATCCAACTCTGTGAGCATATCAAAGCTTTAACACTTTGTGGGCTTAGAGAACTACAAAAAGCGTCAAGAACACGACCACCACAACTAAAAGCAGACTCTGACGCCACCGTAGAAATTGGAATGATCAGTATATCTTTGGCAATGGCACTCAAAATTTGATACTTTTCGGAGTGTCTCTTCCACCACGATAAAATGTCAGAACAATCTCTAACTTCTCCGACAAATACAGATCAATCTCTGCCTCAGTAGTTTCATCCCCCATCTCAGAAGAATTCTCCAGATCATAAAACATGGAGTACACTTGTGACGACCCCGACCCCACGTCGGTGCAGCCACGACCTGTGTCTTGCGTGCATACATACGTACGTGTGTATTAACCTCGCCCGTTCTCACTTAATTTTTTTTTTCTTTGCATTTTTCGTTTCGTTTCCTTTTCATTCGTTTATTTATTAGAGAACGGACTCGGGCTTCCAATCCATATCTAGACATTTGGGCTCTAACTTAATCGTATGTTCGTCAACGTCTAAATCACTAAACGGGGTTAAGACCATTTTTCGGGAAAATGTTGATTCGGTTTTTTGGGTCCCTAAAATCCTTTGAAATACTTGGGGATCGCTCGTAAAATACGTTAAAAAGGTATCGTAAAAGGTCGGGTTAAACGTGTTTTGAAAAGTCAATTTAAAAAAAAAATCACGTTGGGGTTCAAATGTGACGCCGATCAATCGGGACCAAAGGCCGATCGATCGGGCCTTCTCCGGTTTCCCCAGCTAAAATAACCATAAACGCCGATCAATCGGGACATAAGGCCGATCGATCGGGCCCTCTCTGTATTCCGATTTAAAAACGATCTTCAACGCGCACGCACGCGCCTGGCTATCGTGTAACGCTCCGAGTTTTATAAACCTGGTTCGTTACTCATAACCCGGACATAATTAAGAAATTTCGGACCAAATTTAAAACTTCGCTCGAAAGTCAAATTTGAACGTTTGGTAAAAACACAAAAACTTGCAGCGAAAAATCTTTGAGCAAAGCGAAGTTAAGCAAAACTATAAAACAGTGTTCGAATATTCAGTTAAAAATATTAAGAAGAGAATTCGGCCGGGAGAGATGAAGGTTTAAGTGTGAAATACTTAAAGTTCATAAAAGTCAAACGTATCATCCACTGAACAAAGTCAACAAAAAGGGGTAGAAACAAAACCGAAGGCTTCCACCGATGACGTCAGCCGGATGATTCGTTCATCCAGTCTCTGCCAACTACAAGTTGACAAAACTTTTACTCACATCTTCCGATAGAACAAGCTACATATACTGATCACAAAATGACAAAAGACCCTTACTCACCTCTTCCGATAGAACAAATTACATATACCGATCACAAAACGACAAACTTCTACTACATCATCCGATAGGTTTAATACACGACATCCGTCGATCACTAAACGACAAAACTTCTACTGAAGACATCTTTCGATGACTTTTACTGAAGACATCATCCGATGGCTTTATTTGAAGACATCATCCGATGGCTTTTACTGAAGACATCATTCGTTAGACAACAGAATAACAACTCTACGTCTGCCGATAGACATCATCTACCGATAGATCAAAAATACTCGACGAAAACAGCATAGCAACAATTCTACTCTAACAAGAAAACTCCTACTACCAGTAGAACATGAACATTTTACTAAAAACCATTCGAAACTATTTAAATCAGTGCATTACTCTGAAATATGGTAAAACCACTATTAAACTGACAGAGTATCATTAACAGAAAAGTCTCAAGATGTATTCCAAAAACATTAAAACTACTACTGTCATAAAAAATCAATGCACTTAAATTGAAACATTGTCAACTAAACCTTTACAACTACTGACATCAGTTAAACCGCCCCGTCAGCTGCCAGTTCGATACATGAATGCACCCCTCCAACCTGCCTAGCTCTCAACAAACTCAGAGAACACACCTGCTGTCTTTTCTTCACCTACATCACAAAACTCATCTATTAGCCTAATGCTAAATAAGTGAAGCAATCATGAAATGTAAATCTTAATCATGCAGTTTCTACTTTCTCAGCTCAGTTGCATTCACATTCATCGTAATCTGATCTCAATATTCCATTGGGAGTGAGATCAACTCTCCCAAAGTCATAAATCCTCTTCATCAATTAAAGGGCGGATTAATTCCCTTAACAGCTATCATGATCCCCAGGTTCCCTTGGGAGTGGGATCAACTCTCCCAATGTTATAAATCCACTTCATCAATTAAGGGGCAGATTAATTCCCTTAACAGCTATCATAATACGTTCTGTTCATGCCTTACCATACATTCCATGTAAATTCATTTTCGTATTCTTTCAAAACATGATGCATGACCAAACTGAAAACATTCAACATGCAGAAAACCTATTGTTTTGTGATGTAGGCCCAAGGGCACAAGCACACTTCACTTACCTGGCTCTCATGGAAATGCTCGGTGTTGCAAACAACTTTGGGAGCTTACTCAACCTAAAACCATGGACAGATTATCGATTAGATTTTACTAAACCTCATTCTATACTATCCAGAAGCCTAAGGAAACTAGTTTAGGAGCCTAGTTCGTTATACATCTCCGATTACCACAAAACCTGAACTAGTTCGCTCACAGCATTCTCGAAACTCACATTTATCCACTCCCCAAATCATCGATAGTTACCAATGCAGCAAGGAATCGAAATAGAACTCACCTAGTTTGGGAAAATTGGATGGAAGAATCGCCTAGAGAGCTCTGCTACTTGAGCTGAATACCGAGAGAGGAGAGTAGGGAAAGAGTGGCAGCTATAGTGCATTTAATCACAAAGCATCTTTCCTTAAATAGGTTATCCATTATAAGTTCTCAATTTACCACTATGCCCTTACTTAGTCACTCATGAACCTAATTAATATTTTCCTCAATTTTCTCCACAACATGCTTACTATTAAATAACAGAATAGAAATTAGTTTAATAGAACCTTGTGCTACAATCTACCCTCCTTAAAAGAATTTTGTCCTCAAAATTTAGTACCTGAATAAATCTGGATGTTGGTTCATCATGTCTTGTTGGCGGTTCCAAGTTGTCTCCTCAATGTTCTGGTTATGCCATGAGACTTTCACCAGTGGAACTTCTTTGTTGCGCAACACTTTCACAGCATAGTTTAGGATCCTTACTGGTTTCTCCTCATATGTAAGAGTAGGAAGAACTTCAATACTCTGTTGTTCCACAATCTGTGATGGATCTCGTACACACTTCTTCAACATGGATACATGGAACACATTATGGATTCCTTCCATAGAAGCCGGTAGCTGCAACTGATAGGCTGCTCTCCCAACTCTCTTCAGGATAGTGAACGGTCCAATAAATCTGGGGTTCAATTTAACTCTCTTCCTGAATCTCACAACTCCTTTAAATGGTGATATTTTAAGGAAAACTTCATTACTTACCTCAAACTCCAATTCTCTACGTCTCTTATCAGCATAACTTTTCTGTCACCTCTGAGCTGTCAGAATCCGTTGGCAGATGAGGGCAACCTTCTCAACAGTTTGTTGCACAATGTCAGGACCAAGCAACTGTGCTTCACCAACTTCATCCCAATATATAGGAGATCTGCATTTACGTCCATATAATGCTTCATACGGTGCCATCCCTATTGTTGCCTGAAAGCTGTTATTATAGGAAAACTCCACCAATGATAAGTACTTACTCCAAGAGCCCTGAAATTCTAATACACACGCACGGAGCATATCCTCTAATGTTTGAATAGTTCTTTTGGATTGTCCATCTGTTTGTGGATGGAAGGCTGTGCTAAAGTTAAGTTGTGTTCCCATAGCTTTATGAAAACTTTTCCAAAACTTAGACGTAAATCTAGAATCTCGGTCAGAAACTATAGCGCTTGGAACTCCATGCAAACGTACAATCTCCTGCATGTACAATTCAGCAAGTTGATCCATCGAGTAAGTCATCCTTACTAGTAGGAAGTGGGCAGATTTGGTTAATCGATCCACTATCACCCAGATTGATTCATGTCCCTTTGCTATTCTAGGCAATCCCACAACAAAGTCCATCGTTATTTGTTCCCATTTCCATTCAGGAACTGGTAAAGGTTGCAATGTTCCTGAGGGTCTCTGATGCTCATCTTTAATCTGCTGACAACACAAGCATGATCCTACATACTCTGCCACACTTCTTTTCATACCTGGCCACCAATAATGCTGTCTAAGATCTTTGTACATCTTTGTACTTCCAGGGTGGACAAAAAAATCTGGAAGAATGTGCTTCTAAAAGGATCTCTCTTCGAAGTTCATCATTAGTCGGAACAAACCATCTATTCCTAAACTTAAGGATTCCATCATCAGAATGGTTGAAATCCGACTTGTCAGTAGATTCCATGCTCAGTTTGTACTTGTTGCACTCCACATCATTTATCTGTGCTTCCTTTATCATTTCCAGATTGGTAGGTCTCAGGGATATGGTCGAAAGCATAGCTGATATACTGGATACTGCTTCTAAATTAAATCTTCAGAATTCTATCTCTAAGGCTATCGGTATATCCAGAATCAATGCAAAGGCTGAGGTTGTCACTCTACTCAAAGCATCTGCTACAACGTTTGCTTTGCCGAGATGGTATTTAATCTCAAAATCGTAATCCTTCACAAATTCCAACCATCGCCGTTGTCTCATATTTAATTCTTTCTGTGAGAAGATATATTTCAGACTTTTATGGTCCGAAAATATATCACAAGTTTGACCGTACAAGTAATGCCTCCAAATCTTAAGTGCAAAAATCACTGCAGCTAGTTCTAAGTCGTGTGTAGGGTAATTCTTCTCATGTGTTTTCAACTGTCTAGAGGAATAAGCTATTACCTTACCGTCTTGCATCAACACGCATCCAAGACCAATTTTAGAAGCATCACAATAAATGCTAAATTTACCATTTTTAACGGGAAAGGTTAATATTGGGGCATTGGTCAGTTTATGTTTCAAGGTCTGGAAGCTGGATTCACATTCCTCTGTCCATGCATACTTGATGTTTTTTCTAGTTAACCGAGTGAGAGGTGTAGCAATCTTCGAGACTCCTTCAATAAATTTCCTGTAATACCCAGCCAATCCAAGGAAACTTCGAATATCAGTAGCGTTCTTCGGTTAGGGCCATTCCTTAACTGCTTGAACCTTTGCTGGATCAACAAATATGCCATCTCCAGAGATGACATGACCTAAAAAGTGAACTCTGTCCAACCAAAACTCACACTTGGAAAACTTGGCATAAAGTTGATGTTGTCTAAGTACTCCTAACACCAAACTCAAATGTCTTGCGTGCTCGTCCTTAGTACGTGAATAGATTAGGATATCATCAATAAACACTATAACAAATTTATCTAAATATTCATGAAACACTCTATTCATAAGATCCATAAAGGCTGCTGGTGCATTTGTCAATCCAAAAGACATTATCAAGAACTCGTAATGTCCATACCTTGTGCGAAAGGCAGTCTTTGGGATATCTTTGGTTTTGACCTTTAGTTGATAGTAGGCTGACCTTAGGTCAATCTTAGAGAAAACACGGGCACCATTAAGCTGATCAAATAAATCGTTGATACTAGGCAGTGGGTACTTGTTCTTGACGGTTAACTTGTTCAATTCCCTATAATCAATGCACATACGCATTGATCCATCCTTCTTTTTGACAAAAAGGACAGATGCACCCCACGCTGAAAAGCTTGGACGTATGAACCCTTTCTCTAATAGCTCTTCCAATTGTTTTTTTAATTCATTAAACTCTGTAGGTGCAAGTCTATAGGGATTCTTAGATACAGGCTTCGCGCCTGGGTAAACATCTACAACAAACTCGATTTCTCTATCTGGCGGCAAGCTAGGAAGATCGTCTAGAAACACTTCTGGAAAATCTTAAGACCACAAAAGACAATTTTCTACCAATTGAACTTTAACTCTAGTTCTATGGTAGAATTTATGATAGCAAAACTGTGGGGAATGAGGTTTTGGTAAACCACCAAATTGAAGGAAAGAGCGTTTGTTGGTAACAAAGGGAAATAATTTTCTACTCGTGCGTGTAGCTCTAAGAAATGATGTAGGAAAGCAATAGTTATGCTCAATGCCATAAACTAACATCTTCCTAATCAAGGGGAATGGTAGGAAAGTTTCCTCAAATTTTGGAAAGAGAAAAAAAGGAGTAATAATCATATTTTCGATACCAAAAATAATTTCTTCACTTAATTCTCCCTTTTCTTGAAAACACAAGATGTCATCTGATTGTATCTCTTCAATATAGCAAGGATTAGAACACCACTTGTTGGGATACGACATCTCTTCACCGTACAAGGGATTATCATGCCAACTGATATGAGGGGGTTCTTGTTCCCTTGACGACAACAACCCAAGCTTAGATATTAAAAGATTTTCTTTAATTTGTCCTTCCTTACGAATGGCTTCATCACGTGCCACTTGCTCGGGGGTCATTGAAAGCAATTTAATTTTCAGTCCTCCAAAATTAAAGACGTATCGATTGAGAAATCCATCATAATATTCCCTACGGTCGTAGTGCCATGGTCGTCCTAGTAAAATTTAGCTGGCACTCATTGGAACAACGTCACAAATAACCAAGTCTTGGTATTTTCCTATAGTAAAATCTACGGTTACTCGCTTGGTTATTTCATGCTCATTTTTGTCGTCCAACCATTGAAGCTTATAAGGTGTAGGATGATTAGTGGCTACTAGCCCTAATTTATCGACCATGTCTTGGGAGGCCGCATTTATGCAACTTCCTCCATCAATAATTATTGAACAAACTTTGTCCTTGACCGCACATCTACTATGAAAAAGATTTTCCTGTTGGCAGTCTTTGTCCACATTCTTTGTCGTTAATGCACGCCTTATGACCATTAATAAGGGTCCATCTTGTGGCTTGCATTCATCAGCTTCATCATCGCTTTCATTGATTTCTACTTCGTCCTTGTCAATTTTGTTGTATTAGCCTTCGTCTTCTTCACTTTTCCATTCTCCGGTTGATTCTTTGATGACCATCACACGGTGGTTAGTGCACTCATTAGCATAGTGCCCCTTTCCTAAGCACTTGAAACATTGCACATCACGTGCTCTAGGTCCTTTTAATGGTGGCTCTTGGGTTTTATTAGGTGGGAAATTGTGAGGGGTGTTGGATGTTTGCGGGGTCCAATTTCGATTGTAAGGCCTTTTATCTTCTCGTCTTGGAGTAAGCTGGTCGGAATTAAGATTTCTAGGTGGGAATTTAGGAAGGTCGGTCCTACGCTTCCTCTTCAGTTGCCTCTCCACCGTGAGGGCTAATTGAATGACCAACTCCATGGTCTCCAATTGTTGTTGTAACACCCGAGTTTTTCGGGTTTCCGCTCCAAGGCTATTTTCATAAATAAGTAAATTAGGTCTGTTTTACGGGTGGATAGTTTTATTAGGACCCTATAAATTTATGGGAATTTGTAGAAGAATAAGTGGAATTTTAGAAACCCAAATCGAGAAGAGTAATATTAGAGTTTCCGTTTTAACCTTTTAGTATATCAATTTGTAAAAAAAATAGCAAAATAAGTCCGTTTGGGGAACGGTGAGTTTTGTTAGAACACTAAGATTAAATTGGAATTTGTGAGATATACGAGATTTAGCGAGAGTCGAAATGGTTGGAAACACGGGAGGGCAAAAACGATAAACGAGGATTAATTAATGGTTAGTTTTATTATTATTATTATTATTATTATTATTATTATTATTATTATTATTAATTAAAATCAACAGAGTGGTTAAACCATTCTGTTGATTTCATCGAGCTCGAGCCCGACGACAGCCCGACGCCGAGAGAGACGAGGGAGACGGCGACTCTCCTCCTCCGACGACGGTGATTTCTCGCCGTTTTTAGGCCAGAAGACGGCGACGTGCGATCTCCGGCCATCTCCGTGCGAAACCTGACCGGTATGGCTCATTTTTCTCCTCCTTTCGGTTCGGTTTAGGGCTGTGCGTGATGAGCTCGATTGAGCTCCGATCGCCGGCCGTTTTTGGTTGCTTTCAACGTTGCATTGCCGAGCTTAATGCCGGCGTAGGTCGCTGAGCAGCATGGTGCTCGGATTGTGCTGGAAACAGGGGACCCGAATTAGGGCTTAGGGTTTTCTTAATTGGAAACTTCGATTTTTGGTTAGATTATTCTAATTGAGGGTAGATGTGGTCGATTGGTGATGAAATAGGTGGAATTTGATGAAAAATTAGAAAAGAGAAATTTTGGGTAAAAGGGGCTGTTCGGGTTTTGCCCTTTTTGACCTAGTTCCGGTTATTTGTTTTAAAATTCCTTTTGGCAGATTAAAATAGGTTATTAGAGAAGTACGTGGCCGCTAGACTCGTTCGATTCCGATAACCGACGCAAAAGTTACGCGCGTTTGAGTTTCGGTTCGGTTTTTACCGAACCCAAGTTAGTGGCCCATTTAATTAGGTTTTAGTTGGATTAGGCTAAAAATAGTAATTTGAGATGTTTTCACGAAAATAAGAGTTTAGTTATGCCCGAACAAAATGAGTTGGAGTTTTTGAAGAAATTGTCTTAGCTCGGGATTTCGTTTAGTTTTGAAATGGATGATTTAGATTAATACTAATGACGTGCTATGAAATGCCTTAGGTAATCCAAGCTCTTCAAGGACGGTGTTCGGCATAGCCAGGACGCCAGGTAAGTGGATGTTAGGTTTCCGGCCCTTAAGGCCCTACATTGTGACAACGTTAGGATTTTGTGATTTCGATGATGATTTTCTGACTGTGGGTTTGATGAGTCGGGTAGCCTAGAATGTTAGTTATTAGTGGTTTGTTAAGTTTGTTATGAGTAAAGCATGTCCATGTACGTTGTGAATGGTTGATGATATGTCTATGTATGTCTATGAATTCCTCATGCATCATGTTTTATAAAAGGTGCATACGAACTATTTACGAGCATGTTTTTTTACGATGAATTGAACGATAATGATTCAAAGAGGATATGTGAAACGTTGAAGTAAAGAACGATCAAGTGAATGATGTATGATTCTCACGTGTATGTTTCTCACGGGTCTGACTGTATGTTTCTCACAGGTCTGACTGTATGTTTCTCACGGGTCTGACTGTATGTTTCTCACGGATCTGACTGTATGTTTCTCACGGGTCTGACTGTATGATTCTCACGGGTCTGACTGTATGTTTCTCACGGGTCTGACTGTATGTTTCTCACGGGACTAATGGAATGTTTCTCACGGGCAAGTTATGTGTATGTTCTCACGGGGCAAGTCATGAATGTTTCTCACGGGGCAAGTTATGTGTATGTTCTCACGGGGCAAGTCATGTATGTTCTCACGGGGCAAGTCATGTATGTTCTTACAGGGCAAGTTATGATTCTTACGGGGCAAGAAGATGGTTTAACAAAACGAAACGAAATAAACATGTTTTATGAAAAGTCACGCATTCATGCATAAGTTATCCATAGAGCATCCTCTTACTAAGCATTAGGCTTACTGTTTATGTTGTATGATGTAGGTGACAGGTGTGAAGGTGAGAGTTCCTCATGATGACAAGGAATAGGTGGTCGATGGGTGGTGCTCGTGGCGACGGGGTGTGTTTTGGCTTGATGATTCGATGGCTTGAATGATGTGAGTTAGTTTTGTTGGTTAGTAGGTCTACGTGTAGGTTTAATTTGTGAAAGTATCAAAGCGTTTAAGTATGTAGATTAGATGTTTTGATAGAAAAATGTATGAACAGTCGAGTTTTGATGTATATGTAGTAGTAGTAGATTGTTTAGAATGTGGAGTTTAAATTTTAGAATTTTACTGGAACTGTTTGGGTATTTTGAACTGTTTGGTTATTTTAAAATAGATAAGGATACGCTCGATTTTTAGAGCGATCTACGCAGTTTGTTTTCTTGAGTATAGGTTATATTAGTGTCGTGTTTTAATTGATCTTACTTTAATTGTTTTAAATGTTTTATTTTTTTTAAGTTATTAATGGTTTTAGTCTAGTTTTAAATGTTTTAAAAGTCGAAATGTTTTACGCTCAAATGTTTAATGTTTACGTCAAAGTTAGTCCTTAAAGGTTGTTAGAGGTGGGTCAATTGTCTAGGTCCGTTTTCTTTAAAGTGTTAAGTAAAAATGAAAAAGTTTATGAGAAAATACGAGGGCTTAGGTAATAGTTATGTCACGGCAAGTCCGTGGCTGCCCTACGGGGTTGGGGTCGTCACAGTTGAAATTCTACGGCATCTCCGATGTCGCGGTTCAAGCCTCTTATGAATCTAGCAATGAGTTGTTCTTGGGGTTCATCAATTGCGCATCGAATATTAAGGGTTTCGAATTCGGTAAGATACTCGTCTACCGAGAGGCTATTTTGCTTTAGAGTGTGAAGTTGATGAAAGAGTTCGTGTTTGTAGTGACGAGGGACGAACCTATGGTGCATTAAATCTTTCATGGAAGTCCATGTAGTAACGGGGTTTCCTAAGGTTCTCACTCGTTGGGTTTTGAGATTTGACCACCACAAAGCAGCGTGGCTTGTGAGTTCAAGGGAGGCGAGTTGAATTTTAACTCTATCGGAGTAATCGTCACAATCGAATACTCGCTCAACCCTATCAACCCAATCCAAATAAGTGTGCCCGTCACACGTTCCATCGAAAGGGGGAATTGTAATCTTAATATTGCGGAGGTCGTCGTTGTCCCTACATTGATATGGGCGATACTCTTCATCATCAACCCAATCCTCATCCTCCGAGGAATATCGTTGTCTCCTTCTATGGGGTTTAGCCCATTCGTCCTCTATGGGAGGTTGAGGGGTATGATTACGACGTCTAGGACGCTCGGGAATGATCCTAGAGGAGGTCTCTTGAGAAGGGACTTGTTCATGGAATTCATTTCGGGGAGGATTGTTTAAAAATGATTGGACTAGTTGGGCAAAGTTGTGAATCATGCTCGGTAAGGCCTCAATTTGTCCTTGTACGTTCCCTTGGGTACTAGTTTCACCTTCACGTTGTGTGTGCTCGGGTTGGGGAGTATCCCTAACCCAAGTTGGTTCTTGATGTGGCGGGTCTCGATTGAATCCACTTCGATTAGTCATAGTTAAGTGTTTAATTTAAATTCCAATTCTTGTCTAAGTTAATTTTCCTAAATTAGTGTGATTTTTATCTTCTTAATGTCTTAGGCAATTTTTAGGCACTAAGGGATAATCTTAGCTAAGACAAAAGGAAAATGGGGATCATGCTAAAATAGTTCAACAACTTAGCAATTTTTAATAAACACTTAGCATTTTAACTAAAGGAATGAATATTTTCTTGTATTAATAATCACCACAATTTCAATAAAATTCACCCAAGTTACCAACTTTTAATTAAGATCACTTAGAGCAATAATAATAACAACTAATTAAACCCAAAAACAACAAGTAAATAAATTTAGAACACCAAATAATTCAAGATAACATGCTGAATTTTCCAATCAAATATAGCAGAATTTTCAAGTAATGTCTAGCTCAAATTTGCTAATTTAAATCATGCTTTTGCTAAATTCTTATAAACCAATTTCGTGCAATTAATTAACAGCATATAATAGGTAAGTTTATAAGTTTAAACAAGAGCAACATTCAGAAAAATAATAAGCAAATTCCGAGCTCAATAAAAGAATGCAAAAATCGATGAGTTAAATCAACAATAATTCACTTTCCAATAATGATAGATATATCGAGTTTAAGCACCAAAATTTTCAGAAAATTAATATATCTATTGGACAAGATTTAGATGCTAAAACATGAGGAAAATGATAACATGAAAAGCAAATGCAGCCAAGCAAAACTATACTAAAACCGTGGAGAAAATTCACAAAATGTAACCGATTTTAGATTTTATATTAAGTCGATTTCATGCTTCATTTTTCTCAAATATTTCCAGCTAACTTTTAGCTTAGATCTAGGTGCAAATGTTGATTCAAAATCAAAGCAAAATATATGGGAAATCCGAGGCTAAGATGAAAAATAAAATCGAGGAATAACAATTTCAACAAACCGGTTTTTAAGCATTTAAATTCAAGCCGATTTTCATGCAAAAATTCAGATTCAATCTCTAGCTATTTGATAACATTTAGATAGATTAAACATGGTTCAAACATAGCAAAATAAAATGGAGATATCAAGTAGAAGAACAATGCAAAATAATGAAAAAAGCAAGAAGAAAATGAGGGGAATTGGATGCCTACCTTTGGCCGATTTTTGCACATTGCATACCATAGTTTTCCATAATATATTAAGCATCAAAATGACAATAATAATGGCAGCAAATATAAAAGTTAGATTAGCACAAAATTAGCACAAAGTTAGCACAATAATATAAAGAAAATAATGCGAAAAAATAAAGGAGCCGCTATCCCGGTTTCGTGCTATATTTTGGCCGAAGCCAAATGCAACTAAAACGCATAACGGGAAGCCTTGTGGCTCTGATACCACTTGACACAAAATCCCTTAGGAAAAGGATCCGTGTTCAAACCCACAAATATTCAAGAAGTGCTCGGGTGACTAGTGTTGTGCAAACTTAAATAAAGTGAAGAAAATAATAGAAATAAAGTGCAAGAAACTAAATTAATGCTAGATGATGCAATGGCCGAGAGTTAGATGTTAGATGATGGCATGAAGCATGAAGAAAAAAAATAAAAGAAAATGAATAGAAAAGTGGAAGAAGAAGTAATGGAATGAAAGAAATAACAATGCAATAAAATAAAGGTGATTTTTGTGTGATTTGTGTGGCTGAAATTTAGAGAGTGAATGTGGGTGAATGTGAAGACAATAAAATAAAGAATACCCTTGGCGGATCCGTAGAGCGATCTTACGGGTTAAGCTCTCGGATAAACGTTTTCTGGGAGGAAAACGACCACCGTAGGCCGGGATTTTCGTCCTCAATCCTAATCCCAATGAAAAAAGTGAGGGAATAGTAAGAGCTATCCTAGCAACCCAAGCTAGGTTAGCAATGGAGGGCTACTCCACTTGGTTCAAAGAACCAAGGAAAAACTCTAAAAGTTACCCACCTTAGAAGAGAGAAATATAAATTTCATAAATGAGCCAAAAATTGTCATACATGCACCAATGCCATGAATTTATAGAAATCCTAGGGTGGATTAGGGTTTCCATAAGGATGAATGAATGGTGGTCCTTGGATAAAAAAAGATGGATGACCAAGATCAAAGCAAACAAGTACACATCCTAGGGAGGAGATGAATGTCATTCCTAAAGGGATCAATGGAGGGAATCTTGCCACATCATCAATCCATGTTGCCACTAACTCTTGTACTTGCAAAATCATACCTTTAAATGTGGGCTCTTCTTTGGGCCATAGATTCCTTTGGCCTCCATTTGTTGTAGACTTTTTCCTTGAATATTTGAGTTGAAATTCTTCAACCCATAATCCACCAACATACATCTAACCCTAACCACACAATCTAATGCATGAAATGCAATTATAAAATCCTTACAATAAAGGCGAATGTATGCCAAATAAGTTCAAAAAATAAAAATTACAAAAATAGGGCCCGGGAAGACAAATTCCCATTGGGCTAAGTGATGACTCCTCCAAGCGATCCATATGCAATCCTTCCTCATAAATTTTTCCTACAAAAATAAAAACATGTAATAAGTGGAGAATTTAGATAAGGCACGGGATTTTACTAAGTTTCTTTTAATACGCATTCTGAGGCATGTCAGATAATATTCATGCAAACTTAATATCTCCAAAAACAGCAAGGAATATGATTAAAACACAAGTATGATCAAGGTTAACATGCTGAAATTTTATTTAAATAGAGCAGAATTTTTATGTAATGCAATGATCAATATGGCCAATTTTAATTTCAACTTTGCTATAATCTTGCTAACCAATTTTGTGTGCTCAAATGTTATCATATAATAGATGATTAACAAAATAAATATAAGTGCAAACAATTAACAAAATGATGTGAAATCCGAGGATGAAAATACTAGAAAACCGAGAAGTAACAACAAACATAAACCGGTTTGATATAAGTCACTTGGCCGATTTCTCTATGCACCAATAAGAGCAGATTTTTGGTAATAAGTTGCTGTATATTTTAGATGCAAACATGGGGTAAAACATAACATTATAATGTTAGAAAAACCGAGGCCAAAAACATGCAAAACCCGAAGCTAAATAGCAAGAAAAACCGAGAACAACAATGATGGAATAGATGCTCACCTTAGCCGAGTTCATGCAACCATGTAATGCGATTTTAACTTAATGATTTAGACTATCAAATGAACATAAGATAAGCTGAAAATAACATATTAATCATAGCTAAAGATCATCATAAAAACAGAACCAAAAGATGATAAAAATGAGCGGCTATCCACCAGTTTTGTGCTAGAGTTTTGGACTCAAAAACCCATGGGGCCATGGCCGAGCCAAATGCAACAAAACGATCTTGGGAAGCATCCTTGAGCTCTGATACTACTTGACATGGGGGCCCTTAGAAAAGGGGCCGTGTATAACCCACAAATAATGACAAAGTGCTCGGGTGAAGAAGTGTTGCACAAAGCAGAGAAATAAGAGTAGTAATGGAAATAAAATGTAAGTAAGATGAAGGTGATAGTGTGTGTATGTGATGGCCGAATATTAAAGGGAAGATAATGAGTGAAAGGCTAAAGAAAATGGAACAAGATGAAGGTGGAATAAAGTGTGTGAAAACGTGAAGAAATGAGAAGATGGAGATGAAGAAAAATGCAAGAAAATAAAGGTGAGTGTGTGATGAGTAATGGCCGAAAATAAGAGGTGAAAATGTGTGTGCAAATGTGATGGAAATGACAATACCCTTGGCAGACCCGGGAGCTATCTTACGTTGTGCTCTCGGGTGCATATTTTCCCAGAGGAAAACGACCACCGTAGGCCTAGGTTTTCTTCCTCAAACCTTAAACTCTAGAGAGAGTAAAGGTGAGGGAATGAGTAAGACTTCACCTAGCAACCCGAGGGCTAGGGGAACAATGGAGGACCTCTCCACTCGATAGAAATCGAGGAACACCCAAAAGAGGCTTCTAACACTTAGGTTAGGAAAATGATAATTCTCATAAAATGTCCAAAAGTTCTTTTACACACACCAATGCAATGCTTAAATAGACAACCTAGGGTGGATGATTAGGGTTTAGCATTTGGAAGAGTGGATGTGAGTCATTGGATGAGGAGGTGATCAATGGCCAAGAAGAGTTAAGCCGTGTGCGCACAGCTGATTGGAGGAGTTCTGCCAGCACGCCAATCGGGTGGTCTAGGTTGCTACTGAGCGCGCGCTATCAGTGGTCCATATGGCTTATCCGTGCGCCCCAGCTGATGGTTGAGATCGGTCTGTACGCATTCATTCTACGGCGCTGGTGAGTTCATTGCACGCCACCTGAGAACACGCTGGCGATCCGTGCGTGCGCATCCAATAGTGCCTGATGAAGCTGCCCATGTGCCTACCCACTGCTACCTGCTCCTGCGCGTGCCTCCCCGATGCTAGCCTTCCTGCCCGCGCGCATGCCAGAATCCAGCCACATTTGATCTGAGCCATTACTTAGCCAATGGATGAGATTTTGCTAACTCTTTGATCCATGTTGACACTAACACTTGTACCTGCAAAATCCATACCTTAATGTTGGGCTTTCTTTTCGGTTAAGGCTTCCTTTGAGTCCAATTTGTTGAGTAGAAAATTCATAAGTGTTGAAAGGCTCCTTTACTTGGGTGGCCAAGTTTTTAACCCATCATCTACCATCATACATCTAACCCTAACCACACAATCTAATACATGATGCAAATATAAATAATTCATACAAAAAGGCTAGAGTATACCAAATAAGTTCAAACAAAAAGTACATCAATTCATGGGCCTGGAAGACAAATTCTCATGGGCCAATAGATGAATACTTCCAAGTACTCCAAGTGAAGTCTCCAACAAGATCAACTTGCTGCAAAAAAAGAAAATAATTCCATTAGTTAAAATGCTAAGTAGTTTATGGGCCTTGGACTGTGATCAAGAATTGGGCCTCCTTGGCATATCAAAAATTAATAACGTAATAAAGTAGATAAATATGAAGCCAAGAGATAAGTCTTAAAACTAACAAAAGATGGACAATTGACCCATCATGGCAACATGGTGGCACCTCCCAAGTTCTTCTCCTCTTCCATGGGTGCCCAAATAAGCATGTATTTAGGCCTCTCTTTCTAACTAGTTTGCAGCCTCTTCCAAGTCTTCAACAAGGTTTTTACCAGCAAACTAATGAGAACCAAAACGGTTAGTTAGCCGCCTGGTTAGTGATCTTGAGATAGTTCCTCGTGGCACATCATCATCCCCGGGTGATTGAGGATTTGTCCTCAAATCCAAGGTTTCTCCCCAATCAACTTCTCCATGCCAACTTTGATAATTGCTGTAACACCCTTCCGGTTCGCCCGCGCTGACGTACCGCCATCCGGGTTCCGGTTCGTGCAGCCATCGTACCATACTTACACATCTGGGTCATCACAATCACAATCCCCAGAGCGGACAATATCTTGCTGGGAAAAGGGGTCGTTACAAATGGTACCAGAGCCTGTACCCAACCGGAAATGTGGCCAACAAGGACGTTGGGCCCCCGAGGGGGGGGTAATTGTGATGACCCAGATGTGTAAGTATGGTACGATGGCTGCACGAACCGGAACCCGGATGGCGGTACGTCCGCGCGGGCGAACCGGAAGGTGACGGGTCGTAAAAAGGGGGTTGTCACAATCCCACATCGCTTGGGGAAGTATGTGGAAATGAAACATATGTAAAGAGACCCTCCCAACATAGCAAGACGCGTTTTGGAGCACAATTGGCAACGGATCCCATAAGAACTCCGAAGTTAAAAGTGCTTCGGCGAGAGCAATTCCAGGTTGGGTGACCTTCCGGGAAGTTCTCGCCAAACAAAGCCGTGAGGGGAGGATATTGGGCTACGGCCCAATCCCCAGAGCGGACAATATCTTGCTGGGAAACGGGGTCGTTACAATTGCACCAACATCTCCAAGTTAGATTTTCCTCTAATTGCTCTACACATTCCCAAAATAAGTTCAAGTCCGGTTAGTGACGACTCTTATTCCCAGCAAGATATTGTCCGCTCTGGGGATTGGGTCGTAGCACAATATCCTCCCCTCACGGATTTGTTTGGCGAGGACTTCCCAGTCGGTCACCCAACCTGGTACTACTCTCGCCGAAGCACTTTTAACTTCGGAGTTCTTATGGTATCCGTTGTCAATTGTGCTTCAAAACGCATCTTGCTATATTGGGAGGGTCTCTTTACATATGTTTCATTTCCATATACTTCCCCAAACGATGTGGGATTGTGACGACCCCCTTTTTATGACCCGTCACCTTCCGGTTCACCCGCGCAGATGTACCGCCATCCGGGTTCTGGTTCGTGCACCATAGTACACATTCTTACACATCTGGGTCATCACAATCACCCCCCTCGGGGGCCCAACGTTCTCGTTGGCCACATTTTCGGTTGGGTATAGGCTCTGATACCATTTGTAACGACTCTTATTCCCAGCAAGATATTGTCCGCTTTAGGGATTGGGTTGTAGCACAATATCCTCCCCTCACGGATTTGTTTGGCGAGGACTTCCCAGTCGGTCACCCAACCTGGTACTACTCTCGCCGTAGCACTTTTAACTTATGAGTTCTTATGGGATCCGTTGTCAATTGTGCTCCAAAACGCGTCTTGTTATCTTGGTCTCTTTACATATGTTTCATTTCCACATACTTCACCAAACGATGTGGGATTGTGACGACCGCGCTGACGTACCGCCATCCAAGTTCCTTTTTGTGCAGCCATCATACATATACTTACACATCCAGTTGTAACGACCCTAACACTGTACCCTTAACTTCCCTGTATTATATATTTATTTTTTTTATCCCTATAAACTTTAAGTTTATTGTTAAAGTGGAAAACCATTTGAAAATCCTCTAATAAAACGTATTCAAAGTAAAGAAAACGAATGAAAACATTTAAATAAAATAATTAAAACAATAAAAGAAGAATCAGCCAAGCAGAACAGAAGGCAACAAGGGCCCAAGCCCAAAATTTTCCTCTGCCTAGACACATCCACCGCTCAACACTTCTATCGCTCGCATCCACCGCTTAACAGTAACCTAACACATCTACCGATTGACTTTGACCAAGCAACATCCACCGGTGACGTCAGTCGGATGACTTATTCATCCAGCATCCACCAATCCATAACGCTCAACATCCAATGGTGAACAGTAAAACTCAACATCCATCGGTGACGTCAGCCGGATGACTTATTCACCCAGCATCCCCCGATCCATAACACTTGACATCCACCGGTGAACAGTAACACTCAACATCCACCGGTGACGTCAGCCGGATGACTTATTCACCCAGCATCCAACAATCCATAACACTCGACATCCACCGGTGAACAGTAACACTCAACATCCACTGGTGACGTCAGCCGGATGACTTATTCACCCAGCATCCACCGATCCATAACACTCAACCGAATCTCATACTATTTCCCCCTGTATTTACACCTCATTCACTCAGAACTTCTAAAAATATTAAAAATAACATTTTCCATTTCCAGAGACATCAAAATGAACATTATATACATATATGTTCACGAACTATCCATACCTAGCAGGAGCTATCAAAATTACCATTAAAACATAAATTTTCAACCTATCCAGATACCAAGAATCCTAATAAGAGTTTCTATACATTTCATCAAAATATCATCACCCAAAACATTTAACTTATGCTCCCACGGGTTAAGTGCGCATCGACTACGCCAACTGCTCCCCGAACATCCTCCTTCAAGCTGCAAGCTCGTTTGAGAGAGGAAAATCCTCCTCACCTTGCTCTATATCACCTACACCATAAAGACACCTATGAGATAAAAATCTCAGTAAATTCTACGTAAATGCCAATGCATGATCATGTATGCTCAATGCTAAGAAAACCGTCCATGTCATTTCATATATCGGTACGTGTCAGTTTATGGTTATCAGAAACGCTCGACAGATGGATAGGGCACATCAAGCGGTTAGATAGCCCACACCATCTAAAGAGAGGAAAACCCGCTCACCACGGAACGCCAGGTCTGAACCTCATCACCGATAACCTTATGCCATGGTTGTTTACTGAGATACTTTACTTGCCTTTACATGCATGTTCTTTTCATGAAACCCATGCGTAAATTCATTTTCATGATGTTTTGAAACCATGATGCATGAACAGTTCAATATGCACAATATAACATATATAAAGTGAATATCATCAAAACCTCACAAATACCATCAAAACATCACAAACACAGACTATAAAGTAATTAACCCTAAACTACCCAACAAACGTAGTTAAACAGGCAAAGCACCAACATTCACCAACAATCCTCGAGGGATAAAGCTCAACATATGGTGTAGGCCAATTGGCTATAGTAAGTCACGAGAACTTACCTCAAGTCCTCAGCACACCAAGCATTATCCGTGAGCTTGTTCACCTACGACAATTTATAACACATGGCATTAGAACCGAGTCTAACCCAATCGGACTCCGTTAATTCCACTTAACTATCCTCCATAATCATAAATGCCTTATTATCATTTAACATTCCAATAGCTAACAATTTCTAACTTCCATCCGCAGTTTCTAACGAAACCCTATTTGAATAACAACTCTAAAATCGAAGGCTAACAATCCAAAACATTAAAACCTTACTCAGGGTCGTGATTTAGGAATGAATCGTGAAGAAAATTGATCGGTTGGAGGAGCCATTGAGTTGTGAAGAAGCGTAGGGGTAGAGAGAATTTTCGTGGCTGTGAAAGTTAAAGGAGAAAAAGAGTGAAAGTGAATGTGGTTTCTCGTAAGGGAGGGAAAAGGAAGCTGTTGCCTTCGCCAAGCTTTTCCCACAAGTTTTGACATTTGTCACACTCTCACTTGGTGCTCCCAACTACCCCCCCTTTTCACTTCCTAATTTGCCCCTTAATCCAATTGCTTGTTTGGTTGAACTTAGTTTTGTTTCTCTAACTTATCTCGTTACTTGACTAACTATTCGTTTTCTCCAAATTTTCTTATTTTGCCATAAATTCCAATTTATTATTTAGGTCCCAATAAAACTTTTCGTTTGCAAAACGGACTTAAATTGACATATTTACAAAAATGCCATTATTTATTGGAATTACAAAATCTCGTAAAACTGGGTGTTACATTCCATCAACCTTAATATAAATTTTGTCCTCAAAATTTGACTATACAAACAGTTCAGGATACTTCAACATCATATCCTGCTGTCTCTCCCAAGTAGCCTCCTCAACATCATGATTCCTCCACAAAACCTTTACCAGATGGATTTTCTTATTGCGCAACACCTTTACAGAGGTCTCTAGAATCCGCACTGGCCTCTCCACATCGGTCAGTGTTAGTTGCACCTCGATCTCCCTCGTCTCTATGACGTGTGACGGATCACGCACGCATTTTCTGAGCATGGACACGTGAAATACATCGTGAACACCTTCCATAGATGCTGGGAGCTGTAACTTGTAAGCCATAGTCCCGATCCTCTTCAAAATAGGAAAGGGCCCCACAAAACGAGGGTTCAACTTGCCTCTCCTTCCGAACCACATAACGCCCTTAAACGGAGAAATCTTTAAGTATACTTCATCACCCTCACTGAACTGCAATTCCCTCCGTCTAGTGTTAGCATAACTCTTTTGGCTGCTCTGTGCTATCTCTATACGTTGTCTAATAACAGCGATCTTCTCCGCTGTTTGCTGCAAAATATCTGGGCCGATAATACTAGCTTCGCCAACCTCGTCCTAGTATAGCGGAGACCTACACTTTCGACTATACAATGCCTCATATGGAGTCATGCCAATCATAGCCTGGAAGCTATTGTTGTATGAGAACTCAATCAATGGTAAATATCAGCTCCACGAGCCCTGAAACTCCAGCACGCAAGATCTAAGCATATCCTTAAGAATCTAATTCGTTCTTTCTGTCTGTCCGTCAGTCTGAGGATGAAACACCGTGCTAAAATTCAACTGAGTTCCCATGGCCTTATGCAAACTCTTCCAGAATTTCGAAGTAAATCTGGCATCTCTATCAGAAAAAATAGAGATGGGCACTCCGTGTAATTTGACAATCTCCTGCACATACAGTTCAGCTAGTTGATCCATAGAATAGGTCATCTTCACTGGTAGAAAGTGGGTCGTCTTTGTCAAACGGTCCACAATCACCCAGATACCATCGTGCCCCTTCGTCGTTCTCGGAAGCTCAACAATGAAATCCATAGAGATTTGTTCCCATTTCCACTCTGGAATCGGCAGTGGTTGTAAGGTTCCGGCTGGCCTTTGGTGTTCCGCCTTAACCCATTGGCAAACTAGGCAGGTTTCCACGTACCTGGCAATCTCTCTCTTCATGTTCGGCCACCAGAAATATTGTCTCAAGTCTCTATACATTTTGGTGCTCCCCAGATGCACAGAGTATGCCGGAGTGTGCCTCGGTTAAGACCTCTCTTTTCAGCTCATCATCGCTAGGCACGTACCACATGTGCCTAAATTTCAATACTTCTTCATCTGTCAGGTTGAAATCAGACAAACCTTTAGATGTCATGCTCATTCGATGCCTTTTACACTCCAAATCATCCTGTTGAGCTTCTCGTATTCTGTCCAAAATCGTCGGTCTAAGAGAAATGTTGGTGAGCATGCTGGACAACTCTGCCACAATCTCCACATCTAATTTCTCAATCTCAGACCTCAACGTCACAGACATCGCTGCAAGTGAAGGCTGACTTGTAGTAGGCATCCTGCTCAAAGCATCAGTGACTTTATTTGCCTTCCTCGGGTGGTATTTAATTTTGAAGTCATAATCTTTAACAAACTCCAACCACCTTCGCTGTCGCATATTAAGTTCTTTCTGCGTAAACAAATACTTTAAGCTTCTGTGATCGGAGAACACCTCACACTGCTGCCCATACAGATAGTGTCTCTAGATTTTTAAAGTAAAGACAACCACTGCAAGCTCAAGGTCGTGTGTCGGATAGTTTTGCTCATACGGCTTCAACTGTTGAGAAGCATAAGCAATGACCCTGCCTTCCTGCATCAATACGCATCCCAATCCGACCCTTGAGGTGTCACAGTAAATACTGAACTTATCACCCTCAATTCGTAGTGTTAGAATTGGAGCCGTAGTCAATCTCTGTTTCAGCTCCATAAAACTCTTTTCACAAGGGGGCGACCATACAAATTTCTCATTCTTTCTTGTCAAGCGGGATAGAGGGACTGCGATCTTTGAAAATCCCTCAATGAACTTCCTGTAGTATCCTGCAAATCCGATTACCTCACACACGTTCTTAGGCTGTGGCCAATCCCTGACAACCTCAATCTTAGCTGGATCCACCGAGATTCCCTCCTGGGATATGATATGGCCGAGAAAGCTTATTCTGTCCAGCCAAAATTCGCACTTAGAGAACTTTGGGTAGAGCTGGCGTCGTTGCAAAACTTCCAAAACTATCCGTAGGTGTTCTTCGTGTTCCTCTTTCGTCTTTAAATAGATCAATATGTCGTCAATGAATACAACCACAAATTTGTCCAAATACTCCTTGAAGACGCGGTTCATCAAGTCCATAAACGCTGCAGGAGCATTCGTAAGTCCGAAAGACATAACGAGAAACTCGTAATGCTCGTACCTCGTTTGGAAGGCCGTTTTCTGTACATCTTCCTTCTGGACCTTCAACTGGTAGTAACCCGAGCGTAGGTCAATCCTTGAAAACACTCGGGCACCCTGTAGTTGGTCAAACAAATCATCAATCTGGGCAGTGGATACTTATTCTTCACCGTTAGCTTATTCAACTCTCTGTAATCGATGCACATTCGGAGAGTTCTGTTGATAGGCTACGGGCCTACAAATGGGGTTAGAAAATGCATACGGAAGACAAGAGAACACAGAGGGATCGGTGCTCAAGGAACACCCAAAAAACAGACTCTAAACGCTGGAAAACATAGACGAACAGAGGATAGGACACGAAAGGCGAGAGACGGTTACCGATACATGGGCTCGTTGGCTAATGCTTCAGAGAGCTGCGAGGGATGGAGAGGAATGCTCTGGAGGTGGCGGAGCGTTGAGGGAACCATCACCGGCTGAGAGATCGCTCTCGGCAACTCTCGGACAGAGTTTCTCCGTTGATCGGGGAAACTCTCCAGCGGCTGGAAACAGCCCTGCAAGCGCGGTCTTCATCCTCAGAAGAGGTCGAAGGGATGGGGGTCGATGACCCATAGCTGGTCCATGGCCATTGGTGCCTTTGGACAACTGAACCTTCGCGGGCGAAGATTTCATAGCGGCTGGGAACAAAGGTTTTGCCGCCCTCAGGCGACTGAGTATTCCTCCGAGCAACCTTGAGCTCGAGGAAGACTTGGGCGAAGCCATCAGGCACTGGGCGCCGGCTAGGCTGAGCGAGAGATTCTCCCTTCACGGAGTAACTCTGACAAACGAACAAAACAACCTTTTGGTTTCCAAAATTATGTATCAATGGCTAAAAAATTACAGAGAAAAAATTGAAGCTTAAATGCAGAGGGAGAAACGATGAAGAAAGGAGGAGAAGAGCTTCTGCTGAAGCAGCATCGGTAACGGCTAGAAAAAGAGCCGTTGGCAGCGAAGCAGAAGCTGCTCGGGCGATTCGGTCTGCAGAATGCACTCCAGGCCAGTTCACTTCTTTGCCCTTTGGTTCAGCTTTGGTTCAGTCTGGTTCAGCTTTGATTCACCTTGGTTCAGTCCGGTTCAGCCCTTTGTTCTCCTTGTTTCAACCGATTCTGCCCTTGCTTTACCTTGGTTCAGCATCCCTTTTGAAGACTATTACAAACATGCATTCTAAAAGGCTAAAGTTTGCCAATTAACTAGTTTTAAACAAAACTAAAGTTTCCTAAAAATATATAATTAAATACAAGGCTTGTTTACATAATTTGAATTAAAGGAAAACAAATTCCTCTTCATTAATTCTTTCCAAGTCTTGAGAATCCACTTACCTACAAAATTCTACAAGTCCATTAGATAGATAAAATAAATAAATAATTACATACCTTGACTTGTACTCAATGGATCGGGATTGTGGGCATATCATCTGTTCTTCTTCTTAACGAATAAAATTGGCGCACCCCAAGGAGAGAAACTAGGTCGAATGAACCCCTTGTCTAACAACTCTTCTGACTGAGTCTTCAACTCCTTTAGTTCAGCAGGTGCCAGTCTATATGCATTCTTCGATGCAGGCTCTGAGCCTGGATAAACATCAATAACAAACTCGATCTCTCTATCCAGTGGTAATCCGGGAAGATCGTCACAAAAAATCTCCGCGAACTCTCTGACAACCGGGATGTCACCTGTTGTTACCCCATTAAGTAACTGAGTGTCGACCACAGTGACCATAAAAAGCAAGCATTCACTTTTAATTTGTTCACTAACCTTCATGGAATAGGAGGTTGGTAGGTTGTTCAATCTTTTCATTGCTTGATAGGCAAACTCCTCTTTACTCGGAGGCCAAAAAGTCACCACCCCCGATCGGCAGTCAATGGTAGCGAAATGGTGAGATAGCTAATCCATTCCCAAGATAAGATTATACCGCTCTATTTCCATAACTATCAACCGAGCAAAAAGGGTATTGCTCCCTACAGAGACAACGTTGTCCTAGAAGATGTGATCTGACTGCATAAACTCCCCTGAAGGTAACATAACTCTATACTCGTACTCTGCTAACTCAGGCACTATCTTCAGTCTAGCTACGCATGCAGTGGAAATAAACGAGTGCGTAGCACCTGTGTCTATTAATGAAAACACGACTACTCCCATGACCAGAATAGTACCTGCTATAACTGAGGGTTGGGCCTCATCGTCAACATCACCGAGCTCGATAAACGCAAATATCCTCGGGGCCACCCTTCTTTGATCAGTAGCCACCCTTGGACAGTTCGGGGCCTCATCGTCAACTATTTGTGCCCAATCGACACGAGTCGTAGTGTTCTTTTTGGCATTTAGGACAAATAGGCTTTTGAGTAGCCCCCTAGACTTGCTTCCCCTTGCCTTGGTCACCTTTACCATCATAGGGCCTCTTTGCACCCCTCTGTTGTTGTTGCGGCTGTCCCCTCGGTTGCCAATCCTTGTTCTGAGGCCGTGGCTGTATCTCCCAAAAGAACTCTATAGCTGGCTCTCTCGGTTTGTCAAAAGTATGTTCGGCAGCCTCAATGTCTAGCGCTCTCGCTACAATCTCAGTATAGGGTACATTCCGCACCCATGATATAATGACACTTTTTCTGATTTCCTGGCTTAGCCCTTGCATAAATCGACGCACCTTGTCCTCATCAACACTGACCTGGCGTGGTGCGAATCGGGATAGGGCCTCAAACCTTCTGACGTACTCGGCAACTGAGCCAGCCTGTCTCAATTGCATGAACTCCATCATTTTTGCCTCCCGTACTGTATGGCTAAAATATTTATATAAAAGATGGCTTTAAACCGCTCCCAGCTCATCGCGGTCACATCTGTGGTCACCTTAATCGTATCCCACTAGAAACGAGAATCTAGTGCCAAGTGATAGGAACCGAACACGACTTTCTCCCCATCCCCTATGCTCGCGTATGCCAGCATATCCTCCATAGTTCGAATCCACTCCTCAGCTAAAGAGGGATCCGATGATGGTCTGTTGAACACAGGGGGTTGTAATTTCTGAAACCTCTCCATTCCCCGATTACTAGGAGTTGCCACCTCCTAAACTCTATTGTCCTCTCGGTTAATCAGCGTATCGAGCTGTTGGGACTGTCTTTCCATATGTTGAGCCTGTCGTTCTAAGTGTTGCGACTGCTGGGCAATAACTTCCTTGAGTTAGTCTATGGTGTCGTCTCTCAAGTCTCTATCATTTCCTTTTCGCACCATTTTGCTAACCTATAACAATTACAGACAACAATTCTAAGAAATCAAAACAAAGAAAGCATATAACGTACTTACAGTTGAAGAAGTGTGTCCGTGTAGTGGCTTGCGCAGTCAAGCAGTCTACAGAATCGTTTTTAAAACCCGGAAGCTTTAATACCATAACTGGAACAACCCTAACACTGTACCCTTAACTTTCCCGTATTGTATATTTATTTTTTTTATCCCTATAAACTTTAAGTTTATTGTTAAAGTGGAAAACCATTTGAAAATCCTCTAATAAAACGTATTCAAAGTAAAGAAAACTAAAGAAAACATTTAAATAAAACAATTAAAACAATAAAAGAAGAATCGGCCAAGCAGAACAGAGGGCAAAAAGGGCCCAAGCCCAAAATTTTCCTCTGCCTAGCCACATCCACCGCTCAACACTTCTATCGCTCACATCCACCGCTCAACAGTAACCTAACACATCTACCGATTGACTTTGACCAAGAAACATCCACTGGTGACGTCAGCTGGATGACTTATTCACCCAGCATCCACCGATCAATAACACTCAACATCCACAGGTGAACAGTAACACTCAACATCCACCGGTGACGTCAGCCGGATGACTTATTCACCCAGCATCCAACAATCCATGACACTCGACATCCATCGGTGAACAATAACACTCAACATCCACCAGTGACGTCAGCCGGATGACTTATTCACCCAACATCCACCGATCCATAACACTCAACCGAATCTCATACCATTTCCCCTGTATTTACACCTCATTCACTCTTCCAAAAACATTAAAAATAACATTCTCCATTTCCAGAGACATCAAAATGAACATTATATACATATATGTTCACGAACTATCCATACCTAGCGGGAGCTATCAAAATTATCATCAAAACATAAATTTTCAACCTATCCAGATACCAAGCATCCTAATAAGAGTTTCTATACATTTCATCAAAATATCATCACCCAAAACATTTAACCTATGCTCCCACGGGTCAAGTGCGCATCGACTATGCCAACCACTCCCCGAACATCCTCCTTCAAGCTGCAAGCTTGTCTGAGAGAGGAAAATCCTCCTCACCTTGCTCTATATCACCTACACTATAAAGACACCTATGAGATAAAAATCTCAGTAAATTCTACGTAAATACCAATGCATAATCATGTATGCTCAATGTTAAGAAAACCGTCCATGTCATTTCATATATCGGTACGTGTCAGTCTATGGTTATCAGAAACACTCGACAGATGAATAGGGCACATCAAGTGGTTAGATGGCACATGAAGGAAATTGATCGGTTAGAGGAGCCATTGAATTGTGAAGAAGCATAGGGGTAGAGAGAATTTTCGTGGCTGTGAAAGTTAAAGGAGAGAAAGAGTGAAAGTGAATGTGGTTTCTCGTAAGGGAGGGAAAAGGAATGTGTTGCCTTCGCCAAGCTTCTCCCACAAGTTTTGACACTTGTCACACTCTCACTTGGTGCTCCCAACTACCCCCCTTTTTACTTCCTAATTTGCCCCTCAATCCAATTGCTTGTTTGCTTGAACTTAGTTTGATTTCTCCAACTTATCTCGTTACTTGACTAACTATTCGTTTTCTCCAAATTTCCTTATTTCACCATAAATTTCAATTTATTATTTAGGTCCCAATAAAACTTTCCGTTTACAAAACGGACTTAAATTGACATATTTACAAAAATACCATTATTTATTGGAATTACAAAATTCCGTAAAATCGGGTGTTACATTCCCGCATCACACGGTTTATCCCATGGAAGTTTGGAAACCACTTGAACAAATTCAAACCAAGAAGGTGCAAACGATCTTTTTACCTATGAAGCACTTGGTGCATTTTTCCAACAAAATATGCCTAACTCTCCTTAAAGGAGGCGACAAACAATATTTATTATTCATAGCCCTCTAGCTTTAATCTTTTCATTAACAAAGTAAGTTTTTTTGTTGCCCCAAAGATTAACTTCATCATATGTCCAAAACTTTCCAAAGACTTTATCAAAGAGCTTCTATTCAGTCAAGGGAAAAATTTTAGGAAGATCCATATTCATAATGTCTATCAAATCAACATACTTAAAGTAAGGTACCTTTGCTAGGGATCATGGAAATACTTCCATTCCTTCTTGTATGGACCGATTCAAAATTGACACCCTTGAATTAGGAATATCCAAGGTCGTACTTGACATGAGTAGTGCTTCTTTGTCCCTCCCTTCTCAACCTCACAATTCATAACAAATTGATCCAGACATAGAGAAGCCAATTTAATGACCTCGTCTCCAAATAAAGAAGGAATAAAAGTTTGTTACTCCATTGTGTGTAGTTCTCCGTTCAAATTATCATGTCCTCCCAAGCAATAGGTGATTAGCACTCATAAGCACTACATCAGATAGTACCTCATCATTACACCCTCCAATGGAAAAAGTTTTGTGAGCTTGCTTGGACACCTTAATAGCTTCTCAATCATTAAACCATCTCAATTTATATGGTCTCAGGTGCATAGTAGATTCTAATCCCAATTTGTCTACCAATTTCAAAGATGCCACATTGGTACAACTACCACTATCAATTATTAAAGTACACACTTTTTTTTTATCAAATAACGATTGTGAAAAAAATTCTCATATTGGCAAGTTTCATCTCAAACTTGAGCGATAAGTGTCATTCGGATGACCATAAGGAGGTGGCCTTCTTGTGCATAGATAACTTCACCTTGTTCATCTCCTTCCTCCTTAGTTAAATTAACCAAGTCTTTTTTACTTTCAATCTTAATTGTATCCTCTATGAGTAAAAGGAGTAGAATATAAGAATGTGGTAGAAGATGCTACTCAACCTAGGGAAAGAGAGATTAAATGTTTTAAGTTCCCAATGTCCCAACAAGCTGGTCATGATTCTTATAGAAGGAACCAACGAGGTAGTAAGTGAAGATGAAGTAGTGGAATAAGTTAGTGAAGGCATTGATGGGCAAGAAGAAGTATTTCATGCTCAAGAAGGACCACTCTTAATGGTAATTCGAAGAGTCCTCACTACACAATCCAACAATGATGATTGTCAAAGGGAGAACATCTTCCATAGTCATTGTTTGATCAAGGGGAAAGTTTGCTCTGTCATCATTGATGGAGGGAGTTGTACCAATGTTGCTTCTCGTGATCTTGTGGACAAGCTAGGGTTTGAAACTACCCTACATTCTAATCACTACAAATTAAGGTGGTTGAATGATCAGGAAGATATCAAAGTCTTCAAGCAAGTAAGCATAGAGTTTTCTATTGGGGGATACAAGGACAAGGCTCTTTGTGATATGGTGTCAATGAGTGCTAGCCACCTTTTTTTGGGAAGACCGTGGCAATATAATAGGAGGGTATCTCATGATGGATATTCAAATTTTTTATTCTTTCAAGTTTGGAGGGAAGTTGATCAAACTATCTCCACTCAAACCTGAACAAGTGGCTCTAGATGAAGAGTTGAGAAATGAGGGAAAGGCCAAGTCCACCTTTTTCATGTCCAAGAAGGAGTTAGGGAAGTCTCTTCTAAATGGGGGTCCTATAATCCTAATGTTGTTCCGAGAGAGAATGAAAGGGTTGGGTGAAATTCTCATAGAGGTCTGAGCACTTTTAGATCAATATCAAGATGTATTTCCAAAGGAATTCCCACAAGGGTTGCCACCCCTTCGGGGTATTAAGTATCAAACTGATTTGCAACTGGGGGTTGTACTACCAAACCGCCCTTTCTATAGGAAGAATCCGAAAGAAGTAAAGGAGTTACATAAGCAAGTTCAAGAATAGCTTGAGAAGGGTTACATTCAAGAATCAATGAGTCTGTGTGTCGTGCCAACACTTTTGGTGCTAAAGAAATATGGTACTATGAGAATGTGTGTGGATAGCTGAGCCATCAACTAAATCACAATCGAATATAGGTTTCTCATTCCTAGGCTCAAAGACAAGTTGGATGAGCTTAGTGGTGCTTTAATCTTTTCCAAAGTGGACTTAAAGAGTGGCTACCACCAAATAAGAATGAAAGAAGGAGATGAATGAAAGATGGGTTTCAAGACCAAGTATGGACTATTTGAATGGTTAGTAATGTCATTCGACCTCTCGAATGCTCCTAGTACTTTTATGAGACTTATTCATTTTGTCCTTAAGGAATTCTTGGGAAAATTTATAGTGGTCTATTTTGATGATATCTTGATATATAGTTTGGATCTTACATCGCATTTGAAGCATCTTAGAGTCCTCTTTGATACTCTTAGAAATGCTAAACTTTATGGAAACCTTAAAAAGTGCTCTTTTGCCAAGAGAGAGTACACTTCTTCAGGTTTATCATCACAAAAGAAGGTATGGAAGTAGATGAATCAAAGATCAAAGCCATTAAGGAATGGCTGGTTCCAAAGGGGATATCGCAGGTAAGAAGTTTTCACGGTTTAGGCTCATTTTATAGAAGATTCATTAACAATTTCAGCTCAATTATGGCTCTGATGACTGATTGTACCAAAAAGAGAAAAGAGTTTCACTGGACCCAATCTTGTCAACAAAGTTTTGAGTTGACTAAAGAAAAGTTTTGTCATGCCCTTACTCTTATGTTACCCTATTTCAATAAAGTCTTTGAGGTGGAGTGTGACGTGTTCGGAGTGGGGATTGGAGCATTACTCATGCAAAAAGGTAAACCTCTTGCATATTATAGCGAGAAACTCAAGGGAGCCGTTCTCAACTACTCAACCTATGAAAAAAAAATTCTTAACTGTCATTAGAGCTCTTGCAATTCGGCAACACTACTTACTTCCTAAAGAGTTTGTTATTCATACCAATCACCAAACCCTCAAACATATCAAGAGTCATGGAAAATTAAATAGGAAACTTGCTAAATGGGTGAAATTCCTTAAGCACTAACCTTACATCATCAAGTACAAGAAAGGGGAAGCTAATATACCGACCGACACCCTTTCTAGGAGGTACGACCTCTTAACCGAGATGAGACTAAATTCTTTGGGTTTGAATAAATTAAGGAAACTTATAATGGAGACTAAGACTTTGGCCAATGGTATGAGAAGTGTAAGAAGAGGGCCGAAGTGGGTATTGTATAGTAGATGGTTACCTTTTAAAGGGAGGGAAGTTGTGCATTCCAAGCCAAGGAATCCGTGAATCGTTAGTCAAAGAAGCTCATGGAAGAGGTTTAGCTAGCCATTTTAGAAAAAAGAAGACCATGGAGACAATCAATGAACACTTTTATTGGCCACATTTACTTAGCGATGTGCATAAGGTGTTGGAGAAGTGCATAGTTTGTAAAAAGGCTAAGAGTTGAGTTCTACCTCAAGGCCTCTACTTACCTTTACCAATTCCAAGCCACCCTTGGGTGGAAGTTAGTATGAATTTTGTTTTGGGACTACGTCTCACAATTAGAGCAAAGGACTCGATCATGGTAGTAGTGGATCGATTCTCAAAGATGACTCATTTTATAGCTTGTTCCACATAGCTGAATTGTTTTTCAAATAAGTGGCCTGCATGTATGGAATTCCAAAGTCCATCGTTTCGGATAGGGATACCAAGTTCAAGAGCTCATTTTGGAAAATGCTTTGGAGGAAATTGGGCACTAAATTGCTATTTAACACATCATTTCACCCCCAAACCGATGGTTAAACCGAGGTAGTAAATAGAATCTTGGGAGCCTTATTGAGGAGCATAATGGGCAAGTGACTATCCGATTGGGACATTCAACTCCCCTACATTGAGTTTACATACAAAAGGAGTGTACACAATTCGACACAAATGACTTCTTTTGAGGTGGTATATGGTTTCAACCTACTTACACCATTAGATCTTATTATGTTGCCCACAAAAGAATTGAAAAATCCTAGTAGAGCATGCAAGGCCGAGCAAGTAAAGACCTTACATGAAAAGGTTAAGAAGACTATTCAAAGGAAGAATGAGACTTATGCTAAACATGTCAAGTGAGGAAGGAAGAAGATCATCTTCAAGGAAAGGGAACTAGTTTGGCTCCATATGAGGAAAGAAAGGTTTCCCAAGCAGAAAAAAGTCCAAACTTCTCCCTAAAGCAGATGGTCCGTTCAAAATAGTGGAAATGATCAATAACAATGCCTACAAACTTGAATTGTCTGGTGAATATAAAGTTTCGACTACTTTTAACGTTCAAGACTTGTCTCCTTACTTTGGAGAAGAGGAAGAGGAAAAAGATGACACGCATTTGGATTTGAGGTCAAATCCTCAACCACCCGAGGGGGATGATGTGCAAAGGGGAGCAACCACTCGGTCATGGACCAAAGCTTTAACTAACTTGTGTGCTCATTTTGTAGGTAATACATTTGGAGACCAATTGGAGTTAGAGTCAAACACACAAGACAAGGAAAAGTCATTTCACTTATTGACATGAGAGCAACGTCAAGTCCGAACCGAGCTTGAAGAATGAATCAATGTCTTCCTTGGAGCAAAGTGATGTAACTGAAAGTTTAGTGTATTTTCTCCTAGTCTTTAGTAGTTCATCTTACATACTTGTGATGGCCAAACATATTTGCATTAGAGGCTCCTTATAGCTTTGTTTTGTAGAAGAAGGGACAACTTAAAAGTGACCTTTGGAGAGAAGGACGGGTTTGACAAAATTCGCAACACATGTTGTACTCGGCTACACACACTTGGCTGATTGCACCTTGTTTTGTTTCTCTTTTGTTGGCGAAACTTTAAACCCTAATTTTGTAAACAATAATGGTATTTAAACCACCCTTATGGCTGCTGAGAGGGAGCACCCTTTGAATAGAAAACTGAAGTTCTTCTTCATTACAAACCTTAAAGCTTTCGGCATCAAGTCTACGTATTTTGTCGGTGAGTTGTATCTGAGAGTGTGCATTGTGTTGGCTTCCATTTTCGTGAGTGTAGTGGATTCCATCATTATTGCTCACTTCTCTATCTTTTCTCTGAAGGTAGAACAATCAGCAAGGGTGTATCAACCTCTCATCAACAAGAGTGGATCGCATTTTTGACGTATCAATTTGAATATTAAAAACTACTGTTTTAGAAATGTGATTGAAGGAAAAATGGTTTTAAATCCTGTATCATTATTTTAATTTCATCTGATTTATTTAATTGCTGATAATGATTTTAAAATTGTAGTTGGATGGTTTTGAATCATGCATGTTTATTTAAATGCATTGGATTTATCTATTTGCTAAAAACAATTTTAAAACGTGATTGATGGATTTTAAACGGTTCGAATTACGAACTTACATGCATTTTTATATAAACAACATGGATATCAAATTAAAAACATATTTGATTTAAGATGATTTCAAAATAATCATGATTAGGTGGATGATGACATATGGGCCTGGATAGTGTGGATAGGGTTTGGGCTAACTATTTTAGTCGTTAGATTTATTTGCTGGACCAATGGCTCATTTCGTAGATATTCATATTTTTCAGATAGCGAGGACGCTCATGTGACGACATGAAGGGCTTAGGCATGGGGCGCACCCTACCTACGGCGAGCCCCCTACGCGCCCGTGCTGCGCTCGCTGCGGCAACCAACTGCGTGCGTCTGTGCCGCGTGCGCCGGTCCAACAACCGCACGCGCACCGCACGGCCATGGCGCGCACCCTGTGCGCTTGTTCTGCGCGTGCCACGCCAACCAACCATGCATGTGCCACGCCAACCAACCATGCGCGCTCCCTGCAAGAGCCGATCGATTGGCTATTGAGCTGATCGATCAGTGATCGCTCTGGTTTTTGCCAGAAATGTGCACTGTTGGTCGATCGATCGGCCATGGGCGCTGATCGATTGGCGAACCCTCTGGATTTTTCACCAAAATTAGTCATTTTGCCAATTGATTGGCTATATGGGCGCTGATCGATCGGCTGAGTAGGGCAACGCGCTTGTCGCGTGCCCTGCTGTCCTTCCTGGCCGCCCTGTGCACGCAGGTTGTGCACCCCGCGCGCCTCCTTCCTTCTCTTCTCCATTCTCTTGCCATACTCTTAACCTTTTTCACCTAAAAATACATCAATATAAATACCTCAATTCATCCATCTATCTCCACCTGATAAACCACAATTTCTCATTGCTAATCCCTCAAATCCGACTCAATATCTCAAACATTCCATCCACATCAAAACACACAGTGGAAGACCTACAAAAAAAATGCTCCAAAAGCGAACCCATTCATAAAGAAACTATCCAAAACAATGTATCTCCAAGCCAATTCACTATACAATCCAAAATCATATCCAGTAAATTTTATATCTACCAGACACACCTACGTTTATCAAAAATAGCTTGGAGCACATGTAATATCCGGCTCGTACGGATTTTGAAAATATTATTATTATATTATATATGACATTTTTGTAAATATGTCAAATCAGGTCCGTTTTACGAAGAGAAAGCGTCATGACGATCCTAACAATTAATAGGGATTTTAAAGAAATTTAGAGAATTTTCAGAATAATATCGATATATTCCGAGTAAATACGCTTTTCGTAATATAATTTTAGTAAAAATAGTAAACGAGGTCCGATTTGCGAACGGACAGTTTTAATAGAACCCAGATAATAAGTTGGATTTATTGGCGAAATAAGAAATTCGAAATGGTCGGAAAAACGATAAACGAGGATTAATTAATCGTTAGTTTTATTATTATTATTATTATTATTATTATTATTATTATTATTATTAATAAATAAATAAAAACAAAAACAACACATTGTGTTGTTTCTTCACCGCGACCCGAGCACCCGCGACGAACGACGAACGCGAACGGCGAGCGGCATCCTTCCGACGACGACGCGGCTCCGACGACGAGCAGACTCCGGCGAGCTGAAGCCAGAGTTCGGCTCGACATTTCCGCGCAAAAACCCGATCGAAAACCGGTGAGTTTATTCCCTGTTCTTGCTCGATTTCTGGCCGGGATTGGCGAGCTCTGTTGAGCTCCGATCGCCGACCCTTTGTGGCTGTTCTCGGCGTAGTCTTGCCGAGGTTCAAGTCGGCAATGATTGCCGAGCGTTGGTGTGCCCAATTTGGGCCGAAAACAGGGAATCCCGAATTGGGGATTTCGGGTTTTCGGTGAATAACATCTAAATTTGGTTAGTTTATGTTAATTAGGTATAAGAGGGATTGATTGGTGAGAAAATTAGTGTGAATTGATGAAAAATCGAAATGGGGGAATTTCCCGGGTTAGGGCAGTTCGGGTTTTGCTGCAATTGACCTATCTACGGTCGATTGTTTTAAAATTACTTTTGGCAGATTAAAATAGGTTGTTAGTGGAGCGCGTGGCCGCTGGAATCGTTCGATTCCGATAACCGACGCGAAAGTTACGCGCGTTCGAAGTTTCGGGTCGGTTTTTACCGAACCCAAATTAGGGTCCGAAATTGATAGGTGTTATCAGTAAGTAACGATATAAAGGACGTATTGAACGTTTATTGGACGAAGTTTGGATCATTCGTGAAAAAGTTGAAAATCCGAGAATTTAGGATTTCAGAAAGCTCGTAAATTGAGAATTGTAGGTGCCGGGCGTGAATTGTTCAAATAAATAGCTTCAGAAAATTGGATTAGAACTTTAAGGAATTTCTTTAGTTAAGGTTTTTGACAATTTGGAGACGTTATTAACGCAAACGCGATTTTAAAACGTCAATTCTTGTAAATTGCTTAGGTAAACATGCTCGTGGAACGAAGTCTTGGATTGCAGCGTGGCACGAGGTAAGTTCTCGTTTGACCCTTCGGTATACAGTTTATAGCAAAGCAAAGCAAAGCAAAGCAAAGTAAAGCAATCGGTATACAGTTTATAGCAAAGCAAAGCAAAGCAAAGCAAAGTAAAGCAATCGGTATACAGTTTAAATGACCCTTCGGTATATAGTTTAAATGACCTTCGGTATACAGTTTAAATGACCTTCGGTATACAGTTTAAATGACCCTTCGGTATATAGTTTAAATGACCTTCGGTATACAGTTTAAATGACCCTTCGGTATATAGTTTAAATGACCTTCGGTATACAGTTTAAATGACCTTCGGTATACAGTTTAAATGACCCTTCGGTATACAGTTTAAATGACCTTCGGTATACAGTTTAAATGACCCTTCGGTATATAGTTTAAATGACCTTCGGTATACAGTTTAAATGACCCTTCGGTATATAGTTTAAATGACCCTTCGGTATATAGTTTAAATGACCCTTCGGTATATAGTTTAAATGACCTTCGGTATACAGTTTATAGCAAAGCAAAGTAAAGCAATCGGTATACAGTTTAAATGACCCTTCGGTATATAGTTTAAATGACCCTTCGGTATACAGTTTAAATGACCTTCGGTATACAGTTTAAATGACCTTCGGTATACAGTTTAAATGACCTTCGGTATACAGTTTAAATGACCCTTCGGTATATAGTTTAAATGACCCTTCGGTATACAGTTTAAATGACCTTCGGTATACAGTTTAAATGACCTTCGGTATACAGTTTAAATGACCTTCGGTATACAGTTTAAATGACCTTCGGTATACAGTTTATAGCAAAGCAAAGTAAAGCAATCGGTATACAGTTTAAATGACCTTCGGTATACAGTTTAAATGACCTTCGGTATACAGTTTAAATGACCTTCGGTATACAGTTTAAATGACCTTCGGTATACAGTTTAAATGACCCTTCGGTATATAGTTTAAATGACCTTCGGTATACAGTTTAAATGACCTTCGGTATACAGTTTAAATGACCTTCGGTATACAGTTTAAATGACCTTCGGTATACAGTTTAAATGACCCTTCGGTATATAGTTTAAATGACCCTTCGGTATATAGTTTAAATGACCCTTCGGTATATAGTTTAAATGACCCTTCGGTATATAGTTTAAATGACCTTCGGTATACAGTTTAAATGACCTTCGGTATACAGTTTAAATGACCCTTCGGTATACAGTTTAAATGACCTTCGGTATACAGTTTAAATGACCCTTCGGTATATAGTTTAAATGACCTTCGGTATACAGTTTAAATGACCTTCGGTATACAGTTTATAGCAAAGCAAAGTAAAGCAATCGGTATACAGTTTAAATGACCTTCGGTATACAGTTTAAATGACCTTCGGTATACAGTTTAAATGACCCTTCGGTATATAGTTTAAATGACCCTTCGGTATACAGTTTAAATGACCCTTCGGTATATAGTTTAAATGACCCTTCGGTATATAGTTTAAATGACCCTTCGGTATATAGTTTAAATGACCCTTCGGTATATAGTTTAAATGACCCTTCGGTATATAGTTTAAATGACCTTCGGTATACAGTTTAAATGACCTTCGGTATACAGTTTAAATGACCTTCGGTATACAGTTTAAATGACCCTTCGGTATACAGTTTATAGCAAAGCAAAGTAAAGCAATCGGTATACAGTTTAAATGACCCTTCGGTATACAGTTTAAATGACCTTCGGTATACAGTTTAAATGACCCTTCGGTATATAGTTTAAATGACCCTTCGGTATACAGTTTAAATGACCCTTCGGTATACAGTTTAAATGACCCTTCGGTATACAGTTTAAATGACCCTTCGGTATACAGTTTAAATGACCCTTCGGTATATAGTTTAAATGACCCTTCGGTATACAGTTAAATGACCCTTCGGTATATAGTTTAAATGACCCTTCGGTATACAGTTTATAGCAAAGCAAAGCAAAGTAAAGCAATCGGTATACAGTTTATAGTAAAGCAAAGTAAAGAAATCGGTATACAGTTTATAGCAAAGCAAAGTAAAGAAATCGGTATATAGTTTATAGCAAAGCAAAGTAAAGCAATCGGTATACAGTTTATAGCAAAGCAAAGCAAAGCAAAGTAATAAATGAATCTGTATCTGTATTTAAATCTGAGCATGTTTTCTGAATGGCATACGCACGCATGCATTTGCATTTACTAGAGCTTACTGAGATTTTTATCTCATAGATGTCTGTATGGTGTAGGTGTTTACGTGGAAACAGGTGAGGACGAGCTTCCTCCTCCTGAGGCATGAGGCAGTTGACGGAGGATGGGTTGCGGTGGTGTGTTGCGCAGTCGAGGTTCATCTGACCCGTGGGGACGTATGTATAGGTTTGAGGGTCTTCTTGGGGTATTTTGGGTTTATGAATTGTAAAGATATTTTAGGATGTTAGGTAATGACATTTGTTTTGAAATTCTGGAACTGTTTGGCTGTTTAAATTAAATGTTATGAAAATGTTTTGAAATGTTTTTAGGTTGTTATGGATGGGCTGTTGGTAAACTGAATAGAACATATTAGGATGCTTGGTCTGGTAGATGATAGGTTTATGTTTTGATGTTTTGAAACGTTTTAAAATGTATTCTGGAACTGCTTGGTATTTGTTTTGAAAACAGGAGGATTTGAATAGTTTTAAACGTAACCACGCAGTTTGTTTTCGTGAAAACGTGTTTTATTTAACTATGTCCCGAGTCGTTTCGAGTGAGAGTATAGAGCGGTTATACGTTGAATTGTATTGTGAAAAGTATGATTGTTATGTAGGCAAAATTTGTATTATGAAATGGTATAGAAGGGCGTTAGGGTGTAAGATGTTGAAGTTATATTTAGGTGATAAAAGAAAGAAGAATTGTTTTAAACGTTTTATTAATTTGTTTTCCACTTAAATATTAAGTATAAAGGAAAAAGAAAAATTTCGTACGGGAAATTAGGAATAGTATAAGGGTCGTTACAGTTATGGTATCAGAGCCCCCGGGTTTTAAAATCGATTCTGTAGACTGCTCGACTGCACAGCCACTACGCGGACATCCTTCATCAACTGTAAGTCTGTTTACAGCTTTATTTGATTTTGTTTCTTAGAGATTATTTGTTTTAAATTTTATAGGAGTTTTATAGATATGGTTCGAGGAAGGGATCCTAGAGACGACGCGATGGATCGACTTACGAAATTGTTGGACCGCCAGTCTCAGCATATGGACCGGCAAGCACAACAAATTACGGACTTGGTGAACCGAGAGAATCAGAGGGCCCAAGACTTGGTAGTTCCTGGTAATCAGGGTATGCAAAAGTTCCAAAGCCTGCGGCCTCCAGTATTCGACGGTCAATCGTCGGATCCGACACGTGCCGAGGAATGGATCCGGGTGATGGAAGATATGCTGAGTTATGCAGAGGTCGGCAACGGGAGCAAGGTGGCTTATGCTACCTTTCACTTGGCGATGGATGCCTGTTTCTGGTGGGACTCGATCAAGTCGACGACGGATGTATCAGTTATGACTTGGGATCGGTTCAAGTTTCTATTCTTCGATAAGTATTTCAGCCGCACAGTGAGAGTGGCCAAGAGGAATGAGTTCACGCAGCTGAAACAAACCGGTTCAGTTGCAGAGTATATCCGGAAGTTTGAGGCCTTGTCGCGATTTGCACCTCGCCTTGTCAGCGATAACGAGGAGAAGGTACACCAGTTTATGGAGGGCCTTAATTCAGAGATCCGGATGCACGTTGTTGTATCAGGTATTATCGATGTACCATATTCTGACATCACAGCTAGGGCTTTGGATATTGAGGCCGCCAGAGCTACTTGTGTTAGACCGAGGGAGCCGGCTAAGGGCTTCTTTCGTGAGCTCCATCCTCAGACCCAGAATCAAGACTGGCAGCCGAGAGCACAGCAACAGCAACAACAACAAAGAGACGTTAAAAGGCCTCTAGAGGGAGGCAACGATCGAGGGAAAGGCAAGCAGGTACAAGGTGCTTCTCGGTTACCTCTTTGCCCTAAATGTCAGAGGGAGCACAGGGGACAGTGCAGAGTAGGCATGAATGTGTGCTATTGGTGTGGAGAACCAGGCCATTTTGTTAAAGACTGCCCGAATCGAGGTCGAGATCAATCAGGCAGAGATCAACATGGCATGGATCAAAGAAAAGTTGTACCGAGGGTCTTTGCATTCATCGAGCCTGACAACGCCGACGATGGGGCCCAGCCTTCTACAATTGCAGGTATTATTTTTTTATTACCTGTACATCGGTATGCATATGATAGATAAAATATTTAGAACTGAAATTAGTAAGGAAGAGAATAATAGATGAGTAAGATGAATTACTAGGCAAACCCCGAAGAGAAGACAATAGGACACACATATAACAATAAACGCCATATAGAAGTATCGTTCTACGTTAGTAGGATTAGTTCGATTTAATCAACGAAGTTTGTGCACTTAAGGTTTAGTAATAATTAGAGTGAATTTATGGCAGAAATCTTGTGATTCAATTGTGCTTAGAGTTGACAAGGAATTGAGTTAAACAAATGAGTGTAGCGTATGTAGTAAAGGAAAGTCAATTAGTGACTTAGCGATAGAACTCATAAAGGTAGTTCAGAGTGAGACAAGATGGTTAAATGATCATCGCTACAATGGGACAAAGATCCTAAGTGGTTAGCGACTTTAGCTTCTGGTTTGACCCATCGAGACAAGGTATTCTAAGGACATCGTTGTAACGTGTAGCAACACAAAAAAAATTAATTGAGAATTTATTAGGAACCGCGAGGTGCCCAAGGAAGTGTACGGTTTGGATACTGTTGATGGGGAAGTTCTGTGGGCACATTACTAGGGAAATGTACACTCGGGAAACTAGAGTTAAGGCCAACAAAATGATTTGTGAGGCTAGTTTTGCAACTCTGATGTTTATAAAGAAATTGTTATGACCAATAGGTGAATAAGGTTGGAGTGTAATAGAGATTTAGCGTTAGAATAAATAATTTGAGAAGGCTTCGAGAGCGTGAAGTAATTAAGTACGTGTTCGATAGACACAAGATTTAAGGAAGTTAGAAACAAAAGGGACTTAATTCGCGGAATTGAAGTTGAAAATAAAGGGGAGTTTGGATTGCAACTTGGGTGTTGTTATGAGTCCTTGAACGATGGTCAACACGAATGATGTCGGAAAGTTGAAGTTATTGCGAGGATTGAGGATAAGAGACAATCTTTAGTAGAAACAAATTAATAAGTGAGAGAGAGTTTAATGTTTGGGTGGCTAAATGCAAACCAACGCGTGCTCAGGACGTCAGGTGACAGGTACACAGTTAGAGGTTATTTGATCAAGACTTAGAGATTTGGTACAATTTGATGCGTAAACTGAAAATGAAGACTATGATTAGGAAGTTAATGTAGGAACTCGGCTGGTGTGTATCCCGATTATGGGTAGGATTGAAGGAATTCCGTTAAAAATATGGGTTACAGTCCAGAAATTGGAGGAGATTGAAGGCATTCAATTTGACTGGCGTTAGGAAGCCTAGGTATAGTTCTGACCTAAAGGGACAGCAGAAGAAAGACGTTGATAAAGAATGAATTTTGAAGTTATTAATACTAAGAGATTTAATTAGCGAGTGGTTAAGTGAAAGTTGAAAGTTGGTACATTCGCAAGTGTTGAAGTGACAAATATGTTGTCGGGTTAATTAATTGAGATTTGAGAGTTTGGATTATGCTTAGTACGTGAGAGAGGACGTGTGCGATCAAATCGAAAGTAAGAAATACGAATTTGGGGCCTATGTTGGAGAATATAGTAGGATGTTGGTTTAGAACCACGAAAAAGGACCGTAAGTACAGACGATTAACCAAAGTAAAGATGCCACGAGACAGGAGACGTTAATGTCAAGAACTATAAGCTGTGGCAAATTTTGTGGACAAAATTCTGAATAAGGAGGGTAGAATGTAATATCCGGCTCGTACGGATTTTGAAAATATTATTATTATATTATATATGACATTTTTGTAAATATGTCAAATCAGGTCCGTTTTACGAAGAGAAAGCGTCATGACGATCCTAACAATTAATAGGGATTTTAAAGAAATTTAGAGAATTTTCAGAATAATATCGATATATTCCGAGTAAATACGCTTTTCGTAATATAATTTTAGTAAAAATAGTAAACGAGGTCTGATTTGCGAACGGACAGTTTTAATAGAACCCAGATAATAAGTTGGATTTATTGGCGAAATAAGAAATTCGAAATGGTCGGAAAAACGATAAACGAGGATTAATTAATCGTTAGTTTTATTATTATTATTATTATTATTATTATTATTATTATTAATAAATAAATAAAAACAAAAACAACACATTGTGTTGTTTCTTCACCGCGACCCGAGCACCCGCGACGAACGACGAACGCGAACGGCGAGCGGCATCCTTCCGACGACGACGCGGCTCCGACGACGAGCAGACTCCGGCGAGCTGAAGCCAGAGTTCGGCTCGACATTTCCGCGCAAAAACCCGATCGAAAACCGGTGAGTTTATTCCCTGTTCTTGCTCGATTTCTGGCCGGGATTGGCGAGCTCTGTTGAGCTCCGATCGCCGACCCTTTGTGGCTGTTCTCGGCGTAGTCTTGCCGAGGTTCAAGTCGGCAATGATTGCCGAGCGTTGGTGTGCCCAATTTGGGCCGAAAACAGGGAATCCCGAATTGGGGATTTCGGGTTTTCGGTGAATAACATCTAAATTTTGGTTAGTTTATGTTAATTAGGTATAAGAGGGATTGATTGGTGAGAAAATTAGTGTGAATTGATGAAAAATCGAAATGGGGGAATTTCCCGGGTTAGGGCAGTTCGGGTTTTGCTGCAATTGACCTATCTACGGTCGATTGTTTTAAAATTACTTTTGGCAGATTAAAATAGGTTGTTAGTGGAGCGCGTGGCCGCTGGAATCGTTCGATTCCGATAACCGACGCGAAAGTTACGCGCGTTCGAAGTTTCGGGTCGGTTTTTACCGAACCCAAATTAGGGTCCGAAATTGATAGGTTTATAGTAATTAACGATATAAAGGACGTATTGAACGTTATTGGACGAAGTTTGATCAATTCGTGAAAAAAGTTTAAAATCCGAGAATTTTAGGATTTTCAGAAAAGCTCGTAAATTGAGAATTTAGGTGCCGGGCGTGAATTGTTCAAATAAATAGCTCGATAAATTGGATTAGAACTTTAAGGAATTTCTTTAGTTAAGGTTTTTGACAATTTGGACGTTTATTAACTCAAACGCGTTTTAACGTCAATTCTTGTAAATTGCTTAGGTAAACAGTGCTCGTGGACGAAGCTTGGATTGCAGCGTGCACGAGGTAAGTTCTCGTGACTTGTTTGACCGAAAGGTCTACACCATACCTCGTCGTCGTATCAAGGATCCTTGAGGGTTCCTTGTTTTATGTTGTTTAGGTTGGGTAGTTATGTTAGCTGTTTATAGGTTTTGTTGTATTGTCTTGTTGATATGTATGTTGTTTGTTTACTTTCCGTTGATTAACTGTTCATGCATCACGTGTTTTAAATGTCATGAAAACGAATTTCCGCATGACGTTTTAAAGTAAATGCAAAGAAAGAATGACCCTTCGGTATACAGTTTAAATGACCCTTCGGTATACAGTTTAAATGACCCTTCGGTATATAGTTTAAATGACCCTTCGGTATACAGTTTAAATGACCCTTCGGTATACAGTTTAAATGACCCTTCGGTATACAGTTTAAATGACCCTTCGGTATACAGTTTAAATGACCCTTCGGTATACAGTTTAAATGACCCTTCGGTATATAGTTTAAATGGCCCATCGGTATACAGTTTATAGCAAAGCAAAGTAAAGCAATCGGTATACAGTTTATAGCAAAGCAAAGTAAAGCAATTGGTATACAGTTTATAGCAAAGCAAAGTAAAGAAATCGGTATATAGTTTATAGCAAAGCAAAGTAAAGCAATCGGTATACAGTTTATAGCAAAGCAAAGCAAAGCAAAGTAATAAATGAATCTGTATCTGTATTTAAATCTGAGCATGTTTTCTGAATGGCATACGCACGCATGCATTTGCATTTACTAGAGCTTACTGAGATTTTTATCTCATAGATGTCTGTATGGTGTAGGTGTTTACGTGGAAACAGGTGAGGACGAGCTTCCTCCTCCTGAGGCATGAGGCAGTTGACGGAGGATGGGTTGCGGTGGTGTGTTGCGCAGTCGAGGTTCATCTGACCCGTGGGGACGTATGTATAGGTTTTGAGGGTCTTCTTGGGGTATTTTGGGTTTATGAATTGTAAAGATATTTTAGGATGTTAGGTAATGACATTTGTTTTGAAATTCTGGAACTGTTTGGCTGTTTAAATTAAATGTTATGAAAATGTTTTGAAATGTTTTTAGGTTGTTATGGATGGGCTGTTGGTAAACTGAATAGAACATATTAGGATGCTTGGTCTGGTAGATGATAGGTTTATGTTTTGATGTTTTGAAACGTTTTAAAATGTATTCTGGAACTGCTTGGTATTTGTTTTGAAAACAGGAGGATTTGAATAGTTTTAAACGTAACCACGCAGTTTGTTTTCGTGAAAACGTGTTTTATTTAACTATGTCCCGAGTCGTTTCGAGTGAGAGTATAGAGCGGTTATACGTTGAATTGTATTGTGAAAAGTATGATTGTTATGTAGGCAAAATTTGTATTATGAAATGGTATAGAAGGGCGTTAGGGTGTAAGATGTTGAAGTTATATTTAGGTGATAAAAGAAAGAAGAATTGTTTTAAACGTTTTATTAATTTGTTTTCCACTTAAATATTAAGTATAAAGGAAAAAGAAAAATTTCGTACGGGAAATTAGGAATAGTATAAGGGTCGTTACAGCACACCCACGGGTCGGTAAGCCATGCCAAAAAACACATCTTGTCTCCACGAGCACCATCCGTCGACCACCTACGCTTTATCATCAAGAGGAGGTTCCTCACCTTCGATCTCATCACCTATATCATACGATTTAAATAGTAAGCCTAATGCTTAGTAAAGAGTGCACTAAACAGAACATTTCCATAAATGCATGACTTTTGTAAAACATGTTTGTTTCATTTCATTTATTTAACGTTAACATAATCGTCTACTTAGTATACCACATACTTGCCCCGTAAGAACCATGACTTGCTCCGTGAGAACCATGACTTGCCCCGTGAGAACACATAACATATCACGTGAGATCATTATTTCGTTTTTGTTCTTTACTTCACTTTTCATGAAAACATGCTTATAAAACATTTTGTATGCTCTTTTCGAAAAAACATGATGAATGAGGGAATTACACGTATAGCATTCATCAAAAATGATTCTTAAACATTTCTTAAACATCCATAGCCCGTAGGAGAACAAAACACTTAACTAATAGCTATCGTTCTATCCTAGGCTACCAGACCCACCAAGAACCCTACAACTATTAAACATCATCATAATACTTATATACTAGCATCGATATGACGTAGGACCTTAAGGGCCAGAAACCTAACACTCACTTACCTAGCGTCCTTAGAGAGCCAAGCACCGTCTTTAAGCTTGGGTTACCTAAGATATTTCATAATACATCATTAGAATCGACTTTACATAAACTGTTTCTAAAACCAAACAAAACTCCTAGCTAAGGCAATTTTTCTAAAACTCTAATTTACTTCATTCAGGCATTATGTCGAGCAATTCACGCTCACAAATCCTATAACCTAGCATTAATGGCTTTTACACCATCCAACTACCAAATTCCAATCCATTATTAACAACCACCATCAATACATCATTAATAACCATCAATCAATAACTAAGTCAATTTCTAACCTAAGTCGATAATTTCTTGTAAAAACCTAATCAAACCCTAATGAAATACAACACTAAAACGGCAAAACTATATGTGTATAACGCTCTAAACTTACCTAGGGCTTGATTGTGGAAGAAAACTGGAAGAGAAATCGCTGGAAATGAAGAGATGAATCGGCCGAAGGAAGCAACGCTGTGAAGGAGGAAGATGTAATGCCTCAGGTTTTCCCCTAACTCGGGTCGCTACTTTGCTCGCTCTTACAAATCGTTAAACAATGATTAAATATATGTTTGATAAAATTTTGACACAGTTTTTGAGTTTTTCAAAAACTTGAAAATAGGTGAAAAACGTTCGTAAAATACGCACAAAAGACTTCAAAAAAGATCGGGTTAAAACATATTCGAAAATGAAAAATTTTATAAAAAAATTATGTTGGGCCACAAGAGTGCCGCGCGCGTCGCCCAGGCAACGCCTGCCCCGCGCACGCAACCTTGCGCCCCAGAGGCGAACGATCGGCAATGCCCCTGTTGCACCTGATCGATCGCCGATTGATCGGCACTCGGCGCTGCGCGCGCCCCTGCAGCGCGCACCGTGCGCCTGCTGCGCGCGCCCCTGCAGCGCGCACCGTGCGCCTGCTGCGCGCCCCACGCCCGCACCTACGCGCCACCTCCTGCGCTTGCGCGCCTACAGCCTGGCACCAGCGCGCCTCCCTCGACTTTTTTTTCCACCTTTTCCAATTTTCTTCACTTCTCACCCCTACATTTCACCTAAAAACATACCTAAACCACCTCCCAATATTTTCCACCTCTCGACAGGTTAAAACCCCAAAAATCACGACTCAAAAACGTAAACAGAAGCATAAAAATTGGTGAAAACAAACTTTTTTCTTTTTAAAAATTTGAGCAGCACAACGGTTGATTGTTTAAAAACCAAAACCTGAAAACAACCCATTATACAACAAAATCTCCTCAAAGACCTACCAAAACCTACATCTCAATCCATGGTCAAGGCGCCCTAACAAGCTGCCTGCACTGGCAAACAAAATGCGTCGCCAACTGCATCCTAATCCTGGCCTTGGTAATAGATCTCACCTGAGAGCTCGTCGTCACCTACACCATAGAATACAAAACGTAAGCCTAATGCTTAGCAAGATGTAATACCTAAAACATTTTCTCAACATGAGTTGCCCTTAGATTAGAGTATGTTATGGAAGTCTAATAAAGATCCTAGGGTTATGCTAATTTTAGGAGGTAGAAGGTGAAGTTTGGAGAGGAAGTCATAGAATTGGAAATGGTGAGAGTTATAGTTGGTTGAGTTAATTAAAGTAAAGGAAATTTGTAAAAGAAAGAGGAGAAAAGTGTGATGCCTCACGTTGGAAGTAAAGAAGAGGAAGCTTTAAGGGTTGGAAAAGTCAAGAAGTTAGAAGAAATAAAGTAAAATATGGAAAGCAAAAGAAGTGTAAGAAAGTGTTGAAAAGTCAACAAACATATAGTTTGAATATTCAATAGTACGAGTAGGAAAATTTAAACCCTTCACGTGGAGGAAGTGAAAAACATGTGTTGGTGTGTAAGAGGGGTAAATTAGGAAAGTAAGAAAGAGTTTTAAAATAAAGACAACTCATGTAAGCCACTCCCACGTTGACACCTACACAATTTTGTAGGTTGTTTGATGTTATCTTTTTCAATGACTTAAAGAGTACATATTCTTTATTACAAGAAATCAAAAACAACGCCATTCTTTTCTTCTCCTCCTTAATCGAAAACTTCAACTGCCAAGGAGCTTCTCTTCCAAGAAAAACTAGTGGTAAGTTAAAGTTTAGTTATATTATGTATAAGGAGGTTAAGTATGGAGAAAGTAGTGGAGTATTTATGGGTTTTGTTAAGATTTGTTGAACACTAATTTTGATGAACAAAAATAGTTAGATTTTCTCTATTTCTTAGTTGTATTGGTGTTCTTATAAGATATAATGGATGCTAAGGAATGAAATGAGGGGAAAAACATTGGATTTGCATGAATACTAAAGATTTGAAGGAAATAGAGCAATATGGGGATTCTGTAATTTCGGTCCAAGTAATTTAGTTTTACTTAATTATTGGTTTGAGCATGCTAAAATAGACTCTTCAAGGAGTCCATAGCCGTTGGAATTATCAAATTCGAATATGTATAGTAGAAGATATGAATTTTTAAAGTTTAGCTATTTTGTTAAGATTTCAAAAAATTTTATAGATGATAGTTAAATTTGATGTTGGATGATGAAAAGTGTAGAAAAATTGGATTTTAGGGTTTTAAACTTTAAAGGGGTTTAAATTGTTGTTAGTTTTGGTTTAGGTAATTCCTTAGAATTTCTTAGAATGTTACTAAGTGAATTTCCCTATATGTGCTTGCTGAACGAGCAAGTAATTAGTGTACTCGGAGTAAACCAATACGTGCAGAGAAATCAGGTAAGTAGAGGAACATGTGTTTTGTTACCTTCAGGCCTACACCATGGAACAATATAGATGTTTGTTTGTTTGGTTGTTTGTTTTGGTTTGAGCATTGTATTGTCATGTATTGCATAATGTTTTCAAACTACGAAATATGAGTATGAAACATAAGAAGATAAAAAGACAATCGCCTCATCAGGAATTAGTGCTCGTGTGTAGCACCCTTAAAAGATTTCTACGAGAGATGCTATGCTAAAAATACGTATTGTGTCCTGAATATGAATGCCTCGATATGTTCATGCTAAAAGACATACTGAGGGTTCTATGATCGATGTGGGAGGAGATCAGGTATGGCCGTCCAGGATTGTGTTGGGATGTGTGCCTCTGATCTTGCTTTGTGGATCAAGGTATTGTCGTCCAGGATTGTGTTAGGACGTGTGCCTAGTTGATTCGCGTGTAAAAGTGAAAGAGTAATGCAAAGAAAATGAAACGAAAACAACTGAGTGAGTAGAAATCGCATTTAGGGGTTGAGTTGAGCATGCATTGTTTTGAATTGCATTATTCCCTACTTGCTAAGCATTAGGCTTACATTTTGTGTTCTATGGTGTAGGTGACGACGTGATTGCAGGTAAGCTAGATAAGAGAGGCCAGGACTAGGGAGCAGTCGGCGGCGCACTGGGCATGCCGGTGTAGGTATTTATCGGGGTGTCTCGACCATGGGCTTATGGGAGCTTTGGTATTGGATATTTTGTTGGGATTTGGTTTGTGTAAATAATGGGGAGTTTATAACTCTTTTGGTTGGTTGGAGTTTGTTGTATAAATTTTATTTCCAGGGTTTTGGTTTTCAAAACATTAAAGGTTATGATGCTCAACTTTTATTAGCAAAACATTTTGTTTTTATGAATTTTCACGTTTTCGCTGACGTTTTATAGTCAGGTTTTGGGGATTTTCACGTGTCGGGATGTATAAAATGTCGGGAAGAGGTTTGGGTAGGTTTTAGGTGAATTGGAGGTGTAAAAGATGAGGAAAATAAAGGAAAGTGGAATAGGGTTGATTTGGTGTGCTGTTGGCCGAGATGAGGCGCGCAGGCCAGAACAGGCGCGCTCTGGCACTGGGCTGGGCGCACGCAACACTCAGCACCGATCGATCGGCAATTGTTACTATTGCCCGATTGGCAACCCAAGAGGTTGCCGATCGATCAGCACATTTTGCCGATCGATCGGCATCTCCTGCACGCAAGGTGCGCACGCTGCGTGCTATTGTGCGCACGCTGCACGCCGCGGGTGTGCACGCACGGTGCCCATTCGTGCCAACTTGGGGTTTTTAAAATTTTCTTATTTCAAATATGTTTTGACCCGACCTTTTCCGACACATTTTGCATGTATTTTACACACGTTTTTCAACCATTTTTTAGGGTTAGAAAAATACAAAAATCGAGTCAAAATTTTATCAAAAATTATTTTAAACTTTGTTTTAAACGTGAGAAGGTTGAGCAAAGTAGCGCACCGAGCCGGGGTGGGTTTGGGGGCATTACACAAGTAGGGAATAATAAATTTAAAAACAATGCATACTCAACCCCTAACACATAGAGTTTTTACACGCTCTGTTGTTCTCATTTTGTTTTTGTTTCATTAATCTTTCACTTAACCGTGTGGATCAAGTAGGCACCCATCCTATAACCATCTAGGACGGCAACACCTTGACCAGCAGAGCAAGATCGGAGGCACACATCCGGATTTCGCCCATTGGACGGCCATACACGATCTCCTCCCACATCGATCGTAGAACCCTCTAGTGCTTTCTCTTGCACGTTAGCGACGAGGCATTCATACTCACGACATCTTACGTATTTTCAGCGGTGCATCTCTGGTAGAGACCCTCTCGAGGTGCTACACCCCAGCACTAAGTAACGACCCAATCCCTACGTTGGGCCCGATTGTGCGGTGTCCCACACCGCCACGTGACTACGATCCACAAGATATGTTGGGCCCGATTGCACCACATGTACATCTCTCAATGAGGCAGCTCTACTCGAGACCACGTTGCAAATCTTCTTATCTTTTTACGTTTCGTGCTCACATTTGAAAACATGATAAAACCTCATTTTTCGTAGCTCAAAAACCATGATGCATGCCCACACAAATGCTCAACCACAACACAACACAACACAGCTCAACAAATAAACAATAAAACAACCCTACCGTTCAATGGTGTAGGCCTAAAGGCAAAAGACAAACATCCTCTAGTTACCTGGATCTCCGTAACGTACTTACTCTCATTGGCATTGTCAATTGCTCATTCGTTAACCTAGCAAATTCATGAAATTTACTTAGAAACCATAAAAGAAATTTAAGGGATACATACTCAAATCCTAGCAACAAACTAATCCAATTTTAAAGCATTACACCAAAATCCCGAAATCCACCCCCCCCCCCCCCCCCCCCCTTTCTTCACTGTCCAAACTTCAATCGGTCATAACTTACTCGTTTTTCATCAGATTTGAACGATCCTACCCATTCCGTAAACCTCTACATGACTACCATCCAATGCCATAATTTATTTTACTAACCAAACAACATGACCGATCAGGTTCCACAAAAACAGAACCAGCGACACTTTGTTCCAAAACTGATTTTCAGACAAAATCAACCAAATCTCTAATCTATCTATACTATTAACCTAAACCACCCTATCTAAGGTCTAAACCACCAAATATCAAGAAAAACTCATCAAGGAAAGGGGATTTTCGGAATACCCCATTAGGGTTTCCCAAACTCCACCAAAACCCACCTAAAAACACAGTACAATTGTATAAAATCACCAAGGTATGCATAAATCACCAAAACCCATCAAAACTAACCTTAATCTTTGATGAAATTTTAAGAAAGGAGGAAGGGGAAGCTATCCCATGGCTGTCACAAAGGGGGAGGAAGGAGAAGACAGTGAAACTTGTCTTTTACTCCTTCACCTTCTACTTTTTTAAACTCCAATTTTTCCTTTCTAAAATTTTACCACCAAACAAATGTTATTTATAAAACCAACCGTATCTGTAACAACCCCCCCACACCCCAAGCCAGGGCAAGTTGTGCGATCCTCCCACGCGGGCCAGAACCGCCACGTGGCAGCCGCTCAGTGGTACTCCTCACTTGTAGCCCTTGGATCATGTCCTGGAGGTCAGGGGTTCGAGTTGGGGGGAAGGCAAAAACTCCCTTTCCAGGGGGGAGAAGATTGTGAGTACACGTGGTGGGCCTGTGTGGCTGCCACGTGGCGGTTCTTGCCCGCGTGGGAGGATCGCACAACTTGCCCTGGCCTGAGGTGCGGGGCGAGGCCCGGCACAAAAGGTGTGGGGGGGTTGTTACAAAAGGAATGGGTTTCAAGACATTTTGTCTGTATCTAAATCCGAAGTTTATTATGTCATCTCGAAGGACAATAGCACGAGATATTCAAGGGATATTTCAAAAAGAAAAACAAAAGTTGAAGGAGTGTTTTTTTTCAACATCACAGAGAGTGTGTTTGACCACTGACACGTGGACTTCTATCCAGAATTTGAACTACATGGTGTTGACATGCCATTTCATTGATCAAAACTGGCATGTGCAAAAAAAAAATCTTGAATTTTTGTCTGATACCGAACCATAAGGGTGAGACCATTGGTATGGAAGTTGAAAATTGTTTGCTAAAGTGAGAGCTTGAAAATGTTACCACCATCACCGTTGACAATGCGTCTTCCAACGACGTCTCAAAGATTTTCCGCTGCAAGTTTTTGTGTTTTTAGCAAACGTTCAAATTTGACTTTCGAGCGAAGTTTTAAATTTGGTCTGAAATTTCTTAGTTATGTCCGGGTTATGAGTAACGAACCGGGTTTATAAAACTCGGGACGTTACAGTATGGTATCATAGACATTCAGTTAAACCGTTCAAAAGATTACTCATCAGTGCCAATCGTTGCATGGGAGTACTCCAACAACTGTAAGTGTTTATGTTAGCTTTAGCTATAAGATGTTTATAAGAGTAGTTAACCCTGTGCAGGAATTTAGTATTATGTCCAGACGCCCAGGGAGACCTAGAGTACCAAGAGAAATACCGAATGTGAGAGGTGAAGAGGAGCCTAGTGTGATTAGGCAGCTGACAGATTTAGTGCGTCAGCAAACTGATTTAGTGCGCCAACAGTCCGATCAGTTGGGTGTGTTGTTGAACTGAGATGTACAAGGAAGTGCTAACTCGAGTTCTAGCGGTGAGCACTCTGGAGACAGATTTCGGAGACTTCAGCCGCCCACATTTGATGGGAAATCAACTAATCCCACTGTTGCTGAAGAGTGGCTCAGAAAGGTTGAGAGTATGTTTAGGTACGCCAATATCGAGGAAGGAGACAAGGTCACTCTAGCAACATTCCATCTGGCTGGCGAAGCTCAACTCTGGTGGGAGTCGATGGAAACCGCCGCTGATGCCCTGGCTATGTCTTGGACACAATTCAGAGAAGTTTTCTATGAGAAGTATTTCAACAGCACTGTCCAAGCCGCTAAGAAAGTTGAATTTTTGAGCAGTGGTTGAGTACAACAGACAATTCGAGTCCCTGTCAAGATTTGCCGGACATCTCGTCCATAGGAATGAAGATAAAGTGTTTCAGTTTATGAATGGACTAAAGCTAGAGATTTTCAGAGGAGTCAAGTTTACTGGCATCAAAGGCTTGTCCTTCAGCGAGGTTGTGTCCACTGCGTTGGAAGTGGAGGGTGCGGAAATGAACTGTACTAGAGCAAGAGAAACCCCACGGAAGTTTATCCAACCACATCAACAGAGTGGAACAAAAAGGCCTAGTAAAAGCCAGAACAATCAAGGAACGGGAAAGAAGGTACAGGACACCAAGAAGTATCTCCAGTGCCCGAAGTGTTTGAAAAGTCACCTGGGTAAATGTAGGTTCGGATCAGAAAAGTGTTTCAACTGTGAAGAGGTTGGACACTCGTTTAAGGATTGCCCAAAGCCCAGGATCATTCGATGTTTCCATTGTAACAAAGTCGGCCATATCAACAGGGACTGCCCAGCCTTGAAGAGTGGCCCTGCCAAAGTAAAGCCAAGGATATTCTCCATGATGGAGACGGGCGATGATGAACAGCCTGCCGGGGTGTCAGGTACCATATTGATCAACTATATCCCTGTTTTTACTTCAGTAGATTCAGGTGCAACACATTCCTTTATAGCCTCTACATTTGCTGATAAACTAGATGTACAGTTTACCCCCACTGAGCATGTGTTTAACGTAGCATTACCCTCTGGTGAGCGCATGTACTCTAACCAAGTGATACTGGATAGTGTTGTATTAGTGGGAAACATGAATCTGCCCTGCTGATCTCATTATTATGGATATAACGAGATTTAATGTAATCCTAGGAATAGATTGGTTGTTCAAACATTATGCCACGATCGACTGTAGGACTGGAGTAGTTAGTTTTCAGCCCCCTGGTGGTTTGAAACATACCTTCCAAGCTCTAAAGAAGAGTAAGGAAATGTCTGTGATGACTTCTATAATTTGTAGACCCTCTCCATGCAGAGAGTACTTAAGCTTCTTGGTATGTGTTTTGGATACACAACTAGTAGGGAAAGTAACTCCCCAAAATGTTTTAGTCGTCCTTAAGATTTATTGGACTATTTCTTTGGTTGAAGGATTTTAGCAATTCCGCCTTACTAGTTGTTGGATTCGACTACTTTGGAAAATTTCATTCCATCTTTGAGCAAACGCCCTCCTAAGTAGCCCTCCGATTCAACTTTTCCACCCTTACCAAAGAAAATTTTAGTAAGACCATCCATCCTCCATGCCACCTAGAAATTCTAACGAAAGAACATATCCTCCTTGCCTTCAAACTCAAACCTATCAAAAGTAATAAACAAACTCATAGACGAGAAATTGTTGGAGTCATCCTTGAGAAGAAGTCAACCAACGGATTTGAGGTCAAATCCTCAAATCACCCGGAGAGGATGACATGCCTCGGAATGCCTATTAAAAGAAACTTAGTAAAATCCTGTGCCTTATCTAAATTCTCCACTTATTACGTGTTTTTATTTTTGTAGGAAAAATTTATGAGGAAGGATTGCATATGGATCGCTTGGAGGAGTCATCACTTAGCCCAATGGGAATTTGTCTTCCCGGGCCCTATTTTTGTAATTTTTATTTTTTGAACTTATTTGGCATACATTCGCCTTTATTGTAAGGATTTTATAATTACATTTCATGCATTAGATTGTGTGGTTAGGGTTAGATGTATGTTGGTGGATTATGGGTTGAAGAATTTCAACTCAAATATTCAAGGAAAAAGTCTACAACAAATGGAGCCCAAAGGAATCTATGGCCCAAAGAAGAGCCCACATTTAAAGGTATGATTTTGCAAGTACAAGAGTTAGTGGCAACATGGATTGATGATGTGGCAAGATTCCCTCCATTGATCCCTTTAGGAATGACATTCATCTCCTCCCTAGGATGTGTGCTTGTTTGCTTTGATCTTGGTCATCCATCTTTTTTTATCCAAGGGCCACCATTCATTCTGTAATACCCGGCTTTTCGGGATATTCATATTTTAATATAAATGGCATTTTTGTAAATATGTCAAATCAAGCCCGTTTTACAAACAGAAGGTTTCGTTGGGGTCCTAATTATTAATAGGAATTTTAAGGAATTTACAAGAATTTTCGGAGCAATAACGCTTAATTCCGAGTAATTACGCTTCTCGTAATATAAAGGATGTTTTAGTAAAAATAGTAAACGAGGTCCGATTTGTGAACAGACAGTTTTATTGGGACCCTAACAATAAGTTGGACTTAATGGTGAAAGAAGGAGATTTGGTGAAACCGAATAACTAGTTAATTAACGAAACAAAGGACGAAAATCAAAGTAGGGGCAAAATGGTAATTTGCCAAAGTAATTTTATAAAATAACAGAAACACTCTTTCTCCCTCACTTTCTCTCCTCCTCACGAAAACCAGAGGGCTCTGGTTTCCCTCTCCCGCGGCGATCCCTCACGCCGGCGACGAGCTCTCCTCCGATCGATCCTCATTCTTCACATTTTCTCCTCCGATCAACGTCCTAGGTAAGATTCTATAGCTTTCGGACGTTAGTTTTCAGTTTTACCGAAGTTATACGGTTGGGGTTTTCGTTTAGGGTTTCGTTAAAAACGCGATTTAAGGTTCGAGATTAATAGGTTTATCTAGTTTATGGATATAAAGGATGTATTAAGCGATATTGGACGAAGTTAAACTAATTTGTAAGAAATGTTAAATTTAATGAATTTCGGGTTTTTGGAAAAAGCTCGTTATTGGATGTTTTGTAGAATCGAGTGCGAATTGGTTATTAGAATGCCTCGATTAATTAAGTTATAACTTTAGAAGAATTTCCTTAGTTAAGGACTTCGTTAATTTTGGACGTTAACGGTTCAATCGCATTTTAATAATAATTGTTGTGAATTGCCTTAGGTGCACCTCGCTCGTGGACGGAGCAAGCATTTCAACAGACGTCAGGTAAGTCTCCGCGACTTGTTTGGCCGATTGGCCTACACCATATGATCTTCTGTTGTTCGAGGAAATTGGAGATTATAGATTGAGTTGGGTAAATAGGTTGGGTGGTTAGTTTTAGTTAAGTGTTATATGTCCATGTTCATTGTTTGTATGTTTTAATTATGTTTACAGTATTGCACATGTTCACGCATCATGTTTCTGAAAAGCACGAAAAAGGAATTTCTATGCATATTTTCATGAAAAGGAAAAGGTTAATGAAAAGATATAAATGTATGTAATCTGGTCAAGGAGGTGGCGGTGGTTCAGACATGGCTGCTTGGGGAGCATGTTTTCCCCCCGGTTAGATACGAGGGGCTATCCAACCGTGGGATGTGCCGCTCCTATCTAGCGAGAGTGAGGCCACGGTGACATCTCTGTAATGTAATGTAATGTAATGAAATGAATAGCGAAAAGGTAGGACGCATGTTTTACAAACTGCATGCATGGCATTCACTTGCATTCACGTAGACTTACTGAGCCTTAAGCTCACGACTTATGTTTATGGTGTAGGTGACCTCTACACTGGTGAGGATGAGATCCCTCCACCCGAGGCATGATTGGTTGAAGAATGATGACTCGTGGGAGTGTGTTGGGCAGTCAGTGCGCGTTTTGACCCGTGGGGATGTCTGCGTAAGTATTTTGGGGGATTTAACAAATGTATAGATGAACATGTTTTGATCTGGCTAGAAGTTAGATTTATGTTGAGGTTTTAAACGTTTTTGGAAATCTGTGGAAATCTGTTTATAAGCCGTGTTTCTATAGTTTTTACTGGAACTGCTTGGAATTTAAAACAGGAGGATTAGACGATTTTTAAACGTATCCATGCAGTTCATTTTTACGAAAGTTTAATGTATGTTTAGGTTGTTACATTTTAGATTACAGAGGGCATTTTTATGAAGTGTTTCGCTCTCTGGATTGCTCTCTGGAATCACGTATTCCAGAGAGTATTTGTGTTAAAAGAGAAGAGAAGAAATAAGAAGAAGGGTGGAGCGATCGGGCGCTGCGCAAGGAGCACCTGCAGCGATTGTGCGCTGCAATTGCAGCGACTGATCGCTGCAAATTGCAGCGATCGTGCGCTGCCATTGCAGCGATCGTGCGCTGCAATGTGCAGCGACTGGTCGCTACAACATGCAGCGACTGGTCGCTGCTTCTGTTTTGGCATAACACTAATTTCACGCACTGTTCACTGCACTGTTCACTGTTACTGTTCACTGTTACTGTTCACGGACACTGTTCACCGAAAATAAAAAATAATAATAATAAACTTAAAAATAATTTTTTTTAATGGTTTTATTTAATTGTTTTAATTGTTAAATGTTTATTTAAATTGATTTGTGTTTTGTTTTATTATAAAATAGATTACGGTTTATTGGGATAAAAAAAAAATAGTACGGGAAATTGGGTACAGTATTAGGGGTGTTACACATTCATCCTTATGGAAACCCTAATCCACCTTAGGATTTCTATAAATTCATGGCATTGGTGCATGTATGACAATTTTTGGCTCATTTATGAAATTTCTATTTCTCTCTTCTAAGGTGGGTAACCTTTAGAGTTTTTCCTTGGTTCTTTGAACCAAGTGGAGTAGCCCTCCATTACTAACCTAGCTTGGGTTGCTAGGATAGCTCTTAGCTATTCCCTCACCTTTTCCATTGGGATTAGGATTGAGGACGAAAATCCTGGCATACGGTGGTCGTTTTCCTCCCAGAAAACGTTTATCCGAGAGCTTAACCCGTAAGATCGCTCTACAGATCCGCCAAGGGTATTCTTTATTTTATTGTCTTCACATTCACCCACATTTACTCTCTAAATTTCGGCCACACAAATCACATTTATTTTATTGCATTGTTATTTCCTTCATTCCATTACTTCTTCTTCCACTTTTCTCTTCATTTTCTTTTATTTTTTTTTTTTCATGCTTCATGCCATCATCTAACATCTAACTCTCAGCCATTGCATCATCTAGCATTAATTTAGTTTCTTGCACTTTATTTCTATTATTTTCTTCTCTTTATTTAAGTTTACACAACATTAGTCACCCAAGCACTTCTTGAATATTTGTGGGTTTGAACACGGATCCTTTTCCTAAGGGATTTTGTGTCATTATCTTGAGTGAATTTAGCTTAAAGTTGATAAATTTTTGAAGTTTGGTTGCAATTGTGGTATTAGAACATTTATTGAAAATCCAATTTCTAGAGTAGTTTACTAAGTGTTTGTTGAAATTCCTAAGTTGTTTTTATGACTTCAAAATCTAAATACTAAGTGTTGAGCATGTTGTCTTTTGAATATTGTCTTAGTTAGGGATCATTCCTAAGTGCCTAAAATTCATCTAAGACACTAATTAGATAATCACCTCACTAATTTAAGATAAAACAACTTAGACAAGAATTAAAATTTAAAATTTGGTAAACTTACAATTTGAATTTAAATTAAATACCTCATGACTAATAGAAGTGGATTTGCACAAGACACATCACACCAACAATAACCTAACCGGGTTAGGGACACTCCTCCTCCCGAACATACACGACACGAGAGTGAATCTAGCATGAAGGTGGCATGCAAGGTCAACTCAATGCCTTAACGGCTTGGTTGGTACCCTCACCCAACAAATCAAGGACGTTTCCCTTGAGATGACCCAATTTAGAGAACACATGACAAACAATCCCCGAAGAGAATCCCATGAACGAGATCCTTCACGAGAGACCTCTTCTAGGATTAGATCCGAATGTCTTAGACACCGAACCCCTATTCAAGAACCCTTAGAGGAAGAAGAATGGGTCGGGCCCCAAAGAAGGAGACACCGTTATTATAACTCGGAGGATGAAGATTGGGAGGGAGATGATGAAGAGAAATATCGCCCGAATCATCGTAGGGACAACGATGACCTCCATAACGTTAAGATTACAATTCCCCCTTTCAATGGAACGTGTGACAGACACATCTTTTTGGATTGGGTTGATAAGGTCGAGAGAGTTTTTGATTGTCACGATTACTCCAAAAGAGTAAAAACCCAACTTACCTCCTTAGAACACACGGGCCACGCTGCACTATGGTGGTCCAACCTTAGAGCCCAAAGAATGCGATCCATAGGATACCTCGTCTCCACATGGAACTCCATGAAAGAATTAATGCAAAAGAGGTTCGTCCCCCGGCACTACCGACACGAGCTTTTCCACCAACTCCATAACCTTAGACAAGATAACCTCACTGTTGATGTAACGAACCTTAATTAAACCCTTATACTATTCCTAAAAAAATCCCATGAAATTTAAACTTTTATTCGTATTTTGATCATGCATGCATAAGGGTGCTCAACCCCGTTCAGCAGAAGACTATTCATGTGTGAAAATTTCCTCTAGAGTTCTATCACTTAATTTCTCTCGGAATAAATAATCACTTAGTTCTTCTTGGGTTTCATCAATTTAAGTAGTGGAGGAGGATGTTTCTCTCTATAGGATTTGGATGACGGTAATAGAAGGAAATACCTCACAGGTTTCATCAATTTAAACAGTGGGGAGGATATTTCTCTCTATCGGGTTTGGACGACAAAAAGCTTAGGAGGCATGGATGACAAAAACTATAGGCAGTGTGGACGACTAGAAACAGTAGTCAGCGTGGACGACTGAAAACTGTAGGGAGTGTGGACGATTGAAAACTGTAGTCAGCGTGGACGACTGAAAACTATAGGCAGTGTGGACGACTGAAAACTGTAGTCAGTGTGGACGACTGACTTTCTCTGACAAAATGCTTAACTAAACTTTATCGTCCACAGACTTACTTAGATTTTTCGTCCACAGACCACGTGATTTTGTTGTCCATAATCCACGTGACTTTATTGTCCACGGCTACATAAACCCATCGTCCACAGACTAACGTCCATAGACTACTTAGACTTTTCGTCCACAGACTTTGGACGATGACTGTGATGACCCTAACACTGTACCCATTTTTCCCGTAATATATATATTTTTTATAACCTAAGTAATCCTATAACGTAAAGGCGGAAACTTAAAACGTTAATAGAATTAAAAACCAATGTAGCGGAATTCAAAACGGAAACCAAAATTTGTAAAACATTCGAATCTATTTTTTTTTTAAAACCACGAATAAAGCTTTAAAACAATTAAAAGAAAACCTTAAAACATTAATTAAAAACAGAGGGGAAGCATTCGGCAGAGAACAGGGGTAGAAACGGGCAATTGCCCTAAAAATGAAAAGGCGATCGATCGCCCATTGGCGATCACTGGTTTTGCCAGCGATCGCCTGGGTGAAGCGACCACAGATCGCGGCGACAACATGAGGGGCGATCGATCGCCCATTTCGGGCGATTCGCCCAGCGATCGCCTTAACAGGCGATTGCTTAACACAAGGGGCGATCGATCGCCCGTTTGGGGCGATCGATCGCCAATCGCTCGGGAAATTTCTTTCCAGAGCGCTCGGCTTCCTCCCTCTTCTTTCCTGTTTCTTTTCCTTCTACTACCTTCTTTTCTTTCTCTTCATGCATATCAATACACTTCATAATTCCTTTAACCAAATTTTACCTACACCTCAACCATACCTTACACTATAAATTCACTCAAAATTTCATCCAAACAACGACTCAAGGCACATTTAAAAACATAGCCTAGTTTTATAAAAACAAACCGCGTGGATATGTTTAAAAACCGAACATTTTCCTAATACCAAACGTTTACAAAATACATTTCCAAAACGTTTTAAAAACAAACTCAAAACAAAACCTATCCACTATTCAGAACCAAACACCCTAAAATGTGTCAAACTATACAGGTTTCAATCCAAAATAGCCCAAAATACCTACATACGTCCCCACGGGTCATGAACGCCTCGACTGTGCCAGCACACTCCCGCGATCATTCTTCGTCAACTGAACTCAGGCTTCTGGAGGAGGAACATCGTCCTCACCTGTCTCGTAATCACCTACACCATACAGACACACTATGAGATAAAAATCTCAGCAAGTTTCGTAAATGCAATGCATGCTGTGCGTATGAGTTTCAGAAATCATGCACCATTTTCTTATCATTACGTCGCAGACAGAATGTCACCGAGGTCTCAGCCTATTAGATGGAGAGGACACATCCTGCGGTCGGACTTCCCTCTTCACCTAACGGGGGGGGGGGGGGGGTTAGGGTTACACGCTCGCACCCATAACTGTGATGACCCGGATGTCTAAGTATGGTACGATGGCTGCACGAACCAGAACCCGGATGGCGGTACGTCCGCGCGGGCGAACCGAAAGGTAACGGTCGTAAACAAGGGGGTCGTCACAATCCCACATCGCTTGGGGAAGTATGTGGAAATGAAACATATGTAAAGAGACCCTCCCAACATAGCAAGATGCGTTTTGGAGCACGATTGGCGACGGATCCCATAAGAACTCCGAAGTTAAAAGTGCTTCGGCGAGAGCAATTCCAGGTTGGGTGACCTTCCGGGAAGTTCTCGCCAAACAAAGCCGTGAGGGGAGGATATTGTGCTACGGCCCAATCCCCAGAGCGGACAATATCTTGCTGGGAAACGGGGTCGTTACAAATGGTATCAGAGCCTGTACCCAACCGGAAATGTGGCCAACGAGGACGTTGGGCCCCCGAGGGGGGGTGATTGTGATGACCCGGATGTCTAAGTATGGTACGATGGCTGCACGAACCAGAACCCGGATGGCGGTACGTCCGCGCGGGCGAACCGAAAGGTAACGGGTCGTAAAAAGGGGGTCGTCACAATCCCACATCGCTTGGGGAAGTATGTGGAAATGAAACATATGTAAAGAGACCCTCCCAACATAGCAAGATGCGTTTTGGAGCACGATTGGCGACGGATCCCATAAGAACTCCGAAGTTAAAAGTGCTTCGGCGAGAGCAATTCCAGGTTGGGTGACCTTCCGGGAAGTTCTCGCCAAACAAAGCCGTGAGGGGAGGATATTGTGCTACGGCCCAATCCCCAGAGCGGACAATATCTTGCTGGGAAACGGGGTCGTTACAAATGATATCAGAGCCTATACCCAACCGGAAATGTGGCCAACGAGGACGTTGGGCCCCCGAGGGGGGGTGATTGTGATGACCCGGATGTCTAAGTATGGTACGATGGCTGCACGAACCGGAACCCGGATGGCGGTACGTCCGCGCGGGCGAACCGGAAGGTAACGGGTCGTAAAAAGGGGGTCGTCACAATCCCACATCGCTTGGGGAAGTATGTGGAAATGAAACATATGTAAAGAGACCCTCCCAACATAGCAAGACGCGTTTTGGAGCACGATTGGCGACGGATCCCATAAGAACTCCGAAGTTAAAAGTGATTCGGCGAGAGCAATTCCAGGTTGGGTGACCTTCCGGGAAGTTCTCGCCAAACAAAGCCGTGAGGGGAGGATATTGTGCTACGGCCCAATCCCCAGAGCGGACAATATCTTGCTGGGAAACGGGGTCGTTACAAATGGTATCAGAGCCTGTACCCAACCGGAAATGTGGCCAACGAGGACGTTGGGCCCCCGAGGGGGGGTGATTGTGATGAGCCGGATGTCTAAGTATGGTACGATGGCTGCACGAACCGGAACCCGGATGGCGGTACGTCCGCGCGGGCGAACCGGAAGGTAACGGGTCGTAAAAAGGGGGTCGTCACAATCCCACATCGCTTGGGGAAGTATGTGGAAATGAAACATATGTAAAGAGACCCTCCCAACATAGCAAGACGCGTTTTGGAGCACGATTGGCGACGGATCCCATAAGAACTCCGAAGTTAAAAGTGCTTCGGCGAGAGCAATTCCAGGTTGGGTGACCTTCCGGGAAGTTCTCGCCAAACAAAGCCGTGAGGGGAGGGTATTGTGCTACGGCCCATTCCCCAGAGCGGACAATATCTTGCTGGGAAACGGGGTCGTTACAATAACAGCCGTGCCTGAGCCCCACCTCGCGTAACCAGATACAGATTACATTGATTCATTACGTTTATTCATTTCATTTTCATAAACACGTGAAGAAATCCGTTTTCGTGCTATTTTAAAAATACGTGATGCATGAACAGTTATAGACATAAAATAAACAAACATCATACATACCATCAAGACTATAAAAATCATAACCTATAAAAGACTATAAAAAGCATAACCTATAAAAGAACTAACCCTATCTACCCGACCAAAGCATATAAACAAACAACTCTTCAGAGATCCTCGACGCGACATCGACATACGGTGTAGGCCACTCGACCAAGTAAGTCACGAGAACTTACCTCGTCTGCGCTGAACTTCAAGTTCCGTCCACGAGCGTTGTTCGTCTGAGACAAAACACAACAATTGTCGTTAAACGAGTTTTAAACCTTTATACGTCCAAATTTTACGAAATCTTAATTAAGGAAATTTTCCTAAAGTTCTAACTCAACTCTTCGAGACATTTTATCGAGCAATTTGTGCTCATGAATTTCCAAAACTCCATTAATGGAGATTCTCAAACCTAAAAATCTAGCTTTTCAACCTAAACACCGAATACACTCTAGATTTCATCCAATAACGTTTAATACATTCAATATACTCACTAATACGTCAAACCTATCAATTTCTAACTTTAAACTACGATTTTCACAAAACCTAAACGAAACCCTAACCTCTAAACTCCTTGAAAACTGAACTATAACGCTCCAAAAGCATAGAACCATACCTAGGGTTGCGAGAGGAGGAGAAAACGTGAAGAACGGAGGACAAACGGAGGAGGAACGAACGTCAGAAATGGGGAATCGCCGTGAAGCTTCGTCGGAGGAAGGACATCGCAGGGGAGAGGAGAAAAAATGGCGTGGAGAAGAAGAAAGACATGTGTTTTAATTGAAATTTTTGACTTTGCAAATTACCATTTTGCCCTTCCTTTGATTTTCTATTTGTTTCGTCCTTCGTTTCTTTAATTAACAAACGATTCGGTTTCTCCAAATTTTCTTACTTTGCCAATAACTTCAACTTACTACCAGGGTTTTATTAAAACTGTCCGTTCGTAATTCGAACCTCATTTACTATTTTTACTAAAGTATCTTTTATATTACGATAAACGCAATTCTCGTAAAATTAGCATTAAACCCCTAAAATTTCCAAAATTTTCTTAAAATCCTTATTATTTATTAGGATCGTAATAACACTTTCTTTTTGCAAAATGGACTTGATTTGACATAATTATAAAAATGTCATTATATTATTAATTTACAAAATCCAGTAAATCCGGGTGTTACATTCCATCCACCTTATTTAAAATTTTGTCCTCAAAATTTGATTATACAAACAACTCGGGATACCTAGCCATCATATCTTGCTGTCGCTCCCAAGTCGCTTCCTCAACCTCGTGGTTCCGCCATAGGACTTTAACTAGCAGAATCTCTTTGTTGCGCAAAACCTTGATGGAAGACTCCAAAATACGTATCGGCTTCTCCTCATACGTCAAGGTAGGCTGTACCTCGATGTCTCTCGCCTCTACGATATGCGATGGATCGCGCAAACACTTCCGAAGTATAGATACGTGAAACACGTCGTGGATGCCTTCCATTGAAGCCGGAAGCTGTAGTCGATAAGCCATCTTCCCGACCTTCTTCAAAATAAGAAAGGGCCTCACATAATGAGGGTTTAACTTGCCATTCCTTCCGAATCTCGTAACGCCTTTAAATGGAGAAAATTTCAAGTAAACCTCATCACCTTCTTCGAATTCCAGTTCCCTCCGTCTCGTGTCAGCATAGCTCTTCTGTCGACTCTGAGCTATCTCGATACGCTATCTAATAATGTCAATCTCTTCTGCCGTTTGCTGTAGGATCTCGGGACCAACAATACTGGCTTCACCAACCTCATCCCAATACAGCGGAGATCTACTCTTTCGACCATATAAAGCTTCGTACGGAGCCATACCGATGGTAGCCTGGAAGCTGTTGTTATAAGAGAACTCGATCAGTGGCAAATACCTGCTCCACGATCCTTGAAATTCCAACACACAAGCTCTGAGCATATCCTCCAGAGTCTGATTCGTCCTCTCTGTCTGACCATCAGTCTAAGGATGAAATGCTGTGCTGAAATTCAGTTGAGTCCCCATAGCTTTGTGCAGACTCTTCTAGAATTTCGATGTAAACCTCGGATCTCGATCTGAGACAATCAAAACTAATACACCGTGCAATCTAACAACCTCCTGCACATAAAGCTCGGCTAGCTGGTTCATCGAAGATGTCATCTTCACAGATAAGAAGTGAGCCGACTTTGTCAATCGGTCCACGATCACCCAGACGCCATCATGGCCCTTCGTCGTCCTCGGGAGCCCCACAATAAAATCCATGGAGATCTGTTCACATTTCCACTCCGGAATAGGCAGTGGCTATAGTGTTCCGGCCGGCCTCTGGTGTTCTGCTTTCACCTGTTGATAAACTAAACAGGTTTCGACATATTTGGCGACCTCTCTCTTCATGTTTGGCCACCAGAAGTGTTGTTTCAAATCCCGGTACATCTTGGTACTTCCCAGGTGCACAGAATAAGCTGAAGAATGTGCCTCAGCCAATATCTCCTTCTTTAGCTCCTCATCATTAGGCACGTACTACCTATTCCTAAATTTTAGAATACCATCCTCTGATAAATGGAAATCCGACGAATCCTCGGATGTCAAGCCCAAACAAAACTCCTCGCACTCCCTATCATTCTCCTGAGCTTCACGGATCTTATCCAGAATAGTCGGCCTGAGAGAAATGTTGGTGAGCATACTGGACAACTCTGCCACTATCTCCACATCGAACCTCTCAATCTCAGACCATAATGTAACCGACATCATTGCAAGTGAAGGTTGACTCGCAGAAGGAATTCGGCTTAAAGCATCAGCAACTTTATTCGCTTTTCTTGGATGGTACTTTATCTCAAACTCATAGTCTTTGACGAACTCGAGCCACCTTTTCTGCCGCATATTAAGTTCCTTCTGTGTAAATAAGTACTTCAAGCTTTTGTGGTCAGAAAATATCTCGCACTGCTGCCCATATAAATAATGTCTCCAAATCTTCAGTGCGAAGACCACGGCTGCTAACTCCAGATCATGCGTAGGATAATTCTGCTCATACGGCTTCAGCTGTCTAGAAGCATAAGCAATCACCCTACCTTCCTGCATAAGCACGTATCCAAGTCCAACTCCGAACGCATCACAATATATACTGAATTTATCACCTTCAACAGGCAATATCAACACTGGAGCTGTGGTCAATCTCTGCTTTAACTCCATAAAACTGTCATCACAAGCAGCCGACCATACAAATTTCTCGTTCTTCCGAGTCAAGCGTGAAAGAGGAACTGCAATCTTCGAGAATCCCTCTATAAACTTCCGATAATAGCCAGCTAATCTGAGAAATCCACGTACTTCACGCATGTTTTTAGGCTGTGGCCAGTCTCTGACCACCTAAATTTTGCTCGGATCCACAGAAACCCCTTCTTCTGATATAATATGGCTGAGAAAACTGACCTTATCCAGCCAAAACTCGCACTTAGAGAACTTCGGATACAACTGGTGCTGGCATAGAATCCTCGGAACTATTCTCAAGTGCTCCTCATGTTCTTCCTTCGTCTTTGAATAGATTAAAATGTCGTCGATGAAAACAACAACGAACTGGTCCAAGTACTCCTTGAAGACTCGGTTCATCAAGTCCATAAACGCTGCAGGGGCATTAGTAAGTCCAAATGACATGACAAGGAACTCATAATGCCCATACCTCGTTCGGAATGCCGTCTTCTGAATGTCTTCCTTCCGTACCTTCAACTGATAGTAACCCGAGCGTAGGTCAATCCTGGAAAACACTCGGGCACCCTGTAGTTGATCAAACAAGTCATCTATCTAGGGCAGTGGGTACTTATTCTTCACTGTAAGCTTATTCAGCTCTCTGTAGTCCACGCACATCCTAAGGCTCCCATCTTTCTTCTTGACGAATAGAACAGGCGCACCCCATGGTGAAAAACTGGGTCGTATGAAACCCTTGTCTAGCAACTCATCTAACTGAGATTTCAACTCTTTCAACTCAGCAGGCGCCAATCTATATGCATTCTTCGACACAGGCGCTGAACTAGGATAAACATCAATCACAAATTCAATCTCCCGGTCTGGTGGTAAACCAGGGAGATCATCAAGGAAGATCTCAGAGAATTCTCTGACTACATGAATGTCACTCGGCTTTACTTCGCTGAGCAACTGAGTATCAAATACAGTGGCCAAATAAATAGAGCACTCACCTTTAAACTGCTCGTTGACCTTCATTGAATAAGAAATAGGCGACCCACTCAATCGGTTTATCGCCTGATAAGAAAACTCTGCTTTACCCGGGGGTCGAAAGGTCACAATCCCGGATCGACAATCGATGGTGGCGAAGTGCTGTGACAGCCAGTCCATCCCTAAGATAAGATCGTACCGCTCTATGTTCAGAACTATCAGACAAGCATAAAGGGTAGCATCCCCCATTGAGATGAAATTACCCCGGAGAATACGATCCAACTGCATATGCTCTCCCGAAGGCAACATCACTCTATACTAGACCTCTGCTAACTCAGACGCTAATCTCAATCTAGCCATGCAAGCAATTGAAATAAAGGAATGCGTAGCTCCAGTGTCTATCAACGAAAATACCGCTACGCCCATAATCAAAATGGTACCTGCTATCACCGAGGGCTGAGCCTCATCATCGATATCACCAAGCTCAATGAATGCAAAGATCCTCGGCATAACCTTCCTCTGGTCTCCACTCAACTGATCCCGGCCCAGCTTTGGGAAATCTCTAACGTAATGGCCAACTTCACCACATCTATAACACTTGTTAGTGCCAACCCGGCACTCTCCACTGTGCTCTCGCTAACATTTCGGGCACCAGGGTATCTAAGAAGTTCTCTGCACCTACTTGCCCTTGCCTCGATCGTTGCCTCCTTCTAGAGGCCTCTTTACACCCCTTTGCTGCTGTTGGGGCTGTGGTGCTCTGGGCTGCCAACCTCGGTTCTGAGACAGAAGACGAATCTCACGGAAGAAGCCCTTAGCTGGCTCCCTCGGCCTAACACAAGTAGCTCTGGCAGCCTCGAAGTTCAGAGCTCTAGCTGCAATATCAGAATAGGGCACGTCTATAATTCCCGACACAACCATGTTCATCCGGATCTCTGGATTCAGCCCTTCCATAAATTGATGCACTTTGTCTTCATTGTCGCTGACAAGACACGGTGCAAATCGTGATAAAGCCTCGAACTTCCGAATATAATCAGCAACTGAACCTGTCTGCTTCAGCTGCGTAAACTCGTTCCTCTTAGCCACCCTCATCGTGCGGCTGAAATACTTGTCAAAAAATACGGTCTTGAACTGTTTCCAGGTCATAATCGATACATCCATCGTTGACTTGATCGAATCCAACCAGAAACGGGCATCCAACGCCAAATGGAAAGTGACATAAGCCACCTTACTCCCGTTCCCAACTTCTGCATAACCCAGCATATCCTCCATCACCCTGATCCATTCCTCAGCAACCGTTGGATCAGATGATCTGCCGTTGAATACTGGAGGTCGAAGACTTTGGAACTTCTGCATGCCCTGGTTGTTAGGAACCACCAACTCTTAGGCCTTCTGGTTCTCTCGGTTCACTAAGTTCTCGATTTGCTGTGCCTGTCGGTCCATGTGTTGAGACTGATGGTCCAACAATTTTGTAAGTTGATCTAAGGCGTCATCCCTAGGGTCTCTTCCTCGAGTCATATTGTATAAAACCTATAAAAGTTAAACAGATAATCTTAAGAAACAAAAACAAATAAATAAAATAGAACGTACTTACAGTTAATGAAGGATGTCCGCGTAGTGGCTGTGCAGTCGAGCAGTCTACAGAACCGTTTTTAAAACCTGGGGGCTCTGATACCATAACTTGTGACGACCCTAACACTGTACCCATTTTTCTCGTAATATATTTTTTTTTATAACCTAAGTAATCCTATAACGTAAAGGCGGAAACTTAAAAAGTTAATAGAATTAAAAACCAATGTAGCAGAATTTAAAACGGAAACCAAAATTTGTAAAACATTCGAATCTATTTTTTTTTTTAAAACCACGAATAAAGTTTTAAAAAAATTAAAAGAAAACATTAAAACATTAATTAAAAACAATTAAAAACAGAGGGGAAGCATTCGGTAGAGAACAGGGGCAGAAACGGGCAATCGCCCTAAAAATAAATGGGCGATCGCTGGTTTTGCCAGCGATCGCCTGGGTGAAGCGACCACAGATCGCGGCGACAACACGAGGTGCGATCGATCACCCGAAATGGGTGATCGATCGCCACTCGCTCTAGAAATCTATTTCCAGAGCGCTCGGCGATTCGCCCAGCGATCGCCTGGCTTCCTCCCTCTTCTTTCCTCTTTCTTTTCCTTCTACTACCTTCTCTTCTTTCTCTTCCTGCATATCAATACACTTCACAATTCCTTTAACCAAATTTTACCTACACCTCAACCATACCTTACAATATAAATTCACTCAAAATTTTATGCAAACAACGACTCAAGGCACATTTAAAAACATAACCTATTTTTCTAAAAACAAACCGCGTGGATATGTTTAAAAACCGAATATTTTCCTAATACCAAACATTTACAAAATACATTTCCAAAACATTTTAAAAACAAACTCAAAACATAACCTATCCACTATTCAGAACCAAACACCCTAAAATGTCTCTAACTATACAGGTTTCTATCAAAAATAGCCCAAAATACCTACATACGTCCCCACGGGTCATGAACGCCTCGACTGCGCCAGCACACTCCCGCAATCATTTTTCGTCAACTGAACTCAGGCTTCTGGAGGAGGAACATCGTCCTCACCTGTCTCGTAATCACCTACACCATACAGACACACTATGAGATAAAAATCTCAGCAAGTTTCGTAAATGCAATGCATGCTGTGCGTATGAGTTTCAGAAATCATGCAACATTTTCTTATCATTACATCGCAGACAGAATGTCACCGAGGTCTCAGCGTATTAGATGGAGAGGACACATCCCGTGGTCGGACTGCCCTCTTCACCTAACCAGGGGGGGAGGGTTACACGCTCGCACCCATAACAGCCATGCCTGAGCCCCACCTCGCGTAACCAGATACAGATTACATTGATTCATTACGTTTATTCATTTCATTTTCATAAACACGTGCAGAAATCCGTTTTCGTGCTATTTTAAAAATACGTGATGTATGAACAGTTATAGACATAAAATAAACAAACATCATACATACAATCAAGACTAGAAAAAGCATAACCTATAAAAGACTATAAAAAGCATAATCTATAAAAGATATAACCCTATCTACCCGACCAAAGCATATAAACAAACAACTCTTCAGAGATCCTCGACACGACATTGACATACGGTGTAGGCCACTCGGCCAAGTAAGTCACGAGAATTTACCTCGTGCGCACTGAACTTCAAGCTCTGTCCACGAGCGTTGTTCGTCTGAGACAAAACACAACAATTTTTGTTAAACGAGCTTTAAACCGTTATACGTCCAAATTTAACGAAACCTTAATTAAGGAAATTTTCCTAAAGTTCTAACTCAACTCTTCGAGACATTTTATCGAGCAATTCGTGCTCGTGAATTTCCAAAACTCCATTAATGGAAATTCTCAAACCTAAAAATCCGATTTTTCAACCTAAACACCGAATACACTCTAGATTTCGTCCAATAACGTTTAATACGTTAAATATACTCACTAATACGTCAAACCTATCAATTTCAAACTTTAAACTACGTTTTTCACAAAACCTAAACGAAACCCTAACCGCTAAACTCCGTGAAAACCAAACTATAACACTCCAAAAGCATAGAATCATACCTAGGGTTGCGAGAGGAGGAGAAAACGTGAAGAACGGAGGACGAACGGACGAGGAACGAACGTCGGAAATGGGGAATCGCCGTGAAGCTTCATCGGAGGAAGGAAATCGCAGGGGAGAGGAGAAAAAATGGCGTGGAGAAGAAGAAAGACGTGTTTTAATTGAAATTTTTTACTTTGCAAATTACCATTTTGCCCTTCCTTTGATTTTCTATTTGTTTCGTCCTTCGTTTCTTTAATTAACAAATGATTCGGTTTCTCCAAATTTTCTTACTTCGCCGATAACTTCAACTTACTACCAGGGTTTTATTAAAACTGTCCGTTTGCAATTCGGACCTCGTTTACTATTTTTACCAAAGTATCCTTTATATTACGATAAACGCAATTCTTGTAAAATTAGCGTTAAACCCCTAAAAATCCCGAAATTTTCTTAAAATCTTTATTAATTATTAAGATCGTAATAACGCTTTCTTTTTACAAAATGGACTTGATTTGACATAATTACAAAAATATCATTATATTATTGATTTATAAAATCCCATAAATCTGGGTGTTATAATGTCTTTCTTACAGAATACTTAACTAAACTTTATCGTCCACAAACTTTGGACGATAACTTTCTTACAGAAACACATGACTAAACTTTATCGTCAACAAACTTTCGACTATGACTTTCTTACAGAAACACATAACTAAACTTTATCGTCCACAAACTTTGGACGATGACTTTCTTACAGAATACTTAACTAAACTTAAAGAATCCCGACTCTAAACCATGCATTACCCGATCGATCGCCCCTTCCTGGCGATCGATCTGCTAGCTCTCTTGATTTTGTACTGAGAGCTACCTTCATATTATTTTCCTCTGTACCTACACACCATTCACACAGAATTTCCAGAAACATTAAACGTCAAAAAATATATTCCATTTCATCGATTTAAATATCTATACTATCCAGACATCAAACACCCTAAAATGAGTTCTATACATTTCTTTCCTATCTAAACACCCATCAGCGCATTTAAACTTCAAAAAACCACAAAATCCTTGACTATTGCACCCACGGGTCAATTTAACTCAGACTGCACTGCACACTCCCACGGGTACACCTCTTCAACCAGCTTATGCGTCGGGTGGAGGAATCTCATCCTCACCTGTCTCGAAGTCACCTACACCATAGAGATAAACTATGAGCTAAAGGCTCAGTAAATCTACGTAAATGAAAATGCATGACGTGCATATGCAGTTCATAAAATCATGCAGTCATGTTCATTCTTTACATTTCATAACAGATGGTGTCACCGAGGGTTGTCTCTCACTAGATGGAGAGGGGACATCTCGCGGTTAGATAACCCTTTCCATCTACCGGGGGGAAAACATGCTCCTCCTCTCAACACAGCCATGTCTGAACTCCACCCCGGACGTGACCAGATTACATGCAATCATATCCTTTCTTTTAGCCTTTTCTTTTCATGAAAACTTAATGCGGGAAATTCCTTTTGATGCTTTTTTCTGAAAACTATGATGCATGAGCGTGAACAATGCATTAAACATACAACAAGCATAAAGTAGTAAATAAAGCTTAGGCAGGACATTCTATAAATCATAAGCACCCTATCTACCCATCCAGCCTAGACTAAAGCATTAAAATCACCAAATTCTAAACCAATAACTCTCTTGTAGTGTAGGCCAAATCGGCCAAGCAAATCACGTTGACTTATCTCGCATCCTTAACACGCAGAGCTTCTCGTTTTGAGCTAGTCCACCTAGAACATTTCACAACCCACGGCATTAGAACCAAACCTAAATCATCAAACTTTCAAAATCTCCAACATTCACCAATAGATTAACCAACTACTTCCAATAATCGCCAATACATCCACTAGAGTCATAAATACCGCAAACCATCCATTTTTAACATAAACCATCAATTTCGATAAAACCCTAAACGAAACCCTAGTTAATAATAACTCCAAAACTTGTACAACAACGTCCTTAAGAATAGAATCTTACCTAAGGGTTGTTTTTGGAGAAGAAATGTGAAGGATCGATTGCCGGAAGTGGAATCGCGCGAGAGGGAGAAGGGAATTGCCTGGAACCCTCTGGAGGAATAAATGGCAGAATGAAAAATCGTGGGAGGGGAAAGAAGTTGTGAAGTTTTATAATTAATTTGGCTTGGCAAATTACCATTCTTCCCTTCCAATTAATTTTCTATTAGTTTCGTCAATTATTTCGTTATTTAACTAATGATTCGTTCTCTCCAAATTGTGCTCACTTCACCAGAAATCCTCATTTATTATAGGGGCTCTATTAAAACTTCTCGTTCACAAAACGAGCACAGATTCCTCTATTTATGAAAATTCCCTTAGTAAGTGGGAACCCGAAAATCTTGGGTGTTACATTCCGCCCACCTTAATAAAAATTTTGTCCTCAAAATTGGCTTAGCGTATATTTCTCGACATTAACGCCCCACGCCTTGCGGTCTTATTCTGCACTTTTCGGTTTCCTTCCCTTTATCTATCAAAATTGTAATTTCTTATTTAAAAAACTTGATTCTATCTATACTTGGAATCTATCTCTGTAGTTCTAAAACAGAACTCTTATAACCAATTGATACATCATTAACCTCATAACTGCATTCCTTACTTCCAATTGTGCTAAACACGTCTTTGCTTACGCTAGGAGTCTTACCAAATTTCCCAGGTCCTCAATCAAACGATCTCTAACTGTTTATTTGACATTTGACGTCTCGTGTATGCTTTGGTCTATATTTAATCGTCCAGTCGTTAAACTCTCTAACTCATTATTCTCATATGTCTAACTCAAATCCTTATTCTCCTTATTCTATGAATCGCAAATTTCACTAATCGCATGCCATTAAACACTGATCTAACTTCCAATCTTAACTTTTCCAACTAGGCGTTTTATTGTTTAATCACTCATACACCCATTGATTTCACTTAAACTCTCAATCTCCTTTCCTTTTTAATCTAACTAATTTCCTTCACTTATCCTTAAGCCCACATATCATTACTTCCAATTATTCCTAAGATCTCAATACTTATAACTATATCTAGTCTCTCGCAGGATTTCCTCCCTCCTAGTCAAATCCTGAGCACTCTTCTCAACTTCCTCACAACTATTCATCCGACAACCTTCTCGTCTATAACTTATTGTAATTAGTCTAACACTCTTAATCCGGACCTTACCCTTACATTTTTCCTTGAAATCTAGAAGTGTCCCTTCATCACCGTTTACCTCTATAGTTCCTCGAACGATGATATCCTTACTTATATCTTGGAGGTAATCTAAGATGGTAGGTCTCGAGTATCACCTCACACATGACTTTAACTCTCTAATATCTGGAAACTCACGAACTTCTAACTTCAATCGTATCCAAAACATACGAGTTTTTTTTTCTTTACAATGCACCCTTATCCGCTTAATCACACCAATGGTATTCCTTCTAATAGTAACTAAATTCTAAATGTTTCCATATCGTCTTGTATTCAACCTACAGTCTTCTCGTCGAGGTTCACCTAGGAAACCCTCTTTACCTAGCTTCGACTATTCTCTTGCCTCTCTATTCTAATGTTCTTCATTTCATTAACTGTTGAGATAAAACCATACCTGAAATAACTAAAGGTCTGGCCTCATTATCAATATCGCCAGGCTCGATAAAAGCAAAGACTCTTGGCATAACTCCCCTCTGATCCCCACCTGGTTGGTCTCTACCTGACTTCGGGCAATCCTTGACATAGTAGCCAACCTCTCCACAACGATAGCACTTACCCGTACGCCATCGGCAATCTCCACTATGCTCTTTCTGGCACTTAGGACACAAAGGTTTCAGAGTGGTTCCCTGTACTTGTTTTCCCTTACCCTGGCCATTTCCTCCCTCATATGGTCTTTTAACTCCTCTTTGTTGTTGTTGTTGTTGTGCTCGTGGTTGCCAGTCTTTGTCTTGATGTCGAGGTTGGATCTCTCGAAAGAACCCCCTAGCCGGTTCTATTGGTTTAACACAGGTCAATTCTGCCGCCTCAAAGTCCAAAGCTCTTGCTGCAATGTCAGAATACAGCACATCCAGAATCCCAGACACTATGATGTTCTTTTGAATCTTTGGATTCAACCCGTCCATAAATTGGTGCACTTTGTCCTCATTATCGCTCACTAGACGCGGTGCAAACCGAGATAAAGCTTCGAACTTCTGAATGTACTCCGCAACTGAACCTGTTTGCTTCAGCTGCGTAAACTCTTTTCTCTTAGCCACCCTCACAGTGCGGCTGAAGTATTTGTCATAAAATACGGTCTTAAACCATTCCCAAGTCATTACCGTCACATCTGTAGTAGCTTTGATGGAGTTCCACCAAAATCAAGCATCCAATGCAAGATGAAACGTAACACAAGCGACCTTTTCTCCATTGTCGATCTTCGCATAACCCAACATATCTTCCATAGTCTGAACCCACTCCTCTGCAATTGAGGGGTCCGAAGATTGTCCAACGAACACTAGAGGCCTCAACATTTGGAACCTCTCCATGCTGTGATTATTTAGGATGACTATATCTTGGGCTCTCTGATTCTTACAATTTACTAAGTTCTCAATTTGCTGAGCCTGTCTATCCATATGCTGAGCCTGACGGTCTAGCAAATCTGTAAGTCTATCCAAGGCTTCATCCCTGGCGTCTCTCGCTCGAACCATTTTTCTATAACTTCTATAAAAGTTAAAACAAAATAACCCTAAGAAATCAAAATCAAAGAAAGCATTTAAACGTACTTACAGTCGAAGAAGCGTGTCTGTGTAGTGGCTGTGCAGTCGAGCAGTCTACAGAATCGATTTTAAAACCTGGGAGCTCTGATACCATCACTGTAACGAACCTTAATTAAACCCTTGTACTATTCCAAAAAAAAATCCCATGAAATTTAAACTTTTATTCGTATTTTGATCATACATGCATAAGGGTGCTCAACCCCGTTCAGCAGAAGACTATTCATGTGTGAAAATTTTCTCTCGGTTCTATCACTTAATTTCTCTCGAAATAAATAATCACTTAGTTCTTCTCAGGTTTCATCAATTTAAGCAGTGGAGGAGGATGTTTCTCTCTATCGGGTTTGGATGACGGTAACAGAAGGAAATACCTCACGGGTTTCATCAATTTAAACAGTGGAGGAGGATATTTCTCTCTATCAGGTTTGGACGACAAAAACTGTAGCACCCGAGAAATTATCGTACGCTTTAATTCTTAGTATTTAATAAGTTAGGTTATTTCAAACGTATTTAGTAATAAATAGTAAAGATAAAAATATTTTACAAGTTAATTTATTTAAAGGAATTTAAAATGGATAGTTAAGGCTTTGGGGTGTGTTGGAAGAAATTGAGGGAAAAAGAATGAAGTGCAAGTGATTGAAAATTATGAGTGTGATTAGTTAAAATTTTATAGAATTGATAAGTCAATAAGTCAATAAAAAAGAGATTAAGGGATGGAGTGTTTGGCATTGAAAAAGTTAACAAAGAAAAAAATTAGATATTGAAAAGTCAATTAACATATAGTTGACTAGTCAATGGTACAAGTGGAAAAATTTTTAACCCTTCATGTGGAGAAAGTGAAAAACATGTGCTGGTGTGCTGAGAGGGGTAAAATAGGAAAGTAAGGGAGAGTTTTAAAAAGACAACTCATCTAAGCCACTCCCACATTGACTGCAATTTGGTAGGTTGTTTGATGTTATCTTTTGCAATGACTTAAAGAGAACATATTCTTCATTACAAGAAATAAAAAAAGGACGCCATTCTTTTCTTCTCCTCCTGAATCGAAAACTTCAACTTGCAGAGGAGCTTTTTCTTCTAAGAAAAACTAGTGGTAAGTTAAGGTTTAGTTATATTATGCATAAGGAGATTAAATATGGAGAAAGTAGTGGACTATTTATGGGTTTTGTTAAGATTTGTTTAACCCTAATTTTGATGCATGGAAATGGTTAGATTTCTTTATTTCTTAGTTTTATTGATGTTCTTATAAGATATAATGGATATTAAGGAATGAAATGAAGGAAACATATTGGATTTGCATGAATACTCAAGATTTGAAGAAAATAGAGCAATATGGGGATTCTATAATTTCGGTCCAAATAGTTTAGTTTTACTTAATTATTGGTTCAAGCATGTTATAGTGGACTCTTTAAGGAGTCCATAGCCTTTACAATTATTGAATTCGGACTTATATTTAATTTGTTACGAATTTTTGAACTACGTCGATGTTTGATATAAAACTGTAAATTAGGGAAATTGATAAAACAGGGCAGGTCTGGGGTTTTATTTATTTTGACCAAGTTATTTATATTAAAGTGATAACTGGATTTCAACATTTGAAAATATACATCCTAAGGTTTACACAGAATTTTGAATCGACGAATTCGGATATGTATACGATTTATGGTGAATTTTTGAAGTAGTTAAAGTTTAATGAAATCTGGAATTTAAGAAATAACAGGGCAGGTTCGGTTTTGCACAGTTTTGGCTAAGCTAATGATATTGGTTTTTTGAATGGTTTTAGTCATTAAAAACTAGACTTCTCAAGTTTTAAAGAACATCTTGAATCATCAAATTTGGATATATATACGATTTGTTATGAATTTTTAAATCTATTGTACAAAAACTGGAAACTTTTTGGAGCAGTTTCAGTTTTTGGTAATTCTGATCTCGTGGAGGATTTTGATTGATAAATTGACCTTGTAATGTTAATGTAGACTCATTAAGGAGTCCATAGGCATTGGAATAAACGTATTTGGATAAGTATAGATTAAATTATGAGTTTTCAAAATTGGTATAATGTATTGTGATATAATCTGAATTTTATTAGTAAAGGAAAATCACTTGGATTTGGATCCTTAACTTGAGTTATGTATGATGTCATGTCTTGGAAATATTTGGATGGATAGATTACTTAAATTGGATTAGTTGGATATCGATTGGTTGTGATTGGAATAGATAGTTGTGTAAATGATTATGATGGACTTTGACATTGGTTTTCTTTAAATATTATGAAAATGTGGGAAAATTGGGTTTTAGGGTGTTAGGTTTCAAAAGTTGTTTATTTTGTTGTTAAATTTAGTTTAGACATTCATTAGAGTTCCTATGTTGTTACTAAGTGATTTTCCTATATGTGTTAGGTTGAGTTGAGCATTTGGAGTAACTGAAAAGAGTAAGCACGTACAGAGTATTCAGGTAAGTAGTGGTTGTTTACGTTTTGCCTTTAGGCCTACACCATGGAACGGTAGGGATTATTTGATTATTTGCGAGTTTGTGTTTTGTTTTGTGTCGAGCATATGTGTGGCATGCATCATTATTTCCCAACTACGAAACACTCGTTTTGAGCATGGTTTTGAACGGTGAGTATGAAATGTGTGGGGATTGGGTAGTGTCATCCTTGGAGCTAGACTCAGATGTATGCTAGGAAATCGGGTACGGCCATCTTTGGAGCTGGACTCGGTTGTGGCCCTCCGATATCGCGCTGTTGGTTCAAAGTAGGGCCATTCTAGATGATCTAGGATGTGTGCCTACTTGATCAACACTGTTAGAGGATAGATTAACATTTTGAAAAACAAAATGAAAGCAACAGAGCGAGTAGAAACTGTATGTGTTAGGATGTATGAGCATTGTATGTGTTTGCATCCATTATTCCCTACTTGCTAAGCATTAGGCTTACGTTTTGTGTTCTGTGGTGTAGGTGACGACGTGATAGCAGGTGAGAGTGCCTAGGACTAGGGAGCAGTCGGCGACGCACAAGGCATGCCGCTGCAGGTATTTGTCGGGGCGTCTCGACCATGGTCTTCGGGAGAGGTGTGGGATGTGTATTTTGATAGTTCGGGTTGGATTTTGTTTGTGTAAATAACAGAAAATTTTACTATTCTGGTTGGTGTTTTGGAAAATGTTGTATAGATATTTGCTTTACTGTTTTGGGGTTTATAAAATTATTTTTTCGTAGAATAAACCATGTTAGTTTTCAACTGTTTTCGCGTTTTTGTTGACAATTTAGAGTCGGTTTTTCTAGGATTTTTACATGTCGGGAAGTCAAGAGTGTCGGGAAGGTTTTGGGTAAGTTTTAGGTGTTTTGGGTTTGTGTGGTTTGAAGAAAAAAAATCATTTTAAATTACGTTTTAAACGTGGGAAGTGTGAGCCAAGTAGCGCACCGAGCTGAGACGGGTTCGGGGCATTACAAAAACCTTAGGAGGCGTGGACGACAAAAACTGTAGGCAGTGTAGACGACTGAAAACAGTAGTCAGCGTGGACGACTGAAAACTGTAAGTAGTGTGGACAACTGAAAACAGTAGTCAGCGTCGACGACTGAAAACTGTAGTCAGTGTGGATGACTGACTTTCTTTGCCATAATGCTTAACTAAACTTTATCATCCACAGACTTACTTAGACTTTTCGTCCACAGATCCACGTGACTTTGTTGTCCACAATCCACGTGACTTTATTGTCCACGGCTACATCAACCCATCGTCCACAGACTAACGTCCATAGACTACTTAGACTTTTCGTCCACAGACTTTGGACGATGACTTTCTTACAGAATACTTAACTAAACTTTATCGTCCACAGACTTTGGACGATGACTTTCTTACAGAAACACATGACTAAACTTTATCGTCCACAAACTTTGGACGATGACTTTCTTACAGAAACACAACTAAACTTTATCGTCCACACACTTTGAACGATGACTTTCTTACAGAATACTTAACTAAACTTAAAGAATCCCGACTTTAAACCATGCATTACCCGATCGATCGCCCCTTCCTGGCGATCGATCGGCTAGCTCTCTGGATTTTATCCAGAGAGCTGCCTTCATATTATTTTCTCCTGTATCTACACAACATTCACCCAGAATTTCCAAAAACATTAAACGTCAAAAATCGTCTTCCATTTCATCGAATTAAATATCTACAATATCCAGACATCAAACACCCTAAAATGAGTTCTATACATTTCTTTTCTATCTAACACCCATCAGCCCATTTAAACCCCAAAATACTCGACTATTGCACCCACGGGTCAATTTAACTCAGACTACACTGCACACTCCCACGGTTACACCTCTTCAACCGGCTTATGCGTTGGGTGGAGGAATCTCATCCTCACCTGTCTCGAAGTCACCTACACCATAGAGATAAACTATGAGCTAAAGGCTCAGTAAATCTACGTAAATGAAAATGCATGATGTGCATATGCAGTTCATAAAATCATGCAGTCATGTTCATTCTTTACATTTCATAACAGTGGGTGTCACCGGGGGTTGTCTCTCACCAGATGGAGAGGGCACATCTCGCGGTTAGATAGCCCTTTCCATCTACCAGGGGGAAAACATGCTCCTTCTCTCAAGACAGCCAAGTCTGAATCCCACCCCGGACGTGAGCAGATTACATGCATTCATATCCTTTCTTTTAGCCATTTCTTTTCATGAAAACTTAATGCGGGAAATTCCTTTTGATGCTTTTTCTGAAAACTATGATGCATGAGCGTGAACAATGCATTAAACATACAACAAGCATAAAGCAGTAAATAAAGCTTAGGCAGGACATTCTATAAATCATAAGCACCCTATCTACCCATCCAGCCTACACTAAAGCATTAAAATCACCAAATCCTAAACCAATAACTCTCTTGTGGTGTAGGCCAAATCGGCCAAGCAAGTCACGAAGACTTACCTCGCGTCCTTAGAACCGAGCCTAAATCATCAAACTTTCAAAATCTCCAACATTCACCAATAGATTAACCAACTACTTCCAATAATCGCCAATACATCCACTAGAGTCATAAATACCGCAAACCCATCAATTTTTAACATAAACCATCAATTTCGATAAAACCCTAAACGAAACCCTAGTTAATAATAACTCCAAAACTTGTACAACAACGTCCTTAAGCATAGAATCTTACCTAAGGGTTGTTTTAGGAGAAGAAATGTGAAGGATCGATCGCCGGAAGAAAGTCGTTCGTCGCCAGAAGTGGAATTGCACGAGAGGGAGAAGGGAATCGCCTGGAACCCTCTAGAGGAAGAAATGACAGAATGAAAAATCGTGGGAGGGGAAAGAAGTTGTGAAGTTTTATAATTAATTTGGCTTGACAAATTACCATTCTGCCCTTCCAATTGATTTTCTATTAGTTTGGTCAATTATTTCGTTATTTAACTAACGATTCGTTCTCTCCAAATTGTGCTCACTTCACTAGAGATCCTCATTTATTATAGGGGCTCTATCAAAACTTTTCGTTCACAAAACGGGCACAGATTCCTCTATTTATGAAATTGCCCTTAGTAAGTGGGAACCCAAAAATCTCGGGTGTTACAGTTGATGAATATATTACGGAATTCGAGACACTCAATATGTGTTGTGCTATTCGTGGACTAAATTGCAATATAGGTGATGCGGTGGAAATGCAACAACTGGAAGCCATGGACATGGTCATTCCGTCAGCCCTCACGGTGGAGAGACAATTGAAGAGAAAGTGTAAAAACAATTTTCCTACCAAGTTTCCACCAAGAAATTTTAACCATGACAAATCTACCCCAAATAATGATGACAAGAGGCCACTTAATCGTAATTGGCTCTCAAAAGGACCAAACTTTACTCACGATCCCCCACCAACAAACAAAGCCCAAGAAAACCAACCTAAAGGACCAAGAACACAAGATGTCCAATGCTTTAAATGTCTAGAAAAGGGACATTATGCTAAGGAATGCTAACTGTCATGTGATGGTCATCAAGGAATCAAGTGGTGAATGAGAGAGTGAAAATGATGAAGGACAGTATAATAAAGTCGAAGAGAAAGAGTTAGTAGAGGAGAGTGATCAAGAAGCCGATGATTGTACGGCTCAAGAAAGACCTCTACTATTAGTCATATGGTGCGCCTTGGTATCTAAGACTATGGAGGAAGACTGTCAACGAGAAAATATCTTCCAAAGTCGTTGTGCAGTCAAAGACAAGGTTTGCTCCTTAATTATTGACAGAGGCAATTGTATTAATTCCGCTTCACAAGACATGGTCGGTAAGTTAGGGTTGGAAACCATTAATCACCCTAAGCCTTACAAGTTGAGTTGGTTGGATGATAGAGCTAATATTAAGATAACCGAGCAAGTAATCATAGACTTCACCATTGGTAAGTATAAAGACTCGATTCTTTGCGACGTTATCCCATTGAATGCCAGTCACATTCTACTAGGACGACCATGGTATTACGACCAGAAGGTGAGTCATGATGGGTTCCTTAACCACTATACCTTAAAATTTGGTGGTAGGACAATCAATTTGTTACTCATGACTCCAGAACAAGTGGCTCGTGATAATGTCGTGCGTAAGGAAGGAAAAATCAAGGAGAATCTTTTCTTATCTAAGTGTGGGTTAAGATCAAGACAATACCAAAAACACTCTCAATCGAGTGGTATCAAGTGGCATCTTAATCCCCTCTATGACGAAGAGATACCTTATCATTTGGGAGAAGAGTCAATATGGCATCACGAGAAGAAAGAATTAAGTGAAGAGAGTATTTTTGAGATTTACGATATGATTATTAGACCATCTCACTCCCTCCCACATATTGAAAAGATCCACTTTCCTTCGTACCCAATTATGAAGAAGTTAGTTGTTTGCCTTGAATCTACATATTGTACTGCTTTATTCCTTATTAGAAATAGGCAAAAGAAAAGGAATTTTACACCCTTTGTGCTCAACGAATGTCCAAGTTTACGATTGGGTGAATTATCAAAACAATTATCCCCACCATGTGATTACCATGAATTTTACCATCAAACTAGGGACAAGGTTCAATTGAATGGAAAGCTTGCATTTGTGGTTTTAAGGATAAACCGATTAATTCTTTGGTCGAAAGAGTATAATGGAGACCCAATATTGCTACATGCCGAATTCGACTACTTTGGAAACTTTCATTCCATCACTGAGCAATCGCCCTCCAAAGTAGCTCACGGATTCAATCATACCACCTTCACCAAAAATTTTTTTAGTAAAACCACCCGACTACCAAAGATACACTTATCATCCATACTTAGTGCCCAAATTCCGTTGGTAATGAAACTCGTGAAGAGGTGGCTGAATCATTGGATTTGAGGTCAAATCCTCAGCCCCAAAGGGGATGATTAGCCAAGGAGGCCCAATTCTAGATCATAGTCCAAGGCCCATAAACTACTTAGCATTTTAACTCATGGAATTATTTTCTTTTCTTGCAGGAAGTTGATCTTGTTGGAGCCTTTACTTGGAGCACTTGGAAGGATTCATCTATTAGCCCATGAAAATTTGTCTTCCTGGCCCATGAATTGTAACGCCCCTTAACACTATTCCTAATTTTTCCATATTATTATTTTTTTTATCCTTGTAAACTTCGTAACGTTTGAGTAGAATTTAAATCATAGACTAAATCATTAAAATCGTTCGAAAACTATTTTAAAACCATTTGAATAAAATATAAAACAAGTTACAAAACAATTAAATAAAACTTAATATAACATAACAATCAGTGGAATGCAAAAGGGACAATTGTCCATAACCAAATGCAGGGGCGATTGATCGCCCCTATACCAGGTGATCGATCGCCTGTATAAAAACTGGAGGGGCGATCGTTCGCCCCTCACCTCGGCGATTGATCGCCTCAGATCAATCGCCAGCCGATTGATCGCCCCTTTAGGCGATCGATCGGCACACTCTCTATAAAATCCAAAGAGTGGCAACCACAGATGGCGATCGATCGCCCTTCTCTGCAATCGATCGCCAAGTCCTCTGGAATCCGAATTCCAGAGAACCTGCACCCCTCTTTTCTTTCTTTCTTACTTCCCCTACATATACATACATTACACTCCCTTTTTCTCTTCCACATTAACTCCAACATCTTATACACCCTAAATAATTCGACATAAGATCATAACCTTACTCATTTATCATTTCATCAACCACTAACTAATCGACCCAAAACATATCTTTGAACGTATTTAAAAATATAATAAAATTTCGTAAAAACGAACTGCATGGATACATTTAAAAACTAAACAATTCCCTGTTTCAAATCACCGAGCAGTTCCAGTAAGTTTCAAATAAAATACTTCCCAAAAGCAGTTTATAAAATAGGTTTTCAAAACGTTAAAACATAAACTTATCAACTAACCAGATTCTAAATATCCTAAAATGTTTTATCTATACAACTTTCCAACGTTTCTATCTGTTTAAAACATCAATACATTTACTTACGTCCCCAAAATACCTGCAGACAACCCCACAGGTCAAAAGCGCACCGACCGCACCAGCACACTCACACGTGCCATCGTTCCTCAACTGATCATTCCTCGGGTGGAGGGATCTCATCCTCACCTGTATCTAGATCACCTACACCATACAGACAACTATGAGCTAAAGGCTCAGCAAGTTTCGTAAATGCAGATGCATGCTGTGCATATGAGGTTCAGAAATCATGCAACATTTTCTTATCATTACGTCTCAGACAGAATGTCACCGAGGTCTCAGCTTATTAGATGGAGAGGACACATCCCGCGGTTGGACAACCCTCTCCACCTAATGGGGGGAGTGCACGCTTACATCCGTATACAGCCGTGCCTGAGCCCCACCTCGCATGACCAGATAACAGATTACGTAGGTTCATTTTGTTTTAGGCGATGTGGTATTGTGATAGGCCCCTTTTGGCCTACACAATAAATCAATAGCCCCCTTTCAGCCCACATCTCTTTTCATGAAAACATAGTGCGAAAATTCATTTTCTATGCATAATTGAAAACTATGATGCATGGACAATTACGTGCATAAAGTAAACATACGACATATATACCATCGAGACAATAAAAAGCATAATCTATAAAAGAACTAATCCTAACTACCCAACCAATGCATTTAAACAAACAAATCACTAAGGTTCCTCGACACGACATCGACGTACGGTGTAGGCCAATCGGCCAAAGTAAGTCACGAGAACTTACCTCTCGCCCGTTTGCAAAACGGATCTCGTTTGCTATTTCTATTAAAATATCTTTTATATTATGAGAAACGTAAAATCCTCATAATTTGCGTTACAACTCCAAAATTCTCGAAATTTTCTTAAAATTTATATTAATTATTAGGATTATAATAACGCTCTTTGCTCGTAAAACAGACTTAATTTGATATATTTACAAAAATACCATTATATTCTGGAATTACAAAATCCCGTAAAACTGGGTGTTACATGAATTGATGTACTTTTTGTTTTTGAACTTATTTGGTATACTCTAGCCTTTTTGTATGAATTATTTATATTAGCATCATGCATTAGATTGTGTTGTTAGGGTTAGATGTATGATGATAGATGATGGTTTGAAGACTTGGCCACCCAAGTAAAGGAGCCTTTCAACACTTATGAATTTTCTACTCAACAAATTGGACTCAAATAAAGCCTTAACCCAAAGGAGAGCCCAACATTAAGGTATGGATTTTACAGATACAAGTGTTAGTGTCAACATGGATTAAAGACTTGGTAAAATCTCATCCATTGGCTAAGTAATGCCTCGGATCAAATGTGGCTGGATTCAAGCGCGCGCGGGCAGGAAGGCTAGCATCGGGCAAGCGCGTGCAGTAGTAGGCAGCAGCGGGTAGGCGCACCGATAGCTTCATTAGGCACCGTTGGATGCGCACGCACGGATCGCCAGCATGTTCCTGGGTGGCGCGCAACAAACTCACCAGCACCGTAGGAAGAGCGTGTACAGACCGATCTCAACCATCAGCTGGGGGTGCGCGCGGATAAGCCATTTGGACTGCTGATAGCGCGCACTCAGCAGCAACCTGGACCACCCGATTGGCGCGCTGGTAGCACTCCTCCAATCAGCTGCGCGCACACGGCTTGACTCCTCTTGATCATTGATCACCTACTCATCCAATGGCTCACATCCACTCTTCCAAATGCCAAACCCTAATCATCCACCCTAGGTTGTCTATATAAGCATTGCATTGGTGTGTGTAAAAGAACTTTTGGCCATTTTATGAGAATTATCCTTTTCCTAACCTAAGTGTTAGAAGCCCATTTTTGGTGTTCCTCAATTTCTATCGAGTGGAGAGGTCTTCTGTTGTTCCCCTAGCCCTCGGGTTGCTACGTGAACTCTTACTCATTCTCTCACCTTTACTCTCTCTAGAGTTTAAAGTTTGAGGAAGAAAACCTAGGCCTATGGTGGTCGTTTTCCTTTGGGAAAACGTGCACCCGAGAGCACAACGTAAGATAGCTCCCGAGTCCGCCAAGGGTATTGTCATTTCCATTACATTTGCACACACATTTTCACCTCTCATTTTCGGCCATCACTCATCACACACTCACCTTTATTTTCTTGCATTTTTCTTCATCTTCATCTTCTCATTTCTTCACGTTTTCACACACTCTATTGCACCTTCATCTTGTTCCATTTTCTTTTGCCTTTCACTCATTATCTTCCCTTTAATATTCGCCCATCACATACACACACTATCACCTTCATCTTACTTACATTTTATTTCCATTTACTACTCTTATTTCTCGGCTTTGTGCAACACTTCTTCACCTGAGCACTTTGTCATCTTTTGTGGGTTATACGCGGCCCCCGTGTCAATTTTCTTATTGGACTTAAACCATTTTTATTTCATGTTGGACCTTTAATTGTAAGCTTCACTCGGTTTAGCCTAGTGGCAGTGGGCTTGATGTTGATGTTGTTGTTGCTTGTAATTGTTTGTCCAAGAACCTTAATTTTCTTGTGAAGTATATAAGCTTCTCTTACGGTTCTTTTCAGCCACTTTTTAACAAATTATCACCTAAATTTGGAATTGAAATACTTTCCTTTTCAAAGCACACATCCTTTTTAGTGGTTTCATTTGACTAGTTTGTCTGCAAACAAGTGGTGCTTGACATTCGTGACCTTAATCAAGCACTCCTATTAGTGTCACATTCTCATTACTTTCCTTAAGTAGTGAAGTTTTTAGCAAGGTGGCATCCTAACCGAATTGGAGAGTTTTCTAGAAAAAGGTGGCCAAAGTAGTGAAAAGGCACCAATTTCACCTTTTAGGACCAACTTGGATTCATCCAATCACAACTTTAAATCACAACTTTCTTTCCATAGTGATTTTGACTACGATTATTGGAGGGTGTGATCTTCACTTACAGAGAGAGTTGTTGTCCAATATTCGTGAAAAGCGTATCTATATTGACAGAGATATCACTTTCCCAAGGGAACCCTAATCCTAGGCTTAATGGTGTGATTTTATCTCCAACCATCTCAGTCATTTTTGCAATATCTCCCTATTTCCATGGCTTTTGCCCAAAATATTTGGTGGTTTTGCTTATTGACATCTTGGAGCTGCTACTGTCCAAATTTCATGAGGAAATGAGTTATTTTGACTGAGATATAGCATTTCAAAAGTCAACCTCAAAATCTGCCAAGAAATCCAAGTTACCATTTGAGTTACCAAACTCTCCATTTTCGTACCACGCGGTTATATGAATAGAGGAGATCTGCACAACACAAACTACCAAACCTGAATTCATAATGAAGTGCTGCCGAATTCACGTGAGATTCTGAGTCTTCAACTTCTACCACACTTATCCTACATTACCTTGAGATCTCAATTATGGAGAAGGGTGATATTGTTCTTTCTTATTTTCAAACCTTCATTAGTATAGAATGCTGAACAAGTAAGTGGTTGTGCCCTAAGAAAGAGTCATTGTAAAGGTCTTGGATTGTTGCTCAAAAGTTCAATCTAATGAGCCGAATGGTTGAGTTAGGATGAAATATTTAAGGTAGAGCCTTGGAGCACGAATGTAGGCAAGATTGGCTGGAACACATTAACAAATTAGTTTGCATTCTCTTTCTATTCTCTTTTATTATAGTATTTGGGTTTGATATTAGTATTAAAACTATTAAGTTAAAGAGAAACGATAATATAGAGTGCTTGCAAACTAATAAGTTTAAATTACGAAAAAGTGTCAAATAACCTAATTCATCTCCCCCTTAGATTATTTTGATCATACAATTGATACTATAATAATTTTTAATCTTTATTGTGATAACAATACACATGCACACATCTATGTGTGTGTGTGCGCTTGCGCTTGTGTGCTCGCTCTATGTGTGTGAATATGTATATTGTGCCTTGATTATTTGCCATGACTTTCAATATGAAGGACAATCTATTTCCAGACCTCTTTTCTTTGATGAAAATGATTATTTTGGAAGGCTATGATAAGAATCTCTGCGCAATCTATGGACTATGAGTTATATAATATTATTCAAAATGATTTTTATGTACCTATTAAAGTTGAAAATGGATTAAATACCCCAAAATTGCCTTTTGAGTATGATGAGAATAATAAACACGGAGTAAACTTAAATGCCAAGGCCATTAACATATTATATTGTGCTCTTACTACAGATGAATTCAAAAGAGGTACAAGGATGTGATAATGCAAATAAAATGTGACATTTGAGATACACACTAAGGAACAAACCAAGTAGGAGAAAATAAGATGAGTATGCTTGTACACGAAAATGAATTATTTTTCATGGATAAGAACGAAACTATTAGCTAAATGTTTAAAAGATTCGATAACATGGTTTGGAAGTTCATGAAAGAGTTTATCCTAATGAAGAGTTGGTTAGGAAAATTCTTTGGTGTCTTCCAAGACCATGGCAGCTCATAGTGATCCAAGAGGCAAGATATCTCAAAATGGAATAGTTTATTAGATCTCTCATGACACATGAGATCACCATGAAAGCAATTGAGAAAAAGGCGTAAAAAGAGAAGGAAGTCTCAAAGAAAAATGACATTACTCTTAAACCATCATCAAGCAACCAAGTGAAATCTGAAAAAGAAAGAAGATGATGAAGAGATTGATTTCATCACAAGAAGGTTTAGCAAATTTCTCATAAGAAAGAAATGGAAATGAAAGAAATCAAGGATAGGCCATGTCACTATCTAGGGATATGCCAAAGTAGAAACTCCAGGTCGGGCGATCCGATTCCCAGAAAAGGGAACTTGATCACCTTACTCGAGGCTATGTTTGTAGCGGAAGTTTTTCAAAATATATACAAAGTCAAGCCCGTATAGTAAAATACCAAGCATATAGTGCCATAAAATAAATACTTAACAATATTCTACAGGGAAGAGAAGTAAAGGGTTCAAATCCAACAATTAAGGTTACATATCCAAATTAAAAAATTAAATCCTTAATTTCACGTTCATTTTGTGAAGAAACTATTTAGAAATCTGAGAGCTGAAGGTGCCAACCAATCTAATAAGGTTCGACCAGTCTAACAAGGTGTCGACTGGTGCAACTCTAATAGAAATTTCATAGAGCTCAAAGTCTCGATCGAGCCAATAAAGTGTCGATCGATTAAACATGATAGGAATTCTAGAGCGATCAAAGTATCGACCGATCTTGCAAAATGTCGACCGCTGCGAAATACTAAACGATGAATGGTCGACACATGCCATACTTTAGAAATTTAAAAAAAAAAACTCGATTTCAAAGTATCAACCGATCTTGCAAAGTGTCGACGGGTGCAATCTACCAAGGGGTATACTGAGTTGTTCAAAATATTCAAAATATCACACAATAGTTATGAAAGTTTCGATCAATTAAATTGAGTGGTTTACCGATACAACTATTTTTCTGAACACTTGTTGATGTGTCACGAGGACCGATCTCAAGATCACCAACCTGAGGGCTAATTAACCTTTTTTGTTCTCTCTATTTTGCTGGTAAAAATCTTCTTGAAGACTTGGAAGTGGCTCCCTCAACTAGTGACAAAGAGAGTCCTAAACACATGTTGATTTGGGCGTCCATGTAAGAGGAGAAGGAGCTGGGATGCGTGACCATGTTGCCATGATGGGCTGATTCTCCATCTTTGTTTGGTTGAAGACTTATCTCTTGGGCTCCTAATTGATCTACTTTATTATGTTATTAATTTTCTTATTGGACTTAGAAATTGTTTTTAATGTCTGGTCTTTAATTGTGAGCCTCACTCGGTTAAGCTTAGTGGCTGAGTGGGCTTAATGTTTTGTTGTTGCCGCTTATTTTATTTGCATGTAATTGGTTGTCCAAGAACCTAATTTTCTTCTAAAGTATATAAGCATCACTTAGAGTTCTTGGCAGCCACTTTTGAACAAATTACAACCAATTACAACCTTAATTTTTGAATTGGAATACTTTCATTTTCAAAGCTCACATCCTTTTTTATGGTTTCATCTGACTAGTTTGTGTGCAAACAAGTTGTGCTTGATATTCGTGAGATTAATCAAGCACTCCTGTTAGTGTCACCTTCTCATTACTTTCCTTAAGTATTTAATTCTTCAAGAAGGTAGCATCCAAGCTCTTAACAATCCGAATTGGAGATTTTTCTAGCGAAAGGTGGTCAAAGTAGTGAAAAGGCACCAATTTCACCTTTTAGGACCGACTTGGAATCATCCAACCACAACTTTCTTTTCATAGCGATTTTGACTATGATTTTGAGGGTGTCTTCTTCACTTACAGAGAGAGTTGTTGTCCAAAAATTGTAAAAAGAGCATCTATATTGACTAAGATATCACTTTCCCAAGAGAACCCTAGTTCAAGGCTAAAAGGTGTGATTCCATCTTCAACCATCTTTGTCATTTTTGCAATATCTCCGTATTCCCATGGCTTTTGGTCAAGATATTTGGTGGTTTTGATTACTAACATCTTGGAGCTGCTAGTGCCCAAAATTTACGAGGAAACGAGTTATTTTGATTGAGATATAGCATTTCAAAAGTCAACCACAAAATCTGCCAAGAAATCTGGGTTACCATTTGAGTTGTCAAACTATCCATTTTCATATCACATCATTTGGTATTAGAGTCATCTCTCCTATTTTCCCTTAGATATTTGGTGATTTTTTTCTCCAAAATGATGACAACAGGTTGAGAAAAGGCTGCATGAGAACGGGAGACAACTCAACGTAACAACTAATCAGTCGAGCATCCTCCATTGAGAAATAAAGAACCGACTTTGCCAACCTCAATGGGATGAAGTCCATGGTAAGTTTTCTAGGATGCAAAAAACTTTACAAGAGCACTTAATCATAAATAAGAAAGATACTACAAAGGGGTTAAGTTTAACAAGAGAGAAGAAGGTTTGGCCATGAGTAATCCATAGATTAGAGGTATGATGAGGGTGAGTCCGATTTTGAACACCTACCAAGCCCGCGACATAGACAAAATATCAATGATGAATTGAGACATGTGAAGCTCTCTATTCCAACCTTTAAGGGTTCTTGCAATGGAGACAAATTTCTTGATTGGGTAGTAAAGGTAGACAAGGTGTTTGAGTGCTACAACTACTCAGAGAGGGCAAAATTCAAGTTGGTAACCCTTGAACTTTTAGGCTACTTAAGTTTATGGTGGGAGAATGTTAAGGCTAAAAGGAAACGTGAGGAAGAGGAAGAAGTTAAAACTTGGAGGATGATGAAAACTTTGATGAGAAGAAAATTTGTTCCCACACATTATGTGATGACCCAGATGTGTAAGTATGTGTACCGGATGTGTAAGTATGTGTACGATGGCTGCACAAATCGGAACCCGGATGGCGGTACATCCAAGCAGGCGAACTGGAAGGTGACGGGTCGTCACAATCCCACATCGCTTGGGTTAGTATGTGGAAATGAAACATATGTAAAGAGACCCTCCCAAGATAGTAAGACGCATTTTGGAGTATAATTGGCAACGGATCCCATCAGAACTCCGAAGTTAAAAGTGCTTCAGCGAGAGTAGTACTAGGCTGGGTGACCGACTGGGAAGTCCTCACCAAACAAAACCATGAGGGGAGGATATTGGGTCACGACCCAATCCCCAGAGCGGACAATATATTGCTGAAAAAATGGGTCGTTACACATTATAAGCAAGAGTTATGTTTACAAATTCAAAGTCTTAGAAAAGAGACACTCTCAGTTGAAGAGTATCTAACTGAGTTTGAAACTTTGAGAATGAGGTGTGGTTTGGAAGAACTAGAGGAGCACACAATTGCTCATTTTATCAAGAGACTCAATAGAGAAATTGGGTTTGTGGAGGAGTTGTAACCCTATGAAGTCATGGATAGTATGATGCAACTAGTCATGAAAGTTGAAAGACAACAAGGGAGAAGATCCAAGTTGTACAACTCTGGGTAAGTCCAAAAATTTTAATGTTGATTCATCAATGTCGAAGTCAAAAAGTTTAATGTTGATTCATCAATGTCGAAGTCAAGAAATCCAAGTTGTACAACTCTGGGTAAGTCCAAGTTGTACAACAAGAAGTTTAATGTTGATTCATCAATGTCGAAGTCAAGGGATGTGAAGAGCTCCAAGTGTCTCGGGTTAGGGCATATTGCATCTCAATGCCCTAACAAGCGTGTGATGGTACTTAGAGGATACCAATGAGATTGAAAGTAAAAATGAGTTGGTTGATTCAACTAAAGTGGAAGAAGATGAACAAGCTGAAGTTATCTATGCAAAAGAAGGCTGCCTCCTTATGGTCATCTAAGTGGCACTTACCACTCAAGTTCTAGACGAAGCTTGCTAATGTGAGAATCTTTTTCATAATCGTTATTTGATCAAATAAAATGTGTGTACTTTAATATTTGATAGTGGTAGTTGTACCAATGTGCCATCTTTGAAATTGGTAGACAAATTGGGATTAGAATCTTCTATGCACCTGAGATCATATAAATTGAGATGGTTTAATGATTGAGAAGCTATTAAGGTGTCCAAGCAAGATCGCATAACTTTTTCCATTGGAGGGTGTAATGATGAGGTACTATCTGATGTAGTGCCTATGAGTGCTAATCATCTATTGCTTAGGAGGACATGACAATTTGATCGGAGAACTAAACACGATGGAGTAACAAACTTTTATTCCTTCTTTATTTGGAGATGAGGTCATTAAATTGGCTTCTCTTTTTCTGGATCAAGTTGTTTGGAATTGTGAGGTTTAGAAGGGGAGGAAGGACAAAGAAGCAGTACTCATGTCAGTAAGGCCTTGGATACTCCTAATTCAATGGTGTCAAATTTGAATCGGTGCATACAAGAAAGAATGGAAGTATTTCCACGATCCCTAGCTAAGGTACCCTACTTTAAGTATGTTGATTTGATAGACGTTATGAATATGGAGCTTCCTAAAGTTTTTCCCTTGAGTGAATTGTAGCTGTTTGATAAAGTCTTTTGAAATTTTTGGACATATGATGAAGTTAATCTTTGGGGCAACAAAACAACTTACTTTGTTAAGGAAAAGATTGAAGTTAGGGGGCTATGAATAAATATTTTTTGTTGCCTCTTTTAAGGAGAGTTAAGTATATTTGGTTGAAAAAATGCACTAAGTGCTTCATAGGTAAAAAGACCATTTGCACCTTCTTGGTTTGAATTTGTTCAAGCAGTTTCCAAACTTCCATTGGGATAAACCGGACTTGAACTTATTTTGGAAATGTCTAGAGCATCTAGAGGACAATCTAACTTGGAGATGTTGGTGCAATTATCAAAGTTGGCATGGATAAGTTGATTGGGGAAAAGCCTTGGATTTGAGGACAAATCCTCAATCACCCGGGGATGATGATGTGCCACAAGGAACTATCTCAAGATCACCAATCAAGGGGCTACCAACTAGTGAGAGAGAGAGGCCTAAGGACATTATTTGGGCACCCATGGATGAGGAGAAGAACCTGGGAGGCGCAATCATGTTTTCATGATGGGTCGATTGTCCATCTTTTGTTGGTTTTAAGACTTATCTCTTGGCTCCTTATTGATCTACTTTATTATTTTATTAATTTTTTTATTGGACTTCAACCAATTTTATTTCATGCTGGACTTTTAATTGTTAGCCTCACTCGGTTTAGCCTAGTGGTCGTGGGCTTGATGTTGTTCTTGTTTGCAATTGGTTGTCCAAAAACCTTCATGATATGCCTCAGAGGGCCATTACTTGATCTCAAACAAAGGTTCAAGCTTTATTAACCTATTTACTAACAAGTCTAATTATTTTGTAGGTGATGATAAATTCGATGATATTTTTGAAGACTTGGATTGATAGGTTAGTACAAAAGACATGGAGCAACCCATGCATGTGCTCACATGGAAATCATGGTTGGAAGATCAAGAAGAAGGAATTTATCTTCCCTAAAATCACTTTGTAACTACACACTTAGTTTTATGTTTTCTTTGTATTTTGTTGGCAAACATTGGCCTTTTATGTAAACTTATTAATTGCATGCATCATTAGACATTATGATTAAATGTATGGTAGGTTAGAAGATAGTTTGTATTTGGTTAAAAAAACAAATGCATGGCTTGCATGCAAGTACCACATGGCTCAAAGAAAATCGCCCCCTTTGGGCGCCAAATTGGAGTGGGGACCATTACCCCATTTGGCCGATCATTTTGCTGCCTTTTGAAGATGCTATGTTGGAGTTTTCTTTCTTGAAAAAAGCCTTGGATCGATAACATGACAACCCTTAGCCATTGAATCAAATTGCACCTTCCATCTTGGCCATCTAAGTGAAGAATGAAGCAAAGTATGTGGCCATTCCTCCAACGGCTACTTGAGCCCCCCCCCCCCCCCCCCAACCAAACCCTCCAACAATCTTTATGTCTATATAACCATGGTTGTTGGTGTTTGTAAAAAGGTTTTTGTTGAATGAAATAGTTGTTATTTTCTTAATAGAAACCAAGGAAGTTTGAATACCAAAGGTAAGCCTCGATGTGTGCTCACCAGATAGGAGTGCACCTCCATTACTTTTAAGCTCAAGGTTGCTTGAAGGTTCTTATTTCAATCCTTCTCTCCACTCTTTCAATAGTTGGAAACCAGAAGGAGGTGGCCAAAATGTTTTCTAAAGGTTGCCTTTTCTTTCCTTGGAAAGAAGAGCAAGCCGAGAGCCTCAAAATATTGTTCATCGGCCAACCTCGGGTTTTCTTGTATAACTTCATTTCCGCAATGTATTTTGTTCTGAAAATTCATATAGTTTCATTTCACTCTTAATTTAAGTTTCCCTTAAAATTTCAAGTATTTTTCAATTCATTTGCCTATAGAACTTTTGATCTATTTTAAGGTAATCTTGGCTTGACCAAGCACCGAGAGGTCTAACCCTTTGTGTGGGTCAAAATGCGCCTTTTGCAGGCCTTGGTGTGTCACTTAATTTTCTTGTGAAGTATATAAGCTTCTCTTAGGGTTCTTGTGAGCCACTTTTTAACAAATTACCACCTTAATTTGGAATTGGAATACTTTCCTTTTCAAAGCACACATCCTTTTCGGTGGTTTCTTCTGACTAGTTTGTGTGCAAACAAGTTGTGCTTGACATTCGTGAGCTTAATCAAGCACCCCTATTAGTGTCATATTCTCATTACTCTTTGTAAGTAGTGAATATTTTAGCAAGGTGGCATCCTAACCGAATTTGAGAGTTTTCTAGCGAAAGGTTTCCAAAGGAGTGAAAAGGCACCAATTGTACCTTTTAGGACCAACTTGGAGTCATCCAATCATAACTTTGTTTTCATAGCGATTTTGACTATGGTTATTGAAGGGTGTGATCTTCACTTATAGAGAAAGTTGTTGTCCAAAAATCACGCAAAGAATATGTTGTGCCCCGTAGGCCCATTACACGATCCCAGACCCGAATCCACACTTTAACTAACACACTTGTCTCTTTTGCAGGTCATAGTTCGTGTGAAGACTTGGAGGACACCGTGGACGACTTGAAGTGGGAGATTAAAGCTGGGGACGTTGACCAACCAAATCATCTCATCATGTGGAAAGACTAAAGAGGCACTTTAATGCTCACATGGGAATTTGTCTTCCCGAGCTTTGATATTTGTTGCTTTTTTGAAATTTCAAACTTATTGGCAAACGTTGGCCTTCTTGTTTAAACTTTATTATATGCATGTTAGGATTAAATGAATGTTAGGATTAGATGAATGATAGGATTAGTTGGTGGCTTGGTTTATGCCTTGGCCCATTGAATTTGAAGACGTGGAAGCCAAATGATGGTCCATCATCCCAAGCCCAAGCCCAAGCCCAAGCCCAAACCCAAGCCCAAGCCCAAGCCCAAGCCTAAGCCCAAGCCTACCATTAGGTCTATATATATTCATGGCATTGGTGTTTGTAACCTTTTTGGATGATTTTTATGAGCACCCACAGATTTCTCTCTCAATAGAAGAAAGCTTGGAGCAAGGAGCTTCCAAGGTAAGCTCGGTTGACAACAACTGAGGGATTGCGCCCCCGAAACCGATCTTCAAGCTTGGTAGCTTGTAAGAACGGATTTGCCATCTTCTTCTCCTTTCTTTTGAGATCAAAAACTGGCAAGAAGTGGCCTAACCGATTCCTTGAATCGAGTTCTCTTCCTTGGAAGAAAACTCTTGCCAAAACGCTTGAAATAGCGATTATTGGCCGATTCTCAGAAAACAGTCCAAAAATACTTCAAATCAACAACCAGCACACATCTCACTGACTTCACAAGACTCACCTAAAATTTCGTTAAATTCTGAGTTCGTTTGATATTTTGTTTGCATTATTTCTTCTCGGATTTGTCAGTTTTGTGTCACCCGAGAACTAACGGTCTTTTTCGAGTTCTTGAGTCCTATTTGCAGGTCGGAGCTCAACAGGTGGTATCAGAGCTTGGATAGCTCCCTTAGGGTGAGGGAAACCAGGTTGGTTATGTTTTCCAAACCCATTTTGTTGCCCAAAACCGAGGCAATAAAACTGGGTTTGTTGTTCTTCATTTTTCGGTGGTGTTCTTGCTATTTTCTTATCTTCTCTTTATTTTCTTGCAAAGATCATTTCCAGCATGTTTTTGTTAGTTGTCTGCAACTTGAGCATGGGTTTTTAAGTTTCATTTCCACCATTTTCGTGCTACAAGTTTTCCTTCCTCTTTTGGTAGAACATTAGCTAACAAACTTTGTACTTGTTGTTTTATTTCCTTTTCGGGTTAGGTGATTTGGCTTGTTGTGTGTTTACTTTTTCCAACATGTATGAACATTATGTAATAGTTCTAACATCATTTTCGTGACTGGTTTGCTTGTTTAAGAATTTGGTTTTTCAAAATAAAATCAGAAAACAGTTTGTGTGGTGTTATATTTGTTCTAGTTTGCTGCTATTTGCATATTTCCTGTAAAGCCCGAAAATTTCAGTTTATGGGTCCTGAGTCTTTAGGTTTTGGGTTTTGTTATTATAAGCCTTAAAGAGTTATAATTCATAGAAATAGTAAATTAAGTCCGATTGGTGAACGGAAAATTTTGTTAGGACCCTAAGAATAAATAGGAATATTTGGAGAAATAAGAGAATTTTGGAGAAACTAAATCGATAGGTTAATTGATGAGCCTAAGCTAGAAATTAATAAAAAGGGCATTTAGGTAATTTTAGGTCAAAATTGTTATAAAACTAAATAACCTCCTCTTTTTCTCTCATTTCTCTCCTCTCCCCTACGTGAATCAATTTCTCCCCTCCCTTAGGCGAAACTTTCTTCTCTCACGGCGATTTTCAATCGGCCGATGACTCCTCCAATTTTCGGTGTCTTCCTTCAAGTTTCCTTCTCTAAATCGATACTCTAGGTAAGTTCTATACTTTGGGCTAGTTTAGTTGTTGTTTTAGGGTTGATTTTGGTTTAGAGTTTAGTGAGAAATTGGTAGGATTGCTAGATTATTGCCCATTAATGATGTATTGGTTGTTATTTTAGGTAGGTAGAAAGAATTAATGGTGTGGATGATATTTATGGTTAAGTTTTGGGTTGTTGGAAGCCATTAATGGAGTTTGTGAATTTATGAGCATGTAATGCTCGATGAAATGTCCGAATGAAGTTAATTAGAGTTTTTGGAAAATTTGTCTTAGCTCGGGGTTCTATTTAGTTTTGAATTCGATAATTCAGAGTCGATACTAATGACGTGTTATGAAAATGCCATAGGTAACCGAAGCTCTCAAGGCGGTGCTCGGTATATCTAGGACGCCAGGTAAGTGCATGTTAGGTTTCCAGCCCTAAAGGCCCTACGTCGTATCGATGTTAGAATTGTGTGTTATGACGATGTTTGATTGTAGTAGGACTTTTAATGAGTCGGGTAGCCTAGAAATTAGAGTTAGCTATTAGTTAATAGTTTGTTCGCCTACGGGCTAGAAACGTTAGGTGAATGTTAGAAATCTTGTTTGATGAATGTTGCATGTGTATATCTCCTCATGCATCATGTTTTTATGAAATATGCATACGAACTATTTACGAGCATGATTTTATAAAGATTGAAATAAAGAACGATAACGAATTACAGATGTCACGAGTTCTCACAGGGTAAGGTATAGTTCTCACGGGGCAAGTCATGGTTCTCACGGGGCAAGATTGTGGTCTACTAAGTAGACAAATAAGTTAACGTCAACAAAACAAAACGAGATGAACATATTTTACATATGTCATGCATATATGTAAATGTTATGTATAGTGCACTCCTTACTAAGCATTAGGCTTAATGTGTTTATCATGTGATGTAGGTGATGAGGACGTAGGTGAGGAACTCCCTCCCGATGATTAGGCATAGGCGGTTGGTGGACAGAGCTTGTGGCGACGGGGCGTGTTTTAGCTAGGGTGTTCTCCTAGCGTTTTGTGGTAAATATGTGTGAATTGGATCGATTTTTGGATGAAGTGATAAATTTTAGAAAGTATGGAGAAGTTTAATATTTTGGGAGTTGTATAGTGGATGTAGGCTTGGAGTAGTGTTGTTTAGAATGATTTGATGAATGTTATTGTTTGGTGATGTTTTAAAGATTTCCACTTTTATGTTTAACCTTGGTATTATGAATTAGATTAGGTGATATTTAATGATTCTAGGTATTATAAACTGTAAGGATTAGCTCGGTTTTTAGAGCGATCCATGCAGTCTGTTTCTGGAATTCATGTCGTGTCTTGGTTATGTTTAGGTTATGCTTTGGGGAGTGTTTTGAGGATTGTTACTTTAATAAATGTATGGTGATTGAGGGTTGCCTTGGTGAGTTGTGCTGAGCGTTGATGAAAGAAGAAGAAGAAGAAGAAGAATGGTAAGGGCAACTCTCTGGAATTCAGATTCCAGAGAGGTTGTCGATCGATCGCCGCAAGGGGCGATCGATCGGCAACTAAAGGCTTAGCGCTTTGGTTTTCCAGAGCGCTAGCCGATCGATCAGCCAAGAGGGGCCGATCGATCGGCTGTGGGATTGATTAGGCGCTCTGGTTTTCCAAAGTGCTAGCCGATTGATCGGCCAAAAAAGGGCCGATCGATCGGCTATTTTCTTTTGGCAGAGGCGATCGATCGGCCAACAAAGGGGCGGATCGATCGGCTGATGGTGGATGGGCAATTTTTTCCCTCCTTCGAGCGCTTCTCCCTGTTGCTTTTATCTATTGTCTTCCTCATGGCTTTCTTGATAGTTTGATCAACTTAGACTTTGATTTAGAGTTAATGTATAATATGTGTAATGGAAAAAATATATATATATATATATATATATATACATAGGACATTTTATACAAACTTACGAGGTCTTAAATAAAGTTTACGTCACGGCTAGTCCATGGCGGCCCTGACCGGGTTGGGGTCGTCACAACTGTGGTATCAAAGTCCCCGAGTTTTAAAAGTGATTTTGGGAAATGCCTGCCAAACACAAACCGCCGCACGAGAACTCTCTATCGACTATAAGTGTTTAAGTTATGAATGATTCCTAGTTATTTATGTTATTTTGTATTGTCTAATGTGTCTAGGAGCAGGAAATGCCGAGAGCACCTAGTCAACCTCCAGAGAACCCCATGGATTATTTCATGGACATATTGCACCAACACTCAGAACAGATTGGAATCTTATTAAACCGAGAAGGGAATGGAAACGGCCAAGGAAATACCTCACAGGACCAAAGTGGGGAGAGATTTAGGTGACTCAGGCCCCCGACTTTTGACGGACAATCTTCAGATCCCACAAGTGCTGAAGAATGGATTCGCAAGATGGAAAGTATGTTCGCATATGCAAAAGTGGAGGAAGCCGATAAGGTGACTTGTGCAGTGTTTAACCTGGAGAAAGATGCTATTTTCGGGTGGGATTCAATTAAAGTTACTACAGATGTGGGAATTATGACGTGGGAAAGGTTCAAGGCAGTATTTTACAACAAGTACTTCAATCGCACTCTTCGGGCCAGTAAGAAGGCTGAGTTTGCCAACCTACGCAAAACAGGGATAGTGGCCGACTACGTTCGAAGGTTTGAGTCATTATCCCGGTATGCAGAACTTATGATTTACGAAGAGGAGGACAAAATTTACCAATTTGTACAAGGCTTGAAGTTGGAGATTGAGAAAGGGGTAAAGACAACAGGCATCGAAGACGTGCCTTATCGCAAGATAGTAGCTAAAGTCCTCGTACTTGATGACATCGAAATAAGACTTCAAAGGCAGAGAGAAGCGTCGAGGAGGTTAAATAGAGAAGTGCAACCAGAACAAAACTGGGGTTGGCAGCCACAACCGCAACGTGGTGTCAAACAGGCGAATGAGATGCCTAGAGTGCAGGATAAGGGTAAATGTTCACAAGGGGCGTCACAAGTGCCTTTATGCCCTATTTGCCGAAAGAACCACCACGGGGAGTGTAAGTTACATACTAGTCGATGTTTTCGATGTGACAAGGTAGGGCACAAAGCCATTGATTGTCTTGAGCCAAGTAGCAGGCCACCGGGTGGTCCCTCCCGGATCTTTTCCCTTATTGAAGATAAGGAAGCTGCTCAACCTTCGGTAGTCTCAGGTACTATTTTGGTATGTGGAAATGCGGCTCATGCTTTAATTGACACGGGGGCAACTCATTCTTTCATAGCACAGCAGTATATAATTAAGTGGAATCTACACTTTGTCCCAGCTGATCGTAGTTATAGTGTCATGTTGCCCTCCGGAGAGTACTTACATTCTGAGCAGGCGGTACAAGGGGAGGTTATAGCTATTAATGGTCAGAAACTATATGCGAATTTGGTCATCATAAGCATGAAGGGGTGCAACGTAATTTTGGATATGGATTGGTTGTACAGGCACCATGCCACGATCAATTGTAGGTCAGGTGCTGTGGATTTTAGACCCTCAAACTGTAAGGTCTCGTTCCAGGCGACCCTCTGTTTGAGTCAGATGCCTGTGGTGTCGGCATTGTATGCTCAGCATCAGATTAAGCTGGGATGTTTGGGATTCATAGCGAGTGTTCTTGACACGCGGATATCGAATGAGAGGGAGCTATTTGATATTCCTGTAGCTGTGGAGTTTTCAGAAGTTTTTCTAGACAAATTACCAGGTTTGCCTCCTAACCAAGAAATGAACTTTACCATTGATATTATTCCAGGTTCGGTGCTTGTGTTTAAGAATCCTTATAGGATGGCGCCGGTAGAGTTGAGGGAATTACTGGCCCAGTTGAAAGAAATAACGGACAAGGGTTTTATACGCCCGAGCGTTTCTCCTTGGGGCGCTCCGGTGTTGTTCGTGAAAAAGAAAGATGGCTCCTTAAGGATGTGCGTATATTACCGAGAATTGAATAAGCTGACTATAAAGAATAAGTATCCATTGCCTAGGATTGATGATCTATTTGACCAGTTACAAGGAGCCGCAGTATTTTCTAAGATTGATCTACGTTTAGGGTATTATCAGCTGAAAGTTAGAGCCAAGGATATACCAAAGACTACCTTCAGGACACGTTATGGGCACTACGAGTTTATGGTCATGTCTTTTGGTTTGACGAATGCCCCGGCAGCATTTATGGATCTCATGAACAGGGTGTTTCGGGAGTTCTTGGATAAGTTTGTTATAGTGTTTATAGATGATATCCTAATATATTCTTGAAATGACGAAGATCATGCAGAGCACTTAAAGGCCGTTTTGATTACCCTGAAGCGACACCAATTATATGCTAAGCTTTCCAAGTGCAAGTTCTGGCTGAATCAGGTGAATTTCTTAGGCCACGTAATTTCAAAAGAAGGGGTTTCAGTGGATCTGGCTAAGATTCAAGCCGTTAGGGAGTGGCCTCAGCCAAAGAATGCAAGTGAAGTACGAAGTTTCGTAGGACTGGCTGGATATTATCGAAAGTTTATTGAAGGATTTTCAATTATAGCTAGGCCCCTGACGAACTTAACAAAGAAGGAAGTGAAGTATGAGTGATTTAAGACATGTGAAGAAAGTTTTCAGACCTTGAAGTAAAAGTTGACCACAGCGCCTTTATTGATTCTACCCGTGGAGGATGGAGTATTTAGTATCTATTGTGACACGTCCAAAGTAGGATTAGGATGCGTATTGATGCAGGACGGGAAGGTCATTGTCTATGCCTCTAGAAAATTGAAGAGTTATGAAAAAAATTACCTGACACATGACTTAGAATTAGCAGCGGTGGTATTTGCGTTGACGATATGGAGACACTACCTTTATGGACAAAAGTGCAAAGTGTATTCGGACCACAAAAGTTTAAAGTATCTTTTTACGCAGAAAGATTTAAACATGAGGCAAAGGAGATGGTTAGAATTCGTGAAAGACTACGACTTCAAAATTAAGTATCATCCTGGAAAGGCGAATACAGTGGCGGACCGTTTGAGTAGGATGCCTAAGATCGAAGAGTCAGTTGTTTGTTATATGCCAGCTTTGTTGAGAAAGGAGATGCAGAGATTTGAATTGGAGGTAGTTTCTGAGCTTTCAGCCCTGCTTGCAGACTTGACAATACGGCCTACTCTTTTAGACAAAATTAAAGAGGCTCAACAGATGGACTCGGAAGAAAATGAAGCTATTGTGGCCAAGTCAGCCAATACGTCTTCCAAATTCAGTTACTCAGAGGATGGCATTCTAAAATTTCGGGACCATTGGTACGTTCCGAAGGATGAGGAGTTGAGAAAATTGATCATGGCAGAGGCACATTCATCGTAATTCTCAATGCATCCAGGTAACACCAAGATGTACCGAGATCTGAAATTACTTTATTGGTGGCCGAACATGAAGCGTGACGTGACCAGTTATGTACAGTCTTGTTTGGTTTGCCAGCAAGTAAAAGAAGAACACCAAAGGCCAGGTGGGATGTTACAACCTCTACCGATTCCCGAGTGAAAATGGGATCATATTGTAATGGACTTCGTAGTTGGACTACCGAAGACGATAAAAGGGCATGACAGCATATAGGTCGTTGTTGATAGGTTAACCAAGACGGCGCATTTCTTACCAGTAAAAATGACTTACACGATGAATCAGTTTGAGGAGTTGTATGTCTAGGAGATTGTAAGATTGCATGGGGTTCCTGTGTAACACCTGAGTTTCTCGGGTTTCAGCTCTAAGGGTATTTTCGTAAATAAGAAATATTGGTCCGTTTTGTGAATGAGAGGTTTTATTAGGATCCTAGGAATTTATGGGGATTTTTAGATGAATAAGTAAATTTTTAGAAATCCAAATTGATAGCGTAACGTCAAGTTCTGTTTTTAGCCCTATAACAGTTTTAATTTGTAAAAATAGTAAATTAGGTCCGATTTGCGAACGGAGAGTTTCGTTAGAACCCTAGTGATTAATATGGATTTTTGGAAGAATAAGAAAATTTGGAGAAACCGAAAAGATAAATTGATTAACGAATTAAGCAAAGAATTAAGGGAAGGGCACATCGGTAATTTGCTAAGTCAAATGTTTTTAATTAAAACATGATTTCCTCCCCCATTTCTCTCATTTTCCCTCTTCTCCTACGTGAGCTCCCTCTCCCTCACGATTTCTTCCTCCTCCCTTGCCATTTCTCTTCCTCTGATTGTTCTTCCTCTTTCCGGTGACTTCTCTTCAGGTTTTCCTTCCCCAATCGACGTTCCAAGTAAGCTACAAGCTTTAGTCAAGTTTTGTTTAGTTTTTAGGAATAGATTTTCGGTTAGGGTTTCTTGCTTTAAGGTTGAGATTTTTGGTTTTGTTATAAAATTGATAGTTTATTGATTATTGTTGATAGTTGTAATTGAAATGTAACTTTGGGTTTGATTTTTTGGTCAATTTTGGAGGTTGAAGGGTATAAACACCATTGATGTTGGATTATGAATTTTGTGAGCGCAACATGTTCGATGAAATGCCCGAATGGAGAAAATTGAAGTTTTAGGGAGAATAATCTTAACTAGGAGCTTAGTTTAAGTTTGGAAATTGTTTATTTAGGATCAGTTTTAATGCCTCTACTTGTGAAATGCCATAGGTGGAGACGACTTTTGGACGGTGCTCGGCTTGCTACGGACGCCAGGTAAGTGGATGCTAGGTTTCCGGCCCTTAAGGCCCTACATCATGTCAGTGCTAGGCTTTTGTGTTCTGATGATGATTTTCTGATTGTGGGGTTTAATGTGTCGGGTAGCCTAGGATGTTAGTTATTAGTTGTTTGTTAAGTTCGTTATGAGTATTGTATGTTCATGTACGTTCGTGAATTGTTTTGATGGTATGTTGTGCGTAAATTCCTCATGCATCATGTTTGCTCAAATGACATACGAAATGTTTTATATGCATGAAATTGAAATTTACGAAATGATTAAATGAGTTGGGTCGGTATGGCCATGAATAACAAAACTGTCCAACTCGAGGGACCATGAATCACTGTCCATATATGGACCATGAATACGCTCCGCAAGGACTATGTACACGCACTTGCCTACTCCCCAGCATAATGAACGTCAAGTAAAATGGAACCCAAACAAGTAAATGAACACGAAAGTCATACATTCATGCATACGTCATTTATAGTGCCTTCTCTTGCTAAGCATTAGGCTTAATGTTTATGTTGTATGATGTAGGTGAAAAGATCAGAGGTGAGGAGCCTCCTCTTGATGGTCAAACATAGGCGGTTGATGTATAGGACTCGAGGCAGCGGGGAGTGTTTGGCCAGGCTTATTGACCCGTGGGTGGCTCCGAGCTCTTATTGGTTAGGATTTTGACTTGTTTAGTTGTTAGCTTGGAGATAATGTGGTTTTAGATAGTGATGGGCTACGGCCTGCAAATGGGGAGGAAATACGCATGCGGAAGGCTCAAACAAGCAAACGACCGGTGCTAGAAGAACACCCCAAAAACAGACTAAATAACAGAGGCAAACAGAGGAAGAAAAAAGAAAGAAAGAAAACGAAACAAGCAATGGAATGAAATGGGTGCTGTGAATTCTTGGCCAGAAAGGACCGAGAATTACCTCACTTGAACACCGGGGAAAGAAGGGATCCTTGCCGGTCCTCTGGTCATTGATCAACGCTGAGGAGAAAACTTTGCTTCGCGAACGAAGAGGTTCCTGCAAAGGATGAAATGGCCTTGCATTTCGATGCTTCTCCCTCAGAAACTGCTGACGGTGGGAGTGGAATGTGAGGGATCCCTAAGCTGGCCCAGAAGCAATGAACTGCTCCGGGAAAAGAATTGGTCATTGCCGATGAAATTCTCAACCGAGGGAAACGGAATTTCAGCCACCTTCTTCCATGGATTCCCAACTCAAAAGAAGGATAGAAGGACGGATAAGAGTTCCACTGAGTAACCCAAACTCAGGGGAACAATTGTTGGCCTTTAGGCGCAGAGCGCCGGCGCACCAGAGAACCTCTCGGTTTCTCTCTCGCTCAAGAGAAGACAAACTTCACTCTGTAATTTTCCAAATATTCGATGTTCAAAAACTAAAGATTACAACTGGAGGAGAGGAAGCTTAAATACAAAGGAGAAAAAGCTTAAGAAGCTTCGAGTGGAAGGAAGAAAATTGAAAGGAGCGCTGCAAAATCTGCCCGTTTATAGCCGTTGGGTGCTGAATCGGCTGGAGAATAGGTGTTGGGTGAACCGATTTGGTCTAGCAATTGTTCTTCAATTTGGATACATCTCCACGTGGCAGCTCCTTTTGATCTTCTATTGATCCATTCGTTTGGTCAACTCTTTTGAGCAATTGAGTGATTATTTGATACGGGAAGACCAATTCCCTCTTCTTGAATCCTTTTCCAAGCTACATAGAAACATTTTCCTACAAAACTCAAGAACCAATTAGTAGATAAAATAAGTACCTTGGTTCGTGTTCGGAATCGGGGCCGTAGGCATATCAGATAGTTATGTTTTTATGGGTTCACTTGTGGACAATGTTAGAAGTTTCTGCTGCGTATGTCTTTTATCGACGTGTTTAATGATTTTTGGTTATGGTTTTCATATGTAAATGGTGTGTGTGTTAAGAGGAGATAGAGTAAATGATTTGACGATTTTATGAATTGTTTTAGGTATTTTAAACCTGGGTGGATACATTCGGTTTTAGAGCGATCCACACAGTTTGTTTTCATTAATTTTAAATACGTGTTCGGAAACGTGTTTGAGTCGGGTTGTCGGAGGTTTCGAGGACTTTTGTGTTTAAAGTATTGGGGAATGATTTTTGGATGGTTTAATGTGAATGGGTAGGTGTTTGGATTGAAAAATATGGCTAAGTGTAAAAAAAAAAAAAAAAAAAAGGGATGTGGGCGCTAGTGGTGCACATGGCCAGGGGATGGAGGCGCGCTGGCCGGGCGCGGCACGTGCGCACGCATGGTGCGCCCGCAGTGAGCGCGCGCTGGGCGCGCTTTGCGTGCGCCCAGAATGTTTCCTAGCCGATCGATCGCACCTGAGGGGCGATCGATTGGCGTTTTTTGTTGTTTTTATTCGGATTTCCAGAGAAGGTGCCGATCGTTCGGCATTTTTGCCGATCGATCGGCTTTGACACGTGCGTGGCACGTGGGGAGTCGCCGGAGGGGCACGCTGCCCGGGCGCTGCGCGCACCCGGGTGGGGCGCTGCGCTGCGCACGGTGCGCGCGCCCCACTTGACCCCCAAAACATTTTTTTTTTAATTGACTTTTCAAAACACGTTTCAACCCGACCTTTTTCGATACTTTTTAAACGTATTTTACAAGCAACCCCTACGTATTTTAAATGATTTTAAGGGCCCAAAAACTGAATCGACATTTTATTGAAAGATGGTTTTAACTTCTCTTTAGTGTTTTAAAGGTCGACAAAAATTACGCCCAATGTGTTTAAGTTAAAGTTAGATTTTAGAGGGTCGTTTGAGGTGAGTCACATGTCTATGTTCATTTATTTTAGAGTATTATGTAGAAAGAAAAAATTTTACGTGAACTATTCGAGGAGTTTAAAAGTTAAAATTACGTCATGGCTAGGCCGTGGTGGCCCTGACCGGGTTGGGGTCGTCACAACTATGGAATCAGAGACACCAGGTATTAAAAGCGATTCTGTGGACTGCCTACCAAACACGAATCGCCACACGAGGACTCTCCATCGACTGTAAGTGTTTACGTTTAAGAATGATTCTTAGATGTTTATTTTGTGTGTGTTTCTTACTGTGTCTAGGGACAAGAAAATGCCGAAAGCACCTAGACAACTCCAGGAGAATCCTATTAGTCAGCTTATCGACATAGTGCACCAACAATCAGAACAGATAGAGATTTTACTCATCCGAGATGGATATGGTAATGGACAAGGTAGTACTTTGTGGAACCGGAGTAGTGATCAAATTAGGCAGTTTCGACCTCCAATGTGTGATTGATGTGTTATGGATCCGATCCAGGCCGAGGGGTGGGTTCAAGAAATGGAAGGATTGTTTGATCTTATTAAGGTGAAGGAGGTAGATAAGGTTTCGTATGCAGTGTGTCATCTTTTGGGAGATGCAAGACTTTGGTGGGACAACGTCAAGGTCATGGCTAACGTGGGGAAAATTTTGTAGGGATCATTCAAGGAATTGTTTTATGAGGAATATCTCTACAAAGCTGCATGGACAAACAAGATGTCAGAGTTTCCCCAACTTCGACAGATAGGTACGGTCACTGAGTATGTTAGAGAATTCGAGGCATTAACCCGTTCCGTTAGCCATCTAGGGAAGGAGAAAGAAAATAAGATCTATCATTTTGTGCAAGGATTGAAGGAGGACATTTATAAAGGTGTGAAAATGTATGGAGTTAGGGGTGCTTCCTACGACGAAGTTATTGTACAAGCCTTTGAGTTAGAAGTCGAACTTCAGAATAAAAGTCAAGAGAAGTCCGTTGAAGGGTGTAACATCCAACATTTTCAGTCAGGTAATTTCTTTCCTTAAAGAAATTGATTTAACTGTCACCTTTTATCAACCTTTTTATTTTAAATTAATGCCTGATTTATTGAATTCCAAGTGGTGTGAAACTAGGTTGGGTGGCAAAATTGTAATTAAGATGGATTTTAATTAGTATAAATAGGAAATGGAAATCCTTAAACCTCATTAAAAACCTCACTGTAGCCGACATTCCTCTCTCGGCGACCTCCTTTTCCCCAGAGCTCTCTCTCGGCCAGCTACTCCTCCATTGACGATCGATTCTTCAGTCTCCACCCTGACAATCCACACTCTAGGTGAAGAAGTCTGAAGAGAAGTGCTCAAGTTTGCTAAGGAAACCAGGTAAGTGAGTGAGTAAGATTCCCGGCCATTAAGGCCCTACATCACAATGGTACTAAGTTAAAGTTGATTATGATGTCTGAAAGCTATTTGTGTTATTGACTGTTTGGTTATGATATGGGAGTTAGCAACATGATTTATTGTTGAATGATTGATCTGTCTTTTTAGTCCGATGAAATAAGAGTACTCATACTCATGCTTCACGATTGTTTCCTTTTCAAGCATATGAAAATGTTTTAAGTGCATGTTTTCTTTCATGATCAAGATATGAACATGAAACTTATGTAACAAGGATTAAGAGAGGGTTTGGGGTGGTTTGGCGTATGTCACTGCCCAAAAGAAGGACCATGAATACAGCCCGCAAGGGATTGTGTACACTTTCACTGTCAACCCCCTTTTCGGCACAAATCCTTCCTTAATCCACAAGATGTAAATGATGAACAAGAACATGAACAAGAATATGAACAAGAATGTGATGAGAAATGATTATGAAAATGTGTTATTTTCAACTGTGCATTCATGCATACATGTTAGTATTGCACTCTTTACTAAGCATTAGGCTTATAGTTTAAACCTTATGATGTAGGTGACGAATTATCAGGTGAGGATTTCAAACCCAATGAAGATGTCTAGGACTGGTTGCTGGATGGTGCTCAGGGTGACAGTTTGTGGCTGGAAGGCGATTTCAACCCCTGGTTACTGCTTTTAAGATGTTAGTAAAGGTTATGAATACGTATGACTAAGTAGGATGAGATTTTTCTTATAACGTCGGATTTTGGAAATTGTCTGATTCAATTCCTAAGTTTGAGGATAATTATGAGGATATAGAATGATCTGTTTTATTTAAGTCTTCAGGTACACGTATTTTGGATGAGTCTATGGTTCAACTGTGTGTTAGTTTATCTCGGTCATGTTGAAGTCTGTGAAAGTCTGAATGTTTCCTATCAGAAGATGTTAAAAGTGCTTCTCCACCAGTAGATGTTTTCTACTGGTAGAAATTTATCTATTATGTTAAGAGTCCCCATTCACCAGTAGAAGTCTTCTATCGGGTGATGTTTAATGAGTCACATGGGATGCACATGTCAATCGGAAGATGTAGATTTTTCACTATCGGTAGAAGTGAGTATTATGTCTTGTCATTTTGTAATCGGTAGATGCTGTTTATTATTATCGGTAGAAGTCTTCTGTCGAGTAATGTTTAATGAGTCATATGGGATGCACGTGACAATCAGTAGATGCTGTATTATTATTATCGGTAAAAGTCTTATGTCGGGTAATGTTTAATGAGTCATATGGGATGCACGTGACAATCGGTAGATGCTGTTTATTATTATCGGTAGAAGTCTTCTATCGGGTAATATTTAATGAGTCATGTGAGATGCACATGAAAATCGGTAGATGTTGTTGTTTATTACTATCGGTAGAAGTGGGAATTATGTTTTGTCATTTTGCGATCCGCAGATGCGAGAAGAAAGTTTTGTTGTTTGTGATCGGTAGATGTTCTTTGATTTTCAATTCCCTCAGCCAAATGTTTTAACATTCTGTCTTTTGTTAATGTTACTTACTTAATGGGTTTTCCGTTGAATGGTCGAGAATTTAAAGATAAAATTTTTATTATTGAGAGTAATGTCAAAATTTTTCGTAAAATTTTTTAGTCCAGTCCTATGTTATGGGTAACAAATCAAGTTTGGGAGACTCGAGGTGTTACAAAGGGTCCCTCAGAAAATTTCTACCACCCCCAGTCGATGAAGGGCCGCAACCAGTGAAGGGCATTAAGAGGCCCAACGATTCATCGATTGTGCAGGATAGGAACAAACGACCCCGAGGAGCTCGTCAAGCTCCTCTGTGCCCTACATGTTTGAAGGGTCATTTCGAGGAGTGTAGACTGTATTCAGACCGATGTTTTAGGTGCGATAGAAGAGGTCACATGGCCAGAGATTGTTTAGGGCTAAACAAGAAGTCACTGAGTGGTCCTTTGAGGATAACTGCTATTACCGAAGATAGGGAACCTGCCCGACCATTTGTGGTTCCCGGTATAATTTTATTTCAATAGTTAATAGAGTGGAGTTGTGGTTAAAAGTTACGATTTAAAGACGATATTGGTGTGATAGATAGGAGTAGGTTTGAGAATAGAGAGGTTAGAGAATGTGGAGAGTTAGAGACACGATGATGTAACGTCAAATTTAAGGAAAGAGAGATAGTTATGCATCAAATTAGGTAACCTTGCATTGATACCACTAGTACGTCTAAGTGAATAAGAGGACATAGTAGAAACTCATATAGTTCAGGCTCACGCGAATTTGGGAGTGTTTAGATGGAGACAATGTTCGAGTGTTCAGCCTAAGAAAATTGTCGAGAGAGTATGGGACATGTTGCTTACTTTTACAAGATGATGTGTTTGATTGATACAAAGTCAATGTATAATCTGGGTGATTACGTAAAGGTGTTCATAAAGAGATCTAGGCGAGGTTGGTAAATTAATAAATAGTAAACGTGTTAAGTAATTAGGTACTGCTTAACCACGAGACATAGGGTAGCATACAAGAGTTAGGAATTTACTTGAAATGCCCACCATAGATTGAAAGTCATGTTTAATGGTTTGGTGTATCTCGTGCAATGTTAGAAGGGATGGTGAATCGACAAGAGTAAGTACCAATTATAGAAATTGTAGCAAGGATAAAAGATTTCAGATTCTTTGAGTCATAAGCATCGGAGTTAAGAGTCGAGTCTATAGTTGATATAGTTTAAGTTAAAACCCCAAACATGAGACTTATTTCCGAGGTGGATATAGAAACTTTAGTGCTCGAGGAACTAGGAGTGTAGACTTAAGGAAGGGATATTTCTAAGTTTTTGGAAATAGAAGGACAAGATTTGGGAATTTGAGAAGATTAGGATTAAGAATGTAAATCTACCTACAACAAGTTTGCTAACAAGAAAATCATTAGATAAATCATCGTGAAGAAGCCAAGTAGAATATTTAGAACCTGACTAGAAGAAGAAATGAAGGATAGTAGGCTAGTTAGTAACTTCGAGGAAGTCCTTGTGGGATATTAAGAATAAGTGTAGGGCATTGTTTTATTAAATGAAGGGTTTAGATAGGAAGTTAAGCTCAAATGTGGAATCGTGCGAATAAAGGGATTGGTGAGTTATCGGGTGAGGAGAATGAGATCTTGTGCAAAAAATATTCAAGTACATTAGGAATAAGATTAAAGTAGGGAATTTCAATGGCTCGACCCGTATGTAACGAAGTCGGAGCCAATAATTTTGTAAATAGCTAAGGTTAAGGTTGATAAATTTAAGTGTGTGAAGAAGATCGCAACTTGAGGAAATAGAGACTATGTGATGTAAGCTAAAATGAGCAGTTAGGTAGACTTTTGGGCTTTGGATAGTGTCATACGGGTAAGTGAGAAGGTTAACTAGATCAAATGGAAGGTTGAAATAAGAGTCAATTAGTTAAGGTTGAGGAATTTGGAGCATATTGGATGAAAGGAAGAAAGATTGGCACAAAGACTGTGCAAGTGAGCTTAGAAGTGAGAGTAGGTCATGAGGTTTAGTAAAGTTTTGGCTCGTAAGTTATGTCGAAGTGTTTATGCACCCTTTAAGCTGTTGGATGAATAGTTTAACGAATTAGTTTAGACTTAAGAATTTGTTAGTGATTGATGAAGACCGAGGTAAGAGTTGTGTGAAACGAGCGTAGTGGGCATAATTATAGAAACTTAAAGGATATCGTGGAAGCGTAAAAGTGGTAGATTTTAGTATTTAAAGCCCTGTGTACAAGAATGAAATTAGAGTGGTTAAGGAAATGTTATAATTGACCAAGGTAAGTAGGTTTAGAAAGTGAGAGTGATAAATAGGAAATGAGATAGTAGTGTAAAGAGGAGTTTGAAAGCGAGGATTAGAATAAAAAATCTATGTATTTGGTCCTTAGTGTCATGGAGTTGAAGAAGCTTTGAGGGTTTGATGTGGTTAAGTGCATGTTGTTGACACGAAATTGGAAAAGTTATGAACTAAATGAACCTAGCTCGAGAAAAAAAAAACTAGAGTTGAAGTTAAGTTAGAGAGGATTGAGAGTCTAAGTGATGGAGGTTAAGTTGAAGTCGATGGATTTATGAGCGATTGAGTTACGAAGTGCTTAGTTAGAAAGATTTAAAACTTTGGGAGATATAGGAAGCTATCGAGACCCGAAGGGTGAGTGAGATCATAGGGGAGTCGAGGTTAGTATTGCGAGCATGGTTATGTAGATAATATGAGGGTGTGTAATTAGAAGTTTAACCAAGCAACAATTTTGATGACAAAATTCCAATTAAGGAGGGAAGGATGTAACACCCGAGTTTTTCGGGTTTCCGCTCCAAGGGTAGTTTCGTAAATAAGAAATATTGGTCCGTTTTGTGAACGAGAGGTTTTATTAGGATCCTAGGAATTTATGGAGATTTTTAGAAGTATAAGTAAATTTTTAGAAATCCCAATTGATAGCATAACGCCAAGTTCCTTTTTTAGCCCTATAACACTTTTAATTCGTAAAAATAGTAAATTAGGTCTGATTTGCAAACGGAGAGTTTCGTTAGAACCCTAGTGATTAATATGGATTTTTGGAGGAATAAGAAAATTTGGAGAAACCAAAAAGATAAATTGATTAACGAATTAAGCAAAGAATTAAGGGAATGACACATAGGTAATTTGCTAAGTCAAATGTTTTTAATTAAAACATGATTTCCTCCCCCATTTCTCTCATTTTCCCTCTTCTCCTACGTGAGCTCCCTCTCCCTCACGATTTCTTCCTCCTCCCTTGCCATTTCTCTTCCTCTGATCGTTCTTCCTCTTTCTGGTGACTTCTCATCAGGTTTTCCTTCCCCAATCGACGTTCCAAGTAAGCTACAAGCTCTAGTCAAGTTTTGTTTAGTTTTTAGGAATAGATTTTTGGTTAGGGTTTCTTGCTTTAAGGTTGAGATTTTTGGTTTTGTTATAAAATTGATAGTTTATTGATTATTGTTGATAGTTGTAATTGAAATGTAACTTTGGGTTTGATTTTTTGGTCAATTTTGGAGGTTGAAGGGTATAAACACCATTGATGTTGGATTATGAATTTTGTGAGCGCAACATGTTCGATGAAATGCCCGAATGGAGAAAATTGAAGTTTTAGGGAGAATAATCTTAGCTAAGAGCTTAGTTTAAGTTTGGAAATTGTTTATTTAGGATCGGTTTTAATGCCTCTACTTGTGAAATGCCATAGGTGGAGATGACTTTTGGACGGTGCTCGGCTTGCTACGGACGCCAGGTAAGTGGGCGCTAGGTTTCCGGCCCTTAAGGCCCTACATCGTGTCAGTGCTAGGCTTTTGTGTTCTGATGATGATTTTTTGATTGTGGGGTTTAATGAGTCGGGTAGCCTAGGATGTTAGTTATTAGTTGTTTGTTAAGTTCGTTATGAGTATTGTATGTTCATGTACGTTCGTGAATTGTTTTGATGGTATGTTGTGCGTAAATTCCTCATGCATCATGTTTGTTCAAATGACATATGAAATGTTTTACATGCATGAACTTGAAATGTACGAAATGATTAAATGAGCTGGGTCGGTATGGCCATGAATAACAAAACTGTCCAACTCGTGGGACCATGAATCACTGTCCATATATGGACCATGAATACGCTCCGCAAGGACTATGTACACGCACTTGCCTCTCCCCAGCATAATGAACGTCAAGTAAAATGGAACATGAACAAGTAAATGAACACGAAAGTCATACATTCATGCATACGTCATTTATAGTGCATTCTCTTGCTAAGCATTAGGCTTAATATTTAAGTTGTATGATGTAGGTGAAAAGATCGGAGGTGAGGAGCCTCCTCTTGATGGTCAAGCATAGGCGGTTGATGGATAGGACTCGAGGTAGCGGGGAGTGTTTGTCCAGGCTTATTGACCCGTGGGTGGCTCCGAGCTCTTATTGGTTAGGATTTTGACTTGTTTAGTTGTTAGCTTGGAGACAATGTGGTTTTAGATAGTTATGTTTTTACGGGTTCACTTGTGGACAATGTTAGGAGTTTCCGCTGCGTATGTCTTTTATCGACGTGTTTAATGATTTTTGGTTATGGTTTTCATATGTAAATGGTGTGTGTGTTAAAAGGAGATAGAGTAAGTGATTTGACGATTTTATAAATTGTTTTAGGTATTTTAAACCTGGGTGGATACGTTCGGTTTTAGAGCGATCCACGCAGTTTGTTTTCATGAATTTTAAATACGTGTTCGGAAACGTGTTTGAGTTGAGTTTTCGGAGGTTTCGAGGAATTTTGTGTTTAAAGTATTGGGGAATGATTTTTGGATGATTTAATGTGAATGGGTAGGTGTTTGGATTGAAAAATATGGCTAAGTGTAAAAAAAAAAAAAGGGATGTGGGTGCTGGTGGTGCGCATGGCCGGGCGGTGGAGGCGCGCTGGCCGGGCGCAGCGCGCGCAGTGAGCGTGCTGGCGCGCACCCAGAATGTTGCCCAGCCGATCGATCACGCCTAAAGGGCGATCGATGGGCGTTTTTGGTTGTTTTTAGTCGGATTTCCAGAGAAGGTGCCGATCGTTCGGCGTTTTTGCAGATCGATCGGCTTTGACACATGCGTCGCACGTGGGGAGTCGCCGAGGGGGCGCGCTGCCCGGGCGCTGCACGCACCCTGGTGGGGCGCTGCACTGCACACGGCACGCGCGGCGCAGTGCTGGCTTGGCCACGCGCGCGCCCCACTTGACCCCCAAAACGTTTTTTTTTTAAATTGACTTTTCAAAACACGTTTCAACCCAACCTTTTTTGATACTTTTTAAACGTATTTTACGAGCGACCCCTACGTATTTTAAAGGATTTTAAGGGCCCAAAAACCGAATCGACATTTTATTGAAGGATGGTTTTAACCTCGCTTTAGTGTTTTAAAGGTCGACGAACATTACGCCCAATGTGTTTAAGTTAAAGTTAGATTTTAGAGGGTCGTTTGAGGTGAGTCACATGTCTATGTTCATTTATTTTAGAGTATTATGTAGAAAGAAAAAATTTTACGTGAACTATTCGAGGAGTTTAAAAGTTAAGATTACGTCATAGCTAGGCCGTGGCGGCCCTGACCGGGTTGGGGTCATCACATCCTGTGTCGATTGTTTCGGATCGGGATCCCAAGTTTACTTCAAGGTTTTGGAAAAGATTACAAGGTGCCATGGGTACTAAGTTAACTTTTAGCACAGCTTTCCACCCACAGACCGACGGACAATCTGAGAGGACGATACAGATACTCGAGGATATGTTGAGAGCGTGTGTGTTATAGTTTCAAGCATTGTGGAGCCGGTATTTACCTTTGGTAGAATTTCTGTATAATAACAATTATCAGTCTACGATTGGAATGGCTCCGTACGAAACGCTGTATGGCAGAAAGTGTAGGTCGTCACTTTATTCGGATGAGGTGGGTGAAGCTAAGTTGATTGGACCGGAAATTTTACAACAATTATCTGAGAAAGTTGCTCTAATCAGGCAGAGGATGGAAACCGCACAGTTTCGTCAAAAGAGTTATGCGGATCGAAGGAGACGAGATTTGGAGTTTGTTGTTGGTGATGAGGTGTTTTTGAAAGTTTCACCATTCAAGGGCGTGGTTCGCTTTTGTAAAAGAGGAAAGTTGAATCCACGGTTTGTTGGACCGTTCCCCATTACAGAAAGGATTGGAACTACAGCGTACAAGATTCAGTTGCCGTTGTCTATGGAGGGTGTGCATAATGTTTTTCACGTGTCGATGTTGAGGAAATGTGTACGGGATCCGACGCACGTGGTAGAACCAGTTAATCTTGATATACAACCGACCTTAACTTATGAGAAAAGACCGGTACAGATTCTGGAGTCTTCGGTTAGGGTTCTACGTAACAAGACGATCCCACTCATAAAGGTGTTGTGGAGAAACTAAAACGTAGAGGAAGCGACGTGGGAGCGCCTGCCGGACATGATGGACAGACATCCAGAGTTGTTTAGGTTCGAAATTTTGGGGACAAAATTCTAAATAAGGAGGGTATGATGTAACGCCCGGAAATTTCAGTTTATAGGTCCTGAGTCTTTAAGTTTTGGGTTTTGTTATTATAAGCCTTAAAGAGTTTTAATTCGTAGAAATGGTAAATTAAGTTCGATTGGTGAACGAGAAGTTTTGTTAGGACCCTAAGAATAAATAGGAATATTTGGAAAAATAAGAGAATTTTGGAGAAACTAAATCGATAGGTTAATTAATGAGCATAAGCAAGAAATTAATAAAAAGGGCATTTAGATAATTTTAGGTCAAAATTATTATAAAACTAAATAACCTCATCTTTTTCTCTCATTTCTCTACTCTCCCCTACGTGAATCGATTTCTCCCCTCCCTTAGGCGAAACTTTCTTCTCCGACGGCGATTTTCAATCGGCCGACGACTCCTCTGATTTTCGACGTCTTCCTTCAAGTTTCCTTCTCTAAATCGATACTCTAGGTAAGTTCTATACTTTGGGCTAGTTTAGTTGTTGTTTTAGGGTTGATTTTGGTTAGGGTTTAGTGAGAAATTTACGGATTTGTGAAAAATTGGTAAGTTTTGGGTTGTTGGAGGGTTGTTAGAAGCCATTAATGGAGTTTGTGAATTTATGAGCGTGTAATGCTCGATGAAATGTCCGAATGAAATGAATTAGAGTTTTTGGAAAATTTGTCTTAGCTCGGGGTTCCATTTAGTTTTGAATTCGATAATTCAGAGTCGATACTAATGACGTGTTATGAAAATTCCCTAGGTAACCCAAGCTCTCAGGGCAGTGCTCGGCATATCTAGGACGCCAGGTAAGTGCGTGTTAGGTTTCCGGCTCTAAAGGCCCTACGTCGTATCGATGTTAGAATTGTGTGCTATGACGATGTTTGATTGTAGTAGGACTTTTAGTGAGTCGTGTAGCCTAGAAATTAGAGTTAGCTATTAGTTAAGAGTTTGTTCGCCTACGGGCTAGAAACGTTAGGTGAATGTTAGAAATCTTGTTTGATGAATGTTGCATGTGTATATCTCCTCATGCATCATGTTTTTATGCAATATGCACACGACTATTTACGAACATGTTTTTATAAAGATTGAAATAAAGAACGATAACGAATAACAGATGTCACGAGTTCTCACGGGGTAAGGCATAGTTCTCACGGGGCAAGTCATGGTTCTCACGGGGCAAGATTGTGGTCTACTAAGTAGACAAATACGTTAACGTCAACGAAACAAAACGAGATGAACATGTTTTACAAATGTCATGCATATATGTAAATGTTATGTATAGTGCACTCCTTACTAAGCATTAGGCTTAATGTGTTTATCGTATGATGTATGTGACGAGGACGTAGGTGAGGAACTCCCTCCCGATGATCAGGCATAGGTGGTTGGTGGACAGAGCTCGTGGCGATGGGGCGTGTTTTGGCTAGGCTGGATGACCCGTGGGTGTTCTCCGAGCGTTTTGTGGTAAATAGGTGTGAACTGGATCGATTTTTCGATGAAGTGATAAATTTTAGAAAGTATAGAGAAGTTTAATATTTTGGGAGTTATATAGTGGATGTAGGCTTGGAGTAGTGTTATTTAGAATGATTTGATGAACGTTATTGTTTGGTGATGTTTTAAAGATTTCCGCTTTTATGTTTAACCTTGGTATTATGAATTAGATTAGGTGATATTTGATGATTCTAGGTATTTTAAACTGTAAGGATTAGCTCGGTTTTTAGAGCGATCCATGCAGTCCGTTTCGGGAATTCATGTCGTGACTTGGTTATGTTTAGGTTATGCTCTGGGTAGTGTTTTGAGGATTGTTACTTTAATAAATGTACAGTGATTGAGGGTTGCCTTGGTGAGTTGTGCTAATCGTTGATGAAAGAAGAAGAAGAAGAAGGGTAGGGGCAACTCTCTGGAATTCAGATTCCAGAGAGGTTGCCGATCGATCGCCGCAAGGGGCGATCGATCGGCAACTAAAGGCTTAGCGCTCTGGTTTTCCAGAGCGCTAGCCGATCGATCGGCTGTGGGATTGGTTAAGCACTCTGGTTTTCCAGAGCGCTAGCCGATCGATCGGCCAAAAGAGGGCCGATCGATCGGCTATTTTCTTTTGGCAGAGGCGATCGATCAGCCAACAAGGGGCCGATCGATCGGCTGATGGTGGATGGGCAATTTTGTCCCTCCTTCGAGTGCTTCTCCCTGTTGCTTTTATCTGTTGTCTTCTCATGGCCTTCTTGATAGTTTGATCAACTTAAGACTTTGATTTAGAGTTAATGTATAATATGTGTAATGAAAAAAAAAAAAAAATATATATATATATATATATATATATATATACATACATATACATAGGACATTTTACACAAACTTACGAGGTCTTAAATAAAGTTTGCGTCACGGCTAGTCCGTGGCGGCCCTAACCGGATTGGGATCGTCACATTTCCAAATCCAAGCTTTATGTCTAATACTTTATCTATGTTTTTAGCTGCTGTTTGAGTACATTAATCTTCTAAAAGTTTCTTTTTACATTTGAATTGCATTGGTAAAGTAAACATTGCTTAAAGGAGTAAAAGCTAAGTAAAGTGCACAACCTAAATGATCCACTATTTTTGGTGTTGCTTTATGTCGCTTTCACTATATGCTTGGATGAAATTTTAATTAATAACGTTCTGTTGATAAGCTAATTAGTTACATCTTCATGTTTGGATTATATATAACAAGTTCACTAAGATGTTAAAGAGCATGTACGAATCGGTTGTTATCATTTGGCGGATTTAAAATTTTTTAGTTAGTGAATTTGACCATTCCTGCTTAAAACAGCCATAACTTTGGCTACGAGTGTCTGATTTTTACGTGCCACCCATCAAATTTGAAATCGGATTTAAAATTTGTTAGTTAGTGAATTTGACCCTAAACCGAAATTCGGTAACCATTTGAGTCCCAAAAAAATGTCGTTTAGGCCCTCAAAAATGTGTTTCTGGATTGGAATTCTAGTTAGGTTCACCATTTTCCCTTTCCTAACACTTAGGATCAACTTAAACCTAATTAAAATTGTCTTTTCTAAGACTTTAGAAATCACATGAATGAAGACTAAAAGCGCAATTAACCGAGAGTCAAACCAAGATATGAATCACAAACCGAACCGGGGCAAGGACCTTCCCCAACCCGAGGCTCACTCCCCTCAAGACGGAGAGTCTAGCATGAAAGGACAATTGGACGGCCTTAGCGGAGACGTTAACCTTATAGGCCAACAACTAAAAGACTTAACCCTTAGCATGAAACACATAATGGAAGTCCTTAGTACGAAAAGTCCAAATGAAGTGTCCCGAGAACCCCCACCAGCCCCCACCTAGATTTAGACCTGGAAATCTTAGTAGCTGATTTCAAGAACCAAATCCCACCTCGGACGAAGAAAGACCTAAGTATCCTAGGAGAAGAAACCCGCTTTACGAGGAGGACGAAGAATGGACCTTAGATGGGGAAGAGACTTTTCGGCCAAGTAGAAGAAAGGACTACGAGGACCTTAGAAATGTAAAGTTACATATACCCCTATTTGATGGCACATGCAATGGAGATACCTTCCTAGAATGAATGGATAAGGTAGAAAAGGTCTTCGACTATTATAAGTACTCTGATAAAGTAAAGATCCAATTAGTATCCGTAGAGCTATCGGGATATGCGGCCCTCTGGTGGTCCAATATTAAGCTCCAAAAACGACGGATAGGAGATACCCCCATTACTACAGGGAGAGCAATGAAGTCACTCATGACTAAGAGGTTCATAACCACCCATTACCGTCAAGATCTATTCCTGCAAATCCAAAACCTATGACAAGGAACTCGATCCGTTGAGGCTTACCTAACCAAATTTGAAACTCTAAGGATACGAGTAGATATGGAAGAACCTGAGGAGCAGGTTATTGCTAGATTCATTCGAGGCTTGAATAGAGACATAGGGGATCCAGTTGAAATACACCTGACAGAGTCCTTAGATGCAATAGTTCATATGGCCATGACGATTGAGCGACAGCTCAATAGAAAGAGAAAATCCACCTACACTCCTAAGTTTACCCCCAACATTCCTCCCAAAGACACCCCTAAGCCACCCGAGCCAATCAAGCCCTTTGACAAGGCTGAAGGAAAGAAGCCTTTTAACCATAGTTGGCCACTTAAGGAATTCAATAGTAAAACCTTAGTCGATAAAGCCAACCCACTTAGAGCAAGAGAAATCAAGTGTTATAAATGTCAAGGTCTGGGTCATTACATGGCTCAATGTCCGAATCGACGAGTGATGATTATCAAGGAAGATACGGGAGAATTTGAGAGTGAGGATGACCATGAGGTAGGAGTAGAGGACAAAGATCTCGAGGAAAGTGACACTGAGGAAGAAGTCGTGCGCCCTCCCGAGGGACCCTTGCTGATGGTTAGGAGACGAGTCCTTGTGACTAAGAATTCAAGACAGGATTGCCAACATGAGAATATCTTCCATAGTAGATGTCTTATCAAGGATAAGTTATGCTCTTTACGATGAGAAAATATCAAGATTCTGTTTTATGCGACATCGTTCCCATGAGTGCCAGCCACTTACTTCTTGGATGACCCTGGTAATTTGATCGTAGAGTGAACCACGATGGATATTTTAATTACTATTCCTTTAAGTTTGGTGGTAAAACAATTAAGCCAACACCCTTGACCCCCGAGCAAATATCAAAAGACGACGCTGCTAGAAAAGAAGCAAAGACTAAAGCCAATCTTTATATGACTAGATCGGAGATAGAGACGTCGGTGCTTCGAGGAGATCCCATGATCCTAATATTATTTTGAGATAGAGTTATGGAGCTAGGAGTAATCCCTGACCCCGTGAAAAAGTTACTCAATCAATTCCAAGACGTGTTTCCTAAGGAATTGCCCTAAGGATTACCACCTCTGCGTGGTATAGAACATCAAATTCTCCACGCCAAGAAAGGGAGGAGGAAGGTTGCAAAAGAAATGTAACCACTTTGGCTCTCACAATTTGGAAACACAAAAAAAAATTACTCCAACTCTCGAATGTGACTCACCGAGGAGAAGAAGTGAGGGAGCTTCAACAAGCTGAAACTATTCTGTAAATTTTCATTCAAAAGTGCTTAAGAAAGGCCTTAAAGATGGTTTAAATACCATGTCTTTTCTTACAAATTAGGGTGTGATGACCCGGATGTGTACGTATGAGTACGACTGCAGGGAAAACCTTGAGTTGCAGGGTGGATCCCGGACTGGAGTGTAGGCAAATCTCGGGTCATAAAGAAGGGGTCGTCACAATCCCACATCGTTTAGGGAAGTATATGGAAATAAAACATATATAAGGAAACCCTCTCAAGATAGTAAGACGCGTTTTGGAGCACAATTGGCAACGGATCCCATAAGAACTCTGAAGTTAAAAGTGCTTCGACAAGAGTAGTACCAGGTTGGGAGACCGATTGGGAAGTCCTCGCCAAAACAAAGTCGTGAGGAGAGGATATTGAGCTACGGCCCAATCCCCAGAGCGGACAATATCTTACTGGGAAAATGGGTCGTTATAAATGGTATCAGAGTCTATACCTAATCGAAAATGTGGCCAACGGAGACTTTGGGCCCTCGAGGGGGGGGAGGTGATTGTGATGACCGGAATGTGTACATATGAATATGACTGCAGGGCAAACCTCGGGTTGCAGGGTGGATCACGGACTCAAGTGTAGGCGAATCCCGGGTCGTAAAGAAGAGGTCGTCACAATCCCACATCGTTTGGGGAAGTATATGGAAATGAAACATATGTAAGGAAACCCTCCTAAGATAGTAAGACGCGTTATGGAGGACAATTGGCAACGGATCCCATAAGAACTCTGAAGTTAAAAGTGCTTTGGTGAGAGTGGTACAAAGCTGGGTGACCGATTGGGAAGTCCTCGCCAAAACAAAACCATAAGAGAAGGATATTGAATTACAGCCCAATCTCCAGAGCGAACAATATCTTACTGGAAAAATGGGTCGTTATATAGAGTTTGATAACTAGTCAAATAAGGGGTTCAAAAAGATAGGGGTACTCGGCCACATGGCTTAGCCGAGTACACCATGGTTTTTCTATTTTGGGCAAATCCCATCTCTCTCCAAGGTTCACTTTCAAGTGGTCCCTCTTTTTTTCAAAATACAGTCACTCTTCCCTCCTCATATGTTCATCCATTACATGTCACCTAATACATTAAAATTCTAAAGTTTTTTTTTTTAAAAAATAAAACTAAGTTCAAGTTATATTAATTATCCTAATAAAGATAAATTCCTTCTTCTAATTTTGGAGTGGCAGAGGAGTGCTCTCATGTTAGCAAGTGGAAAGGTTTCTCCATGTCTTGTATTTGGTTTCATCTTTAGGTAGTTATATGTTGATTCACCTACAAAAAGAACGCACTCATTAGTTAAAGATTCGGCCAAGGCCAAGGATTTGACTCGTGATCGAGTGATGGCTCCTCTTGGCACATCAGCTCCTCTATCCAAATGTCACTTTCAAGTGATTCCCTCTTTCACAAGACACAACTAAAAAGAGTCCCCTAATTGCTAAAAGTGTTCGGCCAAACAACAAGAGGGCAAAAGCAACTAAAGAAACAAACTAGGTGATCAATTACACAAGTTGTTTCAAAGAAGACAAATTCCTTCTTCCACTTTTGAGGTGACCGAGGGTTGCTCTCATGTCAGCAAGTGAAAAGGCTTCTCCAAGTCTAATGCACTTCGCTCCATCCACAAGTCTTCAAAGAATGCTTCACCTACAAAAAGCGCACACTCATCAGTTAAAGGCTCGGCCAAGAATTTAGCTGGTGATCGAGTGATGGCTCCTCTTGGCACATCACTTACCCAATAGAAATGTTATACCTAATGCATCATGTTTTAAAAACGAATTCTCATCTTCTTTAAAAACGTGTTTTCATTTCAAAACTATGCACGAGTTTGCATAATTATTAAAGAAATCTCTTTCCTTCGTTTTAACAAAATCGGCTCCATGAGCCCTAAGTTAATTATAAAACATGTCACGTACATAGATGACTATACATCGAAAATAACCCTCACAGTTTCCACAAAATACATCCTTAGTTAAAAGAGAGAGTCACACAAGGACCCTCTAACTCAAACCACATAAAGACGGTGATTAAAAGACCCAACAAAGTTTCATAAAACCGAAAGAAACTGTGATAGCGATTCAATGATCCAGCTCATTACCAAGTGGCCTCCGACCGATAGTCAGCCACTACACCAACTCAAACCGACACCTTGATCAGGTTTAGAGATTCAAAACTCAAGGAGTAGGTTAGCACCACCCTACTGTCATTTTTCATCCGTGCAAACAATAGAGCCTTCACCAATAGGTGTAATAAGGTAGTCTTATAATGCTTTGACACTTATATCGTCCAAAGTACCAAATGAGTTCATTCTCTCAACATACCACAACAAAATCATAATCATTAAATCCTGAAAATTAACCGTGAGAAAAAACATATCTACATATATACTTATAAAACCGACGTGTTGGCGATCAAGCCTCATCATATTTTTACAGGTGGCAACCCACCATAATAATAGTTTTCAAAAAACATATCATGCAACGCAAAAAATGTAAAGAGCTTACCTCAACGATGATTACTCCTCTTCAAATCTTACAAGAAAACCATAAAATCTTTCGAAATCAATTAAATAATTTCATTTAATAAGATTAAGTAATTAAATCAAATATCTACATCTTCAAAACAGAACATTAGGAGAAAACCGAATCCACAAAACACGTGACATCCATCTCCTCCTCACTGGTAATTAGTGAGATGGACCACAAAATACGTCCTTAGTTAAAAGAGAGAGTCACACAAGGACCCTCTAACTCAAACCACATAAAACGGTGATTAGAAGACCCAACAAAGTTTCATAAGACCGAAAAAAACTGTGATAGCAATTCGATGATCCAGCTCATCACCAAGTGCCTCCGACCGATAGTCAGCCACTACACCAACTCAAACCGACACCTTGATCAAGTTTAGGGATTCAAAACTCAAGGAGTAGGTTAGCACCACCCTATTGTCATTTTTATCCGTGCAAACAATAGAGCCTTCACCAATAGGTGTAATAAGGTAGTCTTATAATGCTTTGACACTTATATCGTCCAAAGTACCAATGAGTTCATTCTCTCAACATACCACAACAAACCATAATCATTAAATCCTGAAAATAACCGTGAGAAAAAACATATCTACATATATACTTATAAAACCGACGTGTTGGCGATCAAGCCTCATCATATTTTTACAGGTGGCAACCCCACTATAATAATAGTTTTCAAAAAACATATCATGCAACGCAAAAATGTAAAGAGCTTACCTCAACGATGATTACTCCTCTTCAAATCTTACAAGAAACCATAAAATCTTTCGAAATCAATTAAATAATTTCATTTAATAAGATTAAGTAATTAAATCAAAATATCTACATCTTCAAAACAGAACATTAGGAGAAAAACCGAATCCACAAAACACGTGACATCCATCTCCTTCCTCACTGGTAATTAGTGAGATGGACCACAAAATACGTCCTTAGTTAAAAGAGAGAGTCATCGTTTTTTGTTTTTTTTGATTTCACACAAGGACCCTCTAACTCAAACCACATAAAGACGGTGATAAAGACCCAACAAAGTTTCATAAGACCGAAAAAAAAACTGTGATAGCAATTCGATGATCCAGCTCATCACCCACGTGCCCTCGACCGATAGTCAGCCACTACACCAACTCAAACCGACACCTTGATCAGGTTTAGAGATTCAAAACTCAAGGAGTAGGTTAGCACCACCCTATTGTCATTTTTATCCGTGCAAACAATAGAGCCTTCACCAATAGGTGTAATAAGGTAGTCTTATAATGCTTTGGACATTTATATCGTCCAAAGTACCAAGTGAGTTCATTCTCTCAACATACCACAACAAACCATAATCATTAAATCCTGAAAATAACCGTGAGAAAAAACATATCTACATATATACTTATAAAACCGACGTGTTGGCGATCAAGCCTCATCATATTTTTACAGGTGGCAACCCACCATAATAATAGTTTTCAAAAAACATATCATGCAACGCAAAAAATGTAAAGAGCTTACCTCAACGATGATTACTCCTCTTCAAATCTTACAAGAAAACCATAAAATCTTTCGAAATCAATTAAATAATTTCATTTAATAAGATTAAGTAATTAAATCAAATATCTACATCTTCAAAACAGAACATTAGGAGAAAAACCGAATCCACAAAACACGTGACATCCATCTCCTTCCTCACTGGTAATTAGTGAGATGGACCACAAAATACGTCCTTAGTTAAAAGAGAGAGTCACACAAGGACCCTCTAACTCAAACCACATAAAAACGGTGATTAGAAGACCCAACAAAGTTTCATAAGACCGAAAAAAAACTGTGATAGCAATTCGATGATCCAGCTCATCACCAAGTGCCTCCGACCGATAGTCAGCCACTACACCAACTCAAACCGACACCTTGATCAAGTTTAGGGATTCAAAACTCAAGGAGTAGGTTAGCACCACCCTATTGTCATTTTTTATCCGTGCAAACAATAGAGCCTTCACCAATAGGTGTAATAAGGTAGTCTTATAATGCTTTGACATTTATATCGTCCAAAGTACCAAGTGAGTTCATTCTCTCAACATACCACAACAAAACCATAATCATTAAATCCTGAAAATTAACCGTGAGAAAAAACATATCTACATATATACTTATAAAACCGACGTGTTGGCGATCAAGCCTCATTATATTTTTACAGGTGGCAACCCACTATAATAATAGTTTTCGAAAAACATATCATGCAACGCAAAAAATGTAAAGAGCTTACCTCAACGATGATTACTCCTCTTCAAATCTTACAAGAAAACCATAAAATCTTTCGAAATCAATTAAATAATTTCATTTAATAAGATTAAGTAATTAAATCAAATATCTACATCTTCAAAACAGAACATCAGGAGAAAAACCGATTCCACAAAACACGTGACATCCATCTCCTTCCTCACTGGTAATTAGTGAGATGGACCCATCTGTAGCTAGAAATTTGGAGAAATCAGCATTATCTTCCCAAAATTTCAAACTCAAAGGTTGTGCTAAATTTACAATGCAATTGAACGATAATCCCTTAAGATTACGACAATTTGTTAAAAACTAACCTTTCCTCCCCACTTAAATATACTCGATGCACCCCATTTTACCCCCGTCTCCTTTCAAATTCAACTAAGTAGAAAACAACCAGAAAATCAACTTCTCCTGTTTCCTCGTGAAATCTGACCGTTTTGGGGGATGAGATTCGTGCAACCCTCCTAATGAAAGAATTAGAGTCTCTTCCCTGTAATTTGAGCAGATTGTTGAATGGAGAAATCACACCAATCAGTAAGCTTTCTCCTGAGTTCTGTGAATCTGAGTGTTTTCGGAGTTACCTACCTTGCCGGAAAACACTACGCTCAACTTCCAATCACCGCTCGCTGCCCAGATCAACCCGAGGTCCTTCAAGAAAATAAGATCCGGTCACGAGCTAAACCCCGTGCTCCTTCCGACCAAGCTCTCCTTTCCAGCGCGAACCACCTTCCAACGACGAACCGACCCAACTCCTTTTAATAGAGCCAAGCCCTGAACCGGTCCACCTAGATCGAGAGTTGGTCCAGCCTACTAATCTAACCGGAATCGATCCAAAGCGAACCAAAATTGTTTCCAACCGTCTTGTCGATCAAAATTGAATATAAGACCTTATTAGTAAGAAATTTCTACATTATCTTTTCTTAAGGGATTATGTTATATCTAAGAGAGAATTTAACCATTATACTTGTTTAGGTAGGAAAATCACTCAAAAACTTAGAAAATTTTTAAGACGAAATTCTCCAGACAATCTAGGTAAGTAAAAATACTAAGTTTTCAACATTTTGACTATAATTCTACGTCACAAAATCTATATTTTTTCTATAAATATTTTATTATTTAATTCTATTGGGTTATGCCTCTATTATAAGGTGGATCCACATCCTGAATAATAATAATAAACTAAAAAGATATAAAGATAAGGGGTTTTTTAAAAATGAGATTCAAGAGAGAGAAAATAAGATGGAGAAAAAATTTAAAGAGTGAGATTTAGCTAGAGAGAAAGAATAAAAAAATGGATTTGTTTTTCTTCGGATTTTCTAACCTTTGTGTGCAAGATCGAACGATCGATTCTTCTCTGTTTCAACCAAGATTTCAAAATGTTCTTTGTGTCGACGAGATCTACAATTCTACTAGTTCCGATTATTGAAGACCAAAAGTCACTCAAGTTGTCGTCAGTCGGTTGGTGAGATAACTCTATTTTTCTCCTGTTTTCCGAGAATATTGATTCTCGAGATTTATCACTCTTACTGTTATTTATTTTAATTTATTCTAGAAATGATTATTGTGTTCCAATTATTTGATAGTAGAAAATCAGATCAACTTTTGGTCCCGTGGACATAGGCACATTGTCAAACCACATTCAATTCGACATCTCATTATTTTTTGCTTTATTTTGTAGCGTATTATCAATTAGTATAATAATCTATTTTAATCACACAAAGAGAAAAATAAATTTATCTGCTGCGTAATCGAATTTAATAGATCTTTTTTTCCCAACAAATTCTGATATTTAAGTACACATATTTAGACATTGACACGTTAAAAATAGACCTTAGTAAGTTTTTTGCAATGAAAGACTTCAAACCTATAAAACAAATTCTGGGTATGAAATTTACTCGTAACAAAAATAATAGAAGATTGTGGTTATCTCAGGAAAATGACATTGAAAAAGTACTTGGGACATTCAATATGAGCAATGCAAAAGTAGTTTATTCTCTGCTTGCAAATCAATTTAAGTTGGACTCAAGACATAGTTCTACAAGTGATAAAGAGAAATAAGCTATAAGTAAAGTACCTTACGCATCAACAGTGGGTAGTTTAATGTATGATATGGTGTGCACTTGACCAAATATGACTCATGTAATTGAAATAGTATGTTGATTTCTCACTGATCCAGGGAAAGAACATTAGACAGCAGTTAAATGAATTTTTAGATATCTCAGATGATACAAAAACGGCCTGGAAATATGCAAGTAGAAGACGGAAAACAAACAACAGAGGATCGGTGCTCAAAGAACACCCCATAACAGATGCTAAAGCACGTAAAAAAACAAAGCAGTGAAATGTGGAATGGTGATGAGGTGGGTGTTGGGTATTACTTGGTAGAATTACCAGTAAATACCTCAGAGGACGTCGATAGATTGAAGGGGGTCATTGCCAGTTCGTTAGGCATCCAAAATGCCGTTCGAAAAAAAACCACTTTGCGGACGAGGTGAGTTCCAGCAATAGGACGAATGGCCCTTGCACTCGCTGCTTCTCCCTCAGAAGAAGCCGACGGAACGAGTGAAGTGTGAGGGAATGCCCGTGGCTGGCCTAAAAGCAACCCAGTGTTTTGGGTGAGAATTCTTTCGCAGGCAAAGAATTCACAACGTAACGGAGGCTTTGTTCCCCACCTTCTTCTAAGTTCGAGTTCTTGGCATAGAGGAGAGAAGGATGGTGGTAAGCGTACCTCCAAGCAACCTTGGACTTGTAGGAACAATTTGGTGAATCCATCGGCTGAACGCACCAGGATGAACACCGAGAGATCTCTCAAGAAACTCCGAAAATGAAGATACACTTCAATGTTTTCCAAATATTCAATCAATTAACTTAACGTTACAAAAGCTAAGGAAAAAACTTAAATAGAAGAATGAGAAGATTCGGAAGCTGAAGAACCAGAAGGAGAGAGTTTCTAGAAAATTTGTCGTTGGAATCCAACACTAGTCATTGGAGTGTACGGCTTGGCCATGTGTGCCGCTGCCTGAGTCTCACGTGAGCGCACCTTTTCGGATGCTTGTTGTTGTTGCTGTTCGTGCGCTTGCTCGTCCGTGGCGCCCTATTCTGTGCGCGCTCTGCTGCTGCTGCTTGGTTCCTTGTTGCGCACCCATCACTTGATCAGCACCACTTCTTGCTCCAAGCCCTTGATCAATCCAAATCTTCTTAAAAATTATTACAAATGCAAACTAACAAATAAGGCTAATGTTTGCCAACAATAAAATAAGAAAAGACTAATGTTTGCCTCACACACAAAGAAGGTTTACATTACACGAATTTGTCTAAGGGAAAACAAATTCCCCCCAAAAAGCAAAGTGCTTCACACTCCAAACTATCACAAAGTTCTTCACCTACAAGACTAGCAAACTTGTTAGTTAAAAGAATAGTTGGTGAACATACCTTGAAATTAGGTTGAGCCTTCAGCTTCTGAGGCACATCATCCTCCCGGAGTTGGGAAGGACTTGACCCCAAATCCACAATTTGGATGAAGGATCCCCTAGGCACATCATCAGAGGTACTACTAAAACATGTTTATGCTATGGTAATGAGAAAACTATGATGTATGGTTATACAAATTCTAATTTGGCAGGCGACGTTGATTCTAGAAAATTGACTTCTTGGCATATGATTACTTTTGTAGGCAGAGCTGTATTTGGCAGTCCAGGTTACAAAAATGTGTTGCTCTATCGACTACATAAGTAGAATATTTAGTTATTACTTAAGCTTACAATGAAGTTTTGTGGATGAAGAGGTTCCTACAGGAGTTGGAACTTTTAGAAGAAAAATATGCTCTTTATTGTGACAATCAGAGTGCTATTTACCTTTGAAAAAAATTTGATATTCCATGCAAGATTCAAACATATTGATGTTCGATATCATTAGGTATAAGATAAAGTACAAGTGTAAGAGTTGTTTGTTGAGACAATTCACAGTGATAAGAATGAATCTGATATGATGACAAAGACATTGCTTAAGGAGCAGCTTGAAAGTTGCAAGTGGGAAAGCGAGAATTGTGAAGCCCTTGACATGAGGCAGAGGGGAAATTTGTTGGGTTTCGCTTCTATTATGAGGTGAGCCCACATAATGAAGAATAATAATAAAATAAAAAAGATAGAAATAAATGGTTTTTTTAAAAAATGGAATTCAAGAGAGAGAAAATAAGATATAGAGAAAATTTGAAGAGTGAGATTTGGTTAGAGAGAGAGAAGAAAAAAAAAGATTTTTTTTCTTATGGTTTTTCAATCTTTGTGTGCAAAGATCAAACGGTCGATTCTTCTCCATTTCAGCCAATATTTCTGAGTGTTCTTTGTGTCAACGAGATCTACAATTTTATAAGTTCTAATTATTGAAGAGGAGAAGTCACTCAAGTTGTGTTGCTAGTTGTTTGATGGGATCACTTTATTTTTCTCTTGTTTTCTGATAATATTGATTTTCAAGATTAATCGATCTTGCTATTGTTTCTTTTAGTTTATTCTAGAAATGATTATTGTGTATCAATTATTTGATAGTGGATGATTAGATCAAATTTTAGTTCCATTGACGTAAGCACATTGTCAAACCACGTTAAATTTAGTGTCTTATTATTTTCTGCTTTATTTTGTGGCATATTATCAATTGGTTAATAATCTATTTTAATTACACAAAGAAAGAAAAAAGAATTTTTCCACTAAGTAATTGAATTTTATAGACAATTTTTTTTTTAATAAATTCTTATATTTGAGCACGTATATTTAGACATTGACATAGAATGATATAAAAGTAAAAATGATAAAACATCTTGCATGTGTATGAATCTGATGTAATTTACGAAAAATATGTGATGACAAAGTATGATCGATAATGAGATGGTTAGGCTTGAACGACAATGAGATGGTTACATCTAAACGAAAATAAGATGGAATTCAAGATAGACTATACATGAACGAAAATGAGATGGTTAAGTCTGAACAAAGGTTGAAAAATGAGTTAAAACGAATATGCAACTATTAAGTCTGAAATCGGTAATGTATGAAGTTAATTTACATATGCACATGCTTACTGAGTTTTTATCATAGTTATAATTTTATGATGTAGGTGAATTTTTGTCTAAAAAATGAATGACTCTAATTGATAACCTTCAAGAGATGGGCGATCATATAAAAGAAAGAAATATTTTTTGGGTAAGAGAAATGATTTTAGTTTTATATGTTTCATCTTTCGATTATATTTCGTATTTTTATTTTGTTGGGATTTTAAATAAATTATGTTAACATTTTTGTTATTAAAGTTTTATGAGTTGTTTTATGAATTATTGTATTGACTCCGCAATTATTTTGATTTTTGACAAAATTATTTAATATTTGAATTTTATTTTAAAAGCTTTCGCACAAGTAATGATTTCACTCTAAGATTTTCAATTCTTCTAAAAAAAAAAAGATTTTCAACGCTCGACTTTAAAACTAATTTGATAAATCAATTTGACAAAAATTTTAAGTTTTTCAAATTGAGAAAAAATAAATTTTAGAAATTTTGGGCATTACAATCCCCCATCAACTTTTTAACTAATCTATTTAAAATAGAGTAATATAAATTTGAATAGAAAAAAATAACCGAAAATATAATTGTAAATGTAACACCCCGTACTTTTTCCTTTAAATTTCCTTGACAATTTTTTTTTTCTTCATCTTCTGACAACTTTCTTTCTTTACATCTTTAAATCAACTGTAGATGAAATACAACTATGGAACTTTGAAATTAAGATCTAAAAGCGTTTGAAAATAGGCAGTGGAAAACTGTGTTTTGGTGGGAAAACCATTCGTTTAAAACCACCATATTCAAACTTCAAATCTCTTTTTTTTTTTCTTTTTTTTAACAGTACTGTAAACAATATTGCTACAGTACCGTGAACAGTACTACTACAATCTTACGCTATCGGTCTCCCAAAATCGGCGACTGATTTTCTCCTGTTCGGGTTTTTCACCTTCAAAACATCAAAATTTCCCTAAAAACTTATACAACATCACATCCAAACCTCTAACACCCTACACAACTCGTAATCCTGATTCAAAATCCTCCAAACTCTTCAAATCATCAAACATAACATTTTCACAAATTCTTCTACTAAACTCATAGATCGCAAAAGACGTAGTGGAAGCATTAATCAGTAGTAAATCCCATCAACCAACACATTTTATAGAAATCCAATTCCAACCAAACATGTCATTATACCAAAAACGTTGACCCTTTTTCATATACCAAAACATAGTTTTTCAACTTTCAAAACTAAATAAAATTTCTATTTATACCAAAACCCCTGTACTAAAATGTGGTACGTACGCCCACAAGTCAAAATCACCATAACAACCACCAAGTCTCCATGGACGTACTCCTTCAACCACTTCCATCAATCCTAAACGTGTTCATGAATCTCACCACTCAGTTGTTCACCTACATTACAAAATTCATCTAATGAGTCTAAATACTCAGCAAGTAACGTGTATATGTAATGAAAACAATTCCTACACTAAGCAGTTTCTAACATTTTCATTTTCTTTTCTTTTTCGTTACTGTTTCTCATTAGGGCTTTGATTCTGTTATGTCATTGAAGGGAAAAATTACTTCCTTCAAAGCTAAGATTCTCATGATCATTGAAGGGCGAATCACTTTTTTCAAAGCTAAGATTCTCGTGATCATTGAAGGGCGAATCACTTTCTTCAAAGCTACGATTCTCAAGATCATTGAAGGGCGAATCACTTCTTTCAAAGCTAGATTCTCATGATCATTGAAGGGCGAATCACTTCCTTCAAAGCTACACCTTCGTTTCATTTACATCACTTCGTTTCATACTTTCATTCATGAAAACTTATGCATAAACATTTTCGTAAGTTTCTAAAACATGATGCATGAGTAAATGAATACATACACACTTCGTACAAGCATAAACCTTAGCATTTTGTGATGTAGGCTAAAAAGACAACACGCATGCGTACACTACTTACCTGGAGTCCTTAGCAACTTATTGTACTCAACCACTAATCTCGGTTATTTGGCAAATTTATAACATATTAAATCTTAACGTCAATATCACAATGCATAATCACCACTTATTTATAAATTCTAACATATTCAACATATCAAATTTTAAGGTTGCATCTAGTGCACAACTACGCTGCTCCATATCGAAACCAATTCCGGAATACACCAAGGCAATCGCATAAAACTACCTAGCTCAATCATAACCAAGTCCTACCCAAATAATCCCATTAGGAACGATTAAATCCAAGGATTACCGAAACATGCTAGCATAAACATCCAACACCCAAACTTATCCAAAACGAATATAAATATGTCTAACTAATTACTTTCGAGCCAACTAACAGCCGATTCGACCAATTTATACTTAAAACTTGGAGTTTAACCCTAAAATCGCCTAAACTTCAAAATTCCTAACTTCGAGCATATATATTCAATTGACTCGATTTGAAAATTAACAGCTCACCCAACGAGTCTATTTTAACATGCTAAAACAGTTCATCTAATGGAAATCGGTAGATTAAGCTAAAACCTAAAATACCGAACCTGTCCAAAATTTTCATTTTGCACAATTCAACATATTCAGCCTAAACACACTTTAATCCACTATTTTATCCATTACCAATCACAATTACAATCCAACAAACCCCCCAAAATTCATAAACCTAACAACGAACCAAACTCCTTATGCCCTAAATTTAAAAATCTAACAGGGGAAACAAATTTTTTTTTACCTTAAATGCTAGAGAGGAGGATGTCGATGTGTGGGTTTCGGTTTTTCTTCCAGAACAGAGCAAGGGAGAGAAGAGGTGTGGGTTTTTAGCACGGAGAAAACCGAAACGAGATAGGGAGAGAGAGAAAGCTTGTCGTGAGGAGAAGAAAACCGTGGAGGGAGAGAAGGTTTGGCGCGGGGATGCTGAAAACTGTGAGGGCGAGAGGGTTTTCGCTGTGGGGAGGAAGAAACCGAGAGGGGAGAGAGAGGGAGAGGGGTGAGTGTTCGTGAGGGAGGGGGAGAGCCGAAGAAGGAGGGTTTTTCTTTTTTTTTTTTTTTCAAATGAAATGACTTTCTGCAGAAGCAATAGAGGGAGAGGGAGGGGGGGTGAGGTGTCAAGCAACCGTTGGTTGTTCTCTCCTACTGTTGGTTGTTCTAAATTGCCCCTCATTCAACTAACTAATAGCTAACCTTTTATTTGTTTGCCCAATTCGTCTAATTACCCGCACCAATCACTCATAATATTTCTATTCTAAAATAAACGATAAATTTTGGGACATAAATTAATGTGCATTAACAGTAAATTATCTGATAAATTTTTTGGGTGTTGCAATAAATCTAATTCAAAAACTGTTGAACCAATATTTACAATTATATTCAACTAATTTATGTTGTGATTGGTGTCGGTGACCTTTGCTCGCACTTCTTCCGCATCTCGACTAAATATAAACTAGTTTTGTTGAACAGAGAAAGATGGACGAACAACTTATCGATTAAAATGACGTGATATGTGGGATTTGCTGATTATCAATTCAGTTGACAGAAACAAACTCATTCTCTCTCTTCTGAGTAGAAGGAGGTGGCTCTTTTCTGATAAACAACCCAGTCCTCGGCCTCTCATGGAGTTTCAACGACAACCCAACATGGCTTCCAAAGATGGTTGACCAATCACTGAAATAGGACAATGTAAACATTATATTAGTTGGGTTGTCGCCAATTATTAATTTCCACAAATCAGGCAAGAGTTGTCGGTGTGCCGACATTTGCCAGCTGTAATAAGTTCCCTCCACCCTTATTTCAGCCATTTATACTGTTCAACAATTCTAACCCCATCTCTACTCATTCTTATGGTTTTCATAGTTGAGTTGACGCTTGATTCAATTATCGCTGAGTTTTACTGGACCTAATTATTGAATGATTAAGAGATCAGCATATCTCTATCATACACCCAGGCCTATCATTATCCCATATAAAATAGTATTTGAACTAATAATTGCTAAATGGTCTCAACTAAAAGTCAAAGTTAATATTTTCGTGTTTTTTAATGTAGATGTAGATTCGTGGTAAGAAAATATGGATGTCTCAAAAGATGTGGTATGTTTGTTTTCACCCAAGAAGAAGTGAGGGAAAAGTAGAGAGAAAAGAGTATGCTGTGGCTGTGGCTGTGGCTGTGGCTGTGGCTGTTTTGTTGAGAGAAAAGAAAAGAAAGTATTTTTTTCGTGGCCCACTTCACCACCATTGAAGGTAACTAGGTAAGTATCAAAAGCTTTCCCCCACCCACTTGATAATGGTGGGTGATGCACTGCAAACTCTCTCTTTCAACACAGCGTGAGAGAGGACATTTTGTTGGGCTTCCATGTGAGACGAGACACGAATTTATGGAGGAATACATGAATACAGCCAGTTAATCTGTGGAAGGCGGACGGAAGACAAGTTTGAGAGGTAAGAGAAATGTTAAATCTCTCAATCTTTTCATCTTCTCCCTGTTCTTGCGCTTATTTAGGCGGGAGAAAAAAGTACCCTCCTCGATAACAAAACCCAAGATTCAATGTGAGTAGCGTTTTATACATGAAAATGTTAACCCTTTCCGAGCGCGATGGGGTTTGCTGCAAGTTTAGTGCTTAAACAGACGTTCATTTCTCGTGTTGATTGGGGTTCGTTTCTGGTTTGTTGATGATTAAATTCTGCATTTTTGTGTTTATGAGTTGCTGTCCTCTTCAATGGTTTCTTAAATAAAGCTTAATTTCTTCACTCTTCTTTACTAACTTTGATAGGGAGAACTCCATTTATACATTTTTACCTGCGGAAATATTGAAGTGGGTGGCTTCGAAAATTGAGATTTGATGTTTTAGTTTAAATAAATTTGAAGAATTAATAGGACTTTGACCCTTTTTTTTTCTGTGTTCGTGATATTTTGGTAGATTTTACGGTGGGATGTTCTTGTTTATTGAAAATCCCTGTAATTGGGCTTCTTGTATTTGTTCAACTGACAGAAAGACTGAATCGTTTGTGAAGAGAACTTGTAGTCTTCTCATCTTTTTTGCGAGATCGTTGCAATTTATTGCCAAAAATAGTAGTTGCTGTTTGAAATGAAGATGAGATTAAAGGATAACAGAGAAACATTCAGTAATTTTAAATTTTGAAATGTCATTTGTTTGATTCAAACTCCAAATTTGGAAAACAGTTGCACGACTGCCTGGAACCATGAAACTATCCTTTTCTTCCCTTGCAGCTCGAAGATGGATTTTGCGGCGATCAATGCAGAAAACTCAGCCGATATTTATCGGTTCCTTGGTCTTAAAAGAACGAGCAAAACTACGGGATTTCCTCGAGTTCTAACGCTTCTTTCTTCGCTGCTAGAGAGATCAGTTCAGAGAAATGAGCTGCTATTGGAGGCAGCTGAGTTTAAAGATACCATTACAATTTTCCATGGTTTAAGAGCCCCCACTCTAAGCATAAGGGAGTACATCGACCGAATATTTAAGTATGCGGGCTGCAGCCCGTCGTGCTTTGTCGTCGCCTTCATCTACGTCGATAGATTCATTCGATGCACCAAGGTTCAATTAACGTCTCTCAATGTTCATCGGCTACTTATAACGAGCATAATGCTTGCTGCAAAATTCGTCGACGACAAGTAAGTCCTAGCGCTTACATTTTCTTGTTTATCTTATAACAGCATTTGGAGTGAAAGAGATTTATTACGAGTTGATATAGTTTATTATCGGGGTAAAACTGCAGAGTGTTCAACAATGCATATTATGCTAAAGTGGGAGGAGTGAGCACAGCAGAATTGAACAGATTGGAGTTGAAGTTTCTGTACAGCATAGACTTTAGACTTCAAGTGAGTGTGGAGAGTTTTGACAGATACTGTGTACAACTGAAGAGAGAAGCTGAAGAAGAAGGGATTCAGATTGGAAGGCCAATCAAAGCCTGTGGAGTCAAGGAGAGCTGGAGCAGCAAAGAAGACTCTTCCTGTACTCCCACCATTGCTGGATGATTCAATTCATTTCTTTTTACGTTGAAATTGATTTGCAGTTTATTAATAGGGATTGATGTTCTACTTTCGAGACTTTGTTCGTGCGCTTGTGTATTGTTTGTACATTTATAAAATGACGTATTACTTAATTTAACGAACGAACTGTAGCATACGTGAGAGTCTAAAATGCATCACATTTCCTATATTTCTGTAGTTGTTATGCATTGGTCGAATGATTACAATTATACCTAAAGGCATTTTCTAGTGATAGGCAATTACTACTTTCACCATTGCTGGACTCAGTCTGGCAAACACTGTGGTGGCCGCTCCAAAGCAATCCAGCCAAACTTTCCCTTTCGAAAATCGGACAAGATGCGGAATGCTGCTTGATGTACGTCTCCGTTGAACAAGTTGGCAGCCAGCCTCTGAACAAGTCTGTAAACCCACAAATTGAATCTGCTCAAAACAATAGTCCATTTCTAAAGCACAAACCTCGTAACAACACAACACAATCATACATGTGACCACAGGTGCCGTCCACATCGATTTTGTATCGGTTATAAAGAGCTTTTGTACCTGTCCTATATGAAAAAAATAATTAGATGGGCCATTAACAAAAACAATAATTATCCTCCAAAAATGATATTAGCTACTGTGTAGTGCCGTGCAGCGCAGAACAGTGAGTCGACGCCAATAATAAACCTAAATCTTTAACTTGCCTAGTGATGGAAGCTTTGTCAACATCTGTACAAGGATTGCAGCAACATCTGCAACATCATATGACCTCTCTCCAATATCATCACATATGGCTAGCTTAATTGCTGCAGTTTGATCACTAATCCGCATCGGCAGTATTCCCGGAGAGTCAAGAAACTCAAGATCTTTGCCAAAACGAACCCACCTTCCAAGAGAAAAAGAAATAACTTTCATTAAATTAGCCAAACAACAATTTTTTAGAAATTACTTTACTAAATTTCTTTGCCTGATGAGTCCCATTCTTTCAAAATTTTGATATTTTCACAACACAACCTGCATTGCATGTTGCTAAAATCAACAATTCACACAACTATCACGTTTTACATAATGTCAACCACCATTTACAGAAAATTTATGATTTTTCAAAGTTAAAATCAAAACTAAAGTTAAAATCAAAACTAAGTTATCAGACGAATCTGAGCATCACTGTCCACATTATGAAAAAATATTGGGTTCCATTATTCCAGCTTCCATACTCTACACCCCCTTTCATGATCCAGGATTACTTGCCACAACATCATTAGCATATCTAGAATCAAAAAACATACTTCAATGCCCTAGTGACCCCTGGTCTAGGAGCTGCTGCACACATACGCCTCTTCAGCAAGCGGTTGATCAAAGATGATTTCCCAACATTTGGATACCCAATTATACCAGCACGAACCTGTCCAGCAATGAGTGATCTTTTCTAAATGTATGACATAAAAATGGCAATGGATTTCGTGGAAAAGAAAATATAACTACAAGTTGTAAACATGGTCCCCATTTCGTAATATACCAGAGAGTCTGAAACATTGGCCAAGATGTTCTAAACGATATTAACATTATTATTAATATTGTTCTGTTAAGTCCATAAGTTTCTGGCTGAACCTAGAAAAAACTCCAAATTATACATCTAGCAGTACAGAACAGAAAAAAAATATGTTTCAAAGGTCTTCCAAGAATCTACAGAGGTATGAAACTATAAAAGGCAAATACTGAGATCTCAGGGTGAGGAAAGGAAGCGTTTGAGCACTATTCCTACCTTCCCTTCTAGTATATGCTCTTTTTATTTAATGAATTGTTGATTACTTCAAAATAAAAACTACAAAACCACACAGCACAATGAAACATTTAAAATTTAATTTCTTCGAGGAACCTACCGCACGAGGAAGTAGTCCTTTAGACCTTCGCTTGATATTGACACTAGCCGCTAACGTTTTCGCCATCCTGCTCAGCTTTATTGTGCCCTGCGCTTGCCAAAAGAGACTAACTACTCCGTCACAAGTTTCAAACTAAGAAAAGAATAAGGTTCTCTTGTTTACATACCATTCCAAGTTTACCATTTGAAAATAGGACTTTGATTCCCTGCCTAGAAAAGTATGTTGCCCATGCATTGCGATCTTCCAATGATATCATATCATCTCTATTCAATACCAAAATTCTTCTCCTATTACCAAGCCACGCATCCATCTATTCATGAAGTAAGAATATTTGTAAAAATGAACCCTGGTGGAAATCTCAATGTTCTTTACATAATGTAGTTGGACTAACGAGAAGCATTTAAAATTTTTTGAACTTTGGTGTAACTAGTACTGCATAATGTTGTGAAGTAACTCATTAAAGTAATAATTCGCCTAAAAGATAGTGATCATTAGATATGTGTTCCACCATGAAGTATAAATTAAAAAACTTGCATAACAGAAACAATAAGCTATCGCCACCTGAGGATGACTCGTAGATAAAGGTATTCTCGCATCTCGAACCTCTATCACGACATCCATCAACTTCAATTGTTCTTTAAGTTCTTTTTCTGTTTTTGCTATATGACCAGGATACCACTGTCAAATTGCCATGGTGACAGATCAATTCTAAGAAGTGAAATCGGACACCAATAAACTTTTAGTATCAATCATGTTCCAAGCCATACATCAATTATACCTGGACAGGACGTAGTGCCTTTGTCCAATATTGAAGATCAGCATCCAAATCAACCCAACCACTCTCGCCTAGGAAGCTATCATATGTGTCTTCTGAATTGGCAGTTTCATTGATATACAGATTTGGAGTTTTCCTACCAACAATCTAAACATAAAAATCTTTAGTATATTACTTTCAACATCTGTTTTTCTACAGGATTCTTCAGTTTCCTGAAACTGATTAGCAAAGAAAAAATAAAAAGGCCTGAGAGCAAAAAACAACAGCTCCTCAGTCTCTTTTAATATTTTGAAGCAGTGAGGAACACCCTGGAACATGTTAATTTACTGAGGATGAACATAAACGGACTGCTGCAAGAGTTTGATTAAAATAATTGCAAACTTTATAATCACCTAGTGATCCAGAAGATTATTTCCTTCAACATGTAAAAGAAATGGAAAAAACTAAAGTAACGAGAAACTAGGAAAATTACATAACAAGATCGAGGCTGACCCCCTTCAAATTATTTACTATTTTAAGGTAAATAAATGAAATTCTAGATAGGGGATGATTGACTGGAACTTGAGTTCTCTAGTGTCAGATTCGAAGGAGCGCAAGAATCCTCCTACACTGTGCTCAGTCATTACCATCCAACTACCGTATCAATTACTTGAAATGAAACATTGAATGGAACACCTTTCTAAGATTATAATTTATAGGTACATATCAAAAGATATCCGAATTCAAAGGTAGAACTGAATGGGACAGAAGTTAGTGAGGAGGGGAAAACACACATACCTGAATAGTGGGCGACGAGGATGACAAAGAAGCCGCAGCGGCAAGAGATAAGGAAGACGTTCTCTTTTGGGAGCAAAAATTGAGAGTAGAGTGGCAGGGAAGCCATAACCCCGAGAGGTGAACCGTTGCAGCCATGACTACCTGCTTCAACTGCAAGCGGAGAGATAGAGTTGGGCATCGAAAGAAGGTGGGATGGCTTTCTGGCACGGTTCGTTTGGTCCAGTTTAAAGGTGGAATAGGACCGAACCGCGGGGGTTCACGGCTACCCATTTTGTTACTATCAATCTAGAACAAAGGAAACGAAGGCAACAAATTTAATTCTTCCATAATAAATTCCCGCGATTTTACAAGGAAGAGAAAATGGCAAGTATTAATAGATATCAGTTAGAGATATAATTGAGAATTTAATTATGAATTTCCTAACTTAAAAATAACATATTATATTAAACTATGCAAAACGTAAATTGGGAAATAAATGAAATGTCTTTAATCTGCTGAACCAGAAACGAATTTGGCCGTAGCTAAGAATTTAAGTAAATTTCGTAGCCACCTTCCTAGTATGGAAACCTAATTCATGTTTTACCCAACGTTTAAAATCAAAACCAAATTCTATCTTGCAATTCTTTCTCCTCTATCTAATATGAAACAAAACAACTCTACCTCCAGAACTCTTTTTTTACTCTACATTCTCCCTCCATTTCACTTCCAGAGAATCTCTTTTCACATCGCTCAAGTCAGAAAATACCAAAAGAAAAGGGTGGCTACTTTCCTTTAAAAAAACCATCCAACTCAATTTGATTCTTTCGAGCTAGATACCAAATGAGAGAGAGAGAGAGAGAGCGAATTTCCAGATATTACAGAGAATGAGGAGAAGCATAATTGTATTCACTTGGTACTCTGTTTATGTGTACACAGATCAGCAATGAGGCTAGTGCCATATGCATTTACATGATTTGCTTAACATATAACAGAAGAAGATGGAGTATATAATACTAGTAATTGTCTAGACAATTTTTTCACGAACAAAATGGAAGTCTAATTCAATGTGTTTGGCCTTGGAGTGAATAATAAGGTTCGAAGCTAGGAATGTGGCACTTACATTGTCACAAAGAATCTCTGGAATGTTATGAACAATAATATCCAATTCACAGCCCAATTTCTTCAACCACAGTAATTCAGAGAAACAGCTTCGGCTACACTCCAGTATTAATATTCGATACTTGATCGTGATACTTCTTTTTGCTTGGATGAAGACCAAGATACCAAATTAAGACCTAAGAAGAAACACCAACTGCTTGTACTTTTTCTATCATCTAGAGATGATGCCCAATCAACATCGGCATAGCTCCAAAGAACAAAATTGGTATCTTTGTTGAATTTAAGTGAATAGAAGTGAGTGCCTTGAAGATAACAAAATAATCATTTTAGAGCTTGCCAATGTATGTCAGTCGGAGAGTGCATAAATTGACTCAATTTATTCACTACATAGGCAACATCCGGTCGAGTAATACTACAATACTATAAGCTGTCAATTAGCTGCCTGAATAAAGACCCATCCTCCAGTGGAATTCCACGAGTAATTGAGATAATTGGAGTCTTAACCGATTTACATTCCTGCATATTGGCTCTGTATAGTAAGGGAGAAATGTATTTTGATTGAGAGAGAAACATCTCATTGCCTGAACAGGATACTTGAACCCTAAAAAAATTATGTATGTGTCCTAAATCCTTGAGATCAAATAAGGAACCGAGGTATTTAACTAGGGAAGCTAAAGCCGAGTCTGTATTTCCTATGAGCAGTATATCGTCCACATAGATCAATATAATCATTTTAACCAATTGAACACTGTAAAGAAACATAGAGCTGTTCGCATTTGAATTTGTAAAACCAAAATTAATCAAAGCAGTAGATAGTTTGTGATACCATGGTCGGGATTGCTTCAACTCATAAAGTGCTTTGTGGAGATGACAGACCATAGACGGATTGTTGGTATCGATGAAACCCAGGATTTGTTCCATGTAGACAATTTCTTTTAAATCTCTATGAAGGAAAGCGTTGCTCACATCTAGCTGCTTAATAGGCCATGAGTTAGAAAAAGCAAGAGAAAGAACTACATAGATTGTAGTGTGTTTAACAACGAGACTAAATGTCTCGGTGTAGTCTATATTTTGTTCTTGATGATACCCCTTTGCTACAAGATGAGCTTTGTACCTATGAACAAATCCATCACTATTAGTTTTGGTTTTAAAGACCCACTTACACCTTATAACCGAGGCAGCCAGAGGAAGAGTTACTAAGGACCAAGTGCCATTTGATGTAAGAGCTTTCATTTCTTCATGCATAGCCGAGAGCCATTGGGGAGATTTAGCAACTTGCGCATAAGTGCTTGAACACAAAGTCAAGGGGTCTCATAAGAAAAAAATATGCGAAGAATCTGGAACATATTTATTCACCATCTAGATATAAAAAATGTTGTGAACATACATAAGTGATTCTGGCACGCTCAATTAATAAGCAACTTCTCCAATTTTTGCTAAATTTGTAAATGGACTTACGAATCTCGGACTCAACTTTTCTATCTTTCCAAACCACATCACACTTCTTATCGGAGAAATTGTCAAAAATACTTGATCTCCTATTGGAAATTCTAATTTTCTCTTCCTATTTGCATAGTTCTTTTATCTACTATGGGCTATTCTTTTCCAAATTAAAGAACTATCTTTGCAGTCTCCCTCATAATGTCTGACCCAACAGTATTCCTTCTCCAACTTCGTCTCAATGTACTGGAGATTGCTCAATGTACTGGAGATTTGCACTTTCTACCATAAAATACTTCATAAGCCTCCATCCAAAACAAAACTTAGTTACTATTGTTATAAGTGAACTCCCCTAATGACAGATTCTTAGTCCAATTCTTCAGAATGAATAGCACAAGCCCTCAAAATATCCTTCAGAATCTGAGCGCTCGCGGTAGGCCACGATTGTAACACCCGACATTTCGGCCAGGTGATTTTCTGACCGTTTTCATGTCACCCTCTTATTTAACCGTTATGATTTAAATTTAATGTTAAGATAAATTTATTACAAGTTGAGTAAAATTAGGTTGGGTGGCAGTTTAGTAATTAGAATTGATGGATTAGGTATAAATAGGAAATGGAAACCTTAAACCTCATTTATTACCACTGTAGCCGACATTCCCTCTCGGCGATTCCTTCTTTCCCAAGTTCTTGCTCTCGGCTACCAGAACTTCCCTTTACCGACGGCTGGTTTCGAGCTTGCTCTTCTCTGCAAATCCACACCCGAGGTACGAAATGGACAATGTAGTCATTCATTAGTAAATAGAGCTCTGTTTTCAGCTCGGCACTGAGTTCGGATTTTAGCAGTGGCCGAGTAGTTTATGACCTTTTAAAATCTGGGAGTAGAAATGTCATCCCGAATCGATTCTGAACATTTCAAAGTAACCAACTCGGATTTAATCAATGGTAAAACCTGTCCACCTAGTTTCGGATTTCAGACTGCAGTGTGTCAAACAGAGGAATCAGAATGACTTTAGCTATTAGATCCTAGGATGGTTTATGATTAGGACTATTAGGACTTTGTTTTAACTACTGTAATGTACATGTTTTAGGTGAAGAAGTCTAAAGGAAAGAAGCTCGGATTGCTAAGGAATCCAGGTAAGTGAATGTGTTAAGATTTCCGGCCACTAGGGCCCTACACCGCAAGTGTATTAGGAAATCACTGAGGTGTTAGCTTATTGACTATGATTTGTTATTTCCACGATATGAAGAAGTTGTGTAAGTAAATGTAAAGTTACAGGATGTTTTACTTGTCCTCATGATATGACTTCTCTCTATGAACTTTATGTCTATGCACTGTGTTCATGTTATGATTAAGTTGAGAATATGAAAAGCAAATGTAACCAAGATTAAGTGCAGAGCGGGGAAAGACTATGTTATGTATAACTCGCGAATTCTCCCACTGGTGGAGGCCGAGTTGATGATATGTATGACTCGCGAAATCTCCCACTGGTGGAGGCCGAGTTAATGATATGTATGGCTCGCGAATTCTCCCACTGGGGAGGCCGAGTGATGTATCATGATTGCCGCGATAGGCAAATGATTATGTATGTCTGCCGCGATAGGCAAATGACTGTGTACCCCTGTCTTCCTCCCTCGTCTCCTGCCTTAATACATGTCATGTAAATGATAAAGATGAACACGAATGATGAATGGTTTATGAACTTATGTCTCTTTAAATTGTGTACTCATGTATATCTGTCAGCATGCATTCCTTACTAAGCATTAGGCTTATAGTTAAACCTTATAGTGTAGGTGAAGAAGGTTCAGGTGAGGATGTTATGTGCAAAGAGGATGCTTAAGGCTGGTTGCTGGAGGATGCTCAAGGTGACAGTGCGGGACTGGAGAGGCGATTTATGACCCCTGGTTAAGACTCTTATGTTACAGTATGTTAAAGAATATGGTAGTTTAAGTAGGATGAGATTATTTTAAAACGTTGAGCTTTGAAACTGTCTAGTGGATCACTGAGTCAGGGAATGATTATATAGATTTATAAATGGTCTGTTGCTTAAGTCTTCCGCTATATGCATTTTGAATGAGTTGTGTTTTCTTTCTGTTGGAAGGAGTCATTTGATGATTTAGAGTTCTCTACCGTAAGACGGAAGCTGGAAGAGGTAGTCTTCCGGCTGACGTCATCGGCAGATGCCGAAGGAATAGTTGTTGATGGTTTAGTCTTCCGGTTGACGTCATCGGCAGATGCCGAGAGTTAATTGTTTGATGGTTTAGTCTTCCGGCTGACGTCATCGGCAGATGCCGAAGGGTAGTTGTTTGTTGGTTTAGTCTTCCGGCTGACGTCATCGGCAGATGCCGAAGGATAGTTGTATGATGGTTTAGTCTTCCGGATGACGTCACCGGAAGATGTAAAATGTGTGTTGTCGCTTAGCGACCGGAAGATGTAAAATGTGTGTTGTCGCTTAGCGACCGGAAGATGTAAAATGTGTGTTGTCGCTTAGCGACCGGAAGATGTAAAATGTGTTTTGTCGTTTAGCGACCGGAAGATGTAAAATGTGTGTTGTCGCTTAGCGACCGGAAGATGTAAAATGTGTGTTGTCGCTTAGCGACCAGAAGATGTAAAATGTGTTTTGTCGTTTAGCGACCGGAAGATGTAAAATGTGTTTTGTCGATTAGCGACCGGATGATGTTTTAATTTAGCACGCGAGACCCACGTGCCCACCGGAAGACGTCTCCTTTTAGGTGATGTTAAGCGAGTCACGCGTAATGCACGTGATGACCGGACGACTAAATTTTTGAGGGTTGTCAACGCATGCAACCCATGCAAACCCGAGTGGTATTAAGTTAAGAGAATTGAGGGCACCTCCTCTTTTCCCGAAATTGTCAAGAAGCCAATGACCGAGTCTAGTCGCTCGACTCTGTGAAGGTTGAGCCGACGAGGCGTGGGAAGTCGGGCACGAGAGGATTCGTCCTCCTTAATGGTTCTGCGTTTCTATTACCAGTTTAAAAAAAAAATATATGTTAAATGTGAAAGTCTGTTGAGAGATAGTAAGCGAATGTAATAATAGTAAAAGTCAAGCAAACGATTAATGAAAGAATATGAACACGTGACGGCTCCTGGCCGGGGTCGTTACAACGATAACATCCTGTGCTGTGCGCGTTGCACAGCTAGCACGACCCTTATGCCTAGTTTTTCCAAAAACACATTTTGTGATTTTTTTTACGTTTTAGGGTTTTCAAATTTAATATTTCCAAACTTTATTTTGGGTCGTTTACCATTATTTTTAGTATTTATTTTATCTTATTTAAATATCCACTTTGTACCATTTTATGCATGTTAAAGCTAGTCCTTTTTTCATTTGGAACTCATGAGTTATCTTCTCGTTTCTGCAAAATCTATAGGATAAGCCTAAACATAATAGACTTCGACCCTCAAACAAGTAAAAATTTACATGTTTGAGGGAGACAGTTATGATTTTTAATAGGGAAATTACCGATATAGACCTCAAAGTATACGGTTTTTTTATTTTAAACCTTAAAGTATTAAATTTAATGAATCAAACATTAAAGTATCAAAAACATAACAAAACAAACTCTACCGTCCGTCTGATCTGCGTCCGGTATCCAATTTTGCCGTATATCAGATGGACGGTAAATACATGCATCCGTCTGTATCAATTATTTTGCCATATACCAGACGGACGGTTAAAAATTACGTCTGTCCGGTACATTTTACTGACGGACACACGAATAGTCCGTCCGTAAGATTTGTCGTGGCTGTCGCCGTGCAAATGGGATAGACGCTTAAAAAAAGCGTTCGTCCGTGATCATGTATGTCCGTCTGTTTTTGTTAAGGCGTTTTATAAACGGACGGACATTCTAATTTAAGGCAAGATTGGATGGATGCTTAAATACTGCGTCCGTCCAATCTCTCGACTTATATCACACAAGAACCTAAAATCTGACATTTTCACCCGGGCAAAATCGATTTTCTTTCAACCTCTTGCAAATTTTTTGCTGATTTTTTACCAAAAAACGCTTTGAGGTAATAACTTTATCCATTCTGATTGATTTAGTTTAATTTTTATCGTAAATAATTTGGATTTTGTAATCTTCCAGACTGCATAACAGACGGATGCACGGAAAGAGCGTCCGTCCGTTCTCCATTTTTGCTGAATTGAGATTGTTTTCCTCTGATTTTCTTTATGTATTCTGAGCGTTAGTGTGTTATTTTTTTGCAGATAATCGTCGTAAATGACAGGAAGATTAGTTGCTGCATATGAGCCTGCAGACATAGAGTGGTATATCGAGGAGCACGGTCCGATATACGGTGATATTGTAACACCCCTAAAACTGTACCTATTTTTCCCGTATAAAATTTTCCTTTTTAAGCCTCTAAACCAATTAAAAACATTCTCGAAAACCTTTAAAGAAAATTCATTTATCATATAAAAACAGTTTACATAAAACCACTCAACCTTCTATCATTCCTCAACTCATCAATTCATCACATCCTGACAATATCATTTCTTATCTACATCTCAATTATACAGTTTCAACATCAAATCTCTTGACGCTCATACATCCTCCATAATCTCACTCAGAACGACTCGAGACATAAGTAAACAAAACACATTTTCCAAGAAAACGAACTTCATGGATCCATTTAAAAACCAAACATTCTTCCTGTTTAAAAAGAAAGTCCCAAGCAGTTCCAGAAAGTTGTAAATTCAAAACAGTTTCGTTATCCATAGCAATTTAACAATATTTACCACAGCCTACACCTATCACTTACATATTTCTATCCAGAATAACCCAAACATCCTGATATGACAAACTATATATTTCATATCAAGTCCCCAAATCATATACCTACATCCCCACGGGTCAATTATGCGTCGACTGCCCAGCACACTCCCACGGGCCATCTTTCTTCAACTGTTCATGCCTCGGGTGGAGGGATCTCATCCTCACCTGTGTAGAGGTCACCTACACCATAAAAATAAGTCGTGAGCTTAAGGCTCAGTAAGTCTACGTGAATGCAATGCATGCTATGCGTGCAGTTCATAAAACATGCTTCCTACCTTTTCGCTATTCATTTCATTTCATTTCATTACATAATGTCACCGTGGCCTCACTCTCGCTAGATAGGAGCGGCACATCCCGCGATTGGATAGCCCCTTGTATCTAACCGGGGGGAAAACATGCTCCCCAAGCAGCCATGTCTGAACCACCGCCACCTCCTTGACCAGATTACATTCATTCATACATTTACATTATCCTTTTCCTTTTCATGAAAACATGCATAGAAATTCCTTTTTCGTGCTTTTCAGAAACATGATGCGTGAACATGTGCAATACTATAAACATAATCAAAGCAATAACAAACAATGAACGTGCATACCATCAAGACGAATAGAAACATAACCTAATAAGAAATTAACCTAACTACCCAACCTATTCGCCCGACACTTACTATAATCTCCAATTTCCTCGAACAACAAGAAATCTTATGGTGTAGGCCAATCGGCCAAACAAGTCACGAGAGACTTACCTGTCGTCCGTAGCACGCTGAGCTCCGTCTACGAGCGTTGTTTGTCTGAGGCAAAACACAACATTGACGTCAAAACTAATTTAAGCTTCTAAACGTCCAAATTAACAAAGCCTTAACTAAAGCAATTTCCTAAAGCTTTAATCCAACTAAAATCTAACTAAACGGCCACTAATTTGGGTTCGGTAAAAACCGACCTGAAACTTAAAACGTGCGTAACTTTCGCGTCGGTTATCGGAATCGAACGATTCCAGCGGCCACGCGCTCCTCTAATAACCTATTTTAACCTGTCAAAAGAAATTCTAAAACAAACAACTCTAGCTAGGTCAAAAATCCAAAAACGCGAATCTGCCCTAAACCGGGAATTTCACCATTTTCGGTTTTCCATCAATTCTCGTCAATTTCTTCACCAATCAACCTCCTATACGCTCAATTAGCATAACCAAATGTAAAAATCGAGGTTTCACCCAAGAAACCCGAAATGCCCAATTCGGGCATCCACTGTTTTCGCTCAATTTGAGCACACAAACGCACGGCAACCATAGCCGGCGTTATGCTCGGCCATTTGACGCTAAGAACGGCCAAAAGTGGCCGGTGGTCGGAGCTCAATCGAGCTCGTCACCGTCGGCCATGACAAAACCGAAACAGGGGGAAAAGAAAATCGAGCTTACTTGGTCAGTTCGCGCGCGGGGATGTGCCGGAGTCTCTCGTCGCCGTCGTCTGGCCGGAGAACGGCGAGAATCGCCGGCGCTTCGTCGATCGTCGCCCGAGCTTCGTCGCCGTTCCCCCTGTTCTTCGTCGTTCGCGGGGAGCTCGAACACAAACAACAATTTTTGTTGTTTGTGTTTAATTAAATAAATAATAATAATAATAATAATAATAATAATAATAATAATAATAATAATAATAATAATCCTAATATTAATTCATCCTCATGTAAAAGCTACGTACGTCATAGAAATTTCCTGAAATTTCCTTAAAATCTTTATTAATAATTAGGATTCTAATGACGCTTTCTTTTGGTAAAACGGGTTTAATTTGACATACTTACGAAAATGCCACTACAATATAATATATCAATAAAATATATTAAATCAAAAATCCGTACAAGCCGGGTATTACATTCCATCCACCTTATTTAGAATTTTGTCCTCAAAATTCGCCATAGCTTATAGTCCTTGACATTTACGTCTCTTGTTTACGGCATTTTTACCTCGGTAAACCATCTGTACTTTTGGTCCTTCTTCGTGGTTCTAAACCGAAACCCTACTATATTCTCTAACATTGGCTCTAATTTCGTATCCTCTACTTTCGATTCGATCGTACACATCCTCTTTCACGTACTAAGCAAAATCTAAATTCTCAAATCTCAATCAATTAACCCGACAACATATTTGTCACTTTAATACTTGCGCATGTACCAACTTCCGACATATTTTGGTTAGAGCCATACCTAAGCTTCCTAACACCAATCAAATTGAATGCCTACAATTTCATCAAATTCTGGGTTGTAACCCATACCTCGACGCAATTCCCTTGATCCTGTTCACAATCGGGATGCACACCCACCGAATTTATACATTAACTCCCTAATCGTAGTCCTCACTTTCAGTTTATTACCAAATCTCTCGGTCTTAACCAAACGATCTCCAACTGCGTACTTGACACTTAACGCCCCGAGCACGTGTTGGTTTGCATTTAGTCACCCAAAACATTAAACTCTCTCTCACTTATTAATTGGTTTCTACTAAAGATTGCCTCTTATCCTCAATTCTCGAAATAACTTAACTTCCTTGGGCACCTCGCGGGTCTTAATAAAAGAAATTCTCAACTAAGACTTAAATCTCTAAATCTCACAAACCATCTCCTCGAGATTATCCCGAGGCCCCGACGAGTCCATCTGGGGACAAAGTTACCACTCGCTTAGAATTCCGATCCCTTTGTAACTAAGACGCTATAAATATCATTTTTTTTTTTTTTGTTCTAAGCTACCTCAACGAATTCTATCGTTATGTCCTTTGCTAAATACTATATACATTATCCTCATCTGCTTAGCTCAATTTCCTTATTAACTCCATGTACAATGGAATCCCCAAGTTTTGACCATAGAATTGTTTTAACTATTTATTATAACCTTAAGTCTCTAATGCATCCATCGGTCTTTCGGAGCTTTTCTAACTTGTCCCATTCTAAGTTACTTTAAATGGCTTTCCGAGCAACTTACATTTTCTATTCAACATATTATGAATTTCACAAATCGCCGACATTAGCCATCGAACTAGGCTTCTAATCTTAACTTCTTTCTTTAATCTAACCATCCCTTGCACTTACCTCTAATATCCTACGAGGATGTCTTCAAAGTTACACAATGGTCATCCGCTTTCGTTCCTCCTAGTCGTTCAAATACTCTACTTGTCTACTTCACATATTTGTCTAACAATTTTCTTGTGAGCAACTTGTTGTAGGTAAGTTTACGCCCTCCATCCGATTCTCTTCAAGTTCTCCACCTTACACCTCTATATTCAAATAAAGTCATAAACATCCCTACGCCAAGGTTTATCCGTCTAATTCCTCGAACACCGATGCTCCTATATTCATCTCGAAGGTCAGCCTCATGTTCGTGGCTCTTAGTTTAAATTGTACCAACTATAGTTGACAACTTAACTCTATATCTTTTGCTTCATAATCCAATCGAGCAACCCTAACTGCCTGACATGTCCAAACCCGTCGATTATTCTTAACTTTGCTAGACCTCCCACCTAATAGTCGGTTAAAATCTGCTCACAGATTAATATCTTCCTTTATGGATTAGTCTTCTAAGGTGTCTTTGGTGTACTCATTTCCTAGAGAACACAAATTTCGGTATCTAGAGTACACCATGCACATGACTTCAATTCTCTAAGTTTAACTCTTGAATTCTATCGTAATTAGACACTCTTAGCTGTCGGCACGAATCACTAATATACGATTTCTACGGTACATCCTCTAATTAAACACACTCCAAGTATTACAACAATCTAGGTCATCCTTATAAGGTTATATCTAAAACCTTCGTCTTTCTTGATAGTCGTATTCCGTACTCCAAGGGGGTTTCAATTAGACAGATCTGTACCTACTTAAACCGATGCTTACTCTAATGTTACTAAACCTTAAGTGCGCAACTCCGTTGATTAATCAAACTAATCCTACTAATGTATAACTATACTTCTATTTGGTCCTTATTGTCCTATACGTAACCTACTATTTTCTCTTCGAGGTTCACCTACAACTCTTTCTTACCCAGTTTCTATCTTCTTACTTTTCTATTCTCAAGCCTATCGTTATCATCATTATTACTATTGTCAAAACCATAATATTGTTGTACAGGTAATTAAAAACAATACCTGCCAGGGTAGAAGGCTGGGCTCCATCGTCGACGTCACCAGGCTCGATGAAAGCAAAGACCCTCGGCATACCTTTCTTTGATCCCTGCCCTGTTGATCTCTGCCTGGTTGATTCCGGTTCAATAACGGACAGTTCATGATATAGTGGCCAGCTTCCCCACATCGATAACATCTATTAGTACGCGTCAGACAATCACCGTAGTGCTGCTTCTGGCACTGTGGACATAAAGGCTTTTGAGTAGCCGTTTGAACTAGCTTTCCTTTTCCCCGGTCACCCTTACTATCACAGGGCCTCTTATCACTCCTTTGTTGTCGTGGCTGTTGATGCTCACTTGGCTGCCAGTCTCGGTCCCATGACTGAGGTTGGATCTCGCGAAAGAAGCCCTTAGCTGGCTCTCTCGGCCTAACACAAGTCGCTCTAGCAGCCTCGAAATCCTGAGCTCTAGCTGCAATGTCAGAATAGGGCACATCAATAACACCTGACACTATAACGTGCATCCGAATCTCCGAATTAAGTCCCTCCATAAACTGGTGCACCTTTTCTTCATTATCGCTGACCAGACGCGGTGCAAATCGCGACAAAGCCTCAAACTTCCGTACGTATTCTGCAACCGAACCTGTCTGCTTCAGCTGTGTGAATTCATTTCTCTTAGCCGCCCTCACCGTGCGGCTGAAATACTTATCAAAGAACAAAGTCTTAAATCGTTCCCATGTCATAGTAGTCACATCCGTAGTCACTTTGATTGAATCCCACCAGAAACGGGCGTCCAATGCCAAGTGAAAGGTGACAAAAGCAACCTTCTTCCCATTCTCCACCTCCGCATACTCCAGCATATCCTCCATATTGCGAATCCATTCCTCCGCAATAGTTGGATCCGAAGATCGTCCATCGAACACTGGAGGCTGCAAGCTTTGGAACTTCTGCATACCCTGATTATTAGGAACCACCAATTCCTGGGCCCTTTGGTTCTCTCGGTTTACTAAGTCCACAATTTGTTGTGCTTGCCGGTCCATATGCTGAGACTGACGGTCCAGCAGATCTGTAAGTCTATCCAGGGCGTCATCCCTGGCATCTCGTCCTCGAACCATTTTTCTAACTCCTATAAAAATTAAACAAATAATCCTAAGAAACTAGAATGAAACAAAGCAGTAAACATACTTACAGTTGAGGAAGGATGTCTGCGTAGTGGCTGTGCAGTCGAGCAGTCTACAAAATCAATTTTAAAAACCAGGGGCTCTGATACCATAATTGTAACACCCCTAAAACTGTACCTAATTTTTCCGTATAAAATTTTCCTTTTTAAGCCTCTAAACCAATTAAAAACATTCTCGAAAACCTTTAAAGAAAATTCATTTATCATATAAAAACAGTTTACATAAAACCACTCAACCTTCTATCATTCCTCAACTCATCAATTCATCACATCCTGACAATATCATTTCTTATCTACATCTCAATTATACAGTTTCAACATCAAATCTCTTGACGCTCATACATCCTCCATAATCTCACTCAGAACGACTCGAGACATAAGTAAACAAAACACATTTTCCAAGAAAACGAACTGCATGGATCCATTTAAAAACCAAACATTCCTCCTGTTTAAAAAGAAAGTCCCAAGCAGTTCCAGAAAGTTGTAAATTCAAAACAGTTTCGTTATCCATAGCAATTCAACAATATTTACCACAGCCTACACCTATCACTTACATATTTCTATCCAGAATAACCCAAACATCCTGATATGACAAACTATACATTTCATATCAAGTCCCCAAATCATATACCTACATCCCCACGGGTCAATTACGCGTCGACTGCCCAGCACACTCCCATGGGCCATCTTTCTTCAACTGTTCATGCCTCGGGTGGAGGGATCTCATCCTCACCTGTGTAGAGGTCACCTACACCATAAAAATAAGTCGTGAGCTTAAGGCTCAGTAAGTATACGTGAATGCAATGCATGCTATGCGTGCAGTTCATAAAACATGCTTCCTACCTTTTCGCTATTCATTTCATTTCATTTCATTACATAATGTCACCGTGGCCTCACTCTCGCTAGATAGGAGCGGCACATCCCGCGATTGGATAGCCCCTCGTATCTAACCGGGGGGAAAACATGCTCCCCAAGCAGCCATGTCTGAACCACCGCCACCTCCTTGACCAGATTACATTCATTCATACATTTACATTATCCTTTTCCTTTTCATGAAAACATGCATAGAAATTCCTTTTTCGTGCTTTTCAGAAACATGATGCGTGAACATGTGCAATACTATAAACATAATCAAAGCAATAACAAACAATGAACGTGCATACCATCAAGACGAATAGAAACATAACCTAATAAGAAATTAACCTAACTACCCAACCTATTCGCCCGACACTTACTATAATCTCCAATTTCCTCGAACAACAAGAAATCTTATGGTGTAGGCCAATCGGCCAAACAAGTCACGAGAGACTTACCTGTCGTCCGTAGCACGCTGAGCTCCGTCTACGAGCGTTGTTTGTCTGAGGCAAAACACAACATTGACGTCAAAACTAATTTAAGCTTCTAAACGTCCAAATTAACAAAGCCTTAACTAAAGCAATTTCCTAAAGCTTTAATCCAACTAAAATCTAACTAAACGGCCACTAATTTGGGTTCGGTAAAAACCGACGCGAAACTTAAAACGTGCGTAACTTTCGCGTCGGTTATCGGAATCGAACGATTCCAGCGGCTACGCGCTCCTCTAATAACCTATTTTAACCTGTCAAAAGAAATTCTAAAACAAACAACTCTAGCTAGGTCAAAAATCCAAAAACGCGAATCTGCCCTAAACCGGGAATTTCACCATTTTCGGTTTTCCATCAATTCTCGTCAATTTCTTCACCAATCAACCTCCTATACGCTCAATTAGCATAACCAAATGTAAAAATCGAGGTTTCACCCAAGAAACCCGAAATGCCCAATTCAGGCATCCACTGTTTTCGCTCAATTTGAGCACACAAACGCACGGCAACCATAGCCGGCGTTATGCTCGGCCATTTGACGCTAAGAACGGCCAAAAGTGGCCGGTGGTCAGAGCTCAATCGAGCTCGTCACCGTCGGCCATGACAAAACCGAAACAGGGGGAAAAGAAAATCGAGCTTACTTGGTCGGTTCGCGCGCGGGGATGTGTCGGAGTCTCTCGTCGCCGTCGTCTGGCCGGAGAATGGCGAGAATCGCCGGCACTTCGTCGATCGTCGCCCGAGCTTCGTCACCGTTCCCCCTGTTCTTCGTCGTTCGCGGGGAGCTAAAACACAAACAACAATTTTTGTTGTTTGTGTTTAATTAAATAAATAATAATAATAATAATAATAATAATAATAATAATAATAATAATAATAATCCTAATATTAATTCATCCTCATGTAAAAGCTACGTACGTCATAGAAATTTCCCGAAATTTCCTTAAAATCTTTATTAATAATTAGAATTCTAATGACGCTTTCTTTTGGTAAAACAGGTTTAATTTTACATACTTACGAAAATGCCACTACAATATAATACATCAATAAAATATATTAAATCAAAAATCCGTACAAGCCGGGTATTACAGATATATTCAACCATTTGATCACTTAGATGGTGAAGGAGAAATACAAGTGCATTCAATATCGCAAACCTTAGACGATGAGCTTCGTGAACCATTTAATTTGGATGATGACGAGGCACAAAGTATACAAGTAAGGGTAGAAAATTCTGGTGATTTTGTTGTGGGCAGACAATATAGGTCCTTAAAAGCCATTAGAGACGAAGTACGAGATTATTCTTTGAAAAAATGATTTGATATCAAATTTGTTAATAGTGAGAAGAAGAGACTCATGGCAAAATGTAAAAGAGTAGATTGTAATTGACATCTGCATGCTTCGGTCATGCAAAATGAGTTGACCTTCCAAATAAAGGCCTACTGTAATGATCACAACTATGTAATGACACTTGATAATCGACACGCTTCGGCAAAGTGGTTGGCAACGTATTATTCGGATAGGTTCAAAAGTTAACCTGACTGGCCCATTCCTGATATTATCGAGACAGTGAGGAAAGAACATAAGGTGAATATTAAGCCAAGTATTGCGAGAAAAGGAAGCAGTGAAACTAAATAACTTAATTACGGGAGAGGCGAAGACTAATTCAAACTACTGCGTTCGTACTTAGAAGAAATATTTATATAAAATCCAAGCAGTACTGTAACACCCCCGAACCCACCCTGGCTCGGTGCGCTACATTGCTAAACAATCATGCGTTTAAAACATAATTTAAAATAATTTTCGTTAAAAATCTCGACTCCAAAAATATTAGTAAAAACGTGTAAACAAATGAACCCGACGTTGCTTGTTATACAAAAAAAAAACGGGCAGCATAACGACTGAAATTTCTAAAATCAAATCCTGAAAAGATCAAATGTTTATCAACTCATTCAGAGAAATCCCAAAACAGTTCTCAAATCACACTTACAAAATCAAACCAACAAAACAGTCAAACCCTTTAAACATCCAGAATAGATAGAAAACTATACAAAATCCCAAAGTACCTAACTAAACACACCCCCGAAGATCCTGGTCGAGACGCCCCGACAAGTGCCTGCACCGGTATGCTCCATGCGCCACAAACTGCCACCTAGTCCCGGGCTTCCTCATCTAGCTCACCTGTTCATGTCTTCACCTACACCACAGAACACACACACACATGTAAGCTTTCGCTTAGCAAGTAATGAATAACGAATGTAAACATGCACCATGCACCCACAACCCCCTAACACATGCCAATTCCACTCACTCTGCTGCTTCTTACTAATGCATGTTAACGACGAGACGTTAAACTCTCTAGTGCCACTTGCACTTTAACAACGAGGCGTTCAACCCTCTAGTGCCACTTGCACTTTAACACCGAGGCATTCAACCCTCTAGTGCGACTTGCACTTTAACACCGAGGCGTTCAACCCTCTAGTGCGACTTGCACTTTAACAACGAGGCGTTCAACCCTCTAGTGCGACTTACACTTTAACAACGAGGCGTTCAACCCTCTAGTGCTACATGCTACACATTTCATGCTTATCATTCACATCATGCCCCAACACTTATTTTTGTAGCTTAACATGACACATTTCACTCACACAATACTCAAACACCAACCAAATATAACCCAGCAAGTCATTCACACACTACTCAATATAAACAACACAACTATCAAACAATAAATCCTACCGTTCCATGGTGTAGGCCCGAAGGCAACAAAACACACAATCCATTACTTACCTGGCGTTCTAGCTCGCTGAGTTTGGCACAACACGTCACCTATGGCTCATTAATAAATCATCATTTACCGTTTTTCCCTCCGGTGTTTTCGACCATTTCGAATTTTGTTAAATCTCGTTCTTAAATTATAACCTTGTACCCAGCTTAAGTTCTCCACTGGGAATACCCGAACATAAATTAATAAACTGTTTAGTTCAACCAAATTTATTCACTTTTAATTACTTTACCTTTTTATTATTACTTTTCATTCTTTCTTTTTGCTATTTCTTTTCAATTAATTAAAACAACTATTGCATTAAACCACCACCTTATCCTTTTCTAATTTCGATAATTCTAAAATTGATAATTTAATTAAATATAAAGCAATACACATTGAGAAAAACATTTCTTGGGTGTTACAATCCACCCTCCTTACAAAAATTTTGTCCTCAAAATTTGAACTTAGTTAATTCTCAACTTACTTACTCTAACACTATCCTCCTAACTTTGTGGGTTACCACACAGAATCTCAACTCTCTATGCTACAGCCTAATCATTTATCGGGTGTCTCTAATCACTTATCGGGTAAACGACAATTCCTACATTTCCAAAGTATTAATACATCTATTGACTTCGATTAAATCAATCACCACCTATACTTTCAAACCTTTACACTTCTAACTTCGTTTTACTCTACCTTCTCCTTAACTATGTTCACCTAGACACTTACTTTTCTAACCCAGTGTCTATCGAATACTTACATAACTATTTCAGACCTCCAAAACTATCTCAATAGCGTAATACTAAACCTACTAGTAAACTTCTTACCCTAAGTCCTCAATTTCAAATTCCCCTCTATGTTACTATCTCATCTTACACCTATTTACCTCAAACCATCATGACACTTCATTAGTCATTCTAACATCATCCACGTACTCCGAATTCTCACTACTTAAATCTATTTAATATTCTATCAAAGTATACTACGAGTTCTCCAAAATTATTTTCACTAACCTCAATTTGTCCAACTTCTAATTCAATCATCACCATACACTCCCAAAGTCTTAAGTTTGGTGTATACCTACGTCGACTCCAACCCATACCCACTACTCAACACTTTCATAAATCTCTATCCCCAAAATTTTCTTCTCAAATTTTTCTTCTCAAATTCATATTTCCAGGTTTCCTTTCTATGGTTCATCAATGAGGATTTCTTTATTCATTCTCTCCAAACTAATCATCATAGCTACATTCACTGTTCTTAATCTCATCCACAATAATCTCGATCATTCCTCGAGGATTGACAACACTCTATGACTCTAATTTAAGTTATTCTAAACTATACACCCCAACGTTCAATAATTCCTACAAATATTGACTTCACTATACTTAACTATCACTTAACTAATAAATTTTCTAACTTAAACTTTCTTCTAGGTTTTTCTCTAATAGCGTCCATCCAAATTTCCCCACTTTTCCAAGTCCTCAAGCCTAACCCTACTCTTATAGGTCCTCTAATTTAACATTGGGCAGTCTATAGAGATCTAACTCTTTAAAGCATCTATCGTAATCAACAACCCTAAATTTCTTTCATATCGTTACTTCTTCCTTGCTAGAGTCTTAACGGTATCTCACCAACCAACATCCAACTAATTTTAATTCCTAACCTAACTTTACTACGAAAGTTGCTACCACCAAAATATACGGCACACCCCAAACTATCAAATTAAACTCCATAATTCTCCTCGTATGAATTTTCTTTCATTCTTATCCAATATCCTCTAAATTCTCCTCGTATGAATTTTCTTTTATTCCTATCCAATATCCTCTAAATTCCTTAGCTTCACACAAGAATACCAAATTCTTAATTCTCCATTATAAGTAAGTAATCTCCTCACTTACCTCTTCCAAGTTCGTCCAAAACTTAGAGCTCAACTTTTAGTTTACATCCCACGATTAAGTTTATCAACTCTTAAGCTTATCAACTCTAGCTTAAGCTATTTACAACATCAGCAGTTTCAACTTTGTTACGTACGAGTTGAACCCTTGCACTGTCTAACTTATCCTATTCTCATTGCCCTCAAACGTTTTTCATGCGAGTTTCCGTTATTCCTTCAAATCGTACCCTACTAAACACCTAAGACCTCCTATTTAATTCCACTTCTAATATTTTTTCCAAGTTCCTCAACACTATGCTACTCGGAATTCTTTTCCTTGCTCTTCCAACTCGGGTTCTAAATATTCTTCTAACTCTCATTACAACAAGTCGCCTAACAACCTCCTTGTTTGCAAACCTGTTGTAGCTCACTTAACATCCTTAATCCCTTAATTCCAATTCCTACCGGTTACCTTTCTATGATAGATATTCACTTTCGATATTTCTTATGCGTTACTCTAAACCTTAGAACATTATCTTAATTCAAGAGGCTAGACTTTTCTCTATTTAATCAACATCTAGGTTTCTAAGTTATTTCAACTTTTAGGTTTTTGGCTCTATATTCCTAGGTCGAATAACACTAAAAGCCCGATATGTCTACTCTTTCTTGACAAACCTTAATTCTCCTATACAGTGCTAGACTTCCCTCCTCGATATAAATTTACTACAGACACTCCCCAATAATCACTCATATTTTACATTCACCACCTTGCCACCTTGCTCTGCTCAATCACATCCTCTAAAAGTGCTACGGTAATAACTACTTCTCATACCCTCTTAACAATTTACTTAAACTAGACGCCCAAACATAGTCAACATCTAAATACTCCCCAAGAGTTTGTTAACCTGGGTCCCAATTCTATCTATCCCAATTTTATCTCTCCTAAGATATCTCCTTAAGGGTAAAATCCTAGGCATACCATTCTTACAAACATCTAGGTTATTTGTGCTAATGTATAGCTCCCTCATCCTAAGTTCTACCTCGCCTTACATTCAACCCAACATGTCTGCATCCTTTTAATACTAGGACACAACTCATACCTTTCCTAACGACTATAACTTCTAATCAGGCTAACGTTTACACTTAACTCGGGTCGACCATACCTCTTTTTCTCACATTCCTAGGGTATCAGACTTACATTCCCAACCTAAGATTCCCTAATCTCTCTATGCTCAATTCTACTTCTATCTATCCTACAGATGTTACCTTGTCCGTTTCGCTTTTCCAATAAATTCCTAGCTATTCGAACTTTCAGTTCACTACGTCTATAAGTTGGCTCATGGGATCCACCGAGGTTGTCCCGGTACTCTCGATATTTTCATTCTAATCCTGAACAAGGCTAAACAATCTAATCTCAGCTAACTAACTAAAGGTAAAAAAATACTTACAGTTGGTGAAGCACGTTGCATGGCAGCCGGCATTGTCGGGTAATCCTTTGAACGACTCAACTATTTTGCTCTGATACCATCTTGTAACGCCCTCGAACCCACCTTGGCTCGGTGCGCTACATTGCTAACCAATCCCACGTTTAAAACATAATTTAAAATAATTTTCGTTAAAAATCTCGACTCCAAAAATATTAGTAAAAACGTGGAAACAAACGAACCCGACGTTGCTTGTTATACAAAAAAAACGGGCAGCATAACGACTGAAATTTCTAAAACCAAATCCTGAAAAGATCAAACCAACAAAACAGTCAAACCCTTTAAACATCCAGAATAGATAGAAAGCTATACAAAATCTTAAAGCACCAAACCAAACACACCCCCGAAGATCCTGGTCGAGACGACCCGACAAGTGCTTGCACTGGCATGCTCCATGCGCCACCAACTGCCACCTAGTCCCGGGCTTCCTCATCTAGTTCACCTGTTCTTGTCTTCACCTACACCACAGAACACACATACACATGTAAGCTTTCTCTTAGCAAGTAATGAATAACGAATGTAAACATGCACCATGCACCCACAACCCGCTAACACATGCCAATTCCACTCACTCTGCTGCTTCTTACTAATGCACGTTAACAACGAGATGTTAAACTCTCTAGTGCCACTTGCACTTTAACAACGAGGCGTTCAACCCTCTAGTGCCACTTGCACTTTAACACCGAGTGTAACACCTGACATTCTCAGTCAGGTGATTTTCTTAATGGAATTAACGGTCACCTCTTTATTTGACCTTTTATCTAATAATTATATGCCAAACCTTATTGGGTTTCTATTGTAGTGGCAAAATTGTAATTAGGGAGGAACTTATCTGGTATAAGTAGAAAGTGGAAACCTTAAACCCCAATTAAACCTCACTGTAGCCGACACATTTACTCTCGGCGATTTCCCTCCTCCCTGAACTCTCTCTCTCAGCAGGTAGCCTTCTTCATCAACAGCCGATTCTCCTTCGTTCTCGCCGATACTCAGCTTACCAGGTAAGACTCAGTGAATGTAGTTACGGGTTATCTTTTTGAGCTTTGTTTCCGGTTAGAACCCGAAGTTTCAGATTCTTTAATGGCAGAGTAATAATAAGATTATTTCTAATACGCGTTTAGTAAAGGCATTTCTGAGTTGATTCTGGACATTTAGATAGCTGTATGCGATTAGTTACTGGGTTGAATCTGGTTATTTAGATGGTAGAAATTTAATCCACGCACACAAGGTGCTCGGCTGATGAATGTAGAAAATACGAGTAGAATAAGCATTAGGATGATTTTTGGTTAGCATTATTAGGATTTTATTTTTAACATGGTAATGTGAAATGATTCAGGTGAAGAAGATTTGAAAGGAGTTTTCCATTTGCAAAGGACACCAGGTAAGTGAATGTATTAAGACTTCCGGCCAATAGGGCCCTACATCACAAGGATATTAAGTTAGTTTCAGTTGTCTGATGTTTGTTCTGTGTTAGTAAGATTTCTTGTATTTGGATGATTTATGGATGTTGAGAGTTTTGTTATGTGACGTTCTGGTAAAGTCTAAGAAGTCGACTGTTCTGGTATGATACTTTCTATAGTCTGATGATTCAAGAGCATCCATGTCATGCATCATGATTTACTTTTCAAGCATATGAAAATGTTTTATGAGCATGTTTTTCTCATGAACAAGATATGACAACGAATATGAAACTTATGTAACATGATTAAGTGAGGGTTTGGGGCGGTGTGGCGTATGTCACTGTCCAAAGAGAAGGACCATGAATACGACCCGAAAGGGACTACGTACACTTGCACTGTCATCCCCCCTTTACGGCACAAATCCTCTCTTAATCCATATGATGAAAGTGATGAACAAGAACACGAATAAGAACAAGAAAAGAGCATGAAACGAACATGAACATGATTTTCTTGTAACTATGCATTCACGTATATATGTTAGTATTGCATTCCTCACTAAGCATTAGGCTTATAGTTTAAACCTTATGATGTAGGTGACGAGATATCAGGTGAGGATTCTAAAGCTAATGAAGATATCTAAGTCTGATTGCTGGAAGGTGATCAGGGTGCAATTATGTGGCTGGATGGCGATTGAGACCCCTGGTTAATGCTCTATGATTTTGTTATGATTAAGAACATGGCAGTTAAAGCAGGATGAGTTTATTTTTTTTATAACATTGAGTTTTGAATTTGTTTGGTTGACTACTGAGTCTGGGAATGGTTATAAGGATTATTAAATGATCTGTTGTTAAGTCTTCCGCTATATGTATTCTGGATGAGCCTCTGATTTTCATTTATAAGAGTGATTAGTCAATGAAGTTAGAAGTCTGTGCATATCTATGCCCACCGATAGCTGTACTCCATTGGAAGATGTATGAGTTTGCATCAACCGATAGATATCCCCTATCGGAAGATGTATGAGAAGATGTATGAAGAGATGTATGAGCTTGCATCCACCGATAGATGTTCTCTATCGGAAGATGTCTTAAAAGGGGCACGTGGATTGCACATGACTATCGGTAGATGTAAGGTATTTCAAATACCGGTTGATATAAGAGCTATTTTGTCGTCTAGCGATCGGTAGGTGTAAGGTATTTCAAATACCGGATGATATAAGAGCTATTTTGTCGTTTAGTGACCGGTAGATGTCTTACCATCGGTCGATGTGAGACTATGACTCTATCGGCAGATGCAATTTAAGTTGATGTTTAGAAACAGATGTGTCGCGTGGCGGGCATGTGACCATCGGTCGATGTGAGTCTATGACTCTATCGGTAGATGCAGTTTAGGAGATGTTTGCAAAAAAAAAAAAAAAAAAAAAAAAAAAAAAAAAAAAAAAAAAAAAATATATATATATATATATATATATATATATATAATACTAACGATGAACAAGGTACATGAAGTAAGAACTGATTGATTAAGAGGTTAAGTTATGAATTACGTGGCGACTCCAACTGGGGTCGTTACACCGAGGCGTTCAACCCTCTAGTGCGACTTGCACTTTAACAACGAGGCGTTCAACCCTCTAGTGTCACTTGCACTTTAACAACGAGGCATTAAACCCTCTAGTGCGACTTGCACTTTAACAACGAGGCGTTCAACCCTCTAGTGCGACTTGCACTTTAACAACGAGGCGTTCAAACCTCTAGTGCGACTTGCACTTTAACAACGAGACGTTCAACCCTCTAGTACTACATGCTATACATTTCATGCTTATCATTCACATCATGCCCCAACACTTATTTTTGTAGCTTAACATGACACATGCCACTCACACAATACTCAAACGCCAAACAAAATACAACCCAGCAAGTCATTCACACACTACTCAATATAAACAACACAACTATCAAACAATAAATCCTACCGTTCCGTGGTGTAGGCCTGAAGGCAACAAAACACACAATCCATGTAACACCCAGTTTTATGGGATTTGATTTATTCCAATATAAATGGTATTTTTGTAAATGCGTCAAATTAAGTCCGTTTTGTGAATGAAAAGTTTTAATGGAGCCTTAATAATAAATTGGAATTTATGGTGAAATAAGAAAATTTAGAGAAAACGAATCGTTAGTTAAATAATGAAATTTATGGAGGAATAAATAGAAAATGAGATGGAGGGCAATTAAGTAATTTTACAAGCCAAATTTTAATAAAAAACAAAAAATCCCTCCCTCCCTCACACTTACACGATTTTCTCCTGCCCTCCTCTCTCTCCCTCACGGTGATTTCTTCCCTCCCCTCACGCGTTTCTTCTCTAACGACCGAAGCATCCTTCGATCGACTCTGGTTCCTTGCGATTTCTTCTCCAAACGTCACTCTAGATAAGGTTCAATGATTTTAGAAAGTTTATTGGTAGTTTTTGGGTTGTAAAACGATTCGTTAGGGTTTTCATTGAAAACGTGAAATAGAGTTTGAAATTGATAGGTTTACCGTATTTATGGCTCTAATGGGCGTATTTATGGTTGTTGATAAAAGTTAGTTGAATTAATGAAGGTTATTGAGGTTTTGAGTGGTTGGAAGTTTTAAAAACTCCATTAATGGAGGTTTGAAAATTCACGAGCACGAGTTGCTCGATAAAATGCCTCAATGAGGTGTTTTAGAGTTTAGGAGATTTTCTTTAGCTAGGAGTTTGTAATTTTCTAAACTCGATAGTTTAGAATTGGTTTAAATGACAAATATTATGTATTGCCTTAGGTGAACAACGCTCGAGGACGGAGCTTAAATTTCAACTGACGCGAGGTAAGTCTTCGTGATTTGTTTGGCCGTCTTGGCCTACACCATAAGAATGTACGTTAAATTGAGGAATTGGAGATATATTGCGTTTGGGGTAATTAGAACGGGTAGTTAGTTTTAGGTTTGGTTAGGTTGTTAATTGTTTAGTTTATTGTTGTATGTTTCTATTTCGTTCATGGCATAATATTTGTTCATGCATCATTGTTTTCGAAAAGAGCATGAAAAGGAATTTCTATGCATGTTTTCACAAAATAAAAAGGTAAACAAATGTAATAAAGGTCACGTCGGTGGCGGTGGTTCAGACATAGCTGTCAGGTGAAGCATGTTTTCCCCCCGGTTAAATGCGAGGGGCTATCCAATCGACGGATGTGCCGCTCCTATCTAGCGAGAGTTAAGCCCTAGTGACGTAAATGAAATGAATAGCGAAAAGGTAGGACGCATGATTTATGAACTGTACATGTATAACATTAGCATTCACGTGCATTCACGTAGATTTACTGAGCCTCTAGCTCACATTTTTAATTTTATGGTGTAGGTGATTTTGAGACAGGTGAGGAAGACGTCCCTCCGCCTGAAGTATGAGCACGTTGAAGGAGGATGGCCCGTGGGAGTGTACTGGCAGTCGGTGCTTGATTTTGATCCGTGGGGACGTAGATAAACGTTTTGGGAAATTGATAGATAAGATATAGGAAATTGTATAGTTGAACATTTTAGGATGCTTGAATCTGGCTAGATATTGTTTTGTAATGTTTTGATATTTTCAAACAGGAGGAAATGTTAAACTTTTAAACGGAACCACGCGGTTCGTTTTTATGAAATTTGGTCATATTTTAAGTGTTTTGAGTCGGTAATGGGGGATTGGTAGAGAGTGAAATGTATGTGGGAGGTAGTGTTATTGTGTAGAAAGTTTTTATAAAATTTTAGTGGTGATTTGATGAGGGAAAATGGGTGAAGTGTTATGTGAATTGTATAGGGGAATCAATGGATGAAGTAGAAGAAGAAAATAGGGGGGAAGAAGTGAGGATGCTCTCTGGAATTTTTGGATTCAAGAGAGCATGTCGTTCGATCGACTAAGGAGGTGATCGAATGGCATGTTGGATCGGCACTCTCTAGAAAATCCAGAGAGTGTACCGATCGATCAAGGGCGATCGATCGGCTGGCAATCGATCAAGGGCGATCGATCGCCTGATGAGTGGGGCGATCGATCGCCCCCTCCATTTTGGCCACAGCCGATCGATCGGCCATGAATTTTCAAGGGCAAATGCCCTTTTTACCCCTGCTTCCTTTGGCCGATGTTTTTATATGTTCTTTTGATTTTTTTAATTTATTTTCAAAGGAATTGCAACACTTATTTTAAGGTATTTTCTTTAAATGGTTTTATGGATGTTTTAATTTTAATTAGAGGTTTAAAAAGAAAAATTTATATGGGAAATTAAGTGAATAGTATAAGGGTTGTTACAGTTATGGTATCAGAGCCCCTGGGTTTTAAAAACGGTTCTGTAGACTGCTCGACTGCACAGCCACAACGCGGACATCCTTCATCAACTGTAAGTACGTTTAATTGCTTTATTTGAATTCGATTTCTTATGATTATTTGTTTAACTTTTATAGGAGTTATAGAAAAATGATTCGAGGTAGAGACGCCAGAGATGATGCCTTAGATAGGCTGACTGATTTGCTGGACCGTCAGGCTCAGCATATGGATAGGCAAACACAAAAGATTGAAAGTCTAGTAAACCAAGAAAACAAGAGGGCCCGGGATATAGTAATTCCGGACAACCACAGCATGGAGAGATTTCAAAAGCTAAGGTCTCCAATATTCAACGAACAAGCTACGGATCCCTCTATTACTGAGGAGTGGGTTCGAACGATGGAGGACATGTTGGCGTATGCCAAAGTGGACAATGCTGAGAAGGTTGCGTGCGTCACATTCCACCTGGCATTGGATGCTCGGTCTTGGTGGGATTCTGTTAAGGCGACGACGGATGTGGCACTGATGAGGTGAGAACGGTTTAAGACCGTGTTCTTTGATAAGTATTTCAGCCGTACATTGAGGGCGGCAAAGAGAGCAGAGTTCACGTAGCTAAAGCAGACCAGTACAGTTGCGGAGTACATCAGGAAGTTTGAAGCTTTATCCCAATTCGCACCCGTGCCTAGTCAGGGATAATGAGGACAAGGTGCAACAATTTATGGATGGACTAAATCGGGAGATTCAGAAGAACCTTATAGTATCCGGCATTCTAGATGTGCCCTATGAGGATATCGCAACGAGAGCCCTGGAGTTCGAGGCTACGGAGTTGACCTGTGTAGCGCCCCTAATACTGTACCCAATATCCGTACCATATATATTTTTTTTAAACCTAACATCTTTACTTAAACTCTAGGCGGAACCTAAACTGAAATCAAAACCAGAATCGAAATCGGAATTGAAATCTATCTTTAAAAACATTTAAAACAACCTAAAACAATTAATATAAAACCTTTTAAAAACCGAAAAACTATTAAATAAACTTGAATTAAAATGGGAGGGCAAAACTGTCCGGCCGTGACAAAAATGGGCAGCGACCAGTTGCTGCTATATGCAGCGACTGATCGCTGCACTCGCTGCACCTGCTGCAGCGAGCAGCGAGCAGCGATCGATCTCTGCATTGCTGCAGAGATCGATCGCTGCACACTCTGCAGTGCAGCGATCGCCTCGTGCGATCCTTAGCCACCCTTTCTGTTTTCCCTTCATTCTGTTTCTTTTATTTTCACAAGTGCTCTCTGGAATCCAGAGAGCAAATCAAACAATTCAACCCTGATCCTAACAACTTATCAATTTATAACTTAAACTCAACCAAAATGTATTCTAAACTCAATTAACTCGCGGCGGACTTTACGAAATCCCACTGCGTGGATATATCTAAAAACCGAACATATCCGTAACGTTCCTAAAACCGTTCAAAACATTTCAATGACATTTAATCAACAGTTTAAACCAAAACATTTGAAACACTAAACATAAAACCTATCAACTACCAGTACCAAACATCTTATAATTTCTATACAATTTTCCTATTCTATCCAAAATAACTTAAAACCCTCAAAATCTATACATACTGTCCCACGGGTCAAATAAGCCTCGACTGTGCCAGCACACCACCGCAGCCATGCTCCGTCAACTGGACTCAAGCCTCAGGAGGAGGAATCCCATCCTCGCCTGGTCCTCGATATCTAGGTCACCTACACCATACAATACACTATGAGATGAAATCCCAGTAAGCTCTACGTAAATGCAATGCATGCTGTGCGCATGAGTTCGGTAAATCATGCTTTATTTTGTCTTACTATGCAATGCTCAATAGGTGTCACCGAGATCCTATCCCTCTAACCAGAGAGAGCTCATTCAGCGGGCGGACTACTCTTTCCAGCTAGAGGCGGGGGGTGCACGCTTACAACACGTACAGCCGTGCCTGAGCCCCACCTCGCGTGACCAATACGCCTTTCGGCCAATGCTATGCTCAATACGCCTTTCGGCCAGTGCTATGCTTTACGTTATCTTTAAAACTCTGTGCGGAAGTTCATTTTCATGCTTTTCTTTAAAACAAGTGATGCGTGAACAGTTCAATATCTTAAAGTAAACAAACAATAACATATACCATCAAGACTCTAAAACATAAACTATAAAACCCTAAAACCTAGCTACCCAAACCAAGTATAATTAAACAAAAGGCATCTCCAAAACTCCTCGAGACGACATTCGACGTACGGTGTAGGCCAATCGGCCAGAGAAGAATCACGAGAACTTACCTCGTGTCCAAAGCAGCTCAAGCTCCGTCCACGAGCGTTGTTTGACTGAAGCAAAACACAATATCGACGTTAAAACAAGTTTAAGCTATCGATCGTCCAAATTTACAAAACTTTAACTAAGGAAACTTCCTATAGCTCAAATCCAATTCATTGGGCTATTATTCGAGAAATTCGCGCTCAGCACCGCAAATTCCAATTTACGAGTTATTCCTAAAATCTCGAAAATTCCTAATTTTTAACATTTTCACAATTCGATTTAACTTCGTCAAATAACGTCAAATACGTGCAATATATACTTAATCACGGCTAACCTATTATATACGAGCCCTAATTCACGTTTTTAATCTAAAACCTAACAAAAACCCTAAACGTATAACTCCGTAAAACTCGAAATAAACGTTCTAAAACTATAGATCCATACCTAGAGCGTCGATTGGAGGAGGAAACGTGAAGGAAACGGAACGAACGGAGGTCGGATTGGAGGAAATCGCTCGCGGGCAGAGAGAAGCCGAGAGGGTTTGCTCTCTGGAAATCGCAAAAGGAAGGAGAATGAAGAAAAGAGATAGATTTAGGTTATTTTATAAAATTTGATTTGGCAAATTACTAAAATGCCTTTCTCTTTGATTTTATATAATCTTCGTCATTCGGTTCGTTAATCGTCCAACGATTTGACTTTTCCAACTTTCCACATTTTGCCAATAAGTCCAACTTATTATTTGGGATTTAACAAAACTTTCCGTTTGCAAATTAGACCTCGTTTGCTATTTTTACGAGAACGTCTTTTACATTACGAGAAACGTATTTACTCGGAATATAACGTTTAATCTCCAAAAATTCCCATAATTTCCTTAAAATTCCTATTAATCGTTAGGATCGTAATGACGCTTTCTTTTCGTGAAACGGACCTGATTTGACATATTTACCAAAAATGTCATTATATAATAAAATAATAATGTTCTAAAAATCCGTACGAGCCGGATATTACATTCTACCCTCCTTATTTAGAATTTTGTCCACAAAATTAAATTATACAAATAACTCAGGATATCTAATCATCATATCCTGCTGTCGCTCCCATGTAGCCTCTTCCACCTCGTGGTTCCGCCATAGGACTTTGACTAGCGAAATTTCTCTGTTGCGCAAAATCTTGATGGAAGTCTCCAAAATACGTACCGGCCTCACCTCATAGCTCAAGGTAGGCTTTACCTCGATCTCTGTAGCCTCCACGATATGCGACGGATCGCGCAAGCACTTCCTGAAGCATGGATACATGAAATACGTCGTGGATACCCTCCATAGAAGCTGGAAGCTGTAGTCTGTACGCCAACTTCCCGATCCTCTTCAGAATAGGAAAGGGCCCCACATAACGAGGGTTCAACTTACCCCTCCTTCCGAATCTCGCAACACCTTTGAACGGAGAAACTTTAAGGTAGACCTCGTCACCTTCTTCAAACTCTAGCTCTCTCCGCCTAGTGTCAGCATAGCTCTTCTGTCGGCTCTGAGCTACCTCTATACGCTGCCGAATAATGGCAATCTTCTCTGCCGTCTGCTGTAGAATCTCAGGACCAACGATGCTGGCCTCGCCAACCTCGTCCCAATATAACGGAGACCTACATTTCCGACCATACAACGCCTCATATGGAGCCATGCCAATAGTAGCCTGGAAGCTGTTATTATAAGAGAACTCGATCAGTGGCAAATACCTGCTCCACGATCCCTGAAACTCCAGCACACATGCTTTGAGCATATCCTCCAGAATCTGATTCGTCCTCTCTGTCTGTCCATCAGTCTGAGGATGAAATGCGGTGTTGAAATTAAGCTGAGTCCCCATAGCTTTGTGCAGACTCTCCCAGAACTTTGACGTGAATCTCGGATCTCTGTCGGAGACAATAGAAACTGGCACGCTGTGAAGTCTAACAATCTCCTGCACATAGAGCTCTGCGAGCTGATCCATAGAAGACGCCATCTTCACAGATAAGAAGTGGGCCGACTTTGTCAATCGGTCCACGATCACCCATACGCCATCATGGCCCTTCGTCGTCCTCGGGAGCCCCACAATAAAGTCCATAGAGATCTGCTCCCACTTCCACTTCGGAATCGGCAGTGGCAATAACGTTCCGGCCGGTCTCTGGTGCTCTGCCTTCACCTGTTGACATACTAAACAGGTCTCAACGTACTTGGCAACCTCCCTCTTCATGTTCGGCCACCATAAGTGTTGTTTCAGATCCCGGTACATCTTGGTACTTCCCGGGTGTACAGAATATGCCGAAGAATGTGCCTCGGCCAAAATCTCCTTCTTCAGATCCTCGTCGCTAGGCACATACCACCTATGCCTGAACTTCAGAATACCATCCTCCGATAAATGGAAATCTGATGAGTCTCTCAATGTCATGCTGGATCGAAGCTCCTCACACTCCGTATTATTCTGCTGAGCCTCACGTATCCGATCCAGAATAGTCGGCCTGAGTGAAATGTTGGTGAGCATACTGGACAACTCTGCCACTATCTCAACGTCGAACCTCTCAATCTCAGACCGCAGCGTAACTGACATAGCTGCTAATGAAGGCTGACTCGCAGAAGGCACTCTACTCAAGGCATCAGCAACCTTGTTCGCTTTTCCCGGATGGTACTTGATATCAAAATCATAGTCTTTGACAAACTCAAGCCATCTTCTCTGTCGCATGTTCAGCTCCTTCTGCGTAAATAAGTACTTCAGGCTCTTGTGGTCGGAAAATATCTCGCACTGCTGCCCATACAAGTAATGTCTCCATATCTTCAGTGCGAAGACCACAGCTGCTAACTCAAGGTCGTGCGTAGGGTAATTCTGCTCGTACGGCTTCAACTGCCGAGAAGCATATGCAATAACTCTCCCCTCCTGCATCAATACACAACTGAGTCCAACACCAGACGCGTCGCAATAAATACTGAACCTGGCACCTTCAACAGGTAGTGCCAGTACTGGAGCGGTGGTCAATCTCTGCTTAAGCTCCATAAAACTATCATCACAAGCAGACGACCATATAAACCTCTCGTTCTTCCGAGTCAATCGTGAGAGGGGAAGTGCGATCTTCGAGAATCCCTCTATAAATTTTCGATAATAGCCAGCTTATCCGAGAAATCCACGCACCTCACGTACGTTCTTCGGCTGTGGCCAATCTCTGACCGCCTGAACTTTGCTTGGATCAACAGAAACTCCATCCTGCGATATGACATGGCCAAGAAAATTGACCTGATCCAACCAAAATTTGCATTTGGAGAACTTCGGATACAACTGGTGCTGACATAGGGTCCTCAGAACAATCCTAAGATGCTCCTCGTGCTCTTCCTTCGTCTTAGAGTAGATCAATATGTCGTCGATGAAAACCACCACGAACTTGTCCAGATACTCCTTGAAGACACGGTTCATCAGATCCATAAACGCTGCAGGGGCATTAGTAAGTCCAAAAGACATGACAAGGAACTCATAATGCCCATACCTCATTCGGAAAGCCGTCTTCGGTACATCATCCATCCGGACCTTCAACTGATTGTAACCCGAGCGTAGATCAATCCTCGAAAATACTCGGGCACCTTGCAGCTGATCAAAAAAATCGTCAATCCGGGGCAGTGGATACTTATTCTTCACCGTCAATTTGTTCAACTCCCTGTAATCAATGCACATCCTGAGGGTCCCGTCTTTCTTCTTGACGAATAGAACAGGAGCACCCCAGGGTGAAACACTGGGTCGAATAAATCCCTTCTCTAACAGCTCATCAAGCTGAGTCCTCAGCTCTCTCAACTCAGCTGGTGCCAACCGATACGGGTTCTTGAACCTCGGCGCGGAGTTTGGATAGACATCGATAGTGAACTCGATCTCCCGTTCTGGTGGTAATCCAGGAAGATCATCAAGAAAGATCCCAGAGAACTCTCTGACGATAGGAATGTCGCTCGGCTTCAATCCGCTGAGCAACTGACAATCAAATACAGAGGCCAAATAAATAGAGCACGCACCTTTAAACTGCTCGTTGACCTTTATGGAATAAGAAATAGGCGAGCTACTCAATCTGCTCATCGCCTGATAAGAAAACTCGGCTCTATCCAGGGGTCGGAAGGTCACAATCCCGGATCGACAGTCGATGGTGGCGTAGTGCTGCGCAAGCCAGTCCATCCCTAAGATAAGATCATAATGCTCGATGCCCATAACAATAAGGCGAGCATAGAGGGTGCGATCCCCAATCGAGATAATATTGCCCTGAACAATACGACCTAACTGCATACGCTCTCCTGAAGGTAGCATCACACTATACTCGCATTCTGCTAACTCAGGCGCAAGCCTCAATCTCGACACACAAGCGGTTGAAACAAAAGAATGTGTAGCCCCAGTGTCTAATAAAGAAAATACAGGAACGCCAGTAACCAATATAGTACCTGCTATCACGGCAGGCTGATCCTCGTTATCAACATCACCAGGCTCGATAAAAGCGAAGATCCTGGGCATAACTCTCGTCTGATCACTGGCTGACTGGTCTCGACCACGCTTCGGGCAGTCTTTAGCAAAATGGCCTTGGTCTCCACACCAATAACATACATTCGTGCCTATTCTGCACTGGCCAGAGTGTTCCTTCTGACATTTAGGACAAACAGGTACCTGAGAAGCAACCTGTACTTGTTTCCCCTTTCCCCGGTCATTACCTCCCTCAAGAGGCCTCTTCACACCCCTCTGCTGCTGCTGGGGCTGTGCTCTGGGCTGCCAACCTCGGTTCAGTGACTGAGGTCGAATCTCTCTGAAGAAGCCCTTAGATGGCTCCCTCAGTCTCGAAGAACTCTGATCGACTGCCTCAATATCCAGTGCCCTGGCCACAATATCGTCATAGGATACATTCCGCACCCCAGATATGGTAAAGCGCATCCGGAACTCCTGTTTAAGGCCCTGTAAAAATCGGCGTACCTTGTCCTCGTTAACGCTGACCTGTCGTGGCGCGAATCGGGGCAATGCCTCAAACCTCCTCACGTACTCGGCAATAGAACCAATCTCCCGCAACTGCATAAACTCAACCATCTTCGCCTCTCGCACGGTATGGCTGAAATACTTGTCGTAGAATAACTCTCTGAATCTCTCCCATCCCATAACAGTCACATCGGTGGTCATCTTCACAGTGTCCCACTAGAATCGGGCATCTAAAGCTAGGTGGTAAGTCACCAACGCTAACCTCTCCCCATCCTCTATGCTAGCATACGCCAACATGTCCTCCATTGTGCGAATCCACTCCTCAGCTGAAGAGGGATCTGTGGACTGTCCGCTGAATACGGGGGGCTGGAGCTTCTGAAATCACTCCATCCCACGGTTAAGCGAAACGGCTGCAGAGATCGATCGCTGCACTTGCTGCAGTGAGCAGCGATCAATCTCTGCATTGCTGCAGAGATCGATCGCTGCACACTCTGCAGTGCAGCGATCGCCTCGTGCGATCCTTAGCCACCCTTTCTGTTTTCCCTTCATTCTGTTTCTTTTATTTTCACAAGTGCTCTCTGGAATCCAGAGAGCAAATCAAACAATTCAACCCTGATCCTAACAACTTATCAATTTATAACTTAAACTCAACCAAAACGTATTCTAAACTCAATTAACTCGCGGCGGACTTTACGAAATCCCACTGCGTGGATATATCTAAAAACCGAACATATCCGTAACGTTCCTAAAACCGTTCAAAACATTTCAATGACATTTAATCAACAGTTTAAACCAAAACATTTGAAACACTAAACATAAAACCTATCAACTACCAGTACCAAACATCCTATAATTTCTATACAATTTTCCTATTCTATCCAAAATAACTTAAAACCCTCAAAATCTATACATACTGTCCCACGGGTCAAATAAGCCTCGACTGTGCCAGCACACCACCGCAGCCATGCTCCGTCAACTGGACTCAAGCCTCAGGAGGAGGAATCCCATCCTCGCCTGGTCCTCGATATCTAGGTCACCTACACCATACAATACACTATGAGATGAAATCCCAGTAAGCTCTACGTAAATGCAATGCATGCTGTGCGCATGAGTTCGGTAAATCATGCTTTATTTTATCTTACTATGCAATGCTCAATAGGTGTCACCGAGATCCTATCCCTCTAACCAGAGAGAGCTCATTCAGCGGGCGGACTACTCTTTCCAGCTAGAGGCGGGGGGTGCACGCTTACAACACGTACAGCCGTGCCTGAGCCCCACCTCGCGTGACCAATACGCCTTTCGGCCAATACGCCTTTCGGCCAATGCTATGCTCAATACGCCTTTCAGCCAGTGCTATGCTTTACGTTATCTTCAAAACTCTGTGCGGAAGTTCATTTTCATGCTTTTCTTTAAAACAAGTGATGCGTGAACAGTTCAATATCTTAAAGTAAACAAACAATAACATGTACCATCAAGACTGTAAAGCATAAACTATAAAACCCTAAAACCTAGCTACCCAAACCAAGTACAATTAAACAAAAGGCATCTCCAAAACTCCTCGAGATGACATTCGACGTACGGTGTAGGCCAATTGGCCAGAGAAGAATCACGAGAACTTACCTCGTGTCCAAAGCAGCTCAAGCTCCGTCCACGAGCGTTGTTTGACTGAAGCAAAACACAATATCGACGTTAAAACGAGTTTAAGCTATCGATCGTCCAAATTTACAAAACTTTAACTAAGAAAACTTCCTATAGCTCAAATCCAATTCATTGGGCTATTATTCGAGTAATTCGCGCTCAGCACCGCAAATTCCAATTTACGAGTTATTCCTAAAATCTCGAAAATTCCTAATTTTTAACATTTTCACAATTCGATTTAACTTCGTCCAATAATGTCAAATACGTGCAATATATACTTAATCACGGCTAACCTATTAATTACGAGACCTAATTCTCATTTTTAATCAAAAACCCTAAATGTATAACTCCGTAAAACTCGAAATAAACGTTCTAAAACTATAGATCCATACCTAGAGCGTCGATTGGAGGAGGAAACGTGAAGGAAACGGAACGAACGGAGGTCGGATTGGAGGAAATCGCTCGCGGGCAGAGAGAAGTCGAGAGGGTTTGCTCTCTGGAAATCGCAAAAGGAAGGAGAATGAAGAAAAGAGATAGATTTAGGTTATTTTATAAAATTTGATTTGGCAAATTTTTAAAATGCCCTTCTCTTTGATTTTATATAATCTTCGTCATTCGGTTCGTTAATCGTCCAACAATTTGACTTTTCCAACTTTTCACATTTTGCCAATAAGTCCAACTTATTATTTGGGATTTAACAAAACTTTCCGTTCGCAAATTGGACCTCGCTTGCTATTTTTACGAGAACGTCTTTTACATTACGAGAAACGTATTTACTCGGAATATAACGTTTAATCTCCGAAAATTCCCATAATTTCCTTAAAATTCCTATTAATCGTTAGGATCGTAATGACGCTTTCTTTTCGTGAAACGGACCTGATTTGACATATTTACCAAAAATGCCATTATATAATAAAATAATAATGTTCTAAAAATCCGTACGAGCCGGATATTACAACCTGTGTTTAGCCGAGGGAGCCTGCTAAGGGCTTCTTTCGGGAGATCCATCCTCAGGTACGGAATCGGGGTTGGCAACCTAGAGGGCAACAGCCACAGCAACAACAACAAAGAGGCGTTAAAAGGCCTCATGAAGGAGGAAATGATCAGGGCAAAGGGAAGCAAGTTCAGGGGGCTGCTCAGAAGCCTGTTTGTCTTAAGTGCTAGAAGGAACATTTTGGCGAGTGTCGGTTGGGTACCAACAGCTGTTATAAGTGCGGCGAGGTCGACCATTATATTATGAACTGCCCGTTATTGGACCGAAATCAGCTAGGTAGAAATCAACAGGGCAGAGATCGGCAAAGAATTATGCCGAGGATCTTCGCATTTATTGAGCCTGGAGATGTTGACGACGAGGCACAGCCATCTGTCATATCAGGTACTATTCTAGTCATGGGTGTACCAGTATTTTCTCTGATAGATACGGGAGCTATGCACTCCTTCATTTCAACTGCTTGAATGATTAGATTGGGGCTAGTATCTGAGGTGGCTGAGTATGAGTATAGAGTGATGCTGCCTTCGGGAGCTCTTATGCATTCTGATCTTGTCTTCCAAGGCAACGTTGTCTCGGTGGAGATTAATACCCTCTATGCTTGCCTGATAGTTATGAGCATAGAGCAGTACGATCTAATTTTGGGGATGGATTGGCTTTCACGTCACTATGCCACCATTGACTGTCGATCCGGTTTGGTAACTTTTCGGCCTTCGGATAAGGACGAGTTCGTATATCAAGCGCTAAATAGGTCGAGTGGGTCGCCTATTTCTTATTCTATGAAGGTTCAAGAGCAGTTTAAGGGCGAATGCTCTGTTTATCTGACTACTGTGATTGTTACTCGGTTACTCAGCGAGGTAAAACTAGAGGATCTTCCAGTAGTTAGAGATTTCTCAGAGATCTTTCTTGACGATCTTCCCGGATTACCACCGGACAGAGAGATCGAGTTTGTGATTAATGTGTATCCAGGCTTTGTGCCTGTGTCAAAGAATCCTTACAGACTGGCACCTGCTGAATTAAAAGAGCTAAAGTCTCAGTTAGAGGAGTTGTTAGACAAGGGGTTTATCCGACCCAGCTTTTCTCCCTTGGGTGCGCCAGTGTTGTTCGTGAAGAAAAAGGACAGAACTCTCAGAAAATGTGCGTTGATTACAGAGAGTTGAATAAGCTAACGGTGAAGAATAAGTATTCACTGCCCCGGATTGACGACCTGTTTGACCAACTGCAGGGTGCCCGAGTATTTTCGAGGATAGACTTACGCTCGGGTTATTATCAGTTGATGGTCCTGAGGGAAGATGTTCAGAAAACGGCCTTCCGAACGAGGTATGGACATTACGAATTTCTTGTGATGTCTTTTGGACTTACAAATGCTCCTGCAGCTTTTATGGATTTGATGAACCGTGTTTTTAAGGAGTATTTAGACAAGTTTGTCGTCGTCTTCATTGATGACATCTTGATCTATTCGTAGACAAAGGAAGAGCATGAGGAGCATTTGCGAATTGTTCTGAAGATTCTATGCCAACATCAATTATATCCGAAGTTCTCTAAGTGCGAGTTTTGGCTGGATCGAATTAGTTTTCTCGGCCATATCATATCTCAGGAGGGAGTTTCAGTGGATCCAACAAAGATTGAAGTTGTTAGAGATTGGCCACAACCTAAAAACGTGCGAGGGGTACGTGGATTTCTCGGATTGGCTAGATATTACAAAAAATTCATTGAGGGATTTTTGAATATCGCAATCCCTCTATCCCGCTTGACAAGAAAGAATGAGAAGTTTGTATGGTCGCCTGCTTATGAAAAGAGCTTTGTGGAGATGAAACAAAGATTGACTATAGCTCTAGTTCTGACACTGCCAGTTGAGGGTGATAAGTTCAATATTTACTGTGACGCCTCGAGAATCGGACTGGGATGTGTATTGATGCAGGAAGGCAGGGTCATTGCTTATGCTTCCAGACAGTTGAAACCATACAAGCAAAACTATCCGACACACGACCTTGAACTTGCAGCGATTGTCTTTGCTTTAAAAATCTGGAGACACTATTTGTATGGACAGCAGTGTGAGGTGTTCTCAGATCACAGGAGCTTAAAGTATCTGTTTACACAGAAAGAGTTGAACATGCGGCAAAGTAGGTGGTTGGAGTTCGTTAAAGATTATGATTTTGAAATTAAATACCACCCAGGGAAGGCAAACAAAGTCGCTGATGCCTTGAGCAGAAGGCCTATTGCGAGCCAGCCTTCGCTTGCAGCGATGTCGGTGACGTTAAGGTCTGAGATTGAGAAGTTCGATGTGGAGATTGTGGCAGAGTTGTCCAGTATGCTCACCAACATTTCTCTCAGGCCGACTATTCTGGATAAGATACGCAAAGCTCAGCAAAAAGATGTGGAGTGTGAGGGGCTTCGATCGAGCATGACATCTGGAGACTTGTCTGAAGATGGTATTCTAAAGTTCAGCATAGGTGGTATGTGCCTAACGATGAGGAGCTAAATAAGGAGATATTGGCTGAGGCACACTCTTCAGCTTATTCTGTGCATCCAGGAAGCACCAAAATGTATAAAGACTTGAGATAACATTTCTGGTGGCCGAACATGAAGAGAGAGATTGCCAGGTATGTGGAAATCTGCCTGATTTGCCAACAGGTTAAGGTAGAGCATCGAAGGCTAGCCGGAACCTTACAGCCACTGCCTATTCCGGAGTGGAAATGGGAACAGATCTCCACGGATTCCATAGTGGGACTCCCGAGAACGACAAAGGGGCACGATGGTATATGGGTGATTGTGGACCGTTTGACAAAGACGGCCCACTTACTGCCAGTGAAGATGACCTATTCTATGGATCAGCTAGCTGAATTGTATGTGCAGGAGATTGTCAGACTACACAGAGTGCTCATCTCGATTGTTTATGATAGAGATGCCAGGTTTACTTCGAAGTTCTGGAAGAGTTTACATAAGGCGATGGGAACTCAGTTGAATTTTAGCACGGCGTTTCATCCTCAGACTGACGGACAGACAGAAAGAACAAATCAGATTCTTGAGGATATGTTTCGAGCTTGTGTGTTGGAGTTTCAGGGCTCGTGGAGCCGATATTTACCTTTGAATGAGTTTTTATACAACAACAGCTTCCAGTCTACTATTGGCATGGCTCCGTATGAGGCGTTATATGGTCGAAAATGCAGGTCTCCGTTATATTGGGATGAGGTAGGCGAAGCTAGCATAATCGGCCCAGACATTTTGCAGCAAATAGCGGAGAAGATCGCTGTTATCAGACAACGTATAGAGATAGCACAGAGCAGCCAAAAGAGTTATGCTGACACCAGACGGAGAGAATTACAGTTTAAGGAAGGTGACGAAGTGTATTTAAAGATTTATCCTTTTAAAGGCGTTATGCGATTTGGAAGACGAGGCAAATTAAATCCTCGTTTTGTTGGGCTCTTTCCTATTCTGAAGAGGATCGGAACTATGGCATACCGGTTACAGCTCCCGGCATCTATGGAAGGTATTAACAATGTATTTCACATGTCCATGCTCAGAAAATGCGTGCGTGATCCGTCACACGTCGTTGAAACAAGGGAGATCGAAGTGCAACCAACGCTGACCTACGAGGAAAGGCCGGTATGAATTCTAGAGTCTTCTATCAAGGTATTACGCAATAAGGAAATTCCGCTGGTAAAGGTTCTGTGGCGGATTCATGATGTAGAGGAGGCTACTTGGGAGAGACAGCAGGATATGATGTTGAAGTATCCTGAACTGTTTGTATAGTCAAATTTTGAAAACAAAATTTAAATAAGGTGGATGGAATGTAACACCCTGTTTTACGGGATTTGATTTATTCCATTATAAACGGCATTTTTGTAAATGCGTCAAATCAAGTCCGTTTTGCGAACGGAAGGTTTTAATAGAGCCTTAATAATAAATTGAAATTTATGGTGAAATAAGAAAATTTGGAGAAAACGAATCGTTAGTTAAATAACGAAATTTATGGAGGAATAAATAGAAAATGAGATGGAGTGCAATTAAGTAATTTTGCAAGCCAAATTTTAATAAAAAACACAAAATCCCTCCCTCCCTAACACTTACACAATTTTCTCCTGCCCTCCTCTCTCTCCCTCACGGCGATTTCTTCCTTCCCCTCGCGCGTTTCTTCTCCGACGACTGAAGCATCCTTCGATCGACTCCGGTTCCTCGCGATTTCTTCTCCAAACGCCACTCTAGGTAAGGTTCTATGGTTTTGGAAATTTTATTGGTAGTTTTTGGGTTGTAAAACAATTAGGGTTTGTTAGAGTTTTCGTTGAAAACGTGAAATAGAGTTTGAAATCGATAGGTTTACCGTATTTATGGCTCTAATGGGCGTATTTATGGTTATTGATAAAAGTTAGTTGGATTAATGAAGGTTATTGAGGTTTTGAATGGTTGGAAGTTTTAAAAACTCCATTAATGGAGGTTTAGAAATTCACGAGCACGAGTTGCTCAATAAAATGCTTCAATGAGGTGTTTTAGAGTTTAGGAGATTTTCCTTAGCTAGGAGTTTGAAATTTTCTAAACTTGATAGTTTAGAATTGGTTTAAATGACAAATATTATGTATTGCCTTAGGTGAACAACGCTCGCGGACGGAGCTTAAATTTCAACGGACGCGAGGTAAGTCTTCGTGATTTGTTTGGCCGTCTTGGCCTACACCATAAGAATGTACGTTAAATTGAGAAATTGAAGATATATTGCGTTTGGGGTAATTAGAACGGGTAGTTAGTTTTAGGTTTGGTTAGGTTGTTAATTGTTTAGTTTATTGTTATATGTTTCTATTTCATTCATGACATAATATTTGTTCACGCATCATTGTTTTCGAAAAGAGGATGAAAAGGAATTTCTATGCATGTTTTCACAAAATGAAAAGGTAAATGAATGTAATAAAGGTCACATCGGTGGCGGTGGTTCAGACATGGCTGTCAGGTGAAGCATGTTTCCCCCCGGTTAGATACGAGGGGCTATCCAATCGACGGATGTGCCGCTCCTATCTAGCGAGAGTGAAGCCCCGGTGACGTAAATGAAATGAATAGCGAAAAGGTAGGACGTAAGATTTATGAACTGTACATGCATAGCATTAGCATTCACGTAGATTTACAGAGCCTCTAGCTCACATTTTTAATTCTATGGTGTAGGTGATTTTGAGACAGGTGAGGAAGACGTCCTTCCGCCTGAAGTATGAGCACGTTGAAGGAGGATGGCCCGTGGGAGTGCGCTGGCAGTCGGTGCGTGATTTTGACCCGTGGGGACGTAGGTAAACGTTTTGGGAAATTGATATATAGGATATAGGAAATTGTATAGTTGAACATTTTAGGATGCTTGGATCTGGCTAGATATTGTTTTGTAATGTTTTGATATTTTCAAACAGGAGGAAATGTTAAACTTTTAAACGGAACCATGCGGTTCGTTTTTATGAAATTTGGTCATATTTTAAATGTGTTTTGAGTCGGTAATGGGGGATTGGTAGAGAGTGAAATGTATGTGCAAGGTAGTGTTATTGTGTAGAAAGTTTTTATAAAATGTTAGTGGTGATTTGATGAGGGAAAATGGGTGAAGTGTTATGTGAATTGTACAGAGGAATCGATGGATGAAGTAGAAGAAGAAAATAGGGGGGAAGAAGTGAGGATGCTCTTTGGAATTTTTGGAGGCGATCGAATGGCATGATGGATCGGGACTCTCTAGAAAATCCAGAGAGTGTGCCGATCGATCAAGGGCGATCAGTCGCCTAATGAGTGGGGCTATCGATCGCCCCCTCCATTTTGGCCACAGCCGATCGATCGACTGAATTGGCCGATCGATCGGCCATGAATTTTCATGGGCAAATTCCCTTTTTACCCCCGCTTCCTTTGGCCGATGTTTTTATATGTTCTTTTAATGTTTTTAATTTATTTTCAAAGGAATTGCAACACTTATTTTAAGGTATTTTCTTTAAATGGTTTTATAGACGTTTTAATTTTAATTAGAGGTTTAAAAAGAAAAATTTATATAGAAAATTAAGGGAATAGTGTAAGGGTTGTTACAATCCATTACTTACCTAGCGTCCTAGCTCGCTGGGTTTGGCACAACACGTCACCTATGACTCATTAATAAATCATCATTTACCGTTTTGCCCTCCCGTGTTTTTGACCATTTCGAATTTCGTTAAATCTAGTTCTTAAATTATAACCCCGTACCCGACTTAAGTTCTTCACTTGGGAATACCCGAACATAAATTATTAAACCGTTTAGTTCAACCAAATTTATTCACTTTTAATTACTTTACCTTTTTATTATTACTTTTCCTTCTTTCTTTTTGCTATTTCTTTTCAATTAATTAAAACAACTATTGCATTAAACCACCACCTTATCCTTTTCTAATTTCGATAATTTTAAGATCCATAACTTAATTAAATTTAAAACAATACACATTGAGGAAATCATTTCTCGGGTGTTACAAGTACAGTGAAAATACATGGTTACGTGGTTGGTGAGGGGCGAGATAAGAAGATGATAGTTGAAAGAATATACATATGTATGGCTGCCTGTGTGGCAGGTTTGCTAGAACAGGGCAGACCTGGTGACAGAGTAATGGGGGAAGCAAAATAAACAAAATAAAGGGAGTGGAAAATGCAGCGAAGAATGCAGTAGAAATGACTCAAAAACAGAATGCGGAAGAAAATGACAGATTGCAATGGAGGTGAAATGGAATGTGGGAAAAACCCTTGGCTGACCGAGAAGCTAGCTTATGTTATGCTTCTCGGTGCATGCCTTCCAGTGAAAAGACAACAGCTACTGGGCCTGGCGATCATCCTCAGCCTTTTAAACTCTGATAACAGAGAGGGAGGGAAAATAAGAGATCACAGCCACCTTAGACCAGTGATCAATGGAGGCACACTCCTCACGGCAGGGCCGTGGCTTACCTTGACGGCAACCAGAAATCCTTCTGGATTTTCAGAGAGACAAAATAGGTTTTGTATTGATCAAAAAATGCGTACAAACACTAAAAGCAATGCTTAAATACCTATGGTGGCTAGGATTGGAAATGCCGAGAGAAGAAAATAGCCGTTGGAAGGCTTCTGCCAAGCATTCGCGAAATGGGAACTCAAAGCTGACGAGGCTGCTTGCTTGGAGCAAGGAAGGGCTTCGACTGGTCAGCTCGTCCAGGTGGGCAATCTGTGCGCTCGTGGAGTGATCACCGTCGATCTCTGCATCCCGTGGTCGCTTGCTGAAGATCGTCTGAAAATCGCCTCTCTCTCGCTGAACTACTCGCTGGGCTTCGTCGTGGATTGAGGAGCAAGCTGCAATCAGCTTTGTTAATTGAGCTGGCTGGGCTGCTTCATGTTATTGGGCTGGCTGGGTTGCTTCATGTTATTGGGCTGGGCTGAGCTGCTTCATGTGAGATTGAGAAATTAATTGGGCTAAAACTATCATCGTGATAATTTTATGGGCCTTCTCTTTATAGAATCTTTAATCTTCTCATGGGCTGAATTGATGGCCCAATTTCCTCCTTAATTGCTCATGGGCTTACCAAATACCTATGCCACCAACTAATCCTAACCACACAATCTACTCCTAAATGCCTAATTATGCATGACTAAATATAAGGACTAAATGTTTGTCCAAATTACATAAAAGGTCATTGTTTGCCAAATTAAAATTAAACTAAAATTATGCGATTAGCTTGGTTACACAATTGATGAACGGAAGACAAATTCTCTCTTTAAAATTCCAAGCTTTAAGTAAACATTTTTCCTACAAAATTCACAAACCAATTAGTAAATAAAATAATCAAAATACATACCTTGGCTTGTGCTTGACGGTTAGGAATCGTAGGCACATCATCCTCTCCTGGTGAATAAAGATTTGACCTCAAATCTAATGGCTGGTCCGCCCGAAGTAGGTTTTCTTCAAAATTAGAACTAACTATTTTGAATTTAAAAAGAGTTAAAAAGTAAACATTCATCAATGCAAATAATTGTAAGCCCTTTAACCACCAATAATATTCAATCCACATTAATAACAAAATGGTAACAACAACATTTCTCTTCCTAGTTCTTTTCATAATTTCATAATCATGCTTCGATAAATGACATTTAAAATTGCATCTAATATTAACAAGAATAAGAAGAGTTTGATCATAAACTTCCAAACTAATAACACGAATAAAATAATCATCTAACCATCCAATCCTAAGTAACCAAGTGATTAAATGATTAGATAAAACATTTTGAGACATAAAATGAAAATCATAGTTTGGTAAGTAAAACTTACGGAACTTGGGTGAATCAAAGATGAAATTGTTAAAAATAATTACCCAATTATTCCAAGCAAGACTATTATTATGATGATCCTCTCTTTCAACAACTCTAAATAACCAAGCACTCATTTTATCAAAGGGTACAAAATTAATAGTTGAAATACTTAGTAATTTCGTTGCTATTCCATTGTGGGTGCTCTTCACAAAAGGGTTAGAAAGACAAGAAGATAAACAAAAAGAATAATTGATAAAACAATCATTTTCCAAAACATACTCATAGCAAGTTTTACAACCATTTCCAATTTCTATGTTATAAAGTGTAGGTTCATGCAGGATTTTCAACTTAACAATGAATTTATCAAAATATTCTTCAAGTCCAATGAAGTGTAAATCAATTAACATGCTTCTACCTTTAAGCCTAAATTTCAAATGCTTAATACACGTGTCAATCCAACAATTTTCATTCAAGACTTGATTATCAATGTTCTTTCTTTCAAAAATAATAATTTTGAAACATACAAGTCTAACATTAGAAACTAGTTTCATGTCATTCATGAGTAGAATAATCTTTAGGAACCAAAGAAAATAATGCCATGAAAAGAATAGGTAATAAAGATCCATGTTCAATTGATCAAGCATAACATAATTTTCCAAAGCTTTACCACATGGTCTTTTCATACCCAAAAACAGTTTCTTTAAAAGAGGATAAATATCAACATTTTCAATAATGTGATGCATACAAGAAAGTTTATCACACCACAAAACAGATTTGTCATTCCAACCAATTCTAAAAATCCAAGAAATTAAAGAGTTTGGTGGTACATACCTGGGCGTTTTATTGTTCACGGCCTTACTAGAAAATTCATCCTTTAGAATCATATTGAAGGAAATAGGATGTTCCATGGTGTTCAAACAAATTTTTCCATCCTTGGTCATTGAGGCAAATATGGAAATTCCAATAATTTTCAAGGTATACGAGACACTCTTGGTTTGGATTAAAATTGGGCCTAGGTAGCTCCTTTCAATTTGGTAGATCTCTTGATCAGTTTGGGAAAAAAGATTAGGTGCATACATTGCACATAGGGTTTCTTCTTAGCAAGGGTCTCTTCCATTAACCTTCTTGTTTGTAAACTTATTGTTAAGGAATTGACATCACAATCCAAGCATTCTTCAACATGATCCATAACTCCAAAATTTTCAATGCAACGGATTGGGGTAGGGAATTCTACACAATTTCCTTCTAGAATTTCCAACCGTTCATCACCCTCTTGCTCATCCGAGTCATAGTCCAAAATTTTCTCCTTTTCCAAGACTTCATTCAATTCAAGTAATGGACCTTCCATGGGGTAGATAATTTCTTCTTCTAGCATCTCATTATTATCTTCTTCTAGGCCATGGGATCCTTCAATAATTTCAGCTTGAGTTGGGGCTAGGGAAGGTGATGGCTCTACAAATTTCTTCTCCATAACTGCCACCTGATTATACACTTGTTGATCACAAGAGGCCTCAATGGTTTTGGACAACACTTCAAGTTTATTCCTTATATTCAACAATCCTTCGTACAACTCATCCATTTTATTTTTGCTCAATTTAAGACTTGGTGGATACTCATAATTGGTCCTATTTCTTTCCCTTACTCTTTGGTTTTTGGCCCTTCTATTTGGCATGTATTCTTGAGGTGGTTTTGGATAGTAACAATGGTCTTGCTCTTGTAGGATTGGGGCAAATTCTTTTTCTAATAGTCTCTTCATTAACCTCCAAGTGCAAATTTTGCCCTTCGTCCTTTCTTTTATCTTAATTTCTTCCCACCACAATCTAGCATCCTCGGTGAGACTAGAAGCAGCTAGCTTGATTTTGCTTCTCTCCGAAATATCATTAAGCCCAAACAATTCCTCTACTCTTGCTATCCAATAATTGTAATCTTTTGAACGGCCATTAAAATTTGGTAAGAAATCATCATATGGTTCCACAATATCCAAATGGCTATAGGAAGTCCCTCGATTCGGTTTAGGTTCAAAATTTGGTTCTCGGTTTGGTCGGTAATCAACTCTATGCCCCATCCTCATTTCACCCCTTGAATGTTCCTCACACTTGGATGATACATTCATGTCTAGGCTGAGGTCCAAAGTTGGGACGGTTAGGATAATACTTAGAAGAACTTTAAATTTTAAGACTTAATTTGAATTAATCCAAATTTAAATATCAATTAATTTTAGGGAAAAATTCAAAATAGCAAAGATAAAAGGAAACAAAGATGATTAATAGCTAAAACAGATTCATTCACCTTTACTCTTTTGCATGTAAAATTAATTCAACCTACAGATTGCATCATTTCTTTAGCAGCAAACGTTTCTAGTGAGAAAGAGTATTTTAAGGTAACAGTGACTAGTTTATCAGTAAGGAAAATACAACACAGTTAACACAAAGGTAGGTTCAGGTGCATAAAGATTGGGCTACAAACTTTTAACTCACGGAGCACTATCGCCAAACAAATCCAGCAAGGCATTTCTGCAGATTGGTAACCACGTAGTCACAAAATTTCCAGCAAATAATATAATGATAACAGTAGTTTAAATCAGTACTTGTTGAAGAGTAGTCGTTGTCTCTTAATTTCAAACAGCATTCATTAAATTTCAATACACTTTGCAAGCATGCTGAGGTTCTACGTTAGACTTTTAAAACAATTCACTACTAAAGGTTTGTTATGAGTATTCAAATTAACAGCCAATCAACAACAATGAAAACGTGCTGTAGTTGAAAAGAATGGCAGATTCAAATATTATGTGCTGTAAAATTTGTTACCCATGAACTGATTCTATATACCCTTAAGTCGACAATAATCAGGATAGTATAGTCACCCAAGTATTCTGCAGAACGGCTAACAACGACGCCAACATAACCAGTACCAGCTCCGAAATTTTTAAAGAGTAGAATCTGCAGAACAGAATCCACGTAGAACACCAGCAGCGCACTACTCCTGCAAACCCGCTACCAAACAGCCTAATGAAACGAATATTAGTCACAAATATACCAGCTAATTAGTAGTCTAAAATCAATACGAAGGTAGCTTGCTGAATTCGCACAAGACAGTAAGTATTCAAGCTAGGGTCTGTTTAATATTTTCACTTCGGTACGTTATAAGATGCTGTAAAAATTGATTTTCAACTAGCAAGTTCACTGTTATCATATCAGCAAAATATTATAAAGCAAACTTTCACAGATTTAGATTTTACCCAGTTCATTTCCGACAACTTATCAAACACTTTTCAATCTCTTCGAAAACACAAAACCCTCGGTCGATTCTGTTTGCTCCTCAAACAATTAAGTAATCACGTCTTGATATAGAATAGAAATAACAGAACCAAATAACTAGTAAAAACAGATTATGAAAAACCCAAAAACCAGAGAAACAACAGACTAAAATATTTTATCAGAAAAGAACGAATTCTCTGTAGATGCTCAAACAGATTCAATAAAGCTCAAATAGATTGTTAGGTGAGAGTGTTCAAAGCTTGAAGAACCACATAAGACACAGAACAGATGCTGTAAATCGATATGAACTTTATCAAACAACAGAAACAACAATTGCCTAAGTAACAAAGCAGAAACAATAGAAAACAGAACAATAAAACCAAACAGGACACAGAACAGGAAATGCTATCGGCTTTGACAACACAGGACAGTTTTTCCTTCTTTTGTGTTTAAATGATTTAAGCTATTAAATAACAAAATAGATAATTACCTTTTAAGCTATAAACCAGAACCAAACTAAAATTTCTAAACTAGAAACAGACTTGAACAAAACATGCTGACACTAAGAGACTAAAATGAAACAAAGATACAGAAACGTGCTGGAACATTTGATGATGTTTTGGTCACCAAAACAGAACAGCAAAATAAAATAGAAACAAGGCACAGAGGAAACACACAAAGAACAGAACTAAATCACAAAACCAAAGACTAAAACAGCAAGCGTGGAATGCTACTTGGGCAGACACTAAACAGAAACAATTCCTAAACTAAGCATGCACAGAACACAAACAAATAAACAAGAACATAACGTAAAACAGATGAAAACAAAACTCAATCACCAGGTTGAGCTCTGATACCACTTGACAGAGTAATGGGGGAAGAAGCAAAATAAACAAAATAAAGGGAGTGGAAAATGCAGCGAAGAATGCAGTAGAAATGACTCAAAAACAGAATGCGGAAGAAAATGACAGATTGCAATGGAGGTGAAATGGAATGTGGGAAAAACCCTTGGCTGACCGAGAAGCTAGCTTATGTTATGCTTCTCGGTGCATGCCTTCCAGTGAAAAGACAACAGCTGCTGGGCCTGGCGATCATCCTCAGCCTTTTAAACTCTGATAACAGAGAGGGAGGGAAAATAAGAGATCACAGCCACCTTAGACCAGTGATCAATGGAGGCACACTCCTCACGGCAGGGCCGTGGCTTACCTTGACGGCAACCAGAAATCCTTCTGGATTTTCAGAGAGACAAAATAGGTTTTGTATTGATCAAAAAATGCGTACAAACACTAAAAGCAATGCTTAAATACCTATGGTGGCTAGGATTGGAAATGCCGAGAGAAGAAAATAGCCGTTGGAAGGCTTCTGCCAAGCATTCGCGAAATGGGAACTCAAAGCTGACGAGGCTGCTTGCTTGGAGCAAGGAAGGGCTTCGACTGGTCAGCTCGTCCAGGTGGGCAATCTGTGCGCTCGTGGAGTGATCACCGTCGATCTCTGCATCCCGTGGTCGCTTGCTGAAGATCGTCTGAAAATCGCCTCTCTCTCGCTGAACTACTCGCTGGGCTTCGTCGTGGATTGAGGAGCAAGCTGCAATCAGCTTTGTTAATTGAGCTGGCTGGGCTGCTTCATGTTATTGGGCTGGCTGGGTTGCTTCATGTTATTGGGCTGGGCTGAGCTGCTTCATGTGAGATTGAGAAATTAATTGGGCTAAAACTATCATCGTGATAATTTTATGGGCCTTCTCTTTATAGAATCTTTAATCTTCTCATGGGCTGAATTGATGGCCCAATTTCCTCCTTAATTGCTCATGGGCTTACCAAATACCTATGCCAACAACTAATCCTAACCACACAATCTACTCCTAAATGCCTAATTATGCATGACTAAATATAAGGACTAAATGTTTGTCCAAATTACATAAAAGGTCATTGTTTGCCAAATTAAAATTAAACTAAAATTATGCGATTAGCTTGGTTACACAATTGATGAACGGAAGACAAATTCTCTCTTTAAAATTCCAAGCTTTAAGTAAACATTTTTTCCTACAAAATTCACAAACCAATTAGTAAATAAAATAATCAAAATACATACCTTGGCTTGTGCTTGACGGTTAGGAATCGTAGACACATCACCTGGGCTCCTGCTCCGGCCAATTACTCACGGCCATAAGTATTGATGGCAACAATGGCGTATATCCCATTGTCGTTGCCAACGTGGAGACAGAATGCAAGGACTCGTGGCTGTGGTTTTTGGAGTTATTGCAGGACGATTTAGGCATTGACCGTTGACGAGGATGAAAATTTGTATCGAATCGACAAAGGTATATATCATTATTACTATTATTATGTAACGACCACAGCTCGACCAACAGCCCTCAGGCCCAGAAGACCGAGCCCAGAAGTCATGCACTGCTGCCACGTGGGTCCCCGCAGGGCCGCCCACGTGTACTCACGATCTTCCCACCCCCTGCAGTGGGTTTTTGCTTTCCTCTCCACTCGAACCCAGGCCCTCAGGGACAAGCACCCAGGCTACGAATGAGGAGTACCACTGAGCTAGCTTCTGGGCCTGAGGGCTGTGGGCGTTACAAAAAAGGCGCCTTTTTTTGTAACGACCACAGCCCGGCCCACAGCCCTCAGGCCCAGAAGACCGAGCCCAGAAGTCGTGCACTGCTGCCACGTGGGTCCCCGCAGGGCCGCCCACGTGTACTCACGATCTTCCCACCCCCTGCAGTGGGTTTTTGCTTTCCTATCCACTCGAACCCAGGCCCTCAGGGACAAGCACCCAGGCTACGAATGAGGAGTACCACTGAGCTAGCTTCTGGGCCTAAGGGCTGTGGGCCGGGCTGTGGTCGTTACAAAAAAGGCGCCTTTTTTTGTAACGACCACAGCCCGGCCCACAGCCCTCAGGCCCAGAAGACCGAGCCCAAAAGTCATGCACTGCTGCCACGTGGGTCCCCGCAGGGCCGCCCACGTGTACTCACGATCTTCCCACCCCCTACAGTGGGTTTTTGCTTTCCTCTTCACTCGAACCCAGGCCCTCAGGGACAAGCACCCAGGCTACGAATGAGGAGTACCACTGAGCTAGCTTCTGGGCCTGAGGGCTGTGGGCCGGGCTGTGGTCGTTACAAAAAAGGCGCCTTTTTTTGTAACGACCATAGCCCGGCCCACAGCCCTCAGGCCCAGAAGACCGAGCCCATAAGTCGTGCACTGCTGCCACGTGGGTCCCCGCAGGGCCGCCCACGTGTACTCACGATCTTCACGATCTCCAGCAACCAAGATTCCCTTCCTTCTCGTTCTGCGTAGTCCTTTGTTTTTCCGCCACCTTTTCGTCTATTTTTGTCATTTAGCTCTTCAAGGTTACAGAACCTTGGTGTTCTTCTACGGACCTTTAGGGTTTTTTCCCCTAGGTCTTTGACCCTAGGTTCAAGTCCCCTTCCAGCCTCCTTCTCCAGCAAGTAGTCCCACGCCAGAATGCCTCTTCTTTAGCAAAATATCTCTTTTTAATTGTGCATGCAATCTTCTCTTTCTCTCTCCAATCTATTCTTATTTTATTTTATTTGTTTCCCTTTTTTTTTAGCTTTCCAGAATGGATTTCTCTCTCCTTGGTTTTACGTGCTTCAATGATTTCCAGGTTTCCTTGTTCCAATTTATTTTCTCTTCCTATTTTGTCCTCTTCTGCATGCCAAGTGTCAATCCTTTTCTCTTTCCAAATTATTCTTCACCTTGATTTTTGCCTTCCCTTTCTCTTCACAAATCTCAGCATTTGAATTTGAATTTCCCACTATAAAAATAACATTCAATTATGAGAATATAAAATTCAAAATAAAGAGACAAAATCTGCTTTTAAGAGAAAATCTGCATAAAATATATTAAATTCAATCAAAGCCCTAATGCTGCAGCATTGCATAGCATTTATAGTAAATCCATATCAATTTATTATTGCAATCACTCAATTCATATAAGTTTTCTTATGTAAAATTAGTATAAAATGACTCTAAAATAAGAGTCATCAAATACCCCCAAACTTAAACCATTACTCGTCCTCGAGTGATGCAAACAAAAATAAGTTCCCAAATTATCATTAACAAATTGATGTAATTTCCAAAATATCTAGTAACTTGTAAATCATTGAAAAATGTCATCATCACAATTAAAAGTAATCAATATAGATTTAATTCCCAATAAACTCAATTTCAAAGTGTGTGTGTGCTCAAACTCCATTTGAATTGCTAAGTTCAATCATCAAAACTAGAAATCACAATACATATCATCGAATGTCAACTCTCTAATATTCTTCATAAATCCATTAGCATTCAAAGATTTTTCTTCTTTATTTTATTTTATTTTTAAATAAGTGAGGGGATTAAGTGTTTTTTTTTTTTACATTAACTTTATCTATCAGTCACACTACCTTTTGACGCGATTGACAACATTGGTGATGAAGTCCTCCGGTTACTCAATAGTGTCACTTCAAGATATACATACTCATATAAAATAGAGGAGTATAGTCAATAAACATGCAACGGAGTTCCTCCCAAAGTTCCTCTAATTTATTTCTACCCATCGAGTATCCAAAAGGCTCACTCAAAATTGAAAGTAGATTAGGAAATTGCACTTTTTATTTATTTATTTTTTTTTTGCATAACCCCCAAACTTATTATTTACTATATTTTTTTAAAAAAGAAGTCTTTCATTGCTAATTTCTTCAATCAAACACCAAATTATTGACACCTAGATATAATTGTAATATCTAAAAATGATGATATTCCTAAACAACCAAGAGGAGTTTGTGTGTGAGAGACAACTAAGTTAATGGGAATAAATCTTAATTGATTTCTAATAATAAGTGACACTAACATTCTCCAATAATCCACCAAATCAAAGGATATTAGGAAATTATATTGCACTTTTCTTCATTTCATTCATTTTTTTTTTTAAATAGCACACATGAAACACCCCTAACAAATCACAGAAACGAACTAACCAAAATTAAACATAGAACCAATTTCCATAAAGTAAAATTTAAATAACCAAAATTAACATGCAATCAACATCCAGAGACCCAATTTAAATGGTAAACATGAAGCATCCAAATTAAATAAACATCCACATTAAACAAACAATACTAAACAGCATACCAAATAGCACCCCCACACTTAAACGTTGGCAGTGTCCCCACTGCCAAACAAATGAAGTTCAGAAAAAAAAATTAAAGCAAAATAAAACTAGGGGGGTTAGGACTTCCCTGGTATTTCCTTTTTCGTTCCATTAGAAGGAGGGTTTCATGTTGCTTTCTCTTCATCAGCTTCTTCTTCCCTGATTTGTGCAAACCTGAGTTTATTTTTAGCAAAAACAAAAACAAACAAAGAACAATAAATAAAAACTAATACAAAAGGATATGAAAAATTGGGTTGCCTCCCAAGTAGCGCTAAGTTTTTCAAGTCTTCAGCCAGACTTCTCCATACGTCACTTTTCTTTAATTTGTGGATGATATGCTATGGTCACTTTATGCTTGAGGTAAGAGGGCAGGTGTTTGAGCTCCAGTGTTGGTGCGTTTTCAACAGATGGTTTGAAAGCTTCTGGGTTATCCTTCGTTCGAACAAATACCTCAAACTGTTTCCTGTGGCTCCTTGAAAACTGCTTCGTTTCTGCCATTATCATTTTTTCAGATATGTTGAAGCAATGTTCTACATCGTACGTGCACTTCATATATTTCAATACATTAAGAGTAATCCGCTGCTTATTCACGTCTTCGCCACAACCAAGACTCTCCTTATTTCTCCCAAAAATTTCTTTTTCTGCATGCTTCTGTAGTCTTTGAGGAAATGGTGGTGGTGGCCTCTGAGTTTTCAATTCACTTCGTTGCTGTGGTGGCATTGTTGTAGCATCAGTTTCATCAACGCTAGGTTCCGGATTATCCTTATATTCTTCCTCCACATCATCTTGTTCCACTAACTCTTATTGTTTGTTTAAATTTTCTGCTGTCTGTTGCTTTTCTGGAGTTTCCAGTTCCCATTCAGTCCTCAATATTATGGCTTTACAATGCTCCTTTTCTGATATTTGCGGCATTTCTGTATCGCTTGATAATTGCACTGCAGTCTTTGTGCTTAAAGATTGAGTCAGCTGCCTCATATGTGTCTCCATATTTTTTATTGATGCAGCCAAGTTCTGCAAGATCACATCTTTCTTAGCAGCATATTCTCTGGCAAAGTTGTCTGATTGTTCTTGATGTACCGAAGTATGAGTTGGCTGTGAGAAGCCTTGAGTGTAATTTTCAGCTGGTCTGGTTGATGCTGTAACATTCTGCTGTTGCGAATGCCATTGAACTTCTAGATGTTGTTTCCAGTCAGGATTGTACGTCTGCGAATACAGATTGTTGTTCATATTGTATCCATTATAATTTGCAAATTCTAGATTAGTAGGATAGGAATTTTCATCGTGGGTTTCTCCGTAAAAGACGCAAGAAACATCTCTGGTTTTTGGCCTGGATGGTGTGTTCATCAAATTGATAGTATTCTCCAGTGTAGCAATCTTTGCACTCAAGGCCGACACCTCGTCCAAATCGTAAACTCCAGGTGCCCGCCTTATAGGATTAAATTCTTCTGAAGACCAGTGGTAGCTGTTCACTGCCATCCTTTCCAATAAATCATACGCTTCATTAAAAGATTTTGATAAGAGAGTTCCATGTGCTGCAGCATCAATGATAGATCTTGTTTGCCCATTTAATCCATTGTAAAATGTCTCTAGCTGAATCCAGTGTGGTATTCCATGGCTAGGGCATTGTCTTAATAATTCCTTGAATCTCTCCCAAGCCTCATAAAGTGACTTGCCATCTCGCTGCTGAAAACTGATGATTTCATTTCTCATCCTTGCATTCCTCACTGGCGGATGGTATTTCATGAAAAACTTCTTGGCTAACTCTCCCCATGTAGTGATAGTATTTGATGGGATGCTATCAAACCAATCTCGTGCTCGGTCTCTTAAAGAATACGGGAAAAGCTTAAGCCTTAATGCCTCAACTGAAACTCCAGGAAAATGAAACGAGTCGCTCACTTCTCCAAATGCTTTAAGATAACGATGAGGATTGTCTGTGACAATTCCACTAAATTGTCCAATTGTTTGAAGCATCTGAAACATGACCGGTTTAAGCTCGAATCGGGTAGCATTTAATTCTGGTCCCACAATACCATGATTCAGATAATCGAGTGTTGGTATGGCGAAGTCTTGAATAGGTCGATCTCGGTCATCAATTATTCGATTCAGAAATATTCTTTCTCTTTCATGGTTATCCATATTAGCTTCTTCAATCGTCAAACATAAATCACGAATACCTGAAAATAAAGAAACAAAATAAAATAAAATAACGTAAAATAAAATAAGATAATTATAGCAAAATAATCACAACTAAGCAATATCCCCGGCAACGGCGCCAAAAACTTGTTAGTGATTTTACACACTTACACGCAAGTGCACGTGTCGCTAACGAAGTAATAGAGTAAGTAGAATATCGATCCCACGAGGATATTGTTAATTGAATTAATAGCTATAATAATCTTATAAAAATATTAAATTGCTGAATAAAAATTAGAAATAAAATATGAATAATGATGCAATAAAATAAAACAAGTTAAACGAGGTAAAATCGATGAATAAAAGCCTTGGCTATGATCGATTTCTTCGTTACGATAATTTCACTACTGATGCTTTGGTAATGCTCTGCAGCATTGTCTATGAACAGCAAGAATTAAATAATTCTAGGATTCTTTCGAATTGCCTAGATAAATTCAAATTAGAATTTCCTTCGACCTAGAACAAATGTAACTAATATTGAATTTCAGATTTGTCCTATTCTTATTGCCAATTGAATTAATGTTAACCACGTTGTAACAATTTTAATCCAATTAATTATTTATGCATCTAAGAATTTATATCTATCTATCGATACAATATAAACATAAATCGTCAACCTATCTATCGATATGATCTGACTTATCAATAAGCATCACAAATAATTGTTCAATAGAAAATTGCATAAACAAAACCAAGATCGTAGCAAAATACCGTAACGAATACTATCGTCCTAACCAAGATATGAGTTTAGCATAAAATCATGATAACAAAACTAAAAAGAATAATAATATTAATCAAAGGAAAAATCAGAAAATAGATTAAGAAGAAGAATTTTTGAAGTCCAGATCTCCAGCAACCAAGATTCCCTTCCTTCTCGTTCTGCGTAGTCCTTTGTTTTTCCGCCACCTTTTCGTCTATTTTTGTCATTTAGCTCTTCAAGGTTACAGAACCTTGGTGTTCTTCTACGGACCTTTAGGGTTTTTTCCCCTAGGTCTTTGACCCTAGGTTCAAGTCCCCTTCCAGCCTCCTTCTCCAGCAAGTAGTCCCACGCCAGAATGCCTCTTCTTTAGCAAAATATCTCTTTTTAATTGTGCATGCAATCTTCTCTTTCTCTCTCCAATCTATTCTTATTTTATTTTATTTGTTTCCCTTTTTTTTTAGCTTTCCAGAATGGATTTCTCTCTCCTTGGCTTTACGTGCTTCAATGATTTCCAGGTTTCCTTGTTCCAATTTATTTTCCCTTCCTATTTTGTCCTCTTCTGCATGCCAAGTGTCAATCCTTTTCTCTTTCCAAATTATTCTTCACCTTGATTTTTGCCTTCCCTTTCTCTTCACAAATCTCAGCATTTGAATTTGAATTTCCCACTATAAAAATAACATTCAATTATGAGAATATAAAATTCAAAATAAAGAGACAAAATCTGCTTTTAAGAGAAAATCTGCATAAAATATATTAAATTGAATCAAAGCCCTAATGCTACAGCATTGCATAGCATTTATAGTAAATCCATATCAATTCATTATTGCAATCACTCAATTCATATAAGTTTTCTTATGTAAAATTAGTATAAAATGACTCTAAAATAAGAGTCATCATGGACGACACATTTGGTTTAACCGAACACTGTTTTTGCCAAAGGCATATGTATGCAAACTTCAAAGGATGATTTCAGAGCATAGCCTATATAGATGTTATGTGGAATGCAGCAAGGGCAACCACAAGGGAATATTTTGAGATAGCAATGAGGAAAGTGCATGAGCTAAACCCAAATGCCCATACATGGCTTCGAGGAACACCGTCTAGTAGTTGGGCTACTCATGCATTTTCACTAATTTCCAAGTGCGACTTGGGCTTGAACAATTTATGCGAGTGTTTCAATTCAGCTATATTACCGGCCAGGGACAAACTGATCCTGTCCATGTTTGAGATGATTCGAAAGAACATGATGACTCGTATTGTAAAAAAATACGAAGAGATGCTCAAGTCAGACGATGTCCTATGTCCTAAGATTAGGAAAAAACTAGAGAATCTCAAAGAGCCAGTTCATAGTTGAAGTGCTGAGTTAGCGGGAGATGCACGGTTTGAGGTCAGCAACGGCAATGAACAATATGTCGTTAACCTGAATGAAGGTGTGTGCACATGTCGGAGGTGGGAGTTTACTGGAATCTCATGTGTTCATGTCATTCCGTGCATTTATTTCATGAAAGAGCCGATAGAAAATTCGTTCATATATACTATCATCGAGATACATATTTGGAGATGTACTCACACTTCATTCGTCCAATTAATGGCCAACCAATGTGGCCGGAACCAGAGAATCGGACCCTAATCGTTCCACCCGACAGAAAGCCCCAACCTGGTAGGCCGAAAAAAAGAGTGCGCGATGTGGATGAGCCTTCTACATCGATAATATCTAAGAAGAAGTCTACGATGCCATGTGGTAAATGTTGGTGTCAAGGGCATAATAGTTGCACATGTCCTGAGAGGGGATCTAGTTCAGGTGTTGCTGCTTCGCGTGACACATTTATGAGTTTCCAGACATTTGACGGGACTTAGGTATATTTTTTCCCATTATTCTCTAAACAAACTAAGATTATTATGTTCTAATATAACTGTCATTATATGTAGGAATCTACTACACGTGGCCATGGAATAAGATGATGGATCTCAAGTGATAACGAGGACATTTTGGAGCAGCTTTATTTTATGCATTTTGTCTGTTATAATTTAATTTGATGTACAATTCATTTCAACTTCAAATTATTTTGTAATGAGAGCTAACAATTAGTAATTTTGTTAATTTTGTCTATATAATAATTTTGTTTATTTGATGTTTAATACTAGAACTGTTTAGGTAGTCGAATATGCAGGATGATACTAGGTATGGAGGAGTCAAAAAACAAAGGAAACTCTGGCCAAATTTATAATTTATAATTTTTTATCAGATTTTAACTAGTTTTAGGTAAAATTGCGATTCTAGTCTAGTTTTGTCTACCCGTCTAATTTATAAGGTTAACTTAGAATTATTCAATCTATAATATATAAATTAGAATTACTTTCTAATAGGTTTAGGTCCACTAGCTTTAGACTTAATTAGAATATTTAGTTAACTTGTAAAAATGAAATTACTTCGTTTAGTTTATTTTAATAGATTGGTGAAAATAGTACTTCAAAATAATTTTATACGATAATTTTGTTAATTTGATGTTTAATGTCAGAAAAAATTAGAAATTTAGCCAGAGTTTCCTTTGTTTTTTTACTCCTCCATAGCTAGTATCATCCTGCATATTCAACTACTAAAACAGTTTCAGTATTTTGCACCAAACATCAAACTAAAAGTATTAAACTAATATACATATAGTGCATTAATCTAGTAGTATACATCATCCAACTAAGTGCATCAAACTAAATTAAAGTACATCAAACTACAGTGCATCCAACTACTGTTCATCAAACTAATATACATCAAAATTATAGTGCATCCAACTACTGTTCATCAAACTATTATACATCAAAATAGAAAATAATGGGGAGTCATCCTCATTATTCTGGTAGTCCATCATCTCCTATCTGCATGTAATGAAAGTTATATTAGAAAATAATAATTATAATGAAAATAATAATGATAAAAATGAATTGGAATGTACCTACGATTGGGCATCGTCGTTATCGTTTTCTCCCACCGATTGGACTTCCTCTTCATCGCCCACCATCGGTTCGGCATAGTCGTCATCCTCGTCTGACATCAGATGAGCATCGTCATTGGCCTCCACCAGGTTCTGATGATCTGTCTCGTACCTCTGTGGTACTCCATCATCCCTCTAAGATATTCCATCACCTCTTTGTGCTGCTCCATCGTAGTCACTTCGATATGATGGACTCTGTTTGAGAGAGACTCTATATCTGCTCTAACAGACTCTGGAGGTTGCCCTATATGAGTGGGTTGCCATACATGAGTGGGTTGCCCTACATCATCCCCATCATCTTCCCTCAGCGTCCACAACCCATCTGTTGCCAAATGAATCTCCAGCCTATAGTGATCTGAGCTGCTCTCTAGGAGGTAACTCAATCTCAAAATGCTCGATAATTTTATGAATCAAGACACTAGAGGAGAGATTCTTGTTCCTTGTACGCCTAATCTCACACATGTGACTTAAAATCACAAAGCCGGGGTCGAATATTAAACCGTTGTATAGTTTCTCCATGATATAGAGACACATGTAGCTAACATGATCTCTATGTCCAACCCTCGGTGGAATGGTGTGTGATAATAGATTGTGGATGATGCGGGCTTTTACATTCAACTCTTTCGCTCCCGGTTTAACGAACGCCACAAGGTCAGCGTTCCGATGAATTTTCCAAATGAACTCTGTTCCCTCGGCAGTTCCAATGAAGGGACACTTCTGTTGGGCATGGTAGTATCTCTCCGCCCCTTCTGCGACAAACCCGATCAACAGATTTACCATCTCCGAAGTAATGACAATCTTCTTTCCTAATACGGAGGTCTTGATAATTATGGACATCCCGTCCAGCTCATGTTCGCATTGAATAGGCGAACAATTCTATCACAGCTTTGGCCCCAAAGACTATACACCCCTTCGAGGCTGATTCTGTCGAACATTTCTTTGATCTGCAAGGACTCCCATCCTGTAAAGTCCACACTCTTCGATAACGTAACCTAGCGATGTAACAAATCCAGGTGGAACTGCTCTCGACAATGCTAGTTGCGAAATTCATTTGATAAAAACTCCGACCACCGTGGAGGTGGCGTCGGCCTCTCTGGTTGATTTAAGGGTCCAACTTGTGAAGTTGAAGCTGCCTGATTTGGGGCAAACTTTCGTCTAATAGTCAATCTGTCTGCCATTTCAGTATATTCTGCAATTTGGAAAAATTCGAAACAAATTAGCCTCAAAGTAGAATTGAAATTGTCTTCAAGGAAGTTTACTGGACGGACGCTCTTTTCAGAGCGTCCGTCCAGTAAAAATAAACCTGGACGGATGCTCGAAAAAAAGCGTCCGTCCGGGTTTCTTCCTTAACGTACAGTTTTCAAATACCGATAAAAAATCTGACTTATATACAATAAAAGTTGAACTAAATCAAACATAATGGATAAAGCTGTTACCACAAAGCGTTTTCCGTTGAAAATCTACAAAAATTTTGCAAGAGGTTGAGAGAAAATCAATTTGGACGTGGTGAAAATGGCAGATTTCAGACGCAGGTCCGATATAAATCAAGAGATCGAACGGACGCTATATTTAAGCGTCCATCTGATCTCACCCTAAATTAGAATGTCCGTCCATTTATAAAATGCCTTAACAAAAACGGACGGACATACAAGATCACGGACGGACGCTTTATTTAAGCGTCCGTCCAATCCACTCGTCGACAGCCACGGTAAATCTTATGGACGGACTATTCATGTGTCCGTCCGTAAAATGTACCGAACAAACGTGATTTTTAACCGTCCATCTGGTATATGGCAAAATAATTGATGCGGACGGACGTATATATTTACCGTCCGTCCGATATACAGTAAAATTAGATACCAGAAGCAGATCGGACAAACGGTAGGGTTTTTTTTGTTACATTTTTGACACTTTAAGGTTTGATTCGTTAAATTTAATACTTTAAGGTTTAAAATAAAAAAACCATATACTTCATGGTTTATATCGGTAATTTCCCTTATTTTATTATTGTTAAGGTTTCTCCATGGAAATCATTCTATTATAATTCTTCTCCTCACTTTCTTTTACTAATATGTGACAACTCTATTATTAGGTTAATTTAAATGTAAAGAATACCCATCTTGAGCAAGTGTCTACATACTAAAGACTCAAGGTAAAGGATGTTTTATACATTGACTAATCAGTCTGCATCACAAAGTGCTAGGTTAAGTAGTTTCGTTACGATAAGTCTTTGATGACTTGTTTGTTATTACGATGACTTGATGATTTCTTTAATCGTTATGATAGGATGATGTTTACGATTGATATTATGTTTTATGATTATATTGATGATGATGTCACTCAAAGATATGTTATAGTATAGACTTTTGATTGTGATCTATTGTTAGATTATATGATTATATTGACGATGATATCGATCGAAGATGTATTATAGTATAAACTTTTGATTGTGATGTTTGTTAGATGATATGATTATAGTGACGACGATGTCGCTCGATGATATGCTTGGTTTAATAATTAATAGATGTAGAAATATTTATACTTTTTTTATACGTAGTAAGTTATGATTGAATAAAAAGAACAAACGAATTGACTCAAGTATATGCTATGTTTTGCATCGTATGTGTGGCGACCCCAACCCGGTCAGGGCCGCCACGGACTTGCCGTGACGTAATCATTTTTTTTTTATATATCTTTAATAAGCTTTATAAACTTTAAGTGATCCTAAGGCGGAATCTCAATCGAAATTGAAATCGAAGTTAGTTTAAAACAAATCTTAAAACAATTTAAATAAACAATTAAAACAAACATTTAAATCATTTAAAACGTCGGCCAAGCATGGGAGGGCAGAATCGGCTTTTTGACAACCAAAAGCCAGTGGCGATCGATCGCCCAAAACTGGCGATCGATTGCCGCACACCAAAACACGAGAGGCGATCGATCGCCCAAAACCGGCGATCAATCGCCTTACGCGATTGCTCATTTTTGCCTTCTAATCGCCTCCTCCAGCGATCATTCGGCAAGCGCTCTGGAATTTCTTCCAGAGCGCGACTAGATGAGGGGCGAACGATCGCCCTCCATGGCGATCGTTCGGCAACCTCCCTGGAATCGTTTTCCAGAGAGCTCGCCCCATCACCTCTTCTTTCTTTCTTCCTTCTCCTTTCAATTTCCCTGCAAAACACACTTAAAACTTCACCACTTCTCCAAAATTCTCACTAACACCTCACCCACCATTTAACAACACATTCCCACCTAGCTCATCAATTCTCAAATCACAACTGAGCAAAACAAAATACACCTAAAATGTATTTAAATTACATAGAATTGAACCACGTGGATCATTCTAAATCCGAGCGTATCCTTACATGTCTAACTACTTAAAATCATCAAATATTATCCGACCAAAACCTCTAGACAACATCAACAATATAAATGAAATTTCCTTAAAAACACTTCCAAAACGAACACGACCCCAAATCATTCGAAACGACACAACTTCGAGCCTACAATCACTATACAATTCCCAAAATATCAAACTTCGTCACATATCTTAAAATCCTAAAACTCATCAAATGATCATCTCTTCATACGTAATTACCACAAAATACACGGAGCATACCCACCGTCATCGAACCTTGCCAAAACACACCCCGTCACCACGAGCACCATCCGTCGACTACCTATTTCTTGTCATCAAGAGAAACTCTCATCTTCACACCTGTCACCTACATCATACAACATAAATATTAAGCCTAATGCTTAGTAAGGGAATGTACTATACATGACATATGCATGAATGCATGATTCTTTTCATAAAACATGTTCATTTACTTGTTCTTATTCTTTTTCTTTTGGTTGACATGGATTAAGGTGGGGATGTGCCAGGGAGTAGGCCAAGTGCGTGTACATAGTCCTTTCGGCCGTATTCATAGTCCATCGCGTGGAAGTGATATTGGTTTTGTTGTTATGGCCATTGTAACGACCCCTTATCCCAGCAAGATATTGTCCGCTCTGGGGATTGGGCTGCAGCCCAATATCCTCCCCTCACGGCTTTGTTTGGCGAGAACTTCCCGGAAGGTCACCCAACCTGGAATTGCTCTCGCCGAAGCACTTTTAACTTCGGAGTTCTTATGGGATCCGTTGTCAATTGTGCTCCAAAACGCGTCTTGCTATGTTGGAAGGGTCTCTTTACATATGTTTCATTTCCACATACTTCTCCAAGCGATGTGGGATTGTGACGACCCCCTTTTTACGACCTGTCACCTTCCGGTTCGCCCGCGCGGACGTACCGCCATTTGGGTTCCGGTTCGTGCAGCCATCGTACCCATACGTGCATATTCGGGTAATCACAATCACCCCCCCTCGGGGGCCCAACGTCCTCGTTGGCCACATTTCCGGTTGGGTACAGGCTCTGATACCATTTGTAACGACCCCTTATCCCAGCAAGATATTGTCCGCTCTGGGGATTGGGCTGCAGCCCAATATCCTCCCCTCACGGCTTTGTTTGGCGAGAACTTCCCGGAAGGTCACCCAACCTGGAATTGCTCTCGCCGAAGCACTTTTAACTTCGGAGTTCTTATGGGATCCGTTGTCAATTGTGCTCCAAAACGCGTCTTGCTATGTTGGAAGGGTCTCTTTACATATGTTTCATTTCCACATACTTCTCCAAGCGATGTGGGATTGTGACGACCCCCTTTTTACGACCTGTCACCTTCCGGTTCGCCCGCGCGGACGTACCGCCATTCGGGTTCCGGTTCGTGCAGCCATCGTACCCATACATGCATATTCGGGTCATCACAGCCATACTGTCCCAACCCACACTTAATCATTACTTTTCCTTTACATAGTTCATGCATGGAAACATTTCATATGACTTTCGAAAAAACATGATGCATGAGGAATCTACGTATAACATATCATCAAAACATATCACCAAACAATTTACAATGTACATGGACATACATCACTTTTAACGAACCTTACAAACAACTAATAGCTAACATCCTAGGCTACCCGACTCATTAAACCCCACAATCAGAAAATCATCATAAAAAACAACAAAAAACTAACGTTGACACGATGTAGGGCCTTAAGGGCTGGAAACCTAGCACCCACTTACCTGGCGTCCGTAGCAAGCCGTGCACCGTCCGTAAAGTCGTCTCCACCTAAAGCATTTCACAATTAAGGACATTAAAATTGATCATAATTAAATGAATTCTAAACTTAAATTAAGCTTCTAGCCAAAGCTATTTTCTCCTAAAACTTCTATTTTCTCCATTCGGGCATTTCATCGAGCACGTGGTGCTCACAAAATGCCAAACTCCATTAATGGAGATTTTTACAACCTTCAACAACCAAAAATCTAACCTAAATTCGTCAATAACCACAATCTCACATAACTATCGTCAATAGTAGTAAATACATCATCAAATGGCACTAATTTAAACATCCTAACGATTTCTAACCGAAAACGTAAATTTACCCAAACCCTAAATCGATAAAACCTAACGAATAACAACCCTAAACCGAAAACTAAACGTGTCTAGAGTTTAGGGCTTACCTAGAGGATCGATTGGAGAAGAAAGTCGAAGAGGAAATCGTCGGAAGGGGAGTGTTGATCGGCGTTGAAGGAAGCGGCTGTGGGGGAGAAAATGTCGCCAAGGGAGAGGGGAAAAACCCCTTTTTCGTTGTCTGGAGATGGAGAAACAGAGAGGGGAGGGGGAGGGTTTTATTTAATTTAACACAATTTACTCTCTAAATTACACAAACGCCCTTCCCTCAATTCTTTAGTTTAACTCGATGTTTCGTCTCTCGATTTAGTTTCTTCAAAATTCGTTTATTCCTCCAAATATTCCAACTTATTTCTAGGGTTCTAACGAAACTCTCCGTTAGTAAAACGGACTTAATTTACTATTTTTACGACTTAAAACATTATAGGCGGAAAACCATAACTCGGCGTTACACTATCGATTTAGATTTCTAAAAATTTACTTATTCTTCTAAAAATCCCCATAAATTCCTAGGGTACTAATAAAACCTCCCGCTCGCAAAACGGACCTACTTTACTTATTTACGAAAATACCCTTGGAGCGGAAACTCGAAAAACTTGGGTGTTACATCCTTCCCTCCTTAATTGGAATTTTGTCCCCAAAATTTCTGTTTGGTTAAACTTCTAATTACCCTCACATTATCTAGGTATAATGCTCGTAATACTAACCTCGACACCCTTATCGTCTTACTCACCATTCGGGTCTTGATAGCCTCCTATATCTCCAAAGCTCTAAATCCTTCTAACTACACACTTCGTAACTCAATCGCTCATACACTCATCGACTTCGACTTAACCCTTCATTCCCAAGACCCTCAAATTTTCTCGAGCTAAGTTCATTTAGTTTCCAACTCTTCTAATTTTGTGACAACAACACGCACCTAGTCACATCAAACCTTCAAAGCTCCTTCAATCCAATGACACTAAGGATCTGATACATATATTACGTATCCTAATTCTCCATTTCGAACTATTCTCTACTCTACTATTTCCTTTCTAATTTATCGCCCTCACTTTCTAAACCTACTTACCTTGGGCAATTATGACATTTCCTTAACCATTCTAACGCAATTCCCTTGCCCAAAGCTTTCAATACATAAATCTACCCACTATTTTCTCAAGGTATTCTCTAAGTTCCGTAATTACGTCCTCTACACACGATCTATCCAGCTCTTACCTAGATCATAACCAATCACTATCAAATTCTTAAGTCTAACTAATTCGTTAAACTATTCACCCAACACCTAAAAGAGTGCATAAACACTTCGACATAACTTACGAGCCAACTTTACTAAACCTCATAATCTACTCTCACTTCTAAGCTCACTTGCATGGTCTTCATGCAATTCTTCCTTCATTTCATCCAATATGCTCCAAATTCCTCAACCTTAACTACTTGACTCTTATTTCAATCTTCCATTTGATCTAGTTAATCTTCTCACTTACCCGCATAAAATAATCCAAAGCTCAAAAGTCTACCTAACCGCCCATTTTATCTTACACCACATAGTCTCTATTTCCTCTAGTTGCGATCTACTTCACACACTTACATTTATCAACCTTAACCTTAGCTATTTACGAAATATTTGGCGTCGACTTCGGTACATACGGGTCGAGCTTTTGAAATTTCCTAATTTAGTCTTATTCCTAATGTAACGCCCCGAACCCGCCCCGGCTTGGTGCGCTACGTTTGCAAACCGATCCCGCATTCAGTTATATCATTTAAAATAATTTTAGTAAATTATAGGAGGGTAAAAATGGCTCAAGGAGGCGCTGGGCGCGCCGACATTTTTCGACGTATTTTGGGCCCGTTTTCCAATGAATTTCGAGGGTTCGAAAAACCTAAAAACGAGTTGTAAATAATTTACTAAAATTATTTTAAATGATATAACTAAATGCGGGATCGGTTTGCAAACGTAGCGCACCGAGCCGGGGCAGGTTCGGGGCGTTACAAAATGGTATCAGAGCAAAATGGTCGATTTGTTCAAAGGATTACCCGACAATGCCGACCGCCGTGCAACGTACTTCACCGACTGTAAGTATTTCTTTAACTTTAGTGAGTTTCTTTTTAAGATTAGATTTTCTAACCTTGTACAGGATTAGAACTAAAATGCCAAGGAACCCAAGACAACCTGAGCGACCTAGAAGTGAACTTGATGAGTCAGTTAAACTTCTTATTGAGTTGGTCAGTCAGCAGGCGGAGATGGTTGGAAGGCAAGGCGAAATGGTTGAATCGCTGTTAGGTCAGGGAGGATCAGGAAATGTTGGAGCTAATTCTAGTGGAGAGAGATTTCAGAGATTGAAGCCTCCGGCATTTGAAGGATGTTTGACCGATCCGATATCGGCTGAAAATTGGATTTGTACAGTTGAAGAGATGTTTACTGTGGCGGATGTGGAGGATGAGAACAAGGTTAAATGTGCGACGTTCCACCTGTCAAGCAGTGCCAAAAGTTGGTGGGGGTCAGTAAAAGCCACGACAGATATTCAGAGCATGAACTGGGAGGACTTCAAGGAGCTATTTTATGAGAAGTACTACAACCGAACAGTTCAATCTGGAAAGCGATTAGAGTTCATGGCCTTGAAGTAGACTGAGTCCGTTGGAGACTATATTCAGCAATTCGAAGCATTGTCCAAGTTTGCCAGCCATATGGTCAGTAGAGAGGAAGACAAAATCTTTTAGTTTGTGCAGGGTTTAAAACCAGAGGTTGAGATGCTGGTAAAGACATTCGGAGTTGAAGGAATACCATTTAATCGAGTGGTGGCCAAAGCCTTAGAGGTGGAGGAAACTGCTGGTAAACTACTTAAACCGGCAGAAGTTTTGGGTCAAATATTCACGGGAATTTCAACTCAGATGGACAGTGATGAAACTTCTTCACAGCTTTAGAGGACGAAAAGGCCGGGAGAAATTGTGAAGGATCAGAGAAAAGAAAAGAAGTTGAAACAAATGAAGAAGAGAGGGTATCCGCAATGTCCCAAATGTTTGAAAGTTCATCCGGGGGAGTATGGACAGTATTCAGGAAAGTGTTATAACTGTTTCGAAGCTGGGCATATTTCTCAAGATTGTCCGAAGCCAAAAGTTGCTAGATGTTTTAAGTACAACCAACCTGCTCATATAGCAAAGAAAAGGCCAGCTACATGACCAAGCCAAAAGGTAAGACTAAATTGAGTTCAAATGATTGATCATTAGAGAATTTTGAATAGGAAGGTAAGTCTGATAATCTAAGAATGTGAGATGAGATTAGAATAGAGAGAATTGGGGCCTTGGGGTCTAGTTAGCAAACCTTTGGGAGTTTTAGGATACAAGAAACTTTAGACGAGTTTGAAGTTAAGAGTGAAATTTTGGGAGATACCCTAGACTATTGTGATGTCATTAGTTTCGTGAGGAGTAAGGGAGATAGTGGAAATAGCAAAATGTAGGATAATTAAATTATGTGTGGTGAGAGTATATAGATGTAGACGGTATTCAAGGATTTAAAGTAAGTAAATAGTTGTGAGAGTATCGGAAGTAGTTATTGTCGTGGTATTTTAGAGGATATTGAGAATGAAAATGTAACAGTTTGAAAGTATAGGATGTATGTGAGAACTTGAGTGTAGAACTGTGCAGTATAGGTAGAAGAGTTGCTAGGTTAGATCGTGCAGTATGGGGTGGATTATTAATGAAGGGTTAGATAAGAATGTTAGTTATTAAGAAGTCATTGAGAATAAGTTAGTTAGGAGTGCAAATGAAAGGATACCTTGAAGGTTCAAGGAAATCAGTTACGTGCTTAATAGATACGGGAATGTGATGTATGGAAGTTTCAATTTGAAATTTTGGGGTCGATGTGAAGCGCGTACATACCATTTAGGGTGTTGAGTGTAAGTTGGGAAAGAGTAGTATAGACTTATGAGTTCTGAGTTCGAGAGTGTTTGGTGATGACCGAAATAGAAGTTGGATAAATTGAGGATAGTGAGTATAATTGTGAGAACAGATGTTACCTTTGGAAGAATAATTGATAGATTTAAATAGTGAGAACTTTGAATAGGTACTCATGTAGAATGACTATTAAAATGTTGTGAGAGTTCGAGGTAAAGGGAGAGTGATAAGCTAGGAATGAGATGTTTTGAAAGTTGAGGATTTATGGTAAGATGTTTATTTATTGAGTTCTTTATGTATGCCATTGTGATAGATTTGAAGAACGAAGGAGAGTTCTTACAAGTAAACTTAGAAGTAAATTGAATTGAGAGGGTTATGAAAGCTTAGACAGTAAAGTTTAGACATGGGATGAAACTTGAAAATTTTATACAAGTTAAGATTATGCTGTGGGACGAAGAGAGAGAGTCGAGATAATTTAGACTTAAGACTTTGATAGCGTTTGATGATGACCTAGATAGAAGTTGGACAAACTGAGCGAAAAGAAAATAATTATGAGAACTCATGTAGTATTTTGAGAATAGGGGATTAATTCAGATAGCGAGAGGGAAGGGAATTTAAATTGGAGGTTGTAACGTAAAGTTTAATGAACATTAGATTAGAAATTAAGTGATGAGAAGCTAAAGTTGAAAGCTAAGTTGGAGAGATTTAATGATTTAAGTGATGAGAGCTCAATTTACAATAATGGAGGTAGGTCGGAAATTAACTTTGGAGATGATTTAGGCCGTAGGGTAGTTGAAATTTGTCATGGCAACTTGAATGTAAGTTGAAGAATGACTAAGGTACCACAAATTTTGAGAACAAAATTTTTGTAAGGAGGGTGGATTGTAACACTAGAAAAAATTTTGATAACGTGCGTAGCCTAAGTTCGACATAGAATGAGTTAGCCTAGGCTAGAAATGTATGAGAATTTATTGTTAAAGGGTATTAGAAGTGAAAGGAGAAGTGGAGAGTTTGACAAGTCAAACTAAATGGGGATTGGTGGAGAAAATTGGTTTGAAAAGTTAAACAATAAATGAACTAATAGAAATTAGTTGTTGAAAAGTCAAAGGGAGAATTAAGTGAAGCAATTGAATGGAAATTGAGGGAGAAGAGATGGCTGCCACGTGAAGAGAAATGGGAGGGCTTAATTGGTATTTCAATGGTTATTAAATGAATTGAAATAAGAAAAGTGGTTTGACCATTCAAACCAAAGGGTTTGAAAAATTAAGTGTGTACAACTTTAACCAATAGGAATTTTGTAGAAAAGTCAAATTCATTAACCAAATAGAAATGCTTATAAGTGGAAATGGGGAAAAGTGATTGAACATGGTCATTTATTGGTGTCTTCCACGTTGGAAATCAAAGGAAGACAAGGGTGGGCTTAATGGTAATTTTACAAAAAAAAATTAAAGAAATAAAAAGGGGAAAAAGGGTTGTCTTCTTCTTCACCCTTTCTCCACGAATTTTGCAGCAAGGAGGGAGTTCTCCCTCCTCTTGTTCTTCAATTTTCTCCAAGATTGAGGTATGCTTTTGAATGGGTTTCATGTAGTATGCATATAGGTAGTGATTATTGGTGTTTTAGTGGGGTTTTGAGTGGTTTTGGTGAGGGTTTGGAAACCCTAAAGGGAGCACTCCGAAAATTGAGTTCAAGGGTTGGTTTTCTTTCCAGATTTTAGGATTTAATTGTTAGATGCATTGGTTTAGGTTGATTTTAGGGTTAGATTGAAGATTGGAGTTGAGTTTGGGAAAAACCGATTTTTAACTCAAAGAGGGCCGATTCTGTTTGCTAGGTTTCGAGTTGGCTAATGTGTTATTTGGTTTATTTGAGTGTTTCAATGGATAGTAGACATGTAGAGGTTTCCGAGTTGGGGTGGCACGTCGAAATCCGATGAAAAATGAGGAAGTTATGGCCGTTTGAACTTGGACGGTAAAATTTGTATCAAAATCGGGTTTGAGTGATTAGGGTGGAAAGTTGGTGCTAGTTTGCTTTAGTTGATTTCTCTAGAACCCTTTTAGTTTGTTACTAAGTGAATTTCCCTTAATTGTTAGGTACGTGCAAGAGAATTTTAGTGGGACGAAGTGACAGAACGTTTCTAGAGAAACCAGGTAAGTAGCGGATGTGTGTGGTTTTGCCTTCGGGCCTACACCATGGAACGGTAGGGAATTGGTTGTTTGCTTTGTTTGGTTGTTTTTGTTTAGCTTCGTGTTGAGCATTTTGTGTGACATGCATCACGGTTTTCAAACTACGAAACGAAAGTATTTTGAGCATGGTTTTGAATGGTGAGCTTGAATCGTAAGGAGTGGTGTGAATTGAAAAGTAATGTGAGTTGTGTTGGAGTCGCCCAGTCGCGTTAGGGTAACACCTGCGAGAAACTCTAGTGGAGTTTCCTAGTCGCGTTAAGGTGGTACCTGCGGGGGGACTAGCAGAGTTGAGTCACCCAGTCGCGTTAGGGTAGCACCTGCGAGAACCTCTATAGCGGAGTTTCCTAGTCGCGTTAAGGTGGTACCTGCGGGGGGGTGGGGAGGGGGGGGGGGGGGGGGGGGGGCGGGGCGCTAGGATAGTTGAGTCACCTAGTCGCGTTAGGGTAGCACCTGCGAGGAACTCTAGCAGAGTTTCCCAGTCGCGTTAAGGTGGTACCTGCGAGGGACTACTGGATTTGTGGTTTAGCATTTGCGATGAGTTTTGTTCTGTGACTAAGCAACGAAACGCACACGAAACAAGAGCAACTGAGCGAGTAGAAACTTCATGTGTTAGGAGTTATGTTGCATTATGGTTTTGATATGCATTATTCCCTACTTACTAAGCATTAGGCTTACGTATTGTGTTCCGTGGTGTAGGTGTAGACGGGAGTACAGGTGAGGACCTAAGGAAAGTTAGGATTGGAGCGCAGTTGGTGACGTACAGGGCATGCCGGTGCAGGCAGTTGTCGGGGCGTCTCGATCATGGTCTTCGGGAAGTTGTGAGTGATGGTTATTTTGGCATTTTGATGTATCTGGTTGGTGATTGGGAGATTTGATACGTGTTGGTACGTTGATTTTATAAAGGTTTTCGTAATGAATTTTTAAAGATTTCGAGTCGTTGGGTTGTTGAGTAATGGTGGTAGTATTTTGGGAATTTAAACTATATATTCTCGAGTTTTATATTGCAGGTTTTGGTTTTAAAGGATTTAGGCGTTATGCCATCCATATTGAATTTAAAACAAACGACGTCGGGTTTAAGTTTGCTATTTTATTTATATTCGGTTGAAGTCAGTTTTCTAAAATTTTTACGGGATTTCAAGGTTCGAGTGTCGGGGAGGTATGGTTAAAGTTTCGTGAATTTTGGAGGTGTTCGGGGTGGAGAAATATGAGGAAAAGTGGGGAAAGGTCAAAAGGGGTCAAAATAGAAGGTTTTTAAGTGTTTTGGGTCGAGAAAACCCGAGGAGGCCCGACCAATCGGGCCTCGGACCGCGACCAGTCGCGGTGGGGCGCACAGGCGCACCCCAGCGCGGAGGCGTGCGTGCGCGGCGCGCGCAGCGCGCGCACAGCGTGTGCGCTGCCTGGGTGCGCGCGGCGCCCAGCGCCTCCTTGAGCCATTTTTTTTGGTTTTTCCAAATTATCCCTATTTCTACAATGTTTTGACCCGACATTTTTCGACCCGACATTTTTCGACGTATTTTAAACGTATTTTGGGCCCGTTTTCCAATGAATTTTGAGGGTTCGAAAAACCCAAAAACGAGTTGTAAATAATTTACTAAAATTATTTTAAATGATATAACTAAATGCGGGATCGGTTTACAAACGTAGCGCACCGAGCCGGGGCGGGTTCGGGGCGTTACACCTAATGCACTTAAATGTTTTTCAGGCGAGATCTTGCTTTCCTCATTTGATAACCCACTAATCCCTCAACTCGCACGACTCTAACATTCGAACTGAACTTCCTATCAAAACCCTTCATTTAATTAAACACTGCCCTATACTTATTCTTAATATCCCATAAGGACTTCTTCGAAGTTACTAACTAGCCTATTATCTTTCATTCCTTCTAGTCAGGTTCTAAATATTCTACTTGTCTTCTTCACAATAATTTGTCTAACAATTTTCTTGTTAGCAAACTTGTTGTAGGTAAACCTACAACCTTAATCTAAATCTTCTAAAGTTCTTAAATCTTATCCTTCTATTTTCCCAAAAATTTAGAAGCATCTATTACCTTTAATGAAACTAAGCATGCCATGGCTCATACCACAAGCCCTATCAATTCCCAAGTCTCCAGACAAATAACAAAGTGATCGAGTTCACTTCCTTAAATTCTCACATGAATCGGCCTTCACTTAATCCCTTATAGGCCGAGCTTTCTAACTCACCTAATTTAATCTTATTCTCCAGATTTCCTCAATTACTACTTAGGCATTAAATTTTGACTGATCTATGGCTTTAACCACCTATTGAGTAATGACTATTTCCACATCCCCAAAGTTCTAAACTTTTCCAGCTTCACGCTCTATCGTTCGATCACTCATACGCACTTTGAGTTCCACTTAATTGGCCACCACCTAAACTCTCCAGTCAATTCTTTTCCCAAAAATCTGGAAATGACTCTTCATTACGATCTACCTCTCGGGTCCTTTAAACACTAAAGTTCCTACTCCCATCTTGGAGGTAAGTCACAGGTTACGGTGTTTAACTCGAACTGTATCAACTTTAGACTTACTACTTATCTCTTATCTTTCTAAACCAAAAGTTCGAAATCAATTACCCGTTACTTTTCCCTATTGGTACTCACTCTGTCGAACCACTGTTCCGCCTATCATTGCACTATACCTCAAATCATGACTTTTACTTTAGGGTGTTAAATTCCTCTCAAATTAACTAACACATTTAAACCCCTAAATTAACTCTAATTCCCATCTACTTGCCCCATACTCTCCGAACAACACACACTTATGACTTGACGCGTCTATTACTTACAGATCACTCTTAGCTTAACTAAGTTTCCTCCCCTATCGCGTTGGTTGTAAACCTCACACATCAACGAGAGAAACAAATCCCCCTTTATCGACTAACCTTCTAAAGTGGTACATATCTCCTAGCAAACTTCTAATTCTTGTATCTTAAGTACCACCTTACATAAGATTCCCTATTTTCTAACGTCTCGAAGTTTGTCAATCTACCAACTTCGCCTCAATATCCTTATACTATTCACTGATATTTACTAAGTCAAATGCTCCTTATCTTATTAATCGCCACTAAATGAATATACCTGGAATAACTAATGGTTGGGCGGCCCCCTCCTCTTCGATCAAGGTAGACATCCTTGAAGGACAACACGGTGGTATCTTATTCGGTCCTAGACAATCTCTGGCCTTGTGCCCCACCTCGTGGCACCAAAAACATCGACCGGAATGCAACTTGCACTCCCCAAAGTGATTCTTCAGACACATAGGACATCGAGGAGCTTGTTGAGCCGCTTGTGGCCGTTTACTTTTGTCCTGTATAAACGGTGTGTAACACCCGGAAACCTTGACTTCTAGTTTTAAGTTATAATTGCCGAGTTTTAAATTGTAAGCCATATGGAGTTTTAATTCGTAGAAATAGTAAATCAAGTTCAAATGGCAAACGGGAAGTTTTGTTAGTATCCTAGGAATAGAATAGAATATTCGGAGAGATAAGAAATTTTGGGAGAAAACCGAACTGATAGAATAAATACTAGTTAAGTAGAAAGTTAAGTAAAAAGGGTAATTAGGTAATTTATTAAGTAAGATTTTATTAAAAAGGTTAAAGTCTCTCTCTCTTTCCTCACTATCTCCTCCACGCACGCGAGCTCCTCTTCCTTAGGCGATTTTTCTCCTCTTCCATCGCCATTTCCATTGACCCATCCTCTCCTCCATTTTTAGGCGTTTTCTTCTCCAAGTTTCTTCAACAAAACAACGTGCTAGGTAAGCTCTACGTTTTGGTTAAGTTTATTTGTGGTTTTAGGGTTATTTCGATTTAGAGTTTGTGAAGAAAAATTAGGGTTTTGTTAGAAATCGTTAGGGTTGTTTATGTATTACTCATTGATGATATATTAATGATTTTTGAGGTTGTTGAAGTAGAGTAATGATGTTTGATGGTGTTAATGTGAGATCTAGGTTGTTGGAAATGTGGTTGAAAGACATTAATGAGTTTTGAAGCTTGTGAACACCAAGTGTTTGATGAAATGCCTAAAAGAAAAGAGTTTGAGTGTATAGAAGGATTTGTCCTAGCTAGAGAAGTCGATTGTTTAGATTTGATATTCGTGAGTCGATATTAATGGTTTGTTGTTAAATGCCCTAGGTGACTCAAGCTCAAGGGCGGTGCTCGGCATATTTAGGACGCCAGGTAAGTGAGCATTAGGCTTTCCGGCCACTAAGGCCCTACGTCGTACAATGTTGATGATGTTTGATGTGATGAAAAAGGTGGAAATAAGGGTTGGTAAAAAGGACGGGTAGTTCTAAGTAGTGCTTTAGTGATTTAAGTAGTGCCCGTTTGATAGGTTTTTCCTTACGTATGTATTACCTCATGCATCATGTTTTACTAAAGGGCATACGAACTATTTATGAGCACGTTTTATGAAAATGTTGAATTAAAGAATGACAATGAATGATGAATGATGAATGATGAATGATGAATGAACTACGGGGCAAGTCATAAATGAACTACTGGGCAAGTCACAAATGTACTACGGGGCAAGTCACGAATGTACTACGGGGCAAGTCATGAATGTACTACGGGGCAAGAAAAAACGGTTTAAAAGAAATGAAATGAAAATGTTTTATAAATGTCATGCATATATATATGAAATGTCATATTTAGCACGCTCCTTACTAAGCATTAGGCTTAATGTAGTTATTGTATGATGTAGGTGACGGGAACGAAGGTGAGGAACCTCCCTATGAAGATCAAGTGTAGAGGGTTGGTGGCGGAGCTCGTGGCGGCGGAGCGTGTTTTGGCTTGGCATGAAGACTTATGGTTAGATGGTTTTTGAGAGTTTTTGGGTGATGTTGGGTAAATGTGAATAGATAGGCTCATTGTGGAATTTTATATGTTTTAGCACGTTTTGTGACTGGATAGTTAATATATTAAGTTTATAGTGTTTTGATGTTTTTCTAACAGGGAGGAAATGTTAAACATTTAAATAGAACCACGCGGTTCGTTTTTATGAAAATCATTTATGATTAAAAAGTGAATTGTGTCGATTTTGAGTATTAGGGTAAATGTGATGTGTGTAGAGATTGGGTAAATGTGTAGTGAGAAAAGTGATGAGGTAGTGTGTTTTGATGTTTTTGTGATGAAAACGTGAAGTGCAGGGGCGAAGTGAAGAAAATGAAAGAAAAAGAAAGAGAGAAAAGAAGAAGCTCGGCTCTCTGGAGAAAATCCAGAGAGTCTGGCGAGTGTTCGCCTCTAGGAGGCGAGTAATCGCTTCTCAGGCAAAATGAGGCGATGCTCTCTGGAGAAATCCAGAGAGCGTGGCGACTAATCGCCACAAATATGTGGCGATGAGTCGCCACTGGCGAATTACAACAGGCGATTACTCGCCTGTTGTAATCGCCCATGGGGCGATTAGTAGCCACATTTGTGGCTACTGATCGCCATACCTAGGAAAGGTATGGGCGATCAATAGCCACTTTTGTGGCTATTGATCGCCACCCCACTTATAAAAAAAAAAAAAAGGTTTTAAATTTTATTTATTATTTAATTGTTTTAAAGGTTTTATTTATTTTAAGTTTTAATGGTTTTATGGATTGTTTTAAAAGAGTTACTAAACAAACTTGAATTTCAGTTCCGATTTCGATTTTGATTAAGAATTCTGCTCATGTACAGTTAAAGTGAAAGTTTTTTTTAAAAAAAAAAAAAAAAAAAACGATATCACGGGTAAGGGTCGTGACACGATGCATCGTTGGGCCTCGTAGCGCCCCGTCGATGTAGTTGCCAACACTGTTTTTGTTGTGGTAGCACCTCTCGAAAAAACCTCATTGGACAGTTCCTAGAGAGATGACCCAGTCCATTACACGCAAAGCATTGGCCCGAACCTGCCTTGCACACCCCACCATGGCGCTTCTTACACGTTTGGCATTGAGGGAACTGCACAAGCCTTCGTGCACGTTTCTTACTTACCACGCTAATTAAATCCTCACCAACTATTTTTATGCCCCTAACTGGTACCTGCTTCTCCCCTAGCTCAAAAACTTGCACCATATCTGTAATCTGGCTAATGGGATCCACTCGGAGTTGCCTAGGTGCTCTCGGCATTTCTTGTTCCTAGACATAATACAAACACAAGACAAAACAATATGAACATCTATGAATAAGACTTAAACTTAAATACTTACAGTCGATGGAGAGTCCTCGTGTGGCGGTTCGTGTTTTGGCAGGCAGTTCACAAAATCGCTTTTAAAACTCCGTTTCTCTGATACCATAATTGTGGCGACCCTAACCCGGTCAGGGCTGCCACGGACTAGCCGTGACGTAATCATTTTTTTTTATATATCTTTAATAAGCTTTATAAACTTTAAGTGATCCTAAGGCGGAATCTCAATCGAAATTGAAATCGAAATTAGTTTAAAACAAATATTAAAACAATTTAAATAAACAATTAAAACAAACATTTAAATCATTTAAAACGTCGACCAAGCATGGGAGGGCAGAATCTGCTTTTTGACAACCAAAAGCCAGTGGCGATCGATCTCCCAAAACTGGCGATCAATTGCCGCACACCAAAACACGAGGGGCGATCGATCGCCCAAAACCGACGATCAATCGCCCTACGCGATCGCTCATTTTTGCCTTCTAATCGCCTCCTCCAGCGATCATTCGGCAAGCGCTCTGGAATTTCTTCCAGAGCGCGACCAGATGAGGGGCGAACGATCGCCCTCCATGGCGATCGTTCGGCAACCTCTCTGGAATCGTTTTCCAGAGAGCTCGACCTATCACCTCTTCTTTCTTTCTTCCTTCTCCTTTCAATTTCCCTGCAAAACACACTTAAAACATCACCACTTCTCCAAAATTCTCACTAACACCTCACCCACCATTTAACAACACATTCCCACCTAGCTCATCAATTCTGAAATCACAACTGAGCAAAACAAAATACACCTAAAATGTATTTAAATTACATAGAATTGAACCACGTGGATCGTTCTAAAGCCTAGCGTATCCTTACATGTCTAACTACTTAAAATCATCAAATATTACCCGACCAAAACCTCTAGACAACATCAACAATATAAATGAAATTTCCTTAAAAACACTTCCAAAACGAACACGACACCAAATCATTCGAAACGACACAACTTCGAGCCTACAATCACTATACAATTCCCAAAATATCAAACTTCTTCACATATCTTAAAATCCTAAAACTCATCAAATGATCATCTATTCATACGTAATTACCACAAAATACACGGAGCATACCCACCGTCATCGAACCTTGCCAAAACACACCCCGTCACCACGAGCACCATCCGTCGACCACCTATTTCTTGTCATCAAGAGAAACTCTCATCTTCACACCTGTCACCTACATCATACAATATAAACATTAACCCTAATGCTTAGTAAGGGAATGTACTATACATGACATATGCATGAATGCATGATTCTTTTCATAAAACATGTTCATTTACTTGTTCTTATTCTTTTTCTTTTGGTTGACATGGATTAAGGTGGGGATGTGCCAGGGAGTAGGCCAAGTGCGTGTACATAGTCCTTTCGGCCGTATTCATAGTCCATCGCGTGGAAGTGACATTGGTTTTGTTGTTATGGCCATACTGTCCCAACCCACCCTTAATCATTACTTTTCCTTTACATAGTTCATGCATGGAGACATTTCATATGACTTTCGAGAAAACATGATGCATGAGGAATCTATGTATAACATATCATCAAAACATATCACCAAACAATTTACAATGTACATGGACATACACCACTTTTAACGAACCTTACAAACAACTAATAGCTAACATCCTAGGCTACCCGACTCATTTAACCCCACAATCAGAAAATCATCATCAAAAACAACAAAAGCCTAACGTTGACATGATGTAGGGCCTTAAGGGCCAGAAACCTAGCACCCACTTACCTGGCGTCCGTACCAAGCCGTGCACCGTCCGTAAAGTCGTCTCCACCTAAAGCATTTCACAATTAAGGACATTAAAATTGATCCTAATTAAATGAATTCTAAACTTAAATTAAGCTTCTAGCCAAAGCTATTTTCTCCTAAAACTTCTATTTTCTTCATTCGGGCATTTCATCGAGCACGTGGTGCTCACAAAATGCCAAACTCCATTAATGGAGATTTTTACAACCTTCAACAACCAAAAATCTAACCTAAATTCGTCAATAACCACAATCTCACATAACTATCGTCAATAGTCGTAAATACATCATCAAATGGCACTAATTTAAACATCCTAACGATTTCTAACCGAAAACGTAAATTTACCCAAACCTTAAATCGATAAAACCTAACGAATAACAACCCTAAACCAAAAACTAAACGTGTCTAGAGTTTAGGGCTTACCTACAGGATCGATTGGAGAAGAAAGTCGAAGAGGAAATCGTCGGAAGGGGAGTGTTGATCGGCGTTGAAGGAAGCGGCCGTGGGGGAGAAAATGTCGCCAAAGGAGAGGGGAAAAACCCCTTTTTCGTTGTCTGGAGATGTAGAAACAGAGAGGGGAGGGGGAGGGTTTTATTTAATTTAACACAATTTACTCTCTAAATTACACAATCGCCCTTCCCTCAATTCTTTAGTTTAACTCGATGTTTCGTCTCTCGATTTAGTTTCTTCAAAATTCGTTTATTCCTCCAAATATTCCAACTTATTTCTGGGGTTCTAACGAAACTCTCCGTTCGTAAAACGGACTTAATTTACTATTTTTACGACTTAAAACACTATAGGCGGAAAACTATAACTCGGCGTTACACTATCGATTTGGATTTTTAAAAATTTACTTATTCTTCTAAAAATCCCCATAAATTCCTAGGGTACTAATAAAAACTCCCGCTCGTAAAACAGACCTACTTTACTTATTTAAGAAAACACCCTTGGAGCGGAAACTCGAAAAACTTAGGTGTTACAGTATGTTTATGTGTGACTCATGCATCATGAAATTGAATTTATGTTAAGAAAGATTTAAAGAGAGCAAAGAAACAAAGAAAGAAAAAAAGAATGATAGAAAAGACAAACAGAAAGACAGAAGGATGAGAGAATGACTGAATAAACGTAATTTTTGTTGTGAGGTGGTATTACGAATTGGCTGTTTCATAAGATGAGATCATAAGCGTCTTCTCGCTTTCCTATACTAAATTACCTCCAACAAATAGACTGTATATCAAAACTAAAGAAAGAGTAGAAGACCTAGTGAGAAACAGCCGCGACAAGACTTTTTTTACGAAAATTACGTCTGCATACATGTTCATGATAGATTTACACCACTTACTGAGTATTAGACTCATAGTTTAAACTTTGTGATGTAGATAAAAAATTTTATAACTTACACGATGAAAGAAACAAATGACAGATGCAGTTGAATAGTTGCTCTTATGGCAAAGTTATGTGGTGTTACTGCAAATAGTGATTCAGATACTATGAAGAGGAAAACTTACGTTTTATTTCCATACGAGTTAAAAGAAATTTTGTATCACTTACTATTTTGTTATGTTAATTGATGAATTTGTTAAGTATTGTTTTCAAATGACTATTTAAGAACGTTGATTTGATTATAATGAATACTTATGAATTTTAAGATTTACGTTGTACGTTTTTAATAAAATGATTTCAAAATTTAAAGTGAACTCTTTTAAAGAAAAATTAAAGTAGAAATGGTGCGCTACGAGGCGTTACACTTTCGGTCAACTGAACTTAAACACTAGACTATGTTTCTAGCTAGGAAAGGTGCAAAAAATTCAGCTCCAATCGACTCTACAACCTACATAAACCACATATTGACCAACATAACACAAAAAAACTAACAATTTCTAGTTTCCAACCTTAAAATCTCAATCCAACATAAACAAAAACCTAATCAAGAAAATTAACAAATATAGAGTTACGAACAACTTCCCATTGAAGAACATTAACGAAAGGGAATGATTAGAGCATTTGAGAACTTTATCATAACGATGAAAATCCACCTCCACACAACGAGGAAGAGAGTAACCCTTCCTCCTTTATAAAAAGAAATTTATTTTTAATTTAATATATATAAAATATAATATAAAACATTGTATTTTGTATATATATATATATATGGACATCTCATAAGTGTCTGTGTACAAGTATGTTTATCCCTTTGTAACGATATGAAACTTCAGTATCAATTGCAAAAACAGAATATTACAGGAAAAAAGGAGATATGTGAGTTTTGTCAACAGTTCGCCTATAATCTTCCGAATCCTTATCCTAAATCACATCATCAGAAATCTTCCAAACCAGAAAAATACAAATAAAAAAAGCATAAGAAAAAGTATGATAAAGAGAGGCACTACTCTAAAAATAAGAACCCCTCTAAAAAATATAAAAAGCATCAGAAGATTTATAAAAAGGATAAATCATAAATTAAATATTTTAAGTGCAGAAGATTTGGACATTATGCCACTAAGTGTTTGTAACGCCCCAAGTTTTTCCGAACTCGGTTTGTTACTCATAAACCCGAACATAACTAAGAAAATTTCGGACCAAATTTACAACTTCGCTCGAAAGTCAAAATTTGACATTTTCTAAAACCTCAAAACACTTAAAGAATTGCAGCGGAAATCATTTGAGGAAAATAGAGTTGAACAAAACTATAGAACAATGCTTGAATAATCGGTTGAGATGTTAAGGAGTAATCGGTCAAAAGAAATAAAGGTTTAAATCGCGGAATACTTTAAAAGTTGCAAAAGTCAAACGCATCCGCTGCTGAACAAAGTCAACGGAAGAGGCTGAAATAGATAACAAAAGGTTCCTTCTAGAGACAAAACGACAAAACTTCCACTTCATCTTCCGGTAAGTCTAATACACGACATCCGCCGGTCACTAAACGACAAGACTTTTACTACAGTTTTCCGATTAGTTTAGTACGATACATCCACCGGTCATAAGACGACAAAAGTCTTCCTACATCTTCCGATGACCTCAGCCGGATGATTCCTTCATCCGATCGACTTTATCTTACATCTACCGATGACGTCAGCCGGATGATTCCCTTCATCCAACCTCTGCCGATCGCTAAACAACAAATTTTATTTACATCTTCCGATGGCTTCCTCTGAAGACATCATCCGATGACTTTACTGAAGACATCATCCGATGACTTTACTGAAGACATCATCCGATGGCTTTACGAAAGACATCTTCCGATAGACAACAGAACAACAACTTAACATCTGCCGATAGATATCATCTACCGATAGAGAACAGAGCGACATTTCAACTACTCCTTGTTATACAAACACAACTCTACTACAGAAAGGAATTTGCTTACTTCGCTGAAACCATTCAAAAACAATTCAAACCAATGCATTACTCAAAATCCAGTAAGTACCAACATTAAAACTCAACAGAATACTATTATCTGAAAAATCTCAAAACGCATTCAAAATATTGAAACCACTACTGTCATGAACGCTCAACATACTTAAATTGAAACATTGTCAACTAAACCTTCACACCAACTGACATCAAATAAACTGCCCCATCAGCTGCCAGATTGCTGCGTAAATGCACTCCTGCAACCAGTCTAGTCCTCAGCAAACTCAGTAGACACACCTGCTGTCACTTCTTCGCCTACATCACAAAACTCATCTATTAGCCTAATGCTAAGTAAGTAATGCAATAATGTAATGCAATGCTGAAACATAATATCCTAAATATGTAGTTTCTACTTTCTCATCTCAGTTGCATATGCATCATTTCTGATCTGATCCCCCTGTGAAATTGGGAGTTGGATCACTTCTCCCAGAGTATAAATATCCACTGACTTATTAAGGGGCAGATTAATTTCCTTAACAGTAAATCTGATTAACATAGCTGTTTCTGATCCCTCTGTTCGATGGGAAGCGGATCAAGTTTCCCAAAGTCTGAATATCTATTGTCTCATTAAGAGGCGGATTAATTCCCTTAACAGTAAATCCGATTCACATAGCTGTTTCATTATGTTCATTCCTTACCACGCCAACATGCATTCAAATTCATTTTCGTATACTTTTAAAATATGATGCATGACATACAGACACAGTCAAGTAAACAAAATCCTAATGTTTTGTGATGTAGGCCCGAAGGCACAAGCATACTTCACTTACTTGGATTCCTGGTGGATACTCGGTTAGGAGTTGCTTCAGAATTCCTCACCTAGAACCATAAACAGAGCACTAAGCCAATCCTTACTAATCCTCATTCTAAAGCATTCAGAAAACCTAAGTGGACAGTTGGGAGTTCTATTCACTGAGCATTCCCAATTTCTACACTAAACCCGAATATACTCTCATTCATGGAAAATCACCAAATACGTATCCATAATCTCCACTCAATCATCCTTAGTCACTAAATCAGTAAAAAATCAAGGTAGAACTCACCTAAATTGGAGAAAGGAATCGGGAAGAAAGTCGCCTGGGGAGCTCTGCTAAGTTGAGCTGAAAATCGAGAGTGAGAATAAACAGTGGCGGCTAAACCTCAATAAATTCTTCTTTAAATATGTTATCCACTACTAATTTATAATTACTAAAATGCCCTTACTTATTCCTTCATTAACCTAATCAGTAATTCCTCCCAATATCATCTATAAAACATTCACTGCAAGTTAGTAAAATAAATAGTTCAATGAAACCGGGTGTTACAATCTACCCGCCTTAAAAGAATTTTGCCCTCAAAATTCAGTACCTGAATAATTCTGGATGTTGGTCCATCATGTCTTGCTGGCGCTCCCAAGTTGTCTCCTCTATATTCTGGTTACGCCACAAGACTTTCACCAATGGAACCTCTTTGTTGCGCAATACCTTCACTGCATAATCTAAGATCTTTACTGGTTTCTCTTCATAGGCAAGGGTAGGATGAACCTCAAAGTCTTGCTGTTCCATGACCTGATTTGGATCCCTTATGCACTTTTTCAGCATAGAAACATGGAATACATCATGTATCCCTTCCATAGAAGCCGGTAGCTGCAACTGATAGGCTGCTCTCCCAACCCTCTTCAAAACAGTGAATGGTCCAATAAATCTAGGGTTCAACTTGCCTCTCTTCCCGAATTTCACAACTCCTTTAAATGGTGATACCTTGAGGAAAACTTCATCACCTACTCCAAAATCTAGTTCTCTGCGTCTTCTGTCGGCATAACTTTTATGTCGGCTTTGAGCTGTTAAGATCCTCTAGCGGATGAGGGCAACCTTCTCAACAGTTTGTTGCACAATGTCAGGACTAAGCAACTGTGCTTCACCAACTTCATCCTAGTACAAAAGTGATCTACATTTCCGCCCATACAAGGCCTCATAAGGTGTCATTCCTATTGTTGCCTGAAAACTATTATTATAAGAGAATTCCACTAAGGATAGGTACTTGCTCAAGGAACCTTGAAAATCCAATATGCATACACGAAGCATATCCTCTACTATTTGGATGGTTCTTTTGGACTGTCTATCTGTTTGAGGGTGAAAGGCTGTCCTAAAGTCGAGCTGTGTACCCATAGCCTGATGCAAACTGTTCCAAAACTTAGATGTAAATCTAGAGTCCCGATCAGAAACTATAGTGCTTGGAACTCCATGCAGTCTAACAACTTCATGCACATACAACTCAGCAAGCTGATCCATCGAGTAAGTCACCTTTATCGGTAGGAAATAAGCTGATTTGGTTAGACGGTCAACTATCACCCAAATTGCATCATGTCCCTTTGCTGTTTTAGGCAATCCCACAACAAAGTCCATCGTTATTTGTTCCTATTTCCATTCGGGAACTGGTAAAGGTTGTAACATTGCTACAGGTCTCTGGTGCTCAGCTTTAACTTGTTGACAAACTAGGCATGATTCCACATATTCTGCCACGCTTCTTTTCATACCTGGCCACCAATAATATTGTCTGAGGTCCTTGTACATCTTTGTACTCCCAGGGTGAACAGAGAATCTAGAAGAGTGTGCTTAAGAAAGAATCTCTTCACGAAGTTCTTTAATGGCAGGAACAAACCATCTATTTCTAAACTTAAGGATCCCATCGGTAGAATGGTTAAAATCTGACTTGTCCGTAGGATCCATGCTTAACTTGTACTTGTTACACTCATCATCATCATTCATCTGAGCTTCCTTTATTTTCTCTAGAATGGTAGGCTTTAAGGTTAAGGCTGAAAGTATAGCTGATACACTGGATACTGCTTCTAGATTAAACCTTTGAAATTCTTACTCTAAGGCTAATGGCATACTAAAATTCATGGTTGGGGTTGGTGTTGTTACTCTACTCAAAGCATCTGCCACAACATTTGCTTTGCCGGGATGATACTTAATCTCGAAATCATAGTCCTTTACAAATTCCAACCATCGACGTTGCCTCATGTTTAGTTCTTTCTGTGTGAAAATATACTTCAGGCTCTTATGATCTGAAAATATCTCGCAAGATTGTCCATACAAGTAATGCCTCCAAATCTTAAGTGCAAATACCACTGCAGCTAATTCTAAATCATGTGTAGGGTAATTCTTCTCATGTGTTTTCAACTGCCTAGAGGCATAAGCTATTACCTTTCCCTCTTGCATCAAGACACAGCCAAGTCCAATCTTGGATGCATCATAGTAAATGCTAAATTTACCATCTTCAACTGGAACGGTTAAAATTGGAGCATTGGTCAGTTTCTGTTTCAGGGTCTGAAAACTATACTCACATTCGTCAGTCCATATATACTTCACATTTTTCCTTGTTAACTTAGTAAGGGGTGTAGCAATCTTCGAAAATCCTTCAATGAACTTTTTATAATATCCTGCTAGTCCAAGAAAACTTCTGATATCTGTAGCATTCCTCGGTTGGGGCCATTCCTTAACTGCTTGAACCTTAGCTGGGTCGACAGATATACCATCCCCAGAGATAACATGTCCTAAAAAGTGAACTTGGTCCAACCAAAATTCACACTTCGAGAACTTGGCTTATAGTTGGTGCTGTTTTAATACTTCCAACACCAAGGTCAGGTGCCTAGCATGCTCATCCTTAGTACGTGAATAGATTAAAATGTCATCTATAAACACTATGACAAACTTATCCAAGTACTCAAGAAACACTCTATTCATAAGATCCATAAAGGCTGCTGGTGCATTTGTCAATCCAAAGGACATAACCAAAAACTCATAATGTCCATACCTTGTGCGAAAGGCAGTCTTTGGGATATCTTCAGATTTAACCTTCAACTGGTAATAACCGGACCTAAGGTCAATCTTAGAGAAAACTCTTGCACCATTAAGTTGGTCGAATAAATCATCAATCCTTGGTAATGGATACTTGTTCCTGACAGTTAACTTATTCAATTCTCTATAATCAATGCACATACATATTGATCCATCTTTCTTTTTGACAAAAAGGACAAGTGCACCCCACGGTGAAAAGCTAGGGCGTATGAACCCTTTCTCCAATAAATCTTCTAACTGTTTCTTCAATTCCTTAAGTTCTGTAGGTGCTAGTCTATATAGATTTTTAGACACAGGCTCGGCGCTGGGGTAAACATCTACAATAAATTCAATTTTCCTATCTGGTGGTAAACCAAGAAGGTCATCTAGAAATACTTCAGGAAAGTTTTAGACAATTAAAACATTTTGAGGATTTGCTTTTCCTACAAGTTGTGTGTTTAAAACACTAGCTAAGAAGCACAAAGACTCTCCACATAGGGAAGGTCTAGTGTTAATAGAAGTCATCACAGACATTTCCTTACTCTTCCTTGAAGCTTAAAAGGTATGCTTCAAACTACCAGGGGAGTGGAAGCTAACTATTCCAGTCTTACAATCAATCGTGGCGTGGTGTTTAAACAACCAGTTCATTCCTAGGATTACATCAAATCCCGTTATATCCATAATAATAAGATCAGCAGGTAGACTTACATTCCCTACTAACACATCACTGTCAAGCATCACTTGGTTAGAGTGCATGCGTTCACCAGAGGGTAATGCAACATTAAACACATGCATGGAAGGGGTGAACTGTACTTCTAACTTAACAGCAAATGCAGATGCTATAAACGAATGCGTTGCCCCAGAATCTATTAAAGTAAAAGCAGGCACAAAGTTGATCAATATAGTACCTGACACCACTGCAGGCTGGTCTTCATCCCCCGACTCCATCATGGAGAATATCCTCGGTTTAATCAAAGCAGGGCCACTCTTAGGAACTGGACAGTCTCTACTAATATGGCTGACCTTGTTAAAATTGTAGCATCTGGTGATTCTAGGCTTCGAGCATTCTTTGAATGTGTGTCCAACCTCCTCACAGTTGAAACACTTCCCAAAGCCCAGTCTGCATTCGCCGGGTGGTTCTTCAAACACTTAGGACACTGGGGAAATTTCCTGACATTCTGTACCTTCCCTCCTCGTCCCTGACTATTCTAGCCTTCACTTGGCCTTTTCGTTCCTCTTTGTTGGTGTGGCTGGATAAACCTTTGTGGGATCTCCTTTGGTCCAGCACACTTCCTTTCAGCTTCTTCCACTTCCAAAGCAGTGGACACAACTTCACTGAATGTCAAGCCTTTAATACAATAAAATTTAACCCCTCGGTAGATTTCTGGCTTCAGTCCATGCACAAATTTGAATACCTTATCCTCGTCCCTGTGAGCAAAATATCCAGCAAACCTGGACAGGGACTCGAACTGCCTACTGTACTCGGCTACAGACCCTGTCTGCTTCAAGTTTAGAAATTCCAACTTCTTTGTAGTTTGGACAGTACTGTTGAAATACTTCTCGTAGAAAATGTCCTTGAATTATGACCAAGGCATTGCCAAGACATCGGTGGTTGTCTCTATCGTTTCCCACCAGAGTTGAGCTCCACCAGCCAAGTGGAATGTTGCCAACGTGACCTTGTCTCCTTCTTCTATGTTGGCACACCTAAACATACTCTCAATCCTTCTAAGCCATCCTTCAGCAATAACTGGATCAGATGACTATCCATCAAACGTGGGTGGTCTTAGTCTTCGGAATCTATCTCCAGAGTGTTCATTGCTAGAACCCGAGTTGGCACTTCCTTGCACCTCTCGGTTCAACAGCACTCCTAGTTGGTCAGACTGTTGGAGCACTAAATCAGTTTGCTGACGCACTAAATCCGTCAGCTGCCTAATCACACTAGGCTCCTCTTCATCTCTCACATTTGGCATTTCTCTTGGCACTCTAGGTCTACCTAGGCGTCGCCTACATCACAAAACTCATCTATTAGCCTAATGCTAAGTAAGTAATGCAATAATGTAATGCAATGCTGAAACATAATATCCTAAATATGTAGTTTCTACTTTCTCATCTCAGTTGCATATGCATCATTTCTGATCTGATCCCCCTGTGAAATTGGGAGTTGGATCACTTCTCCCAGAGTATAAATATCCACTGACTTATTAAGGGGCAGATTAATTTCCTTAACAGTAAATCTGATTAACATAGCTGTTTCTGATCCCTCTGTTCGATGGGAAGCGAATCAAGTTTCCCAAAGTCTGAATATCTATTGTCTCATTAAGAGGCGGATTAATTCCCTTAACAGTAAATCCGATTCACATAGCTGTTTCATTATGTTCATTCCTTACCACGCCAACATGCATTCAAATTCATTTTCGTATACTTTTAAAATATGATGCATGACATACAGACACAGTCAAGTAAACAAAATCCTAATGTTTTGTGATGTAGGCCCGAAGGCACAAGCATACTTCACTTACTTGGATTCCTGGTGGATACTCGGTTAGGAGTTGCTTCAGAATTCCTCACCTAGAACCATAAACAGAGCACTAAGCCAATCCTTACTAATCTTCATTCTAAAGCATTCAGAAAACCTAAGTGGACAGTTGGGAGTTCTATTCACTGAGCATTCCCAATTTCTACACTAAACCCGAATATACTCTCATTCATGGAAAATCACCAAATACGTATCCACAATCTCCACTCAATCATCCTTAGTCACTAAATCAGTAAGAAATAAAGGTAGAACTCACCTAGATTGGAGGATGGAATCGGGAAGAAAGTCGCCTGGGGAACTCTGCTAAGTTGAGCTGAAAACCGAGAGTGAGAATAAACAGTGGCGGCTAAACCTCAATAAATTCTTCTTTTAATAGGTTATCCACTACTAATTTATAATTACTAAAATGCCCTTACTTATTCCTTCATTAACCTAATCAGTAATTCCTCCCAATATCATCTATAAAACATTCACTACAAGTTAGTAAAATAAATAGTTCAATGAAACCGGGTGTTACAGTGTTTAACTAAGAAAAAGTTAAACGAAATAAATCTGGATGAAAGTCTTCACCCTCAATTAACCAAACTACTTTTAAACTCCACTGAGGAAGAATCTAGTTCTTCCAGCTGTAATGATGACTTTTCCTCGTCATCATCTGATGACGACTGTACTAATAATTGTTGTAAGAAAAATTCTGAAGACTTTAATGCCCTGTCTTTAAATGTCTTATCTAAAAATCAACAAGCCATAGTTAACCTAATTGATGAAATTTATGATTCTGAAACTCAGAAAAAAATTATGGAAGTTATTTTAAAACAATCTGTAGATTCAGATTCTGAACGTAAGCAACATCCTGCTTCATCAAAATATTACAGTATTAATGAAATTTTCGATCATCTCGAAAACATTAATACTTTGAAACCCGCAATAATTCAGGATCTTCGTCACGAAGTAAATGAATTAAAATTCGAGTTAATTCAACTTCGTAATAATTACAATCAGTATAAAATTATAACTGATGATCGTTTATCTAGACTAGAAACAAATGTCCCATCAACTTCAAATTCTATTCCTGAAAATGACATGGAAGACTTTACTCCATATTTAAACAGCATAAGTCGCATCACTTTACAAAAGTGGTTTATTCAAATTACTCTAGTAATTCAACAGAATTTTAAAATTCCAAATTTAATTGCTCTTGTTGACAGTGAAGCGGATATTTATTATATTCAAGACGGTTTAATTCCTACTCAATACTTTGAAAAAACAATTCAATCTTTAACTGCTGCCAGTGGAAGCAGAATAAAGATAAATTATAAATTGTCTAAGGTCTTAATCTGTAATAAAGCAACTTGTTTAGAAACAACATTTTTACTTGTTAAAAATCTGCAACAACATGTGATCTTAAGAACACCTTTTCTAAATCTTATCATGCCAATAAAAAAGATTGATAAATCTGGAATTCATGCAACTGTTCAGGATCAGGATATTATTTACCCCTTTGTCTCTGATCCCGAGAACCGTACCATATTTGAGTTACAAAATTTTTATAAAAATAAAGAAAAACAATTAAGTTTTCTTAAAGCAGAAATTAATTATTTAAATATGTCAGAACAACTTCAAAGTCCTAATTTTCGTGAAAAAATTAAAGAAATTGAAAATAAATTCTTAACAGAAGTATCTAGCAGTATGCCTAATGCCTTTTGGGAGAGAAAACGTCATATCATTTCCCTTCCTTATATATCTGAATTTAATGAAAAGCTAATTCCAACTAAGGCTCGTCTGAGTCAGACGAAACAGGATTATTTAGAATTCTGTAAAAAAGAGATTGAAACTCTTTTAGAGAAAAATCTAATCTGTAAAAGCTACTAACCATGGAGTTGCACAACCTTCTATGTTAATAACAGTAATAAAAAAGAGCGTGATGCTCCCCGCTTAGTAATAAATTATAAACCGTTAAACGATATTTTACAATGGATCCGTTACCCGATTCCTAATAAAAAGATCTTTTATATCGTTTACAATCTGCAGTAATCTTTTCTAAATTTGATTTAAAATCTGGATACTGGCAAATTCAAATAGCTGAAAATGACAGATATAAAACTGCCTTTGTGGTCTCTTTTGGACACTACGAGTGGAATGTGATGCCATTCGGTCTAAAAAATGCCCCATCAGAATTTCAGAATATAATGAATAGTATTTTTTCTCCTTATACTGCATTATGTGTTGTTTATATTGATGATATTTTAATTTTTTCGCCATCAATAGTTCAGCATGTTAAACATTTAAAAATTTTGAAAGATGTCATTAAACATAATGGTTTAGTGTTATTTGCTCCGAAAATGAAATTATTTAAAACAACTATTTGTTTTTTAGGACATACTATTAATCAAGGAACAATTATTGCTATTAACCGTAGCATATAATTTGCATTAAAGTTCCCCAATAAAATGAAAGATAAAACTTAATTACAACGATTTCTTGGAAGTTTAAACTATCTAGGAGATTACTATCAGAATTTAGCCCAGGATACTTTTATTCTATATGCTCGTCTTCAGAAAAATCTCCTCCCTAGATTCAGGATCATACTGAAACTGTAAAAAGAATTTAACTAAAAGCACAAGTTTTACCTTGTCTTTGTTTATCGAATTCAAAATGGAATAAAATCGTTGAAACCAATGCTTTTGACATTGGTTATGGCGGTATTTTAAAACAGTTTAATCCAAACACTACCAAATTCGCTTTACTTTAAGTGTTTGAAAACCAGTGCAAAAAAATTATTCAACAGTTAAAAAAGAGATACTTTCAATTGTCAAATGTATTTCCAAATTTTAAGATGATTTACTTAATCAAATATTTACTCTTCAAATAGACTATAGTTCGGCAAAATTTATTTTAACAAAAGATGTTAAAAATCTTCCTTCTAAACAAATATTTCCTAGATGGCAATCTGAATTATCTGCTTTTGATTTTTCTATAGAATATATCAAAAGCGAAAATAATTCTCTTCCCAATTTCTTGACCCGTGAATTCTTGCAGAATGGAACCCCCACAAAGGAGTAGAGGCCGAGGCCGAGGTTGTGGTAGAAAAACCGGATCTTATCAGTATGGTGTGAACTTTCCAGCTTTGGGAGCTTCGTCATCGCAATCAGTATCTAATAGTAAGAAAAAAACTGCTAAAGAGGTTCTTGAACAAGGACCACAATTCATTAAAAAGAAAGTGGTTGAACCATTGATCACTTTATCAGTAAACGATTTAAACTTAAATGAGAAAATCCATGGTATCTAAAAGAAAGATACCTTCAAACCCAACAGACTTTGTTTTAGAGGGAAAGGCTTGTTGTGACGACCCCAACCCGGTCAGGGCCGCCACGGCATAACCATGACGTAATCTTAACTTTAGACCATCGGATTTTCACGTAAAATTTTCCATTTGTTACACAACACGCTAACACCAACCGGACATAGATAAATGACCCTTCTCGATCGACCCTAATTAGACTAACTTTAACTTAAACACGACGACATAAAAGTCGTCAACTTTTAAATCATTAAAACGAAGTAAAAACTCTTTTTCGAAAAAACGTCGACTAGGTTTTTGGGCCCTTAAAATCCTTTAAAATACTCGGGGGTCGCCCATAAAATATATTTAAAATGTAACACCTGAGATTTTTTTTTAGGAAAAAATTGGTGAGAAATTAAAAGAATAATAAAATAGGTTTTTTTAATTAATTTAAAAGAAAAGTGAATGGTTTCTTAATTTAGGTTTGGGTATTCCCAATGAAATTAAGCCGGGGGTTATAATTTAAGAACGAGATTTGACGAAATTCGAATGGTCAAAAATGAGAGAGCAAAACGGTATATTAATGTGTTAATAGGAATTAATATGATTATTGATTTTATTATTATTATTATTATTATTATTAATAAAAACAACAGAATGGCTTGAAGCCATTCTGTTGTCTACGCGTGCCCGACGGCCGAGAGGAGACAGGGGAGAGACGAGGGAGAGGCGAGCGACGTCGACGGCAAGTTCATCGTGTTTTCCGACACTCTCCGGCCAGACGACGGCGACGAGCAGGTTCCGGTCCGTCTCCGTACACAAACCGACCGGTAAGCTTGGCTTTTTTTGCTCTGTTTTGGTTTGGTTGAGGCCGTGAGTGGCGAGCCAGAATTGGCTCCGATCACCGGCCGTGTTTGGGTGATCTTGGCCTGAAATTGTCGGGTATTGGGCTGGCAATAATAGCCAGGCCGTGAGGAGCCCTATTTGGGCAAAAATCAGTAAGCCCTCTTCGGGCATTTTGGGTTTTATGATGTGTAGCCTCGGGATTTTGGTTGTTTATGCTAATTGAGGGTGTGGGTGGTTGATTGGTGAGGAATTTAGTGAAAATTGATGGAAAACCGAGTGTGGTGAAATTCCCGGCTTAGGGCAGTTCTGGTTTTGCCCGTTTTGACCTAGCTACGGTCATTTGTTTTCAAATTTCTTTTGGCAGGTTAAAATAGGTTATTAGAGGAGTACGTGGTTGCTGGAATCATTCGATTTCGATAATCGACGCAAAAATTATGCACGTTTGAAGTTTCGGGTTGGTTTTTACCGAACCCAAATTAGTGGCCCGTTTAGTTAGGTTTTAGTTGGATTAGGCTAGAAATAGTAGTTTGAGAGTAATTGGTGAATGTAGGCTTGTTAATGAAGTTTGAATATTTGTCGTAGGTCGAGCCGTAGGTGGTCAGGGAACCGAGCATCCTCAGTGGGCTAGGACGCCAGGTAAGTAGTGGAATGTTTGTGTTTTGCCTTCGGGCCTACACCATGGAACGGTAGGGAATTGTTTGTTTGTTTTATTTGGTTGTTGTTTGGTTGTTTATTTCATTTGGTGTTTGAGTATTGCTTTGTTTGGTTGGTTATTTCGTTGCTTTGTATTGTATTTTGTTTGAGTGAATGCTTTGTTCTTTATTTTGTTTCGGTGATTGCTTTGTGTTCGGTGATTGCTTTGTCTTGTATTGTTGTGGCGTTGAGAGCGAGACTCGGATGGATACGCATCTTGGGAGCGAGACTCAGATGTGATTGGGTAGTATCCTCTTGGGGAGCGAGACTCGGATGGATACGCATCTTGGGAGCGAGACTCGGAGGGTTAGGGCCATCTTGGGAGCGAGACTCGGATGGATACGCATCTTGGGAGCGAGACTTGGATGGATACGCATCTTGGGAGCGAGACTCAGATGTGATTGGGTAGTATCCTCTTGGGGAGCGAGACTTGGATGGATACGCATCTTGGGAGCGAGACTCGGATGGATACGCATCTTGGGAGCGAGACTTGGATGGATACGCATCTTGGGAGCGAGACTCAGATGTGATTGGGTAGTATCCTCTTGGGGAGCGAGACTCGGATGGATACGCATCTTGGGAGCGAGACTCGGAGGGTTAGGGCCATCTTGGGAGCGAGACTCGGATGGATACGCATCTTGGGAGCGAGACTCGGATGGATACGCATCTTGGGAGCGAGACTTGGATGGATACGCATCTTGGGAGCGAGACTTGGATGGATACGCATCTTGGGAGCGAGACTCGGATGGATACGCATCTTGGGAGCGAGACTTGGATGGATACGCATCTTGGGAGCGAGACTTGGATGGATACGCATCTTGGGAGCGAGACTTGGATGGATACGCATCTTGGGAGCGAGACTCGGATGGATACGCATCTTGGGAGCGAGACTCGGATGGATACGCATCTTGGGAGCGAGACTTGGATGGATACGCATCTTGGGAGCGAGACTTGGATGGATACGCATCTTGGGAGCGAGACTCGGATGGATACGCATCTTGGGAGCGAGACTTGGATGGATACGCATCTTGGGAGCGAGACTCGGATGGATACGCATCTTGGGAGCGAGACTCGGATGGATACGCATCTTGGGAGCGAGACTCGGATGGATACGCATCTTGGGAGCGAGACTTGGATGGATACGCATCTTGGGAGCGAGACTCGGATGGATACGCATCTTGGGAGCGAGACTTGGATGGATACGCATCTTGGGAGCGAGACTTGGATGGATACGCATCTTGGGAGCGAGACTCGGATGGATACGCATCTTGGGAGCGAGACTCGGATGGATACGCATCTTGGGAGCGAGACTCGGATGGATACGCATCTTGGGAGCGAGACTTGGATGGATACGCATCTTGGGAGCGAGACTTGGATGGATACGCATCTTGGGAGCGAGACTTGGATGGATACGCATCTTGGGAGCGAGACTTGGATGGATACGCATCTTGGGAGCGAGACTCAGATGTGATTGGGTAGTATCCTCTTGGGGAGCGAGACTTGGATGGATACGCATCTTGGGAGCGAGACTTGGATGGATACGCATCTTGGGAGCGAGACTTGGATGGATACGCATCTTGGGAGCGAGACTCGGATGGATACGCATCTTGGGAGCGAGACTCAGATGTGATTGGGTAGTATCCTCTTGGGGAGCGAGACTTGGATGGATACGCATCTTGGGAGCGAGACTCGACTCGGAGGGTTAGGGCCATCTTGGAAGCGAGACTCGGATGGATACGCATCTTGGGGAGCGAGACTCAGATGTGATTGGTTAGTATCCTCTTGGGAGCGAGACTCGGTCGTTAGGGCATCTTGGGGCGAGACTTGGATGGATACGCATCTTGGGAGCGAGACTCAGATGTGATTGGGTAGTGTCCTCTTGGGGCGAGACCTCGGAGGGTTAGGCCATCTGGGAGCGAGACTCGATGGATACGCATCTTGGGAGCGAGACTCAGATGTGATTGGGTAGTGTCCTCTTGGGAGCGAGACTCGGAGAGTTAGGGCCATCTGGGGAGTGAGACTGGCTATGATATGCAGGTGCATGTTGGACTAGGTGATGGGTTAGTGCCATCTTGGGGAGCGAGACTCATATAGAAATACCTCTTGAGAGCTAGATTTAGACGTGTGTTAGGGTTGTGTGGGTTGTGTATTGTGTATGTTTATCTTTGTTATTCCCTACTTGCTAAGCGTAAGCTTATGTGTGTGTGTGTGTGTGTGTGTGTGTTCTGTGGTGTAGGTAACGACGCGGTTACAAGCCAGGATTAGGCGGCAGTCGGTGGCACACGGGGCACGCCGATGCAGGCAGTTGTCGGGGCGTCTCGACCATGGTCTTCGGAGAATGTGGGCTTTGTCTTTTAGTAGTTATTGTAAATGTTTATTTGTAGAAATGATGAGAATGCGTAACTTTCTTTTTATTTGTATTTGTTGTATATAGTCATAGTTAAGGGTGATGCGTCGCCCTATACTGTGAATTTTCTTCACTCAGGGATGTTGGTAGTATAGTTCTTTCTTTATTGTTATTTGGAGATTTCGTATGCTGGATAGTTGAGTAAGAATATTCTGGATTGGTTGGGTTTTATTCGTTTGCAGGTATCTAGCATTTTGGAGGCGTCATTTTCAGACATTACTTTGCCGAAATTTTCGGGAAGGACGCTGTGGTGCTTAAAGGTTAGGAGTAAGGGAATTAGTTAGTCTAGGCAGCTAGGTATAACATAAGAGAGCTTCGGGAGATTTAGTTTTAAATTCCGCAATGTCAGTTTTATTTTATGTTTTGGGGGTTTATGAAAATTATTTTAAATTAACGTTGTTTTCATCGGCGTTAGAGTGAGCCAAGTAGCGTACTGAGCCAGGGTGGGTTCGGGGGCGAATTTATTCCAAATTTAATTGCTCTTGTTGACAGTGAAGCGGATATTTATTATATTCAAGACGGTTTAATTCCTACTCAATACTTTGAAAAAACAATTCAATCTTTAACTGCTGCCAGTGGAAGCAGAATAAAGATAAATTATAAATTGTCTAAGGTCTTAATCTGTAATAAAGCAACTTGTTTAGAAACAACATTTTTACTTGTTAAAAATCTGCAACAACATGTGATCTTAAGAACACCTTTTCTAAATCTTATCATGCCAATAAAAAAGATTGATAAATCTGGAATTCATGCAACTGTTCAGGATCAGGATATTATTTACCCCTTTGTCTCTGATCCCGAGAACCGTACCATATTTGAGTTACAAAATTTTTATAAAAATAAAGAAAAACAATTAAGTTTTCTTAAAGCAGAAATTAATTATTTAAATATGTCAGAACAACTTCAAAGTCCTAATTTTCGTGAAAAAATTAAAGAAATTGAAAATAAATTCTTAACAGAAGTATCTAGCAGTATGCCTAATGCCTTTTGGGAGAGAAAACGTCATATCATTTCCCTTCCTTATATATCTGAATTTAATGAAAAGCTAATTCCAACTAAGGCTCGTCTGAGTCAGACGAAACAGGATTATTTAGAATTCTGTAAAAAAGAGATTGAAACTCTTTTAGAGAAAAATCTAATCTGTAAAAGCTACTAACCATGGAGTTGCACAACCTTCTATGTTAATAACAGTAATAAAAAGAGCGTGATGCTCCCCGCTTAGTAATAAATTATAAACCGTTAAACGATATTTTACAATGGATCCGTTACCCGATTCCTAATAAAAAGATCTTTTATATCGTTTACAATCTGCAGTAATCTTTTCTAAATTTGATTTAAAATCTGGATACTGGCAAATTCAAATAGCTGAAAATGACAGATATAAAACTGCCTTTGTGGTCTCTTTTGGACACTACGAGTGGAATGTGATGCCATTCGGTCTAAAAAATGCCCCATCAGAATTTCAGAATATAATGAATAGTATTTTTTCTCCTTATACTGCATTATGTGTTGTTTATATTGATGATATTTTAATTTTTTCGCCATCAATAGTTCAGCATGTTAAACATTTAAAAATTTTGAAAGATGTCATTAAACATAATGGTTTAGTGTTATTTGCTCCGAAAATGAAATTATTTAAAACAACTATTTGTTTTTTAGGACATACTATTAATCAAGGAACAATTATTGCTATTAACCGTAGCATATAATTTGCATTAAAGTTCCCCAATAAAATGAAAGATAAAACTTAATTACAACGATTTCTTGGAAGTTTAAACTATCTAGGAGATTACTATCAGAATTTAGCCCAGGATACTTTTATTCTATATGCTCGTCTTCAGAAAAATCTCCTCCCTAGATTCAGGATCATACTGAAACTGTAAAAAGAATTTAACTAAAAGCACAAGTTTTACCTTGTCTTTGTTTATCGAATTCAAAATGGAATAAAATCGTTGAAACCAATGCTTTTGACATTGGTTATGGCGGTATTTTAAAACAGTTTAATCCAAACACTACCAAATTCGCTTTACTTTAAGTGTTTGAAAACCAGTGCAAAAAAATTATTCAACAGTTAAAAAAGAGATACTTTCAATTGTCAAATGTATTTCCAAATTTTAAGATGATTTACTTAATCAAATATTTACTCTTCAAATAGACTATAGTTCGGCAAAATTTATTTTAACAAAAGATGTTAAAAATCTTCCTTCTAAACAAATATTTCCTAGATGGCAATCTGAATTATCTGCTTTTGATTTTTCTATAGAATATATCAAAAGCGAAAATAATTCTCTTCCCAATTTCTTGACCCGTGAATTCTTGCAGAATGGAACCCCCACAAAGGAGTAGAGGCCGAGGCCGAGGTTGTGGTAGAAAAACCGGATCTTATCAGTATGGTGTGAACTTTCCAGCTTTGGGAGCTTCGTCATCGCAATCAGTATCTAATAGTAAGAAAAAAACTGCTAAAGAGGTTCTTGAACAAGGACCACAATTCATTAAAAAGAAAGTGGTTGAACCATTGATCACTTTATCAGTAAACGATTTAAACTTAAATGAGAAAATCCATGGTATCTAAAAGAAAGATACCTTCAAACCCAACAGACTTTGTTTTAGAGGGAAAGGCTTGTTGTGACGACCCCAACCCGGTCAGGGCCGCCACGGCATAACCATGACGTAATCTTAACTTTAGACCATCGGATTTTCACGTAAAATTTTCCATTTGTTACACAACACGCTAACACCAACCGGACATAGATAAATGACCCTTCTCGATCGACCCTAATTAGACTAACTTTAACTTAAACACGACGACATAAAAGTCGTCAACTTTTAAATCATTAAAACGAAGTAAAAACTCTTTTTCGAAAAAACGTCGACTAGGTTTTTGGGCCCTTAAAATCCTTTAAAATACTCGGGGGTCGCCCATAAAATATATTTAAAATGTAACACCTGAGATTTTTTTTTAGGAAAAAATTGGTGAGAAATTAAAAGAATAATAAAATAGGTTGTTTTAATTAATTTAAAAGAAAAGTGAATGGTTTCTTAATTTAGGTTTGGGTATTCCCAATGAAATTAAGTCGGGGGTTATAATTTAAGAACGAGATTTAACGAAATTCGAATGGTCAAAAATGAGAGAGCAAAACGGTATATTAATGTGTTAATAGGAATTAATATGATTATTGATTTTATTATTATTATTATTATTATTAATAAAAACAACAGAATGGCTCGAAGCCATTCTGTTGTCTACACGTGCCCGACGGCTGAGAGGAGACAAGGGAGAGACGAGGGAGAGGCGAGCGACGTCGACGGCCAGTTCATTGCGTTTTCTGACGCTCTCCGGCTAGACGACGGCGACGAGCAGGTTCCGGTCCATCTCCGCGCACAAACCGACCGGTAAGCTTGGCTTTTTTTGCTCTGTTTTGGTTTGGTTGAGGCCGTGAGTGGCGAGCCAGAATTGGCTCCGATCACCGGCCGTTTTTGGGCGATCTTGGCCTGAGATTGTCGGCTATTGGGCTGGCAATAATAGCCTGGCTGTGAGGAGCCCTATTTGGGCAAAAATCAGTAAGCCCTCTTCGGGCATTTTGGGTTTTATGATGTGTAGCCTCGGGATTTTGGTTGTTTATGCTAATTGAGGGTGTGGGTGGTTGATTGGTGAGGAATTTAGTGAAAATTGATGGAAAACCGAGTGTGGTGAAATTCCCGGCTTAGGGCAGTTCTGGTTTTGCCCGTTTGACCTAGCTACGGTCATTTGTTTTCAAATTTCTTTTGGCAGGTTAAAATAGGTTATTAGAGGATACGTGTTGCTGGAATCATTCGATTTCGATAATCGACGCAAAAATTATGCACGTTTGAAGTTTCGGGTTGGTTTTACCGAACCCAAATTAGTGGCCCGTTTAGTTAGGTTTTAGTTGGATTAGGCTAGAAATAGTAGTTTGAGAGTAATTGGTGAATGTAGGCTTGTTAATGAAGTTGAATATTGTCGTAGGTCGAGCCGTAGTGGTCAGGGATTGCTTTGTGTTCGGTGATTGCTTTGTGTTCGGTGATTGCTTTGTGTTCGGTGATTGCTTTGTGTTCGGTGATTGCTTTGTGTTCGGTGATTGCTTTGTGTTCGGTGATTGCTTTGTGTTCGGTGATTGCTTTGTGTTCGGTGATTGCTTTGTGTTCGGTGATTGCTTTGTGTTCGGTGATTGCTTTGTGTTCGGTGATTGCTTTGTGTTCGGTGATTGCTTTGTGTTCGGTGATTGCTTTGTGTTCGGTGATTGCTTTGTGTTCGGTGATTGCTTTGTGTTCGGTGATTGCTTTGTGTTCGGTGATTGCTTTGTGTTCGGTGATTGCTTTGTGTTCGGTGATTGCTTTGTGTTCGGTGATTGCTTTGTGTTCGGTGATTGCTTTGTGTTCGGTGATTGCTTTGTGTTCGGTGATTGCTTTGTGTTCGGTGATTGCTTTGTGTTCGGTGATTGCTTTGTGTTCGGTGATTGCTTTGTGTTCGGTGATTGCTTTGTGTTCTTTGTGTTCGGTGATTGCTTTGTCTTGTATTTGTTTGTGTGGCGTTGAGTTAGAAATGTAAAAAGGGGTAGTGAGAGCTTGAAAGGTAAGGGGAATAGTGTAGGGCCATCTTGGGAGCGAGACTCGGATGGATACGCATCTTGGGAGCGAGACTCAGATGTGATTGGGTAGTATCCTCTTGGGAGCGAGACTCGGAGGGTTAGGGCCATCTTGGAAGCGAGACTCGGATGGATACGCATCTTGGGGAGCGAGACTCAGATGTGATTGGGTAGTATCCTCTTGGGAGCGAGACTCGGTGCGTTAGGGCCATCTTGGGAGCGAGACTTGGATGGATACGCATCTTGGGAGCGAGACTCAGATGTGATTGGGTAGTGTCCTCTTGGGGCGAGACTCGGAGGGTTAGGGCCATCTTGGGAGCGAGACTCGGATGGATACGCATCTTGGGAGCGAGACTCAGATGTGATTGGGTAGTGTCCTCTTGGGAGCGAGACTCGGAGAGTTAGGGCCATCTTGGGAGTGAGACTCGGATAGATATGCAGGGCCATCTTGGGAGCGAGACTCGGATGGATATGCATGTGGACTAGGTGATGGGTTAGTGCCATCTTGGGGAGCGAGACTCATATAGAAATACCTCTTGAGAGCTAGATTTAGACGTGTGTTAGGGTTGTGTGGGTTGTGTATTGTGTATGTTTATCTTTGTTATTCCCTACTTGCTAAGCGTAAGCTTATGTGTGTGTGTGTGTGTGTGTGTGTGTTCTGTGGTGTAGGTAACGACGCGGTTACAAGCCAGGATTAGGCGGCAGTCGGTGGCACACGGGGCACGCCGATGCAGGCAGTTGTCGGGGCGTCTCGACCATGGTCTTCGGAGAATGTGGGCTTTGTCTTTTAGTAGTTATTGTAAATGTTTATTTGTAGAAATGATGAGAATGCGTAACTTTCTTTTTATTTGTATTTGTTGTATATAGTCATAGTTAAGGGTGATGCGTCGCCCTATACTGTGAATTTTCTTCACTCAGGGATGTTGGTAGTATAGTTCTTTCTTTATTGTTATTTGGAGATTTCGTATGCTGGATAGTTGAGTAAGAATATTCTGGATTGGTTGGGTTTTATTCGTTTGCAGGTATCTAGCATTTTGGAGGCGTCATTTTCAGACATTACTTTGCCGAAATTTTCGGGAAGGACGCTGTGGTGCTTAAAGGTTAGGAGTAAGGGAATTAGTTAGTCTAGGCAGCTAGGTATAACATAAGAGAGCTTCGGGAGATTTAGTTTTAAATTCCGCAATGTCAGTTTTATTTTATGTTTTGGGGGTTTATGAAAATTATTTTAAATTAACGTTGTTTTCATCGGCGTTAGAGTGAGCCAAGTAGCGTACTGAGCCAGGGTGGGTTCGGGGGCGTTACATAAAAAGTATCGCAAAAGGTCGGGTCGAAACAGGTTTTGAAAAGTCGAAAATAAAAAAAATGCACGTGGGTGCCATGCGGTGCGCACGCGCAGCACTCGGCGCGCGGGCACGCCTGCCACCGCTGCGCGCTCAGTGTCACGGTCCTACTTTCAAGGGGCGTAAACGAGACCGTGCGGCACCCAATATCTCACTTGTACTGGGTCAGCCAACGAGCGTGCCAACGACACCGAGTGCCCACTTCGTTAGAGCGAGCTTTGTGTCTAACGAGTAAGCAACGAGCGAGCGAAATTAACCGAAAAGAGCATCATTGAGTATAAAGTATGCATAAAGAGAGTGTGCAAAAAGCCTTTTCATTGAATAGCAGCAAATTACAACGTTGGGTAGGGGGGTCTACGTGCAGTCATGCCTCTCCCCCTAAAGAGCAATCCGGACCATCTCCACTACGGTAGTAGTATACATGCTATGTGGCGAGAAGTCACTCTTGCCAAAAATAGAAAGAAAAGAGTACAATAGAGTTACTTAAAAAGGAAATAAATCTAGCTAACAGCAAGGGCAGCCATAGGCAACATGCCTTAGACAAGCCCAGACCTTGACATTCTCCTCTATTTGAGCTGTTGACGTCCTCGTGAACTCTGCTTCTGCTTGAAGTCTTCGATCATCTTTGTTGCATCTTCCAAGTCTTCCTGCTTCTCCCAAGATACCTTGTCGTCTCCAAGTCCCTTCCATCTAATCAGATACTCCTGGTACTATCGTCGACCTACTTTGACGTTTCGCTCGGCCAGCACTTCTTCAACTTCTTTCTTCTTTTTGTTGTTGACGGCGATATTTGGTCTGGTGATGTCGTTCCTCTCTTCATCTTCATCGTCTACGTGATAGGGCTTCAGATTGTTGACATGGATGACAAGGTGAATTTTGAGCCTTGTTGGAAGGTTAACTCTGTAGGAGGCTTTTCCGACTTTCTCCATGACTTCAATTGGACCCTCGTATTTTCTGACGAGTCGCTGGTCCTTCTTTCCCCGAAAGAGAAGTTCTTCAAGTAACAACTTAACCAGTACAAAGTCTCCAGCCTTAAACTCCATTGGTCGCCGCTTCTTATCCGCCCACTTCTTCATATGTTTAGAGGCACGTTTTAGGTAGGCGTGAGCTATCTCCATATTTTGCTTCCATTCTTTGGAGAAGTTGTAGGCTTTTGTACTGTTCCCCAAATATGGCTGTTCCAGCGTGTGGGGCATGATGGGTTGTCTCCCGCAGACTATTTTGAACGGACTCCTCCCCATCGAAGAACTCTTCTGACAGTTGAAACAGAATTGTGCTACGTCGAGTAGACTGGGCCAATTCTTTTGATTTGTATTGATGAATTGGCGCAGATATTCCTCAAGTAAGCTGTTGAAGCGTTCCGTCTGGCCATTTGTCTGAGGATGGTAACTGGAGGACATATTGAGACTTGATCCGAGCAAATGGAACAGTTCGACCCAAAAAGATCCAGTGAATCGTGGATCTCGATCACTGACAATGCTTTGAGGAATTCCCCACAATTTCACCATATGTTTGAAGAAGAGTTGGGCAGTCGTCTCTGCGGGGCAGGGCTTTGGGGCCGCAATGAATGTGGCATACTTAGAGAACCTGTCGACTATCACCAGTAGCACTTCAAAGTCGTTGACAGATGGCAAGTTGGTGATGAAATCCAAGGAAACACTCTCCCAAGGTACTTTCGGTACAGGCAGTGGTTCTAATAGGCCAGCAATCTTGTTTCTTTCGACTTTATCTTGTTGGCAAACAAGACAAGTTTTAGTGTACTGCATAACGTCAACCTTCATTTGCGGCCAGTAATATCCCTTTTTCAAGAGAGCATAGGTTCGCTGCCACCCAGCATGACCGGCCCACAACGTATCATGGCATTCTCGCAGAAGAGTACACCGCAAATTATCGCTTCGAGGCACATACAAATGGTTTCCCTTGGTGAAGAGTAAGTCATCTTCAATCCAGAATTGTCGAGTCTTCCTTTCTTTTACAAGCTGCATTACTGCTCGGGCTGCGGGGTCATTTTGTAAACTGTCTCGGATGCGATCTTTCAACGATCCATTAACTTTACTTGCTTGAAGTTGAGACAGATAACAAAGGCTAGCGCACTCTGCCTTCCGACTCAGGGCATCAGCCACTCTATTGCTCTAGCTTGTCTTGTGTTCCAAGTTAAAATCAAACTCTGAAATCAACTCGTGCCAACGTGCTTGCTTGGTCGAGAGTTTTGGCTGTTCAAAGAAGTGACAGATTGAATTGTTATCCGTTTTCACGACGAACTTCGTCCCAAGTAGATATTGTCTCCACATGCGCAGACAATGTACTACGGCCAACATTTCTTTCTCAGAAGCAATGTATTTCCTCTCTGCTTCCTTTAACTTACGACTTTCGAAGGCAACAGGATGCCCATTTTGCATAAGGACTCCTCCTAAAGCAAAATCTGAGGCATCGGTTTCCACTTCAAATGGCTGAGTGACATCTGCTAACGCAAGTACGGGCTCTTGTATCATGGCTTCTTTCAAGTCAGCAAAAGATTTTTGACATTCAGAGTTCCACTCCCAAGGCACTCCTTTCTTTAAGAGTTCTGTTAGGGGCGCAGTTCTCTTCGAAAACCCTTCCATAAAGCGTCCGTAATAATTGGCCAGCCCGAGGAAGGAACGCAATTCAGTGACAGATGTTGGGATCTCCCAGCTTTTGACAGCACTTATCTTACCCGGGTCCATGCGAAGACGACCTTGTTCAACAATATGGCCGAGGAATTCGATGCTCTCCTAAGCAAAAGAGCATTTTTCTTTCTTCACATATAGTTGGTTTTCTCTTAGCTTCTCGAAAACTAAACGGAGATGCGCCTTGTGCTCTTCTAGCGTCTCGCTGTATACCACGTTGTCATCAAGGTACACCACCACAAACTTGTCAAGGAATTCATGAAATACTCGATTCACGAGGGTACAGAATGTTGCAGGAGCGTTTGTGAGTCCGAAGGGCATCACCAAGAACTCAAAGGCTCCATACCTTGTAACACACGTCGTCTTGGGTTCATCTCCTTCAGCAATCCTCACTTGATAATAGCCTGATCGCAGATCAAGCTTGGTGAAGTACTTGGCTTTATACAATTGATCAAAAAGGTCAGTGATAAGCGGAATGGGATACTTGTTGCACACTGTGACTTTGTTGAGTGCCCAATAATCTATGCACATTCGTAGACTTCCATCTTTTTTCTTTTGAAACAACATCGGTGCTCCAAAAGCTGCTTTAGCGGGTCTGATAAATCCGGCCTCGAGTAGCTCATCTAATTGCTTCCTCAATTCTGCTAGTTCTGGACGAGCCATTCTATATGGGGCTTTTGCAGGAGGTTTAGATCCGGGATTCAGTTCAATTTGATGATCGATGTCCCTTCTTGGAGGTAATGTCTTGGGTAAGCACTCGGGCATGGTACTCCTGAACTCTTCTAGGACTCTTCAGATTTCAGGATGTATTGCTTCTTCCTTCTTTGTACTTACCTCCAATGGGATAACCATGTAAGTTGGATCGTCGCGTTTCAGCCCTTTCTTAAATTGCATAGCAGAGAGTATCTTTGTGTTGATGACATTTGGTTGTTTCAGAATCACAGGAACAACGTTTGGGTTGTTACTGGTGATTATTAAACATTTTGCTGAAGGCATTGGGATGACTTTATGTTCCATCAAGAACTCCATCCCCAAAATAGCATCAAAGTCATCCAACCGAGCTACAATGAAGTCGACAGGTCTTATCCACGAACTGAGTCTCAACTGGACTCTCCTTACAACCCCGAGTACCGGCATCGCTTTTCCATTCACTGTTTTCATTTTACCATCATTCTTTTCCAACTTCAAACCAAGACGATGAGCTTCTTTCTCTGTAATGAAGTTATGAGTAGCTCCCGAATCTATCATCGTACTCTTAGTAGATTTGTTATTGATGAATGACTCCACATACATGAGACCCTTATCTGGGATTTTCCTCAGTTCTTCCATCTGTTGTTGTACAGCTGACAAGAATGTCATGGTCCCAACTTCAGCAATCTCTATGGATTCTTCTTCAATAACTTCCTTAACTGCGTTGTCATCATGAATCGAAGCTTGTAAGGCAGTTAAGTAGGATCTATGCGGGCACTAGGCTACTCGATGGGGTCCCTTACACAGGAAACATGACATAGGCCTATTTGGTGGGCGTTGGTTATTAGCATTTCTTGGTGCTTCGTAGCCTTCTCTTGGGACAAAGGGTTTTCTTTCAATAGTTCCCGTGTTCGGTTTCTGGGACTTGATGGTGTTAGAGTTACTAGGAGCGTTCTTCTTTGCCCCAGTCTCGATATTATAATCAAACAGTCGCTCTGCAGCTGCAAGTGCACTTGAAAGGTTTTGCACCCTTTGTTCATACAATTTTGTTCTGGCCGATGGTTTAAGACCTTCGATGAAAGTGAAGATCTTGTCTTTTTCTGACATATCTCTAATATTAAGCATGAGACTCAAAAATTGTTTGACATATTCACGAATACTGGCAGTCTGCTTTAGATCTCGAAGAAGTCTACGAGCGTTGAACTCAACATTTTCTGGAAAGAATTGATCCTTCAATTGTCTTTTTAGTTCTTCCCATGTATCAATCGTACATTCGCCAACACTGATTTCATGATATTTGGATCTCCACCAATGTTTTGCATCGCCAGTAAGATGCATTGTGTTGAGCTCCGACCTGCAAAACACGACTCTAGAACTCGAAAAGATCGTTAGTTCCCTGGTGCTGGAAAAACCGAGAAATCTGAGAATATAAAATGTCAAAGAAATACTAAACAAGCTCGGAATGAAATGAAATTTTAGGTGAGTGTTGTGAAATGAGTGAGATGTGTACTGGTGAAGTTTGTGGTCCAGATCCGTTGATTTGAGTTAGTTATGAATATTTTCTGAGAATCGGCCGGTGAGTGCTTCAATGGAGCTTCCGGCAAGAGTTTCTTCCAAGGAAGAAAACTCGATTCAAGGAACCGGTTAAGGCCACTCCTTGCTGTTTTCCGCCCTCAAAAGAGTGGAGAAGGAGGTGGCAAATTCCACTCCAACTAGCTACCAAGCTAGAAGAATGGTTCGGGGGCGCGACCCCTCGGTTGTTGTCAACCGAGCTTACCTTGGAAGCTCCTTGCTCCAAGCTTCTTCTTCTTCAATGAGAGAAATCCGTGGGTGCTCATAAAATCATCCAAAAAAGATACAAACACCAATGCCATGAATATATAGACCTAATGGTGGGCTTGGGCTTGGGCTTGGGCTTGGGCTTTGGCTTGGAAGGGAAATGATGGATCATCATGTGGGCTTCCATGTCTTCAACTTCAATGGGATCATGTGGGCTTCCATGTCTTCAACTTCAATGGGCCAAACCAAGCCACCAACTAATCCTATAATTCATCTGATCCTAACATCCATCTAATCCTAACATGCATCTAATAAAGTTTAAACAAGAAGGCCAACGTTTGCCAATAAGTTTGAAATTTCAAAAAAACAACAATATCAAAGCTCGGGAAGACAAATTCCCATGTGAGCATTAAGGTGCCTCTTTAGTCTTTCCACATGAGTAGATGCTTTGGTTGGTCAACGTCCCCAGCTTTAATCTCCCACTTCAAGTCATCCACGGTGTCCTCCAAGTCTTCACACGAACCATGACCTGCAAAAGAGACAAGTGTGTTAGTAAAATTGTAGACTCGGGTCTGGGATCGTGTAATGGGCCTACGGGGCACATCACATTGTGGCCAAAGTCACTTTCGAATCATCATCTGTTTTAGTGGCCTTGAAGTACTGTTACATGTCTAAGATGAAATTCTCTATTTCTTTAGCATCTCGTGTTCCCCCAAAGGGCTTTGGCTTAGGGATTTTTACTCGACTGAATTCAGCAGCAGTAGTGACCTGGGTTTGGCTCCCCATGGCTGTCATAGCCAGATTAAGCTTATTGTTGATCTCGGCAATCTCGGCCCTGAGAGAATCAAACATTGTTATGAAGTCCATGGTCACTTGAGACACAGTTTCTGACAACCCGGTATGAGCTAGCTTGACTTTTTGACACGCTCCAGAACCCCGATTATTGCATATGTTGAACTTTCTCCTATGTCAACTCCCTTTCCCTTTTCTTGTTGGGATTCGAGAGTTTCCACCCGATCCAACAGCTCTGGGATCGGTATGGCGTCTATTCGGTTGTTAATAGCCACTATCTCAGCAGGAAATTCAGACATTTCCTTCATCCGTTCTTCTAAGAATCGAATGTTGTCCGGTATGTCTTGCAAATACCGTATTTCTTCTTCCAACCCGACGAGGCGTTCGAGTTGATCCGATGGTGAACTAGGCCTTTCCATCGTATTCTTCTTCGACATAATTTCTCACGATTTTAAGCCAACTAGGCTCTGATACCAACTGTCACGGTCCTACTTTCAAGGGGCGTAAACGAGACCGTGCGGCACCCAATATCTCACTTGTACTGGGTCAGCCAACGAGCGTGCCAACGGCACCGAGTGCCCACTTAGTTAGAGCAAGATTTGTGTCTAACGAGTAAACAACGAGCGAGCGAAATTAACCGAAAAGAGCATAATTGAGTATAAAGTATGCATAAAGAGTGTGTGTAAAAAGCCTTTTCATTGAATAGCAGCAAATTACAACGTTGAGTAGGGGGGTCTACATGCAGTCATGCCTCTCCCCCTAAAGAGCAATCCGGACCATCTCCACTACGACAGTAGTATACATGCTGTGGTGGCGAGGAGTCACTCTTGCCAAAAATAGAAAGAAAAGAGTACAATAGAGTTACTTGAAAAGAAAATAAATCTAGCTAACAGCAAGGGCGGCCATGGGCAACATGCCTTGGACAAGCCCGGACCTTGACACCTAGCGCACGCCAGGGCGCTCCCAGTGCCAACCCACGTGTCAAACGCGATCGATCGCACCCCAAGCCTGATCGATCGGGCCTGCTCGGGTTTCCCGACTAAAAATGACCAGAAACCACAATCGATCACGTGGGCAACATTCTGGGCGCGCCCAGCGCGCGCTAGCACGTCCGCTGCGCGCGCCACGCCCGGCCAGCATGCACAAGCGCCTGGCCTGCGCGCGCCCCTCCCCTTTTTCCTTACACTTACCCAATTTTTCTTCTCCAAATTCTTACCCTTCACCTTAAACTTTCCAAAAATCATTCCTCACCATATTAAACACACAATACTTCAACTCCCAGAGAACCCGACTCAAAAACATACCCAAATCCGTATTTAAATTTCATGAAAATAAACTGCATGGATCGCTCTAAAAACCGAGCGTATCCGTATAAGTTCCAAAATACCTAAAATCATTGATTACAATCTATGCAAATCCACAAAACAAACGTTGAACGTAAAAGCGGAATTTCCTAAAACATCACCAAAACAAATACGTTTATAAAATCATTCAAAATAACATAACTCCAAGACTAACATCCACTATACAATTCACCAAAATTCATACTTTCTATACATCCTAAAATTCCATAACATCAACCAATATTTATCTAATCCACACCTATTTACCACAAAATAGCATGGAGCACACCGACGGGTCATCAAGCCTAGCCAAAACACATGTCGTCGCCACAAGCACCCATCCAGTGACCACCTATATTTGATCATCATGGGGATGTTCCTCGCCTTCGTTCTTATTACCTACATCATGAAACATAAACATTAAGCCTAATGCTTAGTAAGGGAATGTACTATACATGACATATGCATGAATGCATGACTTTTCATAAAACATGTTCATTTACTTGTTCTTATTCTTTTTCTTTTCGTTGACATGAATTAAGGTGGGGATTGTGCCAAGGAGTAGGCCAAGTTCGTGTACATAATCCTGTCGGCCGTAATCATGATCCATCGCGTGGACAGTGACATTAGTTTTGTTGATGTGGCCATACTGTCCCAACCCACACTTAATCGTTACCTTTCCCTTTACATAATTCATGCATGGAAACATTTCATATGACATTCGAGCAAACATGATGCATGAGGAATTCTCGTAGGACATATCATCAAACAATTTACAAACGTAACTAAACATGCCTTACTCGCAATTAACCGAACAAACAACTACTAACTAACATCCTAGGCTACGCTACCCGGCACGTTAAAACCCCACAATCAGAAAATCATCATTAAAACACGAAAACCTAGCATCGACACGATGTAGGGCCTTAAGGGCTGGAAACTAGCACCCACTTACCTGGCGTCCTTAGCAAGCCGAGCACCGTCTGAAAGTCGTCTCCACCTAAGGCATTTCACAAGTAGAGGCATTAAAGTAGATCCTAAATAAACAATTTCCAAACTTAAACTAAGCTCCTAGCTAAGACTATTCTCCCTAAAACTTCAATTTTCTCCATTCGGGCATTTCATCAAACATGTTGTGTTCACCATAAACCAAACTCCATTAATGGAGGTTTTACAACTCTCCACAACCAAAAACCTAACCTAAATCCATCAATAACCAAAATTTCACATAACTATCTCCAATAATCGTAAATACATCATCAAAGGGCATTAACTTAAACATCCTAACAATTTCTAACAAAAAATCGAGATTTCTAATAAAACCCTAAACAGAAATTGACCTCAAAACGACAAACGACCATGGCTAGAGCTCGGAGCTTACCTAGAATGACGATTGGAGAAAGAAAATCAAAGAAGAAATCGCTAGAGGAGAGGTGCTGGAAGAAATGGCGTGGGAGGAGGAAGAAAACTAGAGAGGGAGGAGTTTTCTCCCCTTCGCTGGAACGTGAATGAAAAGGGGGAGGAAGAATTTGTTATTAAAAAGAAAATATTAACTCTAAATTACTTTATTACCCCTTAGTTTAATTCTTTGCTCGTTCTGTTATTCATCTATCAATTTGGATTCTCGAAACTTCCTTATTCCTCCAAATATTTCAACTTATTCCCAAGGTTCAAACAAAACTTACCGTTCGCAAAACAGGCTTAATTTACTATTTTTACGAATTAAAATCGCTATAGGGCTAAAAACGGAACTTGGCGTTACGCTATCAATTTGGATTTCTAAAAATTTTACTTATTCTTCTAAAAATCTCCATAAATTCTTAGAGCCCAAATAAAACCTCCCGCTCACAAAACGGACCTATATTTCTTATTTATGAAAATACCCTTGGAGCGGAAACCCAAAAACTCGGGTGTTACACTTGTTATATTTAAGAGGCTATTCTTACTAAAACAGCATCCATACAAATTTTTCATCATTATCTGGAAAAAGGAAACAGTAAGACTCCGATAACACATTCTAAGTGTTACGTTGTTTGTGTGCTTCATCCTGACAAGTGAGGATTATCAGTATTTGCAACCCGAACTTTAAAAATAAATGATCAGAAGTATAACTATTGGGATTATACGAGGGCTTGGACCTTCGCTTTTTACTGTAAGAATCCAATTTGATCACATTCTTGGTTTTTTATTTTAAACCCGGATATTTTAAAATCAAAAACAAAGTTCCCCTCTTTGTTCCTCCATTGGTGGCAATTTCATTCCCAGGAACAGAGTATTTTTTAGGAGCAGTTTCAGAAGAATTTTTCTTTGTGGGTCAAGTGTCACCCCACTTTATCAGTAAAAAAACCCTAGATCGGACATGATACTTTATGGTTTTGTACCGAGTTCTAAATTAACTGGATATGGCAGTGGGGCCTCGAGTTATCCGAAGACCATTTAGAAATTCCAAAAGTCCAACGGAATTTCTATGTGAAATGGTGGGCGAGATTTGATTCAGAAAAATATCTGGCAGTTATGTTAGAAGTTATTAAGTAGTATCTGGATAGCCAAAATCCTCTCGTATCAGTAATCTTCAGTAAATTTTATTCATCATATTAAAATGATGATTCAAAATCAGTATTCGGATTTAAACCCTCATGATTAGGAAATTAAGCTTCTGGAAGTAATTAAAACTCAGAATTTATCTCTCGATAAAAATTATCCAGACAACAAGAGTGATGCCACAATGAATTCTTTAGAGGCTGACTGTGGCTCTTTTTCCGTTCTCGTGGGAGAATCCCAGAATCCGAACGAAGGTGATAGCGATGGCTACCCAACCAAGTCCGCTTTGTGGGACTCCCTCATCGAAATAAAAATGATGAAAGCTAAGGAAAATCTAAAAAGGGAAAGCAGCAAAGCGGCAATTATTGATCAGGTGCGCGTATCAGATGTGAAGCTTTCAGCAGTAGTGTTGCATCAGTCAACTTCAGCTGTGTGATGTAAGTAGTGACATCACACTGCATTATTTCTGAAGATTCCAGCAGTAGTGTCGGCCTTGTCGTTGACATAAAGAAGCAGCAATTATTCTGAAGATCGTCATCCTTGACGCTAAACTGCATTGCAAGTGGCTTCTCTCTTTCGTTCTCTATTAAATTGAGAAGTCTGTTGTTTGTTTATTTAAGTTTTTGAAGAAGCTCTCTCTCCCCTTTCATTTGGTTTGCTCCCACTCTTGTAAGATCTTTTCTTTCTTTAATATAAAAGTTTTATCAGAAGTTCCATTTCTTTTTATTGATCGTCGATCCTCCCCCTCATTTGGTATCAGAGTCATAATGGCTTTCTAAATCCGTAGTTAATTTATGTATGAATGAATTAAAGAATTAAGGTTAATCATTAAATCATTCGTGAATTCTTATTAGCAATGACAATTACTCTCTTTTAATTTTCTTTGTTACTCTTGTCACGTTGAGGTTTTGTGTGTCACATACTATGTAGCAACCGGTTTTGTCCACCTTATTTAATTAATAATGTCATTTTTTAACTTTTATTTTTATGGAATTTAGTGAATTTGATTGGTTGGTTAAATAGGTTAAAGTTGGTTAGCCAAGGGCATTTAAGTAATTGTGAAGCAGTGTTATAAATGGAGGGTTTAATGAAGGTTTAGCCGCCACTGTTTCTCATTTTTCTTTCTCGACATTCATCTCAGCTAAGCAGAGTTTTTCTCGGCGATTTTCTCTCCCATTTTCTCCAAGCTAGGTGAGTTATACTTCGATTTCTTGCTACATTGTAACTATCGATGTTAAAGGGGATTTTAAATGTGAGTTTTGAAAATGCTGTAAGTGAGAGTTAGTTCGGGTTTGGGGCAAATCGGGAATGCACAATGAACAGAGCTCCCAAATTAGTTTCCTTAGATTTCTGAATGGTTATAATGAAGTTTAGTGAAGATTTAATTAATGCTCGGTTTATGGTTTTAGGTTTGAGCAAACTCCCGAGGTAGATTTCAACCAAGTTTTTCAGGAGACCAGGTAAGTAGAGTATGTGTGTGCCTTCGGGTCTACATCACAAAACAGTAGATTTATGTATGTTTGAATGTTTTCTGTATGTCATGTATCATGTTTTTGGAAAGAACACGAAAATGAATTTACATGTAATGACATGATAAGTCATGAACAGATTGTAATAGATCAGCTGTTAAGGGAACTAATCCGCCCCTTAATCGATGAAGAGGATGTATGACTTTGGGAAATTGATCCACCTCCCAATGGAATATAGGATTAGATCAGCTGTTAAGGGAACTAATCTGCCCCTTAATCGATAAAGAAGATGTATGACCTTGGAAAAATTGATCCAACTCCCAATGGAATCGAGGGATCAGATCAAAGAAAGAATGTGAATGCAACTGAGATGTGAAAGTAGAAACTGCATGACTAGGATTTATGTTTCAGCCTATCATTTCATTATTGCTCTACTTATTTAGCATTAGGCTAATAGATGAGTTTTGTGATGTAGGTGTTGAGGTTGCAACAGGTGAACTCTCTGAGTGTATTGAAGAATAGGTGAAGTTGATGGAGCACATCTATGCCACGGTTTGGTGCTCTGATGAGGCAGTTTAACTATTGTCAGTATCTGAAGTCTTAATGGTCAAGTTATTTGTTAAAGTGTGCTGAGGATTTTGATGACAGCAGTAGTTTAAGGTTTATAATGTTTTGAGGTTTTTCCTGATTATGAAACATGATTTGGTTTAGTTATAGTTTGTTATTTTGGATTTTCTTGGAAAGTTTAGTGAACAATCGTTCAGTTTAACTAAGCTGTGAATTTTAATGATTGTAATAGTTTTTAGTATTTCTGATATAATTTTGAGATTTCTCGGATAATGATACGTCATTGGTTTTAATTGTGATTCTTACTAGATTTCAAAAGTTTCATAGAGTCAGGTTGTTTTGAATGATTTTAGTAAATTACAAGTTCTTCTAGCAGTCGGAGTTGTTCTTTGTTTAGAGTGTTTTTGTCTATCGGTAGATGTAGCACCCGGTTCCATTAAGTCAAAATTTGAATTATTGTTAATAACGTACTTTTATAGAAGGGTTGGGGGAGTTATTGATTAGGTTAATAAATGACTATGCAAGGGCAGAAAGGTAATTAGAGATTTAAAAAAAAATGGATAATGTATTTAAGGTTAGTGATTTGGGGTTTAGTGCTCGGTAGCTGCCACTAATTCCCTTATTTCTCTCCCGGCCTTCAGCTCTTCAGCAGAAAACTTTCTGGCGATTTCTTCCTCCCTCGATTCTCCTTCAACCTAGGTAAGCTCTCTTATTTTGTCTGTGATTTTAACAACTAGATAGCTGAGGGAGTACAATGTGTGAAGTTTCGAGGAATACTGTGAGAGAGTCGAGCTCGGGTGTAGTGTTGAATCGGAAATGCACAATGAACTAAGCTTCCAAGCTAGTTTCCCTTGATTTCCTGAATAGATTAGAATGAGGTTTAGTAGAAATCTAATTGACATCCTTTCTATGACCTAGGTGAGCAGACTTCTGAAGTAGATTGAAACCGTGCATTTCCAGGAGAGCCAGGTAAGTAAAGTTTGTTTGTGTGCCTTCGGGCCTACATCACAAAACGTTAGGGTTGTGTTTACTTGGATGTGTCTGTGTGTGTGTTATGCATCATGTTTTAAAAGTATACGAAAATGAATTTGAATGCATGTTGGCATGGTAAGGAATGAACATATTGAAACAGTTATGAGAATCAGTTTTACTGTTAAGGGAAATAATCCAACCCTTAATGAGACAGTGGATATTTATACTTTGGGAGAGTTGATCCAACTCCCAATTTCACAGGGGGATCTGAACAGTGAATCAGCTTTACTGTTAAGGGAGCTAATCCAACCCTTAATGAGACAGTGGATATTTATACTTTGGGAGAGTTGATCCAACTCCCAATTTCACAGGGGGATCTGAACAGAAACAACGCATGAACAACTGAGAGGAGAAAGTAGAAATTGCACGTTTAGGAATTCATGTTCTAGCATTTCATTCTTTTCTTTTCATCATTGCTTTGCTTACTTAGCATTAGGCTAATAGATGAGTTTTGTGATGTAGGTGAAGAAGTGACAGTAGGTGATTCTTCTGAGTTCATTGAGGGATAGACTGGTTGGGGGAGCACACTCATTGTAACACCCGGTTTATTAGAATTAAAATAATCTATTAATCTTCTAAGTGTGAATTTTATAGAATGAAATTAGGGGTAAAATCAATTAGGTTAATGAGTAACTAAGTGAGGGCATAAGGGTAATTGTCAATTTTTCAAATGGATAACGTATTTAAGGAAAGAGTAAATGAGGTATAGCCGTCATACTCATTTCACTCTCGGTTTTCAGCTCAACCCAGCAGAGCTCTCTAGGCGATTTCCTCACCGATTCCTCCAACCCAGGTGAGTTTTGATTCGATTAATTGCTGATTTTAGTACCTAGGTAGCTTAAGGATCCCAACGTATGCATTTTGTTAATGTTACGAGTGAGAGATTCTGCTTGAGGATTAGAGCAGAATCGGGAATGTTAGATAAATAGAAATGCCCAACCCACTCCTTAGATTTCTGAATAGCTTAGATTGAGGTTTAACGTTCTGTTTATGAATATAGGTGAACAAACCCCCGAAGTAGCTCTTAACCGAGCATTTGCAAGGAATCCAGGTAAGTAAAGTATTGCTTGTGCCTTCGGGCCTACATCACAAAACAGTAGGTTTATGTATGCTTGAATATTTCTATTGTCCATGCATCATGTTTTTGTTAAAAGTTACGAAAATGAATTTCATGTAAGGAATGGTAAGGTATGAACTGTATGCGACAGACAAACTATTAAGGGAACTAATCCACCCCTTAACTTATGAAGGGATTTAGACATTGGGAGAATTGATCCCACTCCCAAGGGAACCATGGGATCAGATCAGCTGTTAAGGGAATTCATCCGCCCCTTAATTGAGTATGAGGATGTAGACATTGGGAGAATTGATCCCACTCCCAAGGGAACCATGGGATCTGATCATGATATGAACGAATATGTATGCCACTGAGAGGAGAAAATAGAAACTGCATATTTAGGAGTTTAAGCTCAGCATTTTATTTCATTCATATACTGCTTTACTTACTTAGCATTAGGCTAATAGATGAGTTTTGTGATGTAGGTGAAGAAGTGTTAGTAGGTGTGTCTCCTGATCATGTTGAGGAATAGTGGACGTTGGAGGAGTGCATTCAGGCCTCGACATGGTAACTGATGGGGCGGTTTAGCATGTTGTCTACAGATGTAGAGGTTTAGTGGATAATGATTTAAATTGAGTATATGGAGTTTTTAGTAAAGGAGATTACAGCTGCTTGACTTCGTTTTCGAGAATTTCTGATTTTCATGTTCTTACTGATTTTGATCAATACAATGACTTGGAGTGTTATGAATGGATTTTTGGTAAAATGTTTTAAGTCTGTTAGATAGTCGAATCTTTCTCGGGTTATAGACAGGTTGTTTAGTCCATTGGTGGGAATTGAATAATTTTGTATCAGTGGATATGTGTAGAGGTTTATTGCGTTCTGTTGAAAGGAATTGTGTTGATGTCTATCGGAAGAGGGAAGTGTCTACCGGTAGATGTCTCATGTTTGTCTTCCGGCTGACGTCATCGGAAGAGTAAAGCATTTGTCTTCCGGCTGACGTCATCGGCAGAAGAAGTGTAATGGAAGTCGGGTGAGTATGTCTTCCGGCTGACGTCATCGGAAGAGTAAAGCATTTGTCTTCCGGCTGACGTCATCGGCAGAAGAAGTGTAATGGAAGTCGGGTGAGTATGTCTTCCGGCTGACGTCATCGGAAGAGGAAAGCATTTGTCTTCCGGCTGACGTCATCGGCAGAAGAAGTGTAATGGAAGTCGGGTGAGTATGTCTTCCGGCTGACGTCATCGGAAGAGGAAAGTAATTGTCTTCCGGCTGACGTCATCGGAAGAGGAAATAGGTATTTTGTCGTTTACTGACCGGTAGAGGAAGTAAGTTCTTTGTCGTGTTGTGACCGGATGATGTCGCTGACGTCACCGGAAAACGAAATAGGTGATTTGTCGTTTTGTCACTGATGAAGTCTTCGGTTTTCTATTTCTGCTTCTTTCGTTGACCTTGTTGTCGGCAGATGACTTCAACACTTCCGTTAATCACCCCAACGGTATATTCTACAGTTCGTCTAACTTCATAGTTGTTTAAATGATTTTCCGCTGCAAAGTTTTCAAATGTTTTGAATGTATAGAAAATGTCAAATTTTGACTGTCGAATGAAGTTTTAAAATTTATCCGAAAATTTCTTAGTCATGGTCAAGTAATGAGTAGCGACCCGGGTTCAGATAATTCGGGGCGTTACACTCATGCCACGGACCTGTTGAACTGATGAGGCGATTTAACTGATGTCTGTTTGGTGAGAAGGTTTAGTTGACAGTGATTAAAACTTAGAAATGCTAAGTTTCCATAACAGTAGTGGTTTCAGTACTTTAAACACGTTTTGAGTTTTTTTTTTTTTCTGATCACGGTGATCTGTTGAGTTTTAAAGGTTATTTTTACTAGACTTGATTAATGCAATGGTTTGAGTTGTTTCTGAATGGTCTTGGAAAAGTAAGCAAATTCCTTTCTGTAATCAGTGTTGTGTATGTTTTGTGAGGAGTCGTTGAAATGTATTCTGTTTTCTACCGGTAGATGATGTCTATCGGTAAATGTTGAGTTATGTTGTCTATCAGAAGATGTCTTCAGAAAAGCCATCGGATGATGTAGGTTTAAGTTTATCGGAAGATGTCTTTAGATGAGCCATCGGATGATACAGGTTAATTCTATCGGAAGGTGTAGGATTAAGTCTACCGGATGATGTCTCAGTAAACTCATCGGCAGATGCGTGCTGACGTCATCGGAAGGTGTAGGTTAAGTCTATCGGATGTTGTCCCAATAAACTCGTCGGCAGATGTAGGAGAATTATCGTCGTTTAGTCTATCGGTAGATGATGAGTTATTGTTCTGTCACCTACTGGTAGATGAAGACTTTGCATTATCGGAAGGAGAGGGTGTCATACTTTGTCGTGTAGTCATCGGTAGATGCAGTCTACTGAAAGTTGTCTGTGTTGTATATTTTCCGGGTGACGTCATCGGTAGGAGCCTCCTATTTCCTGTTTCTACTTCCTCCGTTGACTTTGTCGTCGGCAGATTAGTTTGACCTCTGCAACTTCTCGAGTATTCCTCGTTTAAAAACTTTATTTCTTTTGGCCGATTATTCTGAACATTTCCAAAACATTATTTTAACAATGTTTTTCACAGTTTGTTTAACTCCATAGTTATTCAAATGATTTCCGCTGCAAGTTCTCAAAGGTTTTGAGGTTTTAGTAAAATGATTAATCTTGACTTTCGGGTAAAGTTTTAACTTAATCCAAAATTTCTTAGTCATGTTCGAGCGATGAGTAGCGAACCGGGTTCAGAAAACTCGGGGCGTTACAGTAGATGCTGTCTATCGGTGGATGTTGAATGTTTTTGTCTATCAGTAGATGTTGTCTATCGAGGGATGTTGAATGTTTTTGTCTATCGATAGATGTTGTCTATCGGTGGATGTTGAGTGTTACTGTTCACCGATAGATGTTGTCTATCGGTGGATGTTGAGTGTACTGTTTACCGGTAGATGTTGGGTGATAGAGTCGAGTGTTACTGTTGAGTGTACTGTTCACCGGTAGATGTTGGGTGAAATAGTCGAGTGTTACTATTGACGATAGATTTGAGTAGTCGACGTGTCGTCGGCAGATGTGAGTGGTGGATGTGAGCGGTAGATGTGAGAAGTCGACGTGTCGTTCGGCTGACGTGAGCGGTGGATGTTGGTAACAGAAGATGTCTTTTGTTTCTGCTTCTACCGCTGACACTGTTTAGCAGTGGATGTCTTCTATTCCCGTTTCTACCAACGAGACTATTCTGTCTCTATTTCTACCGCTGAAACTATTCAGCGGTAGATGTGTTCTGTTTTCCCTTCGTCTTCTTTCAACCAACTGTCTCTAATATTTTAATCATTTAATAAATGTTGTTTTATACAAATAGTTTTCCGCTGCAAGTTTTAACGTTTAAAGGGTCAAATTTTGATTGTTGAATGAAATTTTAAAATTTTCTCAAAATGTCATAGTTCGGTTCAGTATTTTGAGTATCGAACCGGGTTCAGAAAACTTGGGGCGTTACATACTATGTCAATTATACTCTTTTAATTTTTCGTGGTGTATGGATCGTCACCCAAGACGCGTCGAGGTGTGTGCCACTAAGTACCAGGATGGGAAATGGCTTTTACTCGTAAATCATTGTCAGACGAGTACACTTAAGAAAATTAAACTTGTTTTAATTAGCAGAGGTCCCGTTAGGGAAGTTGTGGCCTTGACTTGTAATTCGTTGGAGATAAGGGTACAAGAAGAAAATTAAACTTGTTTAATTAGCATGGTTAGTAAATTCATCTTACCATTTCAAGATTAATTCTGTTTTCTTTAGATTGTTCAGACATGGATTAACGCATGGATAAAAATGAATTTATCTGCTTTAGATATCTCATCTATATCTGTTAAAAACGAAGAAATCGTTGAGTACTCACAGGCTCAACAATTAAACAAATGGATAATACTCGAAGTAGAATCAAAACGAATTTATAAAATTGGTTTCTTTGATTCCCTCAGTAAACGTGCTGTAAAAACTTCTGAACAAACTATATATTTAGATACTAATGACAAAATAATTTGATTGCTTTGTTTAAAAGATATTCAGAAATATTTAACCGAATTTAAATATCTACATATTGGTTTAATACAAATTGCTTTTAAACCATTAACTTTACCAGGATTAAATTCTAGTAGATTTTAGAGATGCTAGATGTAATGACTGAAAATCATTTTAATAGGCATAGTTTATACTAGTTTATGCCATGGACCAATTTATTTGAATGTTTATCTGAATTTGACTTTATCTTTATCAGATAAAAATCTTTTTGAAGATGTAAGTTTGCATGTTCAATCTCATGGTTATAATTTGTTAGCTGGATCTGAAACTATTGCTGTGATTTACCGTATTCATTCTAAAGTGTTAAATACTTTATGCCCGAATGCTATACTCTGTAGTGAGATAGGTAAAACTGTAGTTATTGAAAGTAAATTATTAACAACAAATGTTGCGATTCCCGATTAATAAATTGGGAAGAAGTAACTTTCCCATCTAACTGGAATATTCCTAATGACGTATCCCCTCAACCTATAATCAGTAGTTAGTTTGTAACACCTGGTTCCATTGAACCGATTTTATCTTGTCATCTAATAGTGTACACTTTATGGATGAAATTGGGAGAAATATTGATTAGGTTAATGAGTGACTAAGTAAGGGCATAATGGTAAATGGAGATCTATAGTGCATAACGTATTTAAGGGAGAGTTTAATGAGGTTTAGCAGACATTGTTTTCTCATTTTCCTTTCTCGGCATTCAGCTCAGCTAAGCAGGGTTCTCTCTGCGATTTTCCCTCTCATTTTCTCCAAGCTAGGTGAGTTCTACTTCGATTTCTTGTTACATTGTAGCTATCGATGTTAGAGGGGATTTTAAATATGAGTTTTGAGAATGCTGTATGTGAGAGTTAGTTTGGGTTCGGGGAATATCAGGAATGCTTGATGATCTAAGTTCCCAAACTAGTTTCCTTATGAGTTCTGTTAGATTTGAGGATAGTTTAGAATGAAGCTTAACAATACTCTGTCTACTGCTATAGGTTTGAGCAAAACCCGAAGTAGTTTGCAACCAAGCTTTTCCCGGAAACCAGGTAAGTAGAGTATGTGTGTGCCTTCGGGTCTACATCACAAAACAGTAGGTTTATGCTTGTTTGAATGTTTTCTGTATGTCATGAATCATGTTTTTGAAAGGACACGAAAATGAATTTACATATAATGGCATGGCAAGGTATGAACAGAATGTAATAGACCAGCTGTTAAGGGAACTAATCCGCCCCTTAATTTATGAAGAGGATGTATGACTTTGGGAAAATTGATCAACTTTCCAATGGAATTTAAGAACAAATCAGCTGTTAAGGGAACTAATCCGCCCTTTAATTTATGAAGAGGATGTATAACTTTGGGAAAATTGATCCGCTTCCCAATGAAATTTAGGATCAGATCAGCTGTTAAGGGAACTAATCCGCCCCTTAATTTATGAAGAGGATGTATGACTTTGGGAAAAATGATCCAACTCCTAATGGAACCGAGGGATCAGATCAGAGAAAGAACGTGAATGCAACAGAGATGTGAAAGTAGAAACTGCATGTCTAGGATTTATGTTACAACATATCATTTCATTGTTGCTTTACTTACTTAGCATTAGGCTAATAGATGAGTTTTGTGATGTAGTTGAAGAAGTTTTAGCAGGTGGGTTCTCTAAGTATGTTGAGGACTAGGCTGGTTGGAGGAGTACATTCACGCATCGACTTGACAATCTGATGGGGCGGTTTAACTAATGTCAATAGGTGTGAAAGTCTAGTTAACAATGGTTCAGTTTTAGTATGCTAAGAATGTTAATGACAGCAGAAGTTTAATGTTTTTAATAATTTTGGAGATTTTCTGTTTATAAAAAACACGATTTGGTTTTAGTTGAAGATTGTCGTTCTGGATTTATAAAGTTGTGGATTTATGTTGCTTTTGAATAGCTGCTGTTAAAATTTATAAGTTCTTTTAATAGGCAGAGTTGTCTGTTTGTTTAGAGTGTTACTGTTCACCGGTGGATGTAGTCTATCGGTGGATGTAATCTATTGGTGGAAGTAGTCTATCGGTGGATGTAGTCTATCGGTGGATGTAATCTATCGATGGATGTAGTCTATCGGTGGATGTAGTCTATCGGTGGATGTTGTCGTTTTATGATCGGTGGATGTGAGTAATAGTTTTGTCGTTTTATGATCGGTGGATGTGAGTAATAGGTTTTGTCGTTTTGTGATCGGTGGATGTGAGTAATAGGTTTTGTCGTTTTCTGATCGGGGGATGTGAGTAATAGTTTTGTCATTTTATGATCGGTGGATGTGAGTAATAGGTTTTGTCATTTTGTGAGCGGTAGACGTGAGAAGTCGACGTGTCATTCGGCTGACGTGAGCGGTGGACGTTGGTAGGAGAAAAAGCCTTTTGTTTCTGCTTCTACCGCCGACACTGTTTAGCGGTGGATGTCTTCTATTTCTATTTCTATCGCTGGAACTTTTCAGCGGTGGACGTGTTCTGTTTTGTTTTGTTTTCTTTCAACCAATTGTCTTTAATATTTTAATTAATTAATAAATGTCGTTTTATACAAATGAATTTTCGCTGTAAGTTTTAACATTTTAAGGGTCAAACTTTGACCGTTGAGTGCAATTTCGAAATTTTCTCAGAATCTCATAATTCGGTTCAGTATTATGAGTAACGAACCGGGTTTATATAAGTCGGGGCGTTACAGTATGGTATCAGAGACATTCAGTTAAACTGTTCAAAAGATTACTCATCAGTGCCAATCGTTGCATGGAAGTACTTCAACAACTGTAAGTGTTTATGTTAACCTAGCTATTAGATATTTATGAGAGTAATTAACCTTGTCCAGGAATATAACAAAATGGCTAGACGACCAGGAACACCAAGAGTATCGAGAGAGATGCCAAATTTGAGAAGTGAGGAGGACCCTAGTGTAATTAGGCAGCTGGCAGACTTGGTGCACCAACAGACAGATTTGGTTCGTCAGCAGTCCAATCAGTTGGAAGTATTGTTGAACCGAGAAGTACAAGGAAGTGCCAACTCGAGTTCCAGCAGTGAGCACTCAAGAGATCGATTTCGGAGACTACAGCCGCCCACACTTGATGGAAAATCATCCAATCCGATTGTTGCTGAGGAGTGGCTTAGGAAGATTGAGAGCATGTTCAGATGTACCAACATCAGAGAAGGAGACAAAGTCACTCTGACAACGTTCCATTTGGCTGGGGACGCTCAACTTTGGTGGGAAACAATAGAGACCACCACTGAAATTCTGGCTATGTCCTGGTCTCAGTTCAAGGAGATTTTCTACGAGAAATATTTTAACAGCATAGTCCAGGCCGCAAAGAAGGTAGAGTTTCTGAAATTGAAGCAGACAGGGTCTGTGGCAGAGTACAGTAGGCAATTCGAGTCCCTGTCCAGGTTTGCTGGACATTTTGTTCACAAGAATGAGGATAAGGTGTTTCAGTTTGTGTATGGACTAAAACCAGAAATTTACAGAGGAGTCAAATTCTGTGGTATTAAAGGGTTGTCATTCAGTGAAGTTTTGTCCACATCATTGGAGGTGGAAGAAGCTGAAATGAAGTGTTCTGGACCGAAGGATGCCCTGCGAAAGTTAATCCAGCACCAACAGCAGAGAGGAATGAAGAGGCTCAGTGAAGGCCAGAGTAACCAAGGAACAGGAAGGAAAGTACCGGATACCAGGAAGTTTCTCCAGTGCCCAAAATGTTTGAAGAGTCACCTGGGCGAGTGTAGATTTGGGACGGGAAAGTGTTTTAACTGTGAGGAGGTTGGACACACGTACAGAGATTGCCCGAAGCCTAGAATCACCTGATGCTTCAACTGTAACAAAGTCGGCCATATCAACAGGGACTGTCCAGCCTTAAAGAATGGCCCTGCTATGTTGAAACCGAGGATATTCTCCATGATGGAGTCGGGTGATGAAGACCAGCCTGCTATGGTGTCAGGTACCATATTGATCAACTCTGTGCCTGCTTTTACTTTAATAGATTCTGGTACGACACATTCCTTTATAGCATCTGCGTTTGCTGTTAAGTTAGATGTACAGTTTACCCCTTCTATGTATGTGTTTAATTTTGCATTACTCTCTGGTGAACGGATGCACTCTAACCAAGTGATGCTTGACAGTGATGTGTTAGTAGGAAACGTGAGTCTACCTGCTGATCTTATTATTATGGATATAATGAGATTTGATGTAATCCTAGGAATGGATTGGTTGTTTAAGCATTATGCCACAATAGATTGTAGGACTGGAATAGTTAGCTTCCAACCCCCTGGTGGTTTGAATCATACCTTTCAAGCTTTGAAGAAAAGTAAGGAAATGTCTGTTATAACCTCTGTCAACGTAGACCTTCTCCATGCGGGGAGTATTTGTGCTTTTTGGCCAGTGTTTTAGACACACAACTAGTAGGAAAAGTAAGTCCTCAGAATGTCTTAGTTGTCCAAGATTTTTCAGAAGTATTTCTAGATGACCTTCCTGGCTTGCCGCCAGATAGGAAAATTAAGTTTGTTGTAGATGTTTACCCAGGCGCCGAACCTGTATCTAAGAATCCCTATAGATTAGCACCCACGGAGCTTAAGAAATTAAAGAAACAGTTAGACGAACTATTGGAAAAAGGGTTCATACGCCCAAGCTTTTCACCATGGGGTGTACCAGTTCTTTTTGTCAAAAAGAAGGATGGATCAATGCGTATGTGCGTGGATTATCGAAAATTGAATAAGTTAACCATTAAGAACAAGTATCCATTACCAAGGATTGATGATTTATTCGACCAGCTTAACGGTGCGTGAGTTTTCTCCAAGATTGACCTTAGGTCCGGTTATTACCAATTGAAAGTCAAATCAGAAGATATTCCTAAGACAGCCTTTCGCACAATATATGGACATTATGAGTTTTTGGTTATGTCTTTTGGATTGACTAATGAACTAGCAGCTTTCATGGATCTCATGAATAGAATGTTTCACGAGTATCTAGATAAATTTGTCATAGTGTTTATTGATGATATTTTAATATATTCACTTACTAATGATGAGCATGCAAGACACCTAACCTTGGTATTGGGAGCACTAATGCAGCACCAACTTTATGCCAAGTTTTCCAAGTGTGAGTTTTGGTTGGACAGAGTTCACTTTCTTGGTCATGTGATCTCGGGTGATGGGATATCTGTTGATCCAGCCAAGGTTCAAGCAGTTAAGGAGTGGCCCCAACCGAAGAATGCCACTGATATTCGGAGTTTCCTTGGATTAGCAGGATATTACAAGAAATTTATTGAAGGATTCTCGAAGATTGCAACACCCCTCACTCGGTTAACAAGAAAAAACCTGAAGTATGTGTGGACTGGGGAATGTGAGAATAGTTTTCCGACTTTGAAACAGAGACTGACCAATGCCCCAATATTAACACTCCCTGTTGAAGATGGAAAGTTTAGCATTTATTGTGACGCTTCCAAAATTGGACTCGGTTGTGTGTTGATGCAAGATGGAAAAGTAATAGTCTATGCTTCTAGGCAGTTGAAAACACACGAGAAGAACTACCCTACACACGACTTAGATTTAGTTGCAGTGGTTTTTGCACTAAAGATTTGGAGGCATTACTTGTATGGACAATCTTGTGAGATATTTTCGGACCATAAAAGTCTGAAGTATATTTTCACACAGAAAGAATTAAATATGAAGCAACGTAGATGGTTAGAGTTTGTAAAGGATTATGATTTTGAGATTAAATACCACCCCGGTAAGGAGAATGTAGTGGCTGATGCATTGAGTAGAGTGACGACTTTAGCCTCAGCATTGATTCTTGACATACCATTAGCCTTAAAGACTGAATTCCAAATATTTAACCTCGAGGTTGTATCCAGTGTGTCAGCCATGCTTTCTGCCATAACCTTGAAGCCTACTATTTTGGAAAGAATAAAGGAAGCACATGTGATTGATCCTGAGTGCAACAAGTATAAGTCATGTATGGATTCTACCGATAAGTCGGATTTCAACTATTCTGTTGATGGAATTCTCAAGTTTTTGAATAGATGGTTTGTTCCAATAGATAAAGAACTTCGAAAGTGATCCTTTCGGAAGCTCATTCTTCTAGATTCTCTGTTCATCCTGGTGGTACAAAAATGTATAGAGACCTTAAACAACATTTTTGGTGGCCATATATGAAAAGAAGTGTGGCCGAGTACGTAGGATTGTGTTTAGTTTGCCAACAAGTTAAAGCTGAACATCAGAGGCTATGTAACGCCCCGAGTCATCTGAACCCGGTTTGCTACCCATAACACTGAACCGAACCATGACGACTTGATGCTAAATTTAAAAAAAAAGAAATTTCGCTCGACAGTCAAAATTTGACTTTTTCTAAAAATTTAAAATATTTAAAACTTGCAGCAGAAATAATTCTAAACAGCAATGTAGTAAAACAAAACTATAAATCATGGTTTGAAATGTTAAGAGGCAATCGGTAGTTTAGAATTAAAGTTTAAAACTGTGGAATACTAGGAGAAATCGCGGAAATCCAACGTATCTGCCGATGAGCAAGCCAACGGAAGGAGCAAAAAAAATGAAAACAAAAAGGCTTCTACCGATGACGTGCCCAAACAACGCATTACCATCTGCCGATGACGTCAACGCAACACCATCTCCGATGAAGTCAACACAACTTCATCTGCCGATGAAGTCAACATAACTTCATACACAACTTCATCTGCCGATGAAGTCAACACAAATTCATTTGCCGGCAGATTTCCATCTTCCGATGGACAAACGCACGACATCTACCAATGACGTCAGCCGGATGATTCCTCCATCCAACATCTGCCGATCGCTAGACGACAAAAACCTACACAACATCTTCCGATAGACAACTTAACCATGACTCAACATCTACCGATAGACATCATCTACCGATAGAGAACAAAACAACATTTCATCAACTCCTCGTTATAAAACACTACTCCAACTACAGAAAAGGATTTACTTACTCTACTGAAATCATTCAAAAACGATTCAACCATTGCATTACTCAAAATTCAGCAAGTACTAACATCTAGACCCAACAAGATACGGTTATCAGGAAGGAAAACTCAAAACATGTTCAAAACTTTGAAATCAATTCTGTCATGAAAACTCAACATACTCAGACTGAATCTTTAACTACTAGTCCTCCACACTGACAGACATCAGTTAAACTGCCCCATCAGCTGCCAGAACATTGAATAGGTGCACTACTCCAACCCGACTAGTCCTCAGTGAACTCAGTAAACACACCTGCTGTCACTTCTTCACCTACATCACAAAACTCATCTATTAGCCTAATGCTAAGTAAGTAATGCAAAATGAAATGAATTATTGAAACATAAACTCCTAATCATGCAGTTTCTACTTTCTCATCTCAGTTGCTCATTCATCGTTTCTGATTCAGATCCCCCTGTGAAATTGGGAGTTGGATCAACTCTCCCAAAGTATATATCCACTGACTCATTAAGGGGTGGATTATTTCCCTTAACAGTAAATCTGATTCACATGTTCAGATCCCCCTGTGAAATTGGAAGTTGGATCAGCTCTTCCAAAGTATATTTATATCCACTGTCTCATTAAGGGGCGGATTAATTCCCTTAACAGTAAGTCTGATTCACTTTGCTGTTTCATCACATTCAATCCTCTCCATACCAATATGTATTCAAATTCATTTTCGTATACATTTTGAAAATATGATGCATAGCATACAAACACATCCAAGTAAATACAAACCTAACATTTTGTGATGTAGGCCCGAAGGCACAAGCAAACATTACTTACCTGATCTCCTGGAAATCACTCGTTTTCAACTACTCTGGAAGCCTTGCCCACCTAGTTTCATAAGCAGAATACCGATTAGATTACCACTAACTGTATCCTACATCACTCAGAAACCTAAGGAGCTAGTTTGGAAGTTCTGGTCATCATACACTCTCAGCTCAGTACTAAATCCCGAACTCCATTCATTCACAATATCGACATAACACACACACATTGCTCTCCCTCTGCTATCTAACCACTAAAATCTCAAGTGAACGAAAGGAAAACTTACCTAGTTGAGGAATGAGGATCGGTAAGGAGAATCGCCTGGAGTTCTGCTGAGCCTGAGCTGAATACCGAGAAAGGAGAAATGAGGGAATAGTGGCGGCTAAACCTCATTAAACCCTTCCTTAAATACATTTTCCACTTTTCAAAATGCTAATTACTCTTTTGCCCTTGCATAGTTATTTATTTACCTAATCATCATTTTCTCCCAAATCCTCACATTATAAATGGTTAGTTAAATTCGGTTCAATAGAACCGGGTGCTATAGGCTATGTGAACAAATAACGATGGACTTTGTGGTAGGATTGCCTAGGACAGCAAATCCGCCCATTTTCTGCCCATAAAGATGACCTACTCGATGGACCAACTAGCTAAATTGTATGTGCATGAGATTGTTAGACTGCATGGAGTTCCAAACACTATAGTTTCTGACTGAGACTTTAGATTTACGTCAAAATTTTGGAAGAGTCTGCATAAGGCTATGGGTACACAGGTCAACTTTAGCACAGCCTTTCACACTCAAACAGATGGACAATCTGAAAGGACTATCCAAACGTTGGAGGATATGCTTCGTGCATGCATATTAGATTTTCAAAGATCTTAGAGTAAGTACTTATCGTTGGTGGAATTTTCTTATAATAACAGTTTTCAGGCAACAATAGGGATGGCACCGTATGAAGCATTATATTGACGAAAATGCAGATCTCCTTTGTATTGGGATGAAGTTGGTGAGACACGTTTGCTTGGTCTTGACATTGTGCAACAGACAGTGGAGAAGATTGCCCTCATCCGACAGAGAATCTTGATAGCTCAAAGCCGACAAAAAAGTTATACCGATAGGAGACGCAGAGAATTGGAGTTTGAAGTAGGTGAGGAAGTTTTTCTTAAGGTATCACCATTCAAGGGAGTTGTGAGATTTAGAAAGAGAGGCAAGCTGAACCTCAGATATATTGGACCGTTCTCAATCTTGAAGAGGATTGGGAAGATAGCTTATCAGTTACAATTGCAAGCCTTTATGGAAGGAATTCACAATGTGTTCCATGTTTCTATGCTAAAAAAGTGTATGCGGGATCCAACTCAGGTTGTGGAACAGCAGAACATTGAAATTCATCCTACTCTTACTTATGAGGAGAGACCAGTAAAGATCCTTGACTATGCTGTGAAGGTGTTGCGCAACAAAGAGGTCCAACTGATAAAAGTTTTATGGCATAACCAGAGCATAGAGGAGACAAATTGGGAGCGCCAGCAGGACATGATGGACCAACATCCAGAATTATTCAGGTATTGAATTTTGAGGACAAAATTCTTTTAAGGAGGATAGATTGTAACACCCGGTTCCATTGAACCGATTTTATCTTGTCATCTAATAGTGTACACTTTATGGATGAAATTGGGGGAAATATTAATTAGGTTAATGAGTGACTAAGTAAGGGTATAATGGTAAATGGAAATCTATTGTGGATAACGTATTTAAGGGAGGGTTTAATGAGGTTTAGCTGCCACTGTTTTCTCATTTTCCTTTCTCGGCATTCAGCTCAGCTAAGCAGGGTTCTCTCGGCGATTTTCCCTCCCATTTTCTCAAAGCTAGGTGAGTTCTACTTCGATTTCTTGTTACATTGTAGCTATCGATGTTAACTTTGAGAATGCTGTAAGTAAGAGTTAGTTCGGGTTCGGGGCATATCAAGAATGCTTGATGATCTGAGTTCCCAAACTAGTTTCCTTATGAGTTCTGTTAGAATTGAGGATAGTTTAGAATGAAGATTAACTAATACTCTGTCTATGGCTATAGGTTTGAGCAAAATCCGAAGTAGTTTGCAACCAAGCTTTTCGAGGAAACCAGGTAAGTAGAGTATGTGTGTGCCTTCGGGTCTACATCACAAAACAGTAGGTTTATGCTTGTTTGAATGTTTTCTGTATGTCATGAATCATGTTTTGGAAAGAACACAAAAAATGAATTTACATGTAATGGCATGGCAAGGTATGAACAGAATGTAATAGACCAGCTGTTAAGGGAACTAATCCACCCCTTAATTTATGAAGAGGATGTATGACTTTGGGAAAATTGATCCGCTTCCCAATAAAATTTAGGATCAGATCAGTTGTTAAGGGAACTAATCCGCACCTTAATTTATGAACATGATGTATGACTTTGGGAAAATTGATCCACTTTCCATTGGAATTTAAGATCAGAGCTGTTAAGGGAACTAATCCGCCCCTTAATTTATGAAGAGGATGTATGACTTTGGAAAAAATGATCCAACTCCCAATGGAACCGAGGGATCAGATCAGAGAAAGAACGTGAATGCAACAGAGATGTGAAAGTAGAAACTGCATGTCTAGGATTTATGTTTCAACATATCATTTCATTGTAGCTTTACTTACTTAGCATTAGACTAATAGATGAGTTTTGTGATGTAGGTGAAGAAGTTTCAACAAGTGGGTTCTCTGAGTATGTTGAGGACTAGGCTGGTTAGAGTAGTACATTCACGCATCGACTTGACAATCTGATGGGGCAGTTTAACTAATGTCAGTAGGTGTGAAAGTCTAGTTAACAATTGTAACGCCCCGAACCCGCCCCGGCTCGGTGCGCTACGTTTGCAAACCGATACCGCGTTTAAAACATCATTTAAAATAATTTTAGTAAATTATTACAACTCGTTTTTGGGTTTTTCGAACCCTTGAAACTCATTGGAAAATGGGCCCAAAATACGTTTAAAATACGTCAAAAAATGTCGGGTCAAAACATTGTATAAATAGGGAAAATTTAAAAAAAAACCAAAAATGGGCTCAAAGAGGCGCTGGGCGCCGCGCGCACCCAGGCAGCGCACACACTGCACGCGCGCTGGGGCGCGCCTGTGCGCCCCACCGCGACTGGTCGCGGTCCGAGTGCCGATTGGTCGGACCTCCTCAGGTTTTCTCGACCCAAAACACTTAAAAACCTTCTATTTTGACCCCTTTTGACCTTTCCCCACTTTTCCTCATATTTCTCTACCCTGAACACCTCCAAAATTCACGAAACTTTAACCATCCCTCCCCGACACTCGAACCTTCAAATCCCGTAAAAATTTTGGAAAACCGACTTCAACCGATTATAAATAAAAATAGCGAACTTAAACCCGACGTCGTTTGTTCTAAATTTAATATGGACGGCATAACGCCTAAATCCTTTAAAACCAAAACCTGCAATATAAAACCCGAGAATATATAGTTTAAATTCCCAATATACCACCACCATTACTCAACAACCCAACGACTCGAAATCTTTAAAAATTCATTACAAAAACCTTTATAAAAACAACGTGCCAACACGTATCAAATCTCCCAATCACCAACCAGATACATCAAAAATACCAAAATAACCATCACTCACAACTCCCCGAAGACCATGATCGAGACGCCCCGACAATTGCCTGCACCGGCATGCCCTGTACATCACCAACTGCGCTCCAATCCTAACTTTCCTTAGGCCCTCACCTGTACTCCCATCTACACCTACACCATGGAACACAAAACATACGCCTAATACTTAGTAAGTAGGGAATAGTGCATACGACAAACATAATGCAACACAACCCCTAACACATGAAGTTTCTACTCGCTCAGTTGCTCTTGTTTCGTTTGCTTTTCGTTGTTCATTCACAGAACCGAAGCTCATCACACATGCTAACATCGCACCTTAACGCGACTGGGCAACTCACATGGAGTCCCTCGCAGGTGTCCAACTCACACAGAGTCCCTCGCAAATGCCACCCTAACGCGACTGGGCAACTCCACTGGAGTCCCTCGTAGGTGTCACTCTAACGCGACTGGGTGACTCTACTAAAGTCCCTCGCAGGTACCACCCTAACGCGACGTGACAACTCCCATGGAGTTACCCGCAGGTGCTACCCTAACGCAACTAGGCGACTTAACTATAGTCCCTCGCAGGTACCACCTTAACGCGACGTGACAACTCCCATGGAATTACCCGTATGTGCTACCCTAACGCGACTAGGTGACTCAACTATAGTCCCTCGCAGGTACCACCTTAACGCGACGTGACAACTCCCATGGAGTTACCCGCAGGTGCTACCCTAACGCGACTAGGCGACTCTGACACAAACCACCTTACGATTCAACTCACACCATCCCTTACATTTCAAGCTCACCATGCAAAACCATGCTTAAAACTCGTTTCTCGTAGTTTGAAAACCGTGATGCATGTCACACAATTACTCAACACAAAACTAAACAAAACAACCAAACAAAGCAAACAACCAATTCCCTACCGTTCCATGGTGTAGGCCCGAAGGCAAACCACACACATCCACTACTTACCTGGATTCCCTGCGCGTGCTCGAAACTAAAAGCTCTGTTGGTCCAATTGTTCTCTCGTTAACCTAACAATATAAGGAAAACAACTTAGCAATTCACTCATAAATTTCTAGAGGATCCTAAAAAGGATTCTAAAACCAAAACTAAACAACATTTCCCCCTAAAGCTACAAAACCCGATTTTCACCAAAATTTACAACGTCCAACTTCAAACGGCCATAACTTTCTCGTTTTTCAACGGATTTTGACGTGCCACCCCAATTCGGAAACCTCTACACGTCTACTATCCATTGAAACACTCAAATTCAACAACCAAAACATTTGACCAAGTCGAAAATACATAAACAGAATCGGCCTTGAATGTTCTCCAAACCAATTTTTCTTCCCTTCCACCAAAACTCTATTCTAACTTCATAACCCACCTAAACTAACATACCTAAGAATTAAACCATCCAATTTGGAAGAAAAACCAGCAACATAAATGAGAATTTCGTAGCCCTCCCCTAGGGTTTCTCAAACACTTAACAAATCCCCACAAAACATCATAAAAACACCATCAACCTTCACTTATATGCATTACTACCAAGACCCCTCCAAAAATTTACCTTAATCTTTGATGAAATGGAGAAAAGATGAAGGTGGAGCTCCTCCCATGGCTGCCACGATTTTGGAGAGGAAGAGGAAGGACATTTTTCTCTTTTACCCTTTTTTTTTCTTCCTTTTTTATAAACCTATTTTTCACTTTTTAAAATTACCACCAAAGTTTCAAAATACATACTTTCAACCCCCTCCCTCTTGACATATAATCCAACGTGACACACATTCCAATTTCTCCCTTCTTTTTGACTTTTTCTACTTTACATTTTTCTTCATTTCTATTGGTTAACTTTTGTTGACTTTTCAACCAATTACTTATTATTCTCTTTTCAAACATTTCCTTAATTTTGACTTGTCAAACTCTTTTCTCCAACCATTTCTTTTAACTTCTTACTTTAAATCTCTTCATCTCTTCTCACGTAACGATAAACTATCCTAATCTAGGGCATACATGCGTTACAGGAAATTCCTGGGTGTTACAACAATGGTTCAGTTTTAGTACGTTAAGAATGTTAATGACAGCAGGAGTTTAATGTTTTTAATAATTTTGGAGCTTTTCTGATTATGAAAAACACGATTTGGTTTTAGTTGAAGATTGTCGTTCTGGATTTATAAAGTTGTGGATTTTTGTTGCTTTTGAATAGCTGCTGTTAAAATTTATAAGTTCTTTTAGTAGGCAGAGTTGTCTGTTTGTTTAGAGTGTTACTGTTCACCGGTGGATGTAGTCTATCGGTGGAAGTAGTCTATCGGTGGATGTAGTCTATCGGTGAATGTAGTTTATCGGTGGATGTTGTCGTTTTATGATCAGTGGATGTGAGTAATAGTTTTGTCGTTTTGTGATCGGTGGATGTGAGTAATAGGTTTTGTCATTTTGTGATCAGTGGATGTGAGTAATAGTTTTGTCGTTTTATGATCGGTGGATGTGAGTAATAGGTTTTGTCGTTTTGTGAGCGGTAGACATGAGAAGTCAACGTGTCGTTCGGCTGACGTGAGCAGTGGACGTTGGTAGCAGAAGAAGCCTTTTTTTTTTTCTGCTTCTACCGCCGACACTGTTTAGCGGTGGATGTCTTTTATTTCTATTTCTATCGCTGGAACTGTTCAGCGGTGGACGTGTTCTGTTTTGTTTTATTTTCTTTCAACCAATTGTCTTTAATATTTTAATTAATTAATAAATGCCGTTTTATACAAATGAATTTTCACTGCAAGTTTTAACATTTTAAAGGTCAAACTTTGCCGTTGAGTGAAATTTTGAAATTTTATTAGAATCTCATAATTCGGTTCAGTATTGTGAGTAACGAACCGGGTTTATATAATTCGGGGCGTTACATAGTTAGATAAGATAACTCAAACGAGTGACGGAAACATTGAAGTCCGATTTTCTCCGAAAATCACTTATAGGTTATCTTTATCTAGAAATATGTCTTCTAGGCATAGTAATCCTCCGTATAGGGTTTCTATTCCTAGTAGTTCTCATTATTCCGAAGTGGAATCACAACAATCTGAAAATCGTAACGAATCTGCCTTTGATTCTAAAATCAAAGGTATTCAAATATCTGAACAACAAATTCCTCATGGAATTTACACCAGAAATACGGAATCTCCAACCGTATCAAAATGGCTTTTAAAATATAAACAATTTTATGGATTACTCGCCAAGATCAGAAATACGATTATGAATCAGTAAAGAATTTATGTGCCCTCAAAACAGAATGGTTAGGGAATGATATTTTAAACAATATGATAAAACATAATTAGAATTTATTAAAAATCGATTTTATATTGATTTAGAAATCAACCGAACTTTAATGACTTTTACCAAATGGTTTTAGACTTGGTATATAGACCATAGTGGTAAACTTAATGTTATTGAAGAATATCAGGAATTTCAAACAACTTGACTTAAAAGAAACGGTTCAACTGTTAAGGCGGTTCATCCTCCTCTAGAAACAATTCAGCTAAAAATGAACAGACAACTTTAGAAGTGGTTCCTTTAGTGGACCTAATGAAACCACTACCTTCTAAAGAAGAGTCAATTAATAAACAGATAATTTTACAAATATTAATCTGCAAACAATTAGTTTGAATTGAAAATCACATTAATAATGTAATTCCAGATTCGAAATTAAATCCTTAAACATCAAAAATTCCTATAACAACAATATCAAAACCGGATGTTAAGCCTCCAATTCCAATAACAAATTTTAATTTTTCAAATCCAAAGGAAAATTCTGATTTTATTTATCAGTTAATTAATCGAATAAATAAAAAACTCCAACTCAGTACTTTAAGTAATGATGAGTCTTGAGTAAATTCTGAATATCAAGAAATTCAAGATATTCAGGAATCTTTTAAAAATATGTAGGATTCAATAATTAATTATGGTAATAGTCAGGAACCTTTCGGTAGTAAGCAAGACTTAACTATTAACCTTGTAAACTACGATAATGGCCCAGGAGCCGATAGTGTCCATAGAACTTATTATAAAAGACCAACTCCCCAAGATTTGCTTTGGGAAGAAAATTTTTATTTAGAACAGAAATCTTGTAGTGCTAAAACCATCTATGAATGAAATATTGATGGTTTATCAAACTATCAAATTTACGAAATGATACATAAAATGCTTATGTATTCTAGTGTCTGTAAAGCATCAAAGAATAGTGATCATGATATCGCTATCTTTATCATCAATGGCTTTATGGGTTGTTTGAAAGGATGGTGGGATAATTATTTATCCTTATCCCAACAAACAGAAATTCTTACAGTTGTAAAGCAAGAGAGTTTTGTGGATGTCTCTGTCGATCCAGTTAATGGACAGGCATTGACTCAGCAACGAACGACAGCGGTTGAAGATGCTGTCTACTCTCTTATCCAAGCAATAATTCTCCACTTTATTGGTGCTGTTGAACAACGTCAAGAACGTGGGCATGAATTATTACAGAATCTTTGTTGTCCATCTTTAACCCACTTTAGATGGTATAAAGATGTTTTCATTACTAGAGTTATGCAGCGTAAAGACGCTAATTCAGAACACTGCAATAATTGCCGCTTTGCTGCTTTCCCTTTTCAGCTTTTTCCTCAGCTTTCATCATTTTTATTTCGATGAGGGAGTCCCCCAAATCGGACTCGGTTGGGTAGCCGTCGCTATCACCTTCATTTGGATTCTGGGATTCTCCCGCGAGAACGAAAAAAGAGCCATAGTAAGCTTCTAAAGAATTCATTGAGGCATCACTCTTGTTGTCCGGATAATTTTTATCGAGAGATAAATACTGGGTTTTAATTACTTCCAGAAGCTTAATTTTCTGATCATGAGGGTTTAAATCCGGATACTGATTTTGAATCATCATTTTAATATGATGAATAAAATTTACTGAAGAGTCCGTTGTTAGCAGATTACTGATACGAGAGGACTTTTGGCTGTCCTGATACTGCTTAATAACTTCTGACATAACTGCCAGACATTTTTCTAAATCAAATCTTGTCCACCATTTCACATTGAAATTCCGTTGGACTTCCGAATTCCTAAATGATCTTCGTATAACTCGAGGCCCCACAGCCATATCCAGTTAATTTGGAACTCGGTACAAAACCATAAAGTATCCTATCCGATCCAGGGTTTTTTTACTGATAAAGTGGGGTGACACTTGACCCACAAAGAAAAATTCTTCTGAAACTTCTCTGAAAAAATACTCAGTTCCGGGGAATGAAATTCCCACCAATGGGGGAACCAAGAAAGGAAATTTGTTTCTGATTTTAAAATATCTGGGTTTAAAATAAAAAACCACGAATGTGATCGAATTGGTTTATGATAGTAAAAAGCGAAGGTCCAAGCCCTCGTATAATCTCAATAGTTATACTTCTGATAATTTATTTTTAAAGTTCGGGGCACAAATACTGATAATCCCCATTCGTGAGGATGAAGCACACGAACAACGTAACACTTAGATTGTGTTATCAGAGTCTTATTGTTTCCTTCTTTCAGATAATGATGAAAAATTTGTACGGATGTTGTTTTAGCAAGAATAGCCTCGTAAATATAAAAAGCCTTTCCCACTGGAACATTGTACTGTTGGGTTTGAAGGTATCTTTCTTTTAGATACCACGGATCTTTCTGATTTAAGTTTAAATCGTTTACTGATAAAGTGATCAATGGTTCAACCACTTTCTTTTTAATGAATTGTGGTCCTTGTTCAAGAACCTCTTTAGCAGTTTTTTTCTTACTATTAGATACTGATTGCGATGACGAAGCTCCCAAAGCTGGAAAGTTCACACCATACTGATAAGATCTGGTTTTTCTACCACAACCTCAGCCTCGGCCTCTACCCCTTGATGGGGGTTCCATTCTGCAAGAATTCATGGGTCAAGAAATTGGGAAGAGAATTCTTTTCGCCTTTGATATATTCTATAGAAAAATCAAAAGCAGATAATTCAGATTGCCATCTAGGAAATATTTGTTTAGAAGGAAGATTTTTAACATCTTTTGTTAAAATAAATTTTGCTGAACTACAGTCTATTCGAAGAGTAAATTTTTTATTAAGTAAATCATCTTGAAATTTGGAAATACATTTGATAATTGAAATATCTCTTTTTAATTGTTGAATAATTTTTTTGTACTGGTTTCCAAACACCAAAAGTAAAGCGAACTAATTCTTCTTTGGTAGTGTTCAGATTAAACTGTTTTAAAATACCATCATAACCAATGTCAGAAGCATCGGTTTCAACGATTTTATTCCATTTTGATTTCGGTAAACAAAGACAAGGCAAAGCTTGTGCTTTTAGTTTAATTCTTTTTACAGTTTCAGTATGATCTTGAGTCCAGGGAGGAGGATTTTTCTAAAGACGAGCATACATAATAAAAGTATCATGGGCTAAATATTGATAGTAATCTCCTAGATAGTTTAAACTTCCAAGAAATCGTTGTAATTGGGTTTTATCTTTGATTTCATTAGGGAACTTTGATGCAAATTCTATGCTACGGTTAATAGGAATAATTGTTCCTTGATTAATAGTATGTCCTAAAAAACGTACAGTTGTTTGAAATAATTTCATGGTGTTCCCCACTTCTATGTTAATAACAGTAATGAAAAAGAGCGTGGTGATCCTCGTTTAGTAATAAATTATAAATTGTTAAACGATGTTTTTCAATGGATTCGTTACCCGATTCCCAATAAGGAACAATTATCCGTAGCATACTATTAATCAAGGAACGAAGTTAGGACATACTATTAATCAAGGAACACTACCAAAGAAGAATTAGTTCGCTTTACTTCTGGTGTTTGGAAACCAGTACAAAAAAAATTATTCAACAGTTAAAAAAGAGATACTTTCAATTGTCAAATGTATTTCCAAATTTCAAGATGATTTACTTAATTAGAAATTTACTCTTCGAATAGACTGTAGTTCAGTAAAATTTATTTTAACAAAAGATGTTAAAAATCTTCCTTCTAAACAAATATTTGTAGATGTCAATCTGAATTATCTGCTTTTGATTTTTCTATAGAATATTCAAAGGTGAAAAGAATTCTCTTTCCGATTTCTTAACCCCATGAATTCTTGCAGGATGGAACTCCCATCAAGGGATAGAGGTCGCGGCAAAGGCCGTGGTAAAAAAACCAGATCTTATCAGTATTGTGCGAACTTTCCAGCTTTGGGAGCTTCGTCATCGCAATCAGTATCTAATAATAAGAAAAAAAACTACTAAAGAGGTTCTTGAACAATGACAACAATTCATTAAAAAGAAAGTGGTTGAACCATTGATCACTTTATCAGTAAATGATTTAAACTTAAATCAGAAAGATCCGTGGTATCTAAAAGAAAGATACCTTCAAACCCAACAGTACATTGTTCCAGAGGGAAAGGCCTGTTATATTTATGAGGCTATTCTTACTGAAACAGCATCCGTATAAATTTTCATCATCATCTGGAAGAAGGAAACAGTAAGACTCTGATAACACATTCTAAGTGTTACGTTGTTCGTGTGCTTCATCCTCACGAGTGAGGATTATCAATATTTGCAACCCGAACTTTCAAAAATAAATGATCAGAAGTATAACTATTGGGATTATACGAGGACTTGGACCTTCGATTTTTACTATAAGAGTCCAATTCAGTCACATTCGTGGTTTTTATTTTAAACCCAGATATTTTAAAATCAGAAACAAAGTTCCCCTCTTAGTTCCTCCATTGGTGGGAATTTCATTCCTCGGAACAGAGTATTTTTTCGGAGTAGTTTCAGAAGAAATTTTCTTTGTGGATCAAGTGTCACCCTACTTTATCAGTAAAAAAATCCTGGATCGGACATGATACTTTATGGTTTTGTACCTAGTTCTAAATTATCTGGATATGGCAGTGGGGCCTCGAGTTATCCAAAGACCATTTATTAATTCCAGAAGTCCAAAGGAATTTCTATGTGAAATGGTGGGCGAGATTTGATTCAGAAAAATGTCTGGCAACTATGTCAGAAGTTATTAAGCAGTATCAGGACAACCAAAAGTCCTCTCGTATCAGTAATCCACTAACAACAGACTCTTCAGTAAATTTTATTCATCAGATTAAAATGATGATTCAAAATCAGTATCCGGATTTAAACCCTCATGATCAGAAAATTAAGCTTCTGGAAGTAATTAAAACCCAGTATTTATCTCTCGATAAAAATTATCCGGACAATAAGAGTGATGCCTCAATGAATTCTTTAGAGGCTGACTGTGGCTCTTTTTTCGTTCTCACTAGAGAATCCTAGAATCCGAACGAAGGTGATAGCGACGGCTACCGAACCAAGTCCGATTTGTGGGACTCCCTCATCGAAATAAAAATGATAAAAGCTAAGGAAAAAGTGGAAAGGGAAAGCAGCAAAGCGGCAATTATTGGTCTGGTGGGCGTACCAGATGTGAAGCTTTAAGCAGAAGTGTTGCATCAGTCAGCTTCAGCTGTGTGTCGTAAGTAGTGACATCACACTGCATTATTTCTGAAGATTCCAGCACTAGTGTCTGCCTTGTCGTTGACATAAAGCATCAGCAATTATTCTGAAGATCGTCATCCATGACGCCAAATTGCAATTGTATCGTAAGTGGCTTCTCTCTTTCCTCTCTATGAAATTGAGAAGTCTGTTGTTTGTTTATTTAAGTTTTTGAAGAAGTTCTCTCTCCCCTTTCGTTTGTCTTGCTCCCACTCTTGTAAGATCTTTTCTTTCTTTAATATAAAAGTTTTATCAAAAGTTCCATTTCTTCTTGTTGATCGTCGATCCTCCCCCTCGTTTATATATATATATATATATATATATATATATATATATATTTCGTTTGTCTTGCTCCCACTCTTGTAAGATCTTTTCTTTCTTTAATATAAAAGTTTTATCAGAAGTTCCATTTCTTCCTGTTGATCGTCGATCCTCCCCCTCATTTATATATATATATAATCTCTACGACCCAAACGACATATGCTAAACACTAATCCATACATTTCAAACACTTCCAAGTAAAACTCTAATTTACTTACATCTTGGATCCCCAAGAAGATAAATGTTTAACTAAAATTTCCCAAATCTAGCCGAGGAAGAATTCCAACACCATTCAAAACTTCACTGTTGTCAATTGATTGGTTGACCAAAGTTCCTAAGACTCAACTACAAAGAAACCACAATTTATCGAAATTAAACACTGCACAAAATTCTTCAAACAAACTTGAGGACGAAAACATCAATCTACCTAATACAAATCTTCAAAATTCCACTATAAAGGACTTCAAAATGACGGTTTAACCGATATGATAAAAAAATTACATATGGTCAAATGCTAACAAAACAATGCAATTTGAGTCAACATAAAACAAGTTAACCTCAAACAACGTAAAAAAATTGACTCATAAAAATAATAATAGAAAAGTTGGGGGATATTACAATAAAGATAGGGGTACCATGCAATTTGATGATTTCTTGAATATAAAGTTGTGCATATTGATCCATAGTATATTTAGTCCTTACAGAAAGAAAATGAGTTAATTTGGTTAATCGATCATCTATAACCCAAATAGAGTCATTTGTTTCTTTAACTTTTGTTTCTTTACCTCTTGTGCCCTCTTGCACCACTCCATCATCATGTCAAAAATTTGTTCGAACTTCCCCCACGAAGCTTTCCTCTTGCGGATTTGTTTTCGTTGGTAGTATTCCTCTTCAGTTCTCTTCTTGGCTTATATATTGTATTTGACAGAATCTACTAAAACTAATCACGGTGTAAAGAAGAAGAATAAACAACAATAAAACTTGTTAAATGCAAAGATAGTTTTGTAACGCCCCCGAACCCACCCTGGTTCGGTGCGCTACTTTGCTAACCAATCCCGCATTAAAACATAATTTTCATAAACCCCAAAATCTAAAACTAAACTGACACAGCTGAATTTAAAACTAAATTTCCCAAGGCTCTCTTATTCCCTTACTCCTAACCTTTAAGCACCACGGCGTCCTTCCTGAAAATTTCGGCAAAGTAACGCCTGAAAATGGCGCCTCCAAAATGCTAGGTACCTGCAAACGAATAAATCCCAACCAATCCAGAATATTCCTAATCATCTAACCAACCTACGAAATCTCCAACAATCAACATATCGTCGAGAAATGCTAAAATAAAGAAAATCCCCAATATAGGGTAACACATCACCCAGAACTATGACTATATACAACAAATACCAATAGCTATACAATAACTTTAAAAAACATCAACAGACATCTACAATAAACTACCCAAAATAAAAAGTCCTACATCTCCTCTAAAGACCATGGTCTAGACGCCCCGACAACTGCCTGCACCGCATGCCCCATACATCACCAACTGCATCCCAATCTTAGCTTTCCTTAAGGCTAATGCTTAGTAAGTAGGGAATAACACAATGCACACTGCACAAACAACCCTCACACACAACCCTAATACATGCGGTTTCTAACTCTCGGTTGTGTTCAACTCGTTCTTGTTTCATTACTCAACACTTTCACTTGTGCGTCAAGCGGATACCTATCCTAACAGGATGGTCACGCGTTGACCACTCAGAGCCAGATCCGAGGCACACATCGTGTTCACACACGGGACGGCCATACATGATCTTCTCCCACGTCGATCAATGAACCTCGTTCATTATCAACTCACCAAGAGACACCTCCCGAACTGTCATTCTTTCAGACACTACTTCGCGACGAGGTGACTCACACAGACACCTCCCGAAACAGTCATACTTTCAGACACTAAATCGCGATGAGGTGACTCACACAAACACCTCCCGAACTGTCAAACTACTGTCATACTTTCAGACACTAAATCGCGACGAGGTGACTCACACAAACACCTCCCGAACTGTCATACTTTCAGACACTAATTCGCGACGAGGTGACTCACACAAACACATTGCCTCACATATCTTTACAGTTCACTTTCACAATTTGCAAACGATGCTCAAAACACGTATTTCGTAGTTTGAAAACCATGATGCATGTCACATACAATGCACAACACAAGACAAAATAAACAACCAAGCAAACAATTTTCCTACCGTTCCATGGTGTAGGCCCGAAGGCAAAACACAAGCGGTCCACTACTTACCTGACTGCTCGGCACTCAATTGTCCACTTCGTCTGAAAATTCAATCACTCGATCACCTAAAATAATGAAACTTAATTTAGTATACTCTAAAGAAATTCTTAAACCTAAACTAACTAAAACTATAACACAATTCAACCTAAACACTCAAAACCTGATTTTTATGCCAATTTTTCCATCCAACTTCAAACTCCATTAAAACCAAGTCTACATTCACCAATTACTCTCAAACTACTATTTCTAGCTTAATCCAATTAAAATCTAACTAAACGGGCCACTATTTTGGGTTCGGTAAAAACCGACCCACAACTTCGAACGCGCGTAACTTTCGCGTCGGTTAACGGAATCGAACGATTCCAGCGGCCACGCACTCCTCTAATAACGTAGTTTACTCTGCCAAAAGGAATTTTAAAACAAATATCCGTAGCTGGGTCAAAAATCAGAAAATCCGAACTGCCCTTTAACCGGAAAAATTCCCTTTTTCGATTTTTTATCAATTCTCCTCCGATTCCTTACCAATCAATCCCCCTAACATTCAATTAACGTAATCTAACCAAATACCGAGGCTACACACAGTAAACTTGAAATGCCCAAATTTGGAGCTCACTTTTTTTCGCTCAAATTGAGCCCCTCACGGTTCAACGGCCATCGCTGGTTCAAGGGTTGGCAAACCCACGCCGGAGCCAACCAAAATCGGCCGGTGATCGGAGCCAAAACCGGCTCGACACTCACGGCCAAAAACAGAACCGAAACAGGGCACAAATCGGGTCTAACCTGTAAGTTCGTGCGTGGAGACAACCGGACACCGCTCGTCGCCGTTGTCTGGCCGAAGAACGTCAAAAATCTGCGGCGGTTGTCGTCGGAGGGACGTCGCTCGTCTCCCCCTCTCCGTTCTCCTCTCCCTTGCCTTCGGTGTTCGCGAACAGCAGAATGGCTTCAGCCATTCTGTTGTTTTGTTTTTATTTATTTATTTTTTATAATAATAATAATAATAAAACTAACCATTAATTAATCCACATTTACCGTTAAATCCCGTCCTTAAATTATAAATTTTCGTAAATTGACCTTCACCCCGTACCCAGCTTAAGTTCTCCATTTAGAATATCCGAACACCAATTAATTAATCAATTAGTTTAACCAAATTTATTCACTTTTCTTTAAAATAATTAAAACAACTATTTATTAAACAATTACATTATTCTTTTGATTTTCTCTCAAATTCCTCATCCACATTTTCATTCTAATTTACTACTTAACATAACCTATCTAAGACTACGCGCGTTGTAAGAATTTCCCGGGTGTTATAATCCACCCTCCTTACAAAAATTTTGTCCTCAAAATTTGAGTACCTTTGTTACTCCACAACTTACTTACTCCAATCCACTTTCCTTACTTCACGGTTATACTGCTAAATAACAATTACTCCATACCTTAAATCACCAATCGGTGGTACTGACAATCCTTATATTTCCAAAGTTTTAAATTTCCTAGCTCTGGCCTCAATAGCTCACCTACTCATATATCCGTAGACTTTAATTTGAGCATTCATCACTTAGACCATTAATTACTCCAACTTAGCTCTCAACTCTAGCTTTTCCTCATGCTCAGTTCACTTAGTCACTTAAATTTCTAATCTAATGTTCATCAAACCTTACATTACAACATCAAATTTCCAAAGCTACTCCAATGTTTGTAACATCAAGAACTCAACAATATATATATCTTACTCTAAACCTCAAATTTTAAACTCCCTCTATGTTACCATATTGTTACATCACCACCACTTTAATGTCAACTCACAACCTTCCTCAACTATATAACACAAAAAAAAAAAAAAAACTTAGTGAATAAACTTCGTACCCTAAGTTTTCAGTTCAAACTTCCCTTCTAAGTTACTATCTCATCCTCCACCTTGTTACCTCGACTAACATCCTTCACTATACTAAATTTATCTCACTTCTATTCCAGTCATAACTACACACTCTCAAAAAATCAATATCCCCAAAATTTCAAATTAAAACTCTCATGCTTCTCCTGAATTAACCCTATTCTAAATTCCATCATATAATCTCTGTGTCCTTCCTATCCAATATCCTCCATTAGAATTTACTAATCTCCTCACTTACCTCACTTCTCACTCTTCACCCACTAACAGAGCTCAAACGCATAAATTAGTCTAACTTTCATAACTATGTACTCTTCTACATTTTAGTAACTTTTGCTTAATCACTCATCACCTATACTTTCAAACTTTTACACTTTAATTCACAATATCCTCTAAGTTCCCTCTAAGTTAAACTTCATAAGATAGCTAACTCTCTTATCCTAATTCTCTCTCTTAGTTGACTAATATCTCTCATATGTCCGTCTCCAATCTAGAATTTTAAGTTCATCGTTCTTCTAGCTTACATCTCCCAACCTCTACTAATACTCGAGTTCATATTCATATCTCACGCTTAAGTTCGCTAACTCTTAGGCTTATCAACTCTAGCCTAATTTATTTACAACATCTGCAATTTCGACTTCGTTACATACGAGTCGAACCTTAGAACCTTCTACTTAACATTATCCCTAAGTAACTCAAATACTTTTCGTACAATATCCCGTTCCTCTAATTCCTCAGATCTTACACTAATAATTACTTAAGGTTCAGACCTCAAAGTCTAACCTTCCTCTTTCTATAGTATACGGCTTCTAGTAGTATACGACTTCTAATTTCTTCCCAAGTTTCTTCCTAACTTTCTTTACAATACGTTATCTAGTAACCTCTTTAATTGCAAACATGTTGCACCCTTAATCCCTATATCCTACCAGTTACTTTTCTATGATAAATACTCACTTTCGATATTTCATATGCGTTACTCTAAACCTCATAACATCCTTTATTCCAATTTTAGCTTTCCCTTCACAATAAGTTTCTAGATACTAATTAAGATGAACACTTCTACGTAATTACTTAGATTTCACAATCACCACCTTATTTCAATCAGTCACATCTTCTACAGTATTAACAACACTTTACTGAAACTAGATACTCAAATGTAATATACCTAGATACTTCCACTCTATGTAAGTCTAAAATAATCCATTAAAACTTCCAACCTGAATCCTTAGCTATCGATCCCTCTTGTCACTACCTCTACTTTTGCTGGAGCCCTAATGGTATCTTAACGATTTAAGGTATTTTCTGATAACTTCATTTCTAACTTTGAACTGCACTTTGATTTAATGTATCCCTAAAACTCCAAGGGTTTACTAACTATCTCTCATAAGATGTAACTCTCAAAGGGAAACAAATCCTACGTGTATCCACCCTAGGTTACCTCATTCTAAGGTGTGTCTCGCCTTACGTTCGCCTTACATTCAACCCATTATGTCCTTACCCACCCATTTAATACTAGAACACAACTCACACATAATCAACATCTAACTACTCCCACTATGCGTAACTCTAATTATTCTACAGTTTTCCATTGATCCACATAAACATACTAATGATACCTCTACAATCTAAGGTATATCCCGATAAATTTCATTTCCAACTTCACACTCTTATCTAGTTCATCGTATCCTAAAATTTCAAGGGTTTACTAAATATGGTCAAACTTCTATCTATTCAAATATTATTATTATATATTGTATCTCCTTATAGGTAACACTCCTAGGCGTATCACCCTAAGTTATATATGTCTTCTATCTCCCTCATTCTAAAGTCTATTTTGCGTTACACTTAACTCGGGTCAATCATACCTCTTTCCTCACATTCATTGGTTATCAAACTTACATTTACATCATAATATTGTCTAAGCTTTATATTCGCAATCCTACTTTTATCTATTCTATGCATATTATCTTGTCTGTTCCCTTTGAAAATAAACTTCCTAACTATTCAAACTATCGGTTCTTTACGTCTATAAATTGGCTTAAAGGATCCACCGAGGTTGTCTCGGTACTCTTGGGATTATCCATTATAATCATAAAACAAACAGGGTTTAAACCAAACAAACAGGTAAACTAACTAAAAGTAAAGAAATACTTACAGTCGGTGAAGCACGTTGCATGGCGGCCGGCATTGTCGGGTAATCCTTTGAACGACTCGACCATTTATGCTCTGATACCATCATGTAACGCCCCCGAACCCACCCTGGTTTGGTGCGCTACTTTGCTAACCAATCCCGCGTTAAAACATAATTTTCATAAACCCCAAAACCTAAAACTAAACTGACACAGCTGAATTTAAATCTAAAATTCCCAAGGCTCTCTTATTCCCTTACTCCTAACCTTTAAGCACCACGGCGTCCTTCCCAAAAATTTCGGCAAAGTAACGCCTAAAAATGGCGACTCCAAAATGCTAGGTACCTGCAAACGAATAAATCCCAACTAATCCAGAATATTCCTAACCATCTAACCAACCTACGAAATCTACAACAATCAACATATCGTCGAGAAATGCTAAAATAAAGAAAATCCCTAATATAGGGTAACACATCACCCAGAACTATGACTATATACAACAAATACTAATAGCTATACAATAACTTTAAAAAACATCAACAAACATCTACAATAAACTACCCAAAATACAAAGTCTCACATCTCCTCCGAAGACCATGGTCGAGGCGCCTCGACAACTGCCCGCACTGGCATGCCCCATACATCACCAACTGCGTCTCAATCTTAGCTTTCCTTAAGGCCCTCACCTGTACTCCAGTCGACACCTACACCACGGAACACAAAACGTAAGCCTAATGCTTAGTAAGTAGGGAATAACACAATGCACACTGCACAAACAACCCTCACACACAACCCTAATACATGCGGTTTCTAACTCTCGGTTGTGTTTAACTCGTTCTTGTTTCATTACTCAACACTTTCACTTGTGCGTCAAGCGGATACATATCCTAACAGGATGGTCACGCGTTGACCACTCAGAGCCAGATCTGAGGCACACATCGTGTTCACACATGGGACGGCCATACATGATCTTCTCCCACGTCGATCAATGAACCTCGTTCATTATCAACTCACAAAGAGACACCTCCCGAACTGTCATTCTTTCAGACACTACTTCGCGACGAGGTGACTCACATAGACACCTCCCGAAACTGTCATACTTTCAGACACTAAATCGCGACAAGGTGACTCACACAAAAACCTCCCGAACTGTCATACTTTCAGACACTAAATCGCGACGAGGTGACTCACACAAGCACCTCCCGAACTGTCATACTTTCAGACACTAATTTGCGACGAGGTGACTCACACAAACACATTGTCTCACATATCTTTACAGTTCACTTTCACAATTTGCAAACAATGCTCAAAACACGTATTTCGTAGTTTGAAAACCATGATGCATGTCACATACAATGCACAACACAAGACAAAATAAATAACCAAGCAAACAATTTCCCTACCGTTCCATGGTGTAGGCCCGAAGGCAAAACACAAGCGGTCCACTACTTACCTGACTACTCGGCACTCAATTGTCCACTTCGTCTGAAAATTCAATCACTCGATCACCTAAAATAATGAAACTTAATTTAGTATACTCTAAAGAAATTCTTAAACCTAAACTAACTAAAACTATAACACAATTCAACCTAAACACTCAAAACTGGATTTTTATGCCAATTTTTCCGTCAAACTTCAAACTCCATTAAAACCAAGCCTACATTCACCAATTACTCTCAAACTACTATTTCTAGCTTAATCCAATTAAAAACTAACTAAACGGGCCACTAATTTGGGTTCGGTAAAAACCGACCCAAAACTTCAAACGCGCGTAACTTTCGCATCGGTTAACGAAATAGAACGATTCCAACGGCCACACACTCCTCTAATAACCTAGTTTACTCTGCCAAAAGGAATTTTAAAACAAATGTCCGTAGCTGGGTCAAAAATCAGAAAACTCAAACTGCCCTTTAACCGAAAAAATTCCCTTTTTCGATTTTTCATCAATTCTCCTCCGATTCCTAACCAATCAATCCCCCTAACATTCAATTAACGTAATCTAACCAAATACCGAGGCTATACACAGTAAAACCAAAATGCCCAAATTTGGAGCTCACTGTTTTTCGCTCAAATTGAGCCCCTCACGGTTCAACGGCCATCGTCGGTTCAAGGGTTGGAAAACCCATGCCGGAGCCAACCAATATCGGCAGGTGATCGGAGCCAACACCGCCTCGACACTCACGGCCAAAAACAGAACCGAAACAGAGCACAAATCGGGTCTAACCTGTCGGTTTGTGCGCGGAGACAACCGGACACCGCTCGTCGCCGTTGTCTTGCCAGAGAACGTCGAAAATCGGCGGCGGTTGTCATAGGAGGGACGTCGCTCGTCTCCCCCTCTCCGTTCTCCTCTCCCTTGCCTTCGGTGTTCGCGAACAGCAGAATGGCTTCGGCCATTTTGTTGTTTTGTTTTTATTTATTTTTTATAATAATAATAATAATAATAATAATAATAATAATAATAAAACTAACCATTAATTAATCCACATTTACCGTTATATCCCGTCCTTAAATTATAAATTTTCGTAAATTGACCTTAACCCCGTACCCAGCTTAAGTTCTCCATGTAGAATATCCGAACACCAATTAATTAATCAATTAGTTTAACCAAATTTATTCACTTTTCTTTTAAATTAATTAAAACAACTATTTATTAAACAATTACCTTATCCTTTTATTTTCTCTCAAATTCCTCATCCACATTTTCATTCTAATTTACTACTTAACATAACCTATCTAAGGCTACGCGCGTTGTAAGAATTTTCCGGATGTTACAAGTTTAATGGACCTCTCTCACTCTTTCACGTGTTTACACACAAATAATGACTTTTATTATAATAGTCTCACTAATGTAATATGGATAGTTGCACACAAAGTGGAAGTTATGAAAATCTTCATTTATGTTTTTGTTATTTCTTTATTTAAGTTATGTTTATGGTCTTGTAACCACATGTCTATTTTGAGTTTTTGTTAGCATGGCCGAATCTATAAGGCCTAGTGTCATGTTGTTTTTAATTGTATTGTTTGTTAAGTCTTGATGGGCTTTTCCATCCTTGTAGTCCAAATAGGATCTATATAAATTCCCTTGGTTGCCATTCCTAAACAGTTTTTTAACGACTTGTATGTCGTCACGGGACTTGACATAGACTGTTCATAACTTAAGACATTTTTGGCATAAAATTTTCAACTTCAACTTGACATTGGCTTTGATGCCCTTGAATACCCTAGTAAACGTGTTGAAAGACTCGTAGGGTTACTTATGCTAATCTGAGTTTTAAAGAAAAAGAAACAAATGAAAAGGAGCGTCTGCTGGTCGACACTTCACTTGTCTCTGGTCTACAAGCCAGTCGACTCCTCTAGAGATCGGTCGACACTCCAACATTCTCTGTTTTTAACAGACTAACTTTGGGGTCAACACCTATACGCATGGGTCGACACTTACTCAGATCGTTCGACACCTCAATCTTCTCTGTTTTCATCAAACGAAGCTTAGGGTCGACACCTATATGCAGGGTCGACACTTCTATCAATTTTACACTAATAGGTCGACACCTGCATACACAGGTCGACACCTCACTTCTCTCTGTTTGCATCAGTCTTTCTCTGTGGTCTACACCTGAGAATTTCGGTCGACACCTTATGGCAGAAAGCTGACCTTAACACAACCATCACCGCTTTTTTCTTCTTACACTTAACCATTTTGGACTTACAACTCACCTTCCAATCACTTCCTTTCATCTCCTAACATACTCCATCATCTATAATATCTTTAATACACTACATGCCTAGCAACATGATCACCATAATGACATAAAGAGTGTTTGATCACAATTGTGAGAACAAACGGCATGGGTACATTTAAATTGAACATGTTCATACAAACGAAAACTGACAACTCCATCCAGTAATTCAAAACAGGGAATCTAACTATACATCCTATCCAAAAGACAGTTTAGACTCAATCCAAAACACTAATTACATATGTCCATCTAGAGATAGAAACACTCCTATAGTTTGCAACGTTTCAAGACTGCGTCAATCAATCTCCATGAGCTCATCCTCTCAACTGCTCCTAATCATCATCCTGAGGCTCTACGTCCTCATCACTACGGTCAGTACCTACATCATGAAGTTCATCTAATGAGCCTAAAGCTCAGCAAGTTCATAACAATAACATAGGATGCTTGTGCTATGCATGATACTTTTCAAAATATGTACATACTTTACTTTCATTTAGTTCCAGTGACATAGTGGTTAAAGGAGCGTGTTAGAGGAATAGATATCAGAACATAACAGGTGTCCCTCCGACCCAGGTCAACCCCAGAATTCCTAGAGTTTTAACCGCCTCTGGCCCACCCAGCGGTAAGGATTCACAGGGCTTACAGTGGATGATTTTGTATGCTATTCCCCATCCCACAACTTAACCGATACATTACATAACATGATATTTTCTTATCTTTCTTACATAAAACATGTGCATAAAACTTTTGCATGATTTCTTGAAAACGTGATGCATGAACATACGATGTGCATAAACATAACATAACAGTATACATATCCTCAAAGCGTAAAGCATAACATAAACAGTATACATATCCTCAAAGCATAAAGAATAACATAAACCACCAAGACAAGTCAGTCAAGCAATATTCCTAACCTAACTACCCATCGGTATACCCCGTTAAAACATAAAACCTAGTACCTTCGTGATGTAGGCCTTAAGGGCCAAGCACATACAGTATGAACTTACCTGTAGTCCTTAGAAATCTCAGTACTTGCTCACCGTTCTTTGAGTCAGAAACACCTAACAATGTGACAATCTGAAACATTATCATCTAACCAAATTGGAACAAAGTCCAATATTTATCAAACTAATGTATAAATCAATTCAAATAGCTTAAACCTAATTTACTATCGAATTCCAAAAATTTCCCATTCAACATCTCGGGTTTTGTTCAAAATTTCAGACTAAAGCTTAAATGATCATAACTCCCTTAATTTTCATCCGTTTTCGACGATTCAAAATGTTACGGAAACCTTATAACATATAGTTTAGCATAGAATCATCCATTCATCACAAGAAAGCAATATAACTCGGCCATACATCTCAAGAACCGAAACTGCTATTTTTTCCTTCGGTTTTCTATAAACAAAATTCTTTTTTTGGTTCAAACATACACTTCTATCCATTTTCTTCTTCATTAAATCATTAGATAAGTTTAAATCCAAGTTAAACATTAATTTGAAAAAGAATTACATCATCAAAATTCAGAATTTTTGGAGTTCTAAACCCTAAATCAAAATTCCATTCAACTAACTAACATTCATAGAAACCTATCCTTTAGATTGCACAAATCATTGGCTTAAATTTTCATACCTTAAAACTTAAAAGAGGAGCTTGGTGTTGGTTGACGTGAAGGAGAAGAAGGAGAGAAGTGAAGAAATGAGGAAGAAGCCTTCCGCTGAAGGCTTTATGTGAGCGAGAGGGAGAGAGAGAAAATGAGGTAGGTGGGTTGTTTGGAAACGAGGATTAGAGGTGGCTTCTTGAAGAAGCTTTGTGATTTGATTCGAATTTCTACTTAAAATCTCATACGTTTTAATTTTCTCTTTTTCGCTCCATTTCCTTAAACTCTTAAATTTTAGGCGTCCAATTTCTAATAAAATGTACATTACATTCACAACGAATTTATTTCGTAGAAAAGAATTTAGGAACGATTACATGGTCAGAAAAGTCGAGTGTTACAAGTTTAGAGAATGAATATATGAAATGTAGCACCCGGTTTCAATTAAACCGAATTTAACTTGTAAATTAATGATGTGCAATTTCATGGTAGAATTGAGAGAGAGTTATTGGCTAGGTTAACGGGTGACTAAGCAAGGGCATTTATGTAAATGGGCAATTTAAAAGTGGATAACGTATTTAAAGAAAGAGAGATTGGGTTTAATGAACTGTAGCCGCCACCATTTCACAATTTTTTTTCCTCTTCGGGTTTTCAGCGAGCAGTAGAGCTCTCTTGGCGATTCTCTCCCTCGATTCTCCTTCAACCTAGGTAAGCTCTCTTAGTTTGTCTGTGATTTTAACAACTAGATAGCTGAGGGAGTACAATGTGTGAAGTTTCGAGGAATACTGTGAGAGAGTCGAGCTCGGGTGTAGTGTTGAATCGGAAATGCACAATTGTAACACCCCGGTTCCCTGAACCCGATTTGTTACTCAAAACCCCGAATATTACTAAGAAAACTTAGGCCAAATTTAAAACTTCGTTGAAATTTCAGAATTTGAAATTTGACAAAACATGAAAACTTGCAGCGGAAATCGTTTAAACAAAAGTAAAATTAAACAAAGCCATGTTAAAATAATCGTTGGGAATATTAAGAAACAATCAGTTGAGAAGCAAAGGTTTAACTCGTAAAATAGTTTAAAGATTTCAAAAGTCAATTTCATCGACCGCCGAACAAAGTCAGCAAAAAGGGAAGGCTGCTCGAAGACATCCACCGATGACTAAACGACAAAGCACAAGATTTGTCATCCGGTCACTAAACGACAAAACATAAAATTTGTCATCCGGTCACTAAACGACAAAATATATCCTTCATCTACCGGTGACGTCAGCCGGATGATCTCTCTCATCCGATCGACTTTACTCTACATCCACCGGTGACGTCAGCCGGAAGATCTCTCTTATCCGGGCACTAGACGACAAACAAAACACCTATATCATCCGACGAACAAAACACTCGACATCGTCCGATAGAAAAGAAACACAACACTATCCACAGAAAAGAATTTACTTACTTCCCAATGACCATTCAGGAACGACTCAAGCCATAGCATTAATCAAACCCGATAAAATCAACATTTAAAACTCAATAGATTGCTAGTATCAGTAAATTTCAAAACGTATTCAAAATGCTAAAATTTCTACTGTCATGAGAACTCAACATACTCAGACTGAATCCTTGACTACTAGTCCTCCACACTGACAGACATCAGTTAAACCGCCCCATCAGCTGCCAGAACATTGAATAGGTGCACTCCTCCAACCCGACTAGTCCTCAGTGAACTCAGTAAACACACCTGCTGTCACTTCTTCACCTACATCACAAAACTCATCTATTAGCCTAATGCTAAGTAAGTAATGCAGAAATGATATGAATTACTGAAACATAAACTCCTAAACATGCAGTTTCTACTTTCTCATCTCAGTTGTTCATTCATCGTTTCTGATACAGATCCCCCTGTGAAATTGGGAGTTGGATCAACTCTCCCAAAGTATATATATCCACTGACTCATTAAGGGGCGGATTAATTCCCTTAATAGTAAATCTGATTCACATGTTCAGATCCCCCTGTGAAATTGGAAGTTGGATCAGCTCTTCCAAAGTATATATATCCACTGTCTCATTAAGGGGCAGATTAATTCCCTTAACAGTAAATCTGTTTCACCTTGCTGTTTCATCACATTCAATCCTCTCCATACCAATATGTATTCAAATTCATTTTCGTATACATTTTGAAAACATGATGCATGACATACAAACACATCCAAGTAAATACAAACCTAGCGTTTTGTGATGTAGGCCCGAAGGCACAAACAAACATTACTTACCTGGATCTCCTGGAATTGTCTGGGTAGCTAACCACTTCGGGTATTGCTCAACCTAAAACCGTAGACAGAGCATATATTAAATTTCCTCTAATCTTCATTCTAAACCACTATAAATCTAAGGGAAACTCTGGTCATTGAGCATTCTCGATTTCGACTTAAACCGAACTAACTCTCACTTACCGTATTTTCCCAAACCTCAATATCCTCTCTCCCACCAACAATAGATACAATGTAGCTAGAAATAGAGGCAAAACTCACCAAGTTTCGAAAGAAGTCGCTGGAAAAAGTCGAAGGGGGTCTCCTATCGTGCTCTGCTAGGCTGAGGAGCTGAGAATGGGGAGGAAATGGAATAAAACAGTGGCGGCTACTTCAATAATAGTTTCCTTAAATACGTTATCCACCTTTAGATTTCTAATTACCCTTATACCCTTGCCTAGTCATCCACTAACCCTAAACGGTTTAACAGGACCGGGTATTACAACAATGAACTAAGCTTCCAAGCTAGTTTCCCTTGATTTCCTGAGCAGATTAGAATGAGGTTTAGTAGAAATCTAATTGACATCCTTTCTATGACCTAGGTGAGCAGACTTCTGAAGTAGATTGAAACCGTGCATTTCCAGGAGAGCCAGGTAAGTAAAGTTTGTTTGTGGGCCTTCGGGCCTACATCACAAAACGTTAGGGTTGTGTTTACTTGGATGTGTCTGTGTGTGTGTTATGCATCATGTTTTAAAAGTATACGAAAATGAATTTGAATGCATGTTGGCATGGTAAGGAATGAACATATTGAAACAGTGAATCAGCTTTACTGTTAAGGGAGCTAATCCTACCCTTAATGAGACAGTGGATATTTATACTTTGGGAGAGTTGATCCAACTCCCAATTTCACAGGGGGATCTGAACAGTGAATCACCTTTACTGTTAAGGGAGCTAATCCAACCCTTAATGAGACAGTGGATATTTATACTTTGGGAGAGTTGATCCAACTCCCAATTTCACAGGGGGATCTGAACAGAAACAACGCATGAACAACTGAGAGGAGAAAGTAGAAATTGCACGTCTAGGAATTTATGTTCCAGCATTTCAATCTTTTCTTTTCATCATTGCTTTGCTTACTTAGCATTAGGCTAATAGATGAGTTTTGTGATGTAGGTGAAGAAGTGACAGCAGGTGGTTCTTCTGAGTTCATTGAGGGATAGACTGGTTGGGGGAGCACACTCATGCCACGAACCTGGTGAACTGATGAGGCAATTTAACTGATGTCTGTTTGGTGAGAAGGTTTAGTTGACAGTGATTAAAACTTAGAAATGCTAAGTTTCCATAGCAGTAGTGGTTTCAGTCTTTTAAACACGTTTTGAGATTTTTCTGATAGCGATGATCTGTTGTGTTTTAAATGTTATTTTTACTGGATTTGATTAATGTAGTGGTTTGAGTTGTTTCTGAATGGTCTTGGAAAAGTAAGCAAATTTCTTTCTGTAATCAATGTTGTGTATGTTTTGTGAGGAGTCGTTGAAATGTACTCAGTTTTCTACCGGTAGATGATGTCTATCGGTAAATGATGAGTTATGTTGTCTATCGGAAGATGTCTTCAGTAAAGTCATCGGATGATGTAGGTTTAAGTTTATCGGAAGATGTCTTTAGATGAGCCACCGGGTGATACAGGTTAATTCTATCGGAGGGTGTAAGTTTAAGTCTACCGGATGATGTCTCAGTAAACTCATCGGCAGATGCGTGCTGACGTCATCGACAGATGTAGGAGAATTATCGTCATTTAGTCTATCGGTAGATGATGAGTTATTGTTCTGTCACCTACCGGTAGATGAAGACTTTGCATTATCGGAAGGAGAGGGTGTCATATTTTGTCGTGTAGTCATCGGTAGATGCAGTCTACTGAAAGTTGTCTGTGTTGTATATTTTCCGGGTGACGTCATCGGTAGAAGCCTACTATTTCCTGTTTCTACTTCCTCCGTTGACTTTGTCGTCGGCAGATTGGTTTGATCTCTGCAACTTCTTGAGTATTCCTCGTTCAAAAACTTTATTTCTTTTGGCCGATTATTCTGAACATTTCCAAAACATTATTTTAACAATGTTTTTCACTGTTTGTTTGACTCCATAATTATTCAAATGATTTCCGCTGCAAGTTCTCAAAGGTTTTGAGGTTTTAGTAAAATGAATAATCTTGACTTTCGGGTAAAGTTTTAACTTAATCCAAAATTTCTTAGTCATGTTAGAGCGATGAGTAGCGAACCGGGTTCAGAAAACTCGGGGCGTTACATGAAAGCATAGTAGTTTGTCTACCATGATAGAGTGAGTCTACATTTATTCTTGGAGTGAGTTATAGAAAACCACATGAATTCTTCAGGTGTTTGAAAACATAGTAGTTTGTCTACCATGATAGAGTGAGTCTACATTTCTTCTTGGAGTGAGTCCTAGAAAACCACATAAATTCTTCGAGTGTGAGATCCGACTGAATATGTGAAGAACCTTTCTTTCATCTCAATGTGAGATCAAGTTGAAGATTGGTTTATCTTTTGGTATTTGGCGAGTGAGTCTCCAAATATTAATTTATCAGATCTATCTTTTCTCTGGAGTTAGTTCAGCCAGAAGATATAGACCAATCCGTCAATTCAAGTTGGAATTTTTTACAAAGAGCGTATTGAGGTCGTTGAAGTAACTACAACATCAAGGGATCTAGCTTAAAGTTTCATCATTACATTAGCCGCACCAAAGAATCGCAACTCTTGCCCCTTGTAAGTCACACCCCTTCCTTTCTGTTAGTTAACCAAAGAGTCACAACTTTTGACTCTTGAACAGTCACACCACTTCCTTTTCATTAGTTACCCCAAGAGTCACAACTCTTGACTCTTGAATAGTCACACCCCCTTCTTTTTCGTTAATTATCCCAAGAGTCACAACTCTTGACTCTTGGTTTGCCACAGCTCTTCATTCCATTAGTCACCTCAGGAGTCACAACTCTTGACACTTGGATAGACACACCTCTTTATTCCATTAGTTACCCAATGGTCACTTCATTTTCCACAATTTATGTTAAATTCGATCAACCCACACTTCTTGACCTTTACCAATCTAACCATTTCTTCTTCAATGCTACTTGTCGGACCTTTCCCTTACAAATGGCTAACATCTCTCACCTCTCTTTGTGTCACTCACTCTCTTGCCTTCTACTTCTCAATTTTCTCTTTTAACCCTTTATGTAAAACTTAGATGAAAAGAAAATATTCAACAAGTAAAACAAGCAAGATCAAATATTTAAGTTAAAAATTCAAACCTCCTAGAATAGTAAAGTCAAAACTATTTTGAAAGAAATGAATATGAATGATCACTGCAGGAAAGTTTGTTAGTAAACAAAAATAACAATAATGTGTGATGCACGAAGATTGGGAGAACAATTAAGGTCAAACTAAAAAAAATCAAATTTTCCAACAAGAGTAAAAATCGAAACTTGCTCGAAAGATATGAACTATTTTTTTTTTTACTTTGCGAATTGCAAGAATAAGGACTTGATGATAAAAAAACAAAACTTACTCAAAAGGAATTAACTTTTTTTTTTTTTACTTTGCTAATTGCAAGAAGAAGAAATTGATAATAAAAATCGAAACTTGAACGAAAGGTATGAATTTTTTTTTTTTGTACTTTACTAATTGTAAGAAGAAGAATAAATTGATAATAAACAATAAAGGCAAAAATTTGAATATAGGAGTCAATACTCTCATACCAAATGAAGAAAAGTACGAGTATATCAAACTCGTAACCTTTTAACAATGCAAAATAGTAACTCAGGAACGCTTTTGAATCAATTATAAGGAACTTGATCTCAATCAAATTTTGCAAACGGAACCAAAGTTATCAACCATGAAGCTTGACCCTAACCAAACTCATGGTTAAAACCAAAGCTATGAAATTGATATTCCAAATTTTTAGCTTGAAAAAGACCTAGTTCTTTACAAAAAAATTAAGGGAAAATTCTAACAAAACTCTAAAATATTTCTTATTGATTTTCGCAAGGTTCGAGCCTTTACAAATAGGCTAAAAACAAAAGAGAATTCTTAGCAAACTACGAATAAGAAAACTAAACAAAAGAGGAAATCAACTAGGAATAGGAAAACTAAACAAATTTAGAAATCAACTAGAAATAAGAAAACTAAACAAAATAGGAAATCCATATGGATTTGTGGGGTCCACTGCTATTGGATTTGCGGGGAATCCATGAGATTTTGTTGGGCTCACCCCATGCCACCAATTATGTGTGGTCTACTTTCATGCTACGTATCTCTTTACTTTCATTGTTTTTTGCATGTATTTCCTCCAACGCATCTTTTTGACTTCTACTTATAATTTGTCAATAAAAAATTCTTCTTTTATTCTTTCAAAAGCATCGTCTTCCTTTAATGAATCATTATTCATGCTTGAAAAATCTTTAATTGAATCTTTAATGTTTGGCCTTTACACTCTCCATTTGGAATTTAGGAAAGAAAAATGATACATAGAAGAGAATCGACTTACCCTCAATAAGGCTTTTAACATTTTCGTCAATGAAAACCACTTTTTCCTCCAAAATTGAAGAACATTTTACTCTAGTTTCTCCCTTTCCTAGAATGCAAAAGAATTTGGTTGAAATTTTAGAAGGTAATGACCTTGAAAATGGTGTACGGTAAAAGAAAGGAAACAAATAATTCAATAGTTATTAGCTAAATCATAACGGTAGGAAATTTATGAAATTAAATGCTCGAAATATAAAGGCTGAAAATTTACTTGTCAAAACAATAAAATTTTCCACTGGATTTTACAAATCGCACGATGCCGGACATAGCTAGGTTTGGAACTTGGAAGAATGGAATGGAAAAAGGTGAATCAGCGTCTAGTGAGTTGGGCTGGGCACGGTCCGGTCCGGGCCGGTTCTTGCCTGGAACCGGACCAAACCGTTGGTTTCGGGAATTTATTTCCTGAAACAGGAACCGGTCCCTAGCAGAACCGAACTGAATTTTCAGTCCGGTTCCAGTTCAGTACCGATTCCCTCCCATGCATTTAATTTTTTTTAATTTAAAAATAAAACAAAACGTCTGCCTTTTTTCTCTCCACCCATCGTCAATCGTAGCCGTTATGTCAGAGATTTACGATAGGAAGAGCGAATTGAAGGCTTTAGATGAAACAAAAGCAAGAGTAAAAGGGCTGGTCGATTCTGGACTGACCAAAGTGCCAAGGATATTCCAACAAGATCAACCCACGAAGGTCCAGGGTAAGGTTGCGCTGGACCAGACCGAATTGAGCATCCCATTAATAGACCTAAAAGGGTTAGAAGTAGCCGATCAGATTTGTAACGCCCCGAGTCCTCTGAACCCAGTTCGTTACACATAATCCGAACATAACTTAGAAACTTTGGACCAAATTTAATACTTCGCTCGAAAGTCAAAATTTGACATTTTTCTAAAATCTCAAAACATTTAAAATCTTGCAGCGGAAATTCTTTTGAGCAAAAAAGAATTAAGCTGAGCTATAAAACAATGTTTGAATAATCGGTTAAAATATTAAGAAATAATTCGACAAAAAGAGATCAAGACTTAAGCGTGAAAACTTGAAAATCGTAAGAGTCAAACGCATCTGCCGATAAACAAAGTCAACGAAAAGGGGGCAAAAACAGAAACTGAAGGCTTCCACCGATCACAAAACGACAAAACTTATTATACACTTCTACCGATGACGTAAGCCGGATGATTCATTCATCTAACTCACACCGATCACAAAACGACAAACTTATTATGCGCTTCTACCGATGACGTAAGCCGGATTATTCATTCATCTAACTCACACCGATCACAAAACGACAAACTAATTATGCGCTTCTACCGTAAGCCGGATGATTCATTCATCTAACTCACACCAATCACAAAACGACAAACTTATTATGCGCTTCTACCGATGACGTAATCCGGATGATTTACTCATCTAACTCACACCTATCATAAAACGACAAAAGCCTTCACACACAAAACAAAAACACATCGCCCGATCACTAAACGACAAATTTACTGCCTACATCTTCCGATGGCTTCTACTGAAGACATTTTCCGATTACGTTAGTAGGATGATTCAATCCTCCAACATCTGTCAGCGGACAAAACACCCAACCTCTACCGATAGACCAAAAAGAGACTCTAACAAGGAGTAAATCCGACTGCTAAACGATTTGGTACACTTTGCTGAAATCATTCTAATCAACACAAATCCACACTTCTTAAAAATTCAGAATAGCAAGCTACAGTCGAAATCAAATCATATTTTCAAATCTAGAGAAGAAGATCACAGAAGCGTTAAAAGAAGTATCAAACTTCTACTATCATTAAAAATTCTCAGAACACTTTATCATAATACCTAACCACTGAAAACTCTCATTCAGGTAAAAGTTAAACCGCCACATCAGAGCGACTAACCGTAGCATAGAAGTGCTCCTCTAACATCACCTATTCCTCAGTAAACTCAGGGAATTCACCTACTGTCACTTCTTCACCTACTTCACAAAACTCATCTATTAGCCTAATGCTAAGTAAGTAAAGTTGTAATGAAATAAAATGCCGAAACATAAATTCCTAAACATGCAGTTTCTACTTTCTCATCTCAGTTGCATATGCATTCGTTTATGATCTGATCCCCCTGTGAAATTGGGAGTTGGATCACTTCTCCAAAAGTCATACATCCTCTCTCTCGATTAAGGGGCAGATTAGTTCCCTTAACAAACTGTTCAGATCCCCCTGTGAAATTGGGATTTGGATCATTTTCCCCAAAGTCATACATCCTATCTCTCGATTAAGGGGCGGATTAGTTCCCTTAACAACTGTTACAATCTGTTCATTCCTTACCATGCCATTTCATGTAAATTCATTTTCGCATATTTTCAAAATTTGATGCATGACATACAAACACAATCAAGTATACACAACCCTACTGTTCTGTGATGTAGGCCCGAAGGTACAAGCATACTTCACTTACCTGGCTCCCTGGAAAAGCTCGGTTTCAACTACTTTGGAAGCTTTGCTCACCTAGAGTCATAAAACAGAATATTAATCAGATTTCTACTAAGCCTCATTCTAATCTATCCAGAAATCTAGGGAAAGTAGTTTGGAAGTTTAGTTCATAGCACATTCTCGATTTACCACAAAACCCGGACTAGCTTACCCATCCAGCATTCACAAAACTAACATTTATACTCTCTCCAATCATCGATAGCTACAAGTACAGCAAGAAATCAAAAAAGGTCTCACCTAGTTTGGAGAAGATTCGAGTAGAAAAATCACCTAGAAAGCTCTGTTGCTTGGGCTGAAGACCGAAAGAGAGAAAATATGGAATAGTGGCGGCTACAGTGCATTAAACCAAAACTTCTTTCCTTAAATACGTTATCCACTTTTAAATTTCCAATTACTCTTATGCCTTTGCCTAGTCATCCACTAACCCTACATTTATTATTGTCATGTAAAGTGTACCATTAATTAAAAGAATAGATAATTAGTTCAATAGAACCGGGTGTTACAATCTACCCTCCGTAAAAGAATTTTGTCCTCAAAATTCAGTATCTGAATAATTTCGAATGTTGGTCTATCATGTCTTGCTGGCGCTCCCAGGTTGTCTCCTCTATGTTCTGGTTGTGCCATGAGACTTTCACCAGAGGAACTTCTTTGTTGCGCAACACCTTCACAGCATAGTCTAGGATCCTTACTGGTTTCTCCTCATATGCAAGGGTAGGATGAACTTCAATACTCTGCTGTTCCACAATCTGTGATGGATCTCGTACACATTTCTTCAACATAGATACATGGAACACATTATGGATTCCTTCCATAGAGGTGGGTAGCTATAACTCGTAAGCTGCCTTCCCGATCTTTTTTAAGATTGAAAAGGGTCCAATAAATCTGGGGTTCAACTAGCCTCTCTTTTCAAATCTCACAACTTCTTTGAATGGTGATACTTTGAGAAACACCTCATCGCCTACATCAAACTCCAATTCCCTACGTCTTTTATCAACATAACTTTTCTGTCGGCTCTGAGCTGTCAAAATCTGCTGGCAGATGAGAGCAGCCTTCTCAACAGTTTGCTGCACAATGACGGGACCAAGCAACTGTGCTTCACCAACTTCATCCCAGTACAAAGGTGATCTGCATTTTCGTCCATACAGTGTTTTATAAGGTGTCATCCCTATTGTTGCCTGAAAATTGTTATTATAAGAAAATTCCACCAATGATAAATATTTACTCCAAGATCCTTGAAAATCTAATATGCATGCCCGGAGCATATCTTCTAAGGTCTGAATAGTCCTCTCGGATTGTCCGTCTGTTTGAGGGTGAAAAGCTGTGCTAAAACTAAGCTGTGTTCCCATAGCCTTGTGCAAACTTTTTCAAAACTTAGATGTGAATCGAGAATCTCGGTCTGAAACTATGGTACTTGGAACTCCATGTAACCTAACAATCTCTTGCATATACAATTCATCAAGCTGATCCATCGAGTATGTCATCCTTATTGGCAGAAAGTAGGCGGATTTGATTAATCGATCAACTATTACCCAGATTGCATCATGTCCCTTCGTTGTCCTAGGCAATCCTACCACAAAATCCATCGTTATTTGTTCCCATTTCCATTCGGGGAATGGTAAGGGTTGCAATGTTCCTGAGGGTCTCTGATGCTCAGCTTTAATCTGCTAACAACACAAACATGATCTTACATACTTGGCCACCAGTAATGCTGTTTAAGATCCTTGTACATCTTTGTACTCCCAGGGTGAACACAGAATCTGGAAGAATGTGCTTCAAAAAGAATCTCATCTCGAAGTTCTTTAATGGCAAGAACAAACCATCTATTTCTAAACTTAAGGATTCTATCAGCAGAATAGTTAAAATCTGATTTGTCCGTAGAATCCATGCTTAACTTGTACTTGTTGCACTCTACATCGTTTATCTGGGCTTCCTTTATTCTTTCAAGAATAGTAGGTCTTAAGGATATTGCAGTAAGCATGGCCGACACACTATGCACTGCTTCTAGATTAAACCTTTGGAATTCAGACTCTAAGGCTAATGGTACGTCAAGAATCAGGGCTGAGGCTGAAGTTATTACTCTACTCAAAGAATCTGCCACAACATTTGCTTTGCCGGGATGATATTTAATCTCAAAATCATAATCCTTTACAAATTCTAACCATCGACGTTGCCTAATGTTTAATTTCTTCTGTGTGAAAATATATTTCAGACTTTTATGGTCCGAGAATATTTCACAAGTTTGTCCATACAAGTAATGCCTCCAAATCTTAAGTACAAATACCACTGCAGCTAATTCTAGGTCATGTGTAGGGTAATTCTTCTCATGTGTTTTCAATTGTCTAGAGGCATAAGCTATTACCTTTCCCTCTTGCATCAAGACACAGTCAAGTCCAATCTTGGATGCATCACAGTAAATGCTAAATTTACCATCATCAACAGGAAGGGTCAAAATTGGAGCATTGGTCAGTTTCTGTTTCAAGGTCTGAAAACTATGCTCACAATCCTCAGTCCACATATACTTCATATTTTTCCTGGTTAACCGAGTGAGGGGTGTTGCAATCTTTGAGAATCCTTCAATAAACTTCCTGTAATATCCTGCAAGTCCAAGGAAACTCCGAATATCTACAGCATTCTTCGGTTGGGGCCACTCTTTGACTGCTTGAACCTTGGCTGGGTCGACAGATATTCCATCAGTAGAGATCACATGACCAAGGAAGTGAACTCTGTCCAGCCAAAACTCGCATTTGGAAAACTTGGCATAGAGTTGGTGCTGCCTTAGTACCCCTAATACTAAGTTCAAATGTTCTGCATGTTCTTCACTAGAACGTGAATAGATTAAAATGTCATCTATAAACACAATAACAAATTTGTCTAAACACTTGTGAAACACCCTATGCATAAGATCCATAAAGACTGCTGGTGCGTTTGTCAACCCAAAGGACATAACCAAAAACTCATAATGTCCATATCTTGTACGAAAAGCTGTTTTAGGAATATCTTCTGATTTAACTTTCAGTTGGTAGTAACCTGACCTCAAATCAATCTTAGAGAAAACTCGTGCATCATGGAGTTGGTCAAATAGGTCATCAATCCTCGGTAATGGATACTTGTTCTTGACAGTTAACTTATTCAATTTCCTATAATCAATGCACATACGCATCGATCCATCTTTCTTTTTGACAAAAAGAACAGGTGCACCCCACGGTGAAAAGCTAGGGCGTATGAACCCTTTCTCCAACAGATCCTCCAACTGCTTTTTTAATTCTTTAAGTTCTATTGGTGCTAATCTATATGGATTTTTAGACACAAGCTCAGCGCTGGGGTAAACATCTACAACGAATTCAATTTCCCTATCTGGCGGCAAACCAGGAAGGTCATTCAAAAATACTTCAGGAAAGTCTTGGACAATTAAGACATTCTGAGGATTTGCTTTTTCTACAAGTTGTGTGTCTAAAACGCTTGTTAAGAAACACAAATACTCTTCACATGGGGGAGGTCTAATGTTAATAGAAGTCATCGCAGACATTTCCTTACTCTTCCTTGAAGTTTGAAAGGTATGTTTCAAACTACCAGGGGGTTAGAAACTAACTATTCCAGTCCTACAATCAATTGTGGCGTGGTGTTTAAACAACCAGTCCATTCCTAAGATTACATCAAATCCCGTTACATTCATAATAATAAGATCAACAGGTAGATTTACGTTCCCTACTAACACATCACTGTCAAGTATCACTTGGTTAGAGTGCATGCGTTCACCAGAGGGTAATGCAACATTAAACACATGCATGGAAGGGGTAAAATGTACATCTAACTTAACAGCAAATGCAGATGCTATAAATGAATGAGTTGCACCAGAATCTAATAAGGTAAAAGCAGGCACAGAGTTGATCAATATAGTACCTGACACAACAGCGGGTTGTTCCTCACCCGACTCCATCATGGAGAATATCCTCGGTTTAATCATAGCATGGCCACTCTTAGAAGCTGGGCAGTCTCTGCTAATATGACCGACCTTATTACAATTGTAGCATCTGGTAATTATAGGCTACGGGCATTCTTTGATCGTATGTCCAACCTCCTCACAGTTGAAACACTTCCCAAAGCCCAACCTGCACTCGCCTGGGTGGTTCTTCAAACACTTAGGACACTGGGAAATTTCCTTGCATTCTGTATTTTCCCTCCTGTTCCTTGGCTATTCTGGCCCTCACTGGGCCTCTTCATTCCTCTTTGTTGGTGTGGTTGGACAAACTTTTGTGGGACCTCCTTTGCTCCAGCACACTTCCTTTCAGCTTCTTCCACTTTCAGAGCAGTGGATACAACTTCACTGAATGTCAAGCCTTTAATACCACAAAATTTAACTCCTTGGTAAATTTCCGGCTTCAGCCCATCACCTTATCCTCGTCCCTGTGAGCAAAATGTCCAGCAAACCTGGACAGGGACTCGAATTGCCTACTATACTCGGCCACAGACCCTGTCTGCTTCAAGTTCAGAAATTCCAACTTCTTTGCAGTTTGGACAGTGTTGCTAAAATACTTCTCATAGAAAATGTCCCTGAATTGTGACAAAGTCATCGCCAAAACATCAGTGGTGGTCTCTATTGTTTCCCACCAGAGTTGAGCATCACCAGCCAAATGAAACGTTGCCAATGTGACCTTGTCTCCTTTTCCAATGTTGGCGCACCTAAACATACTCTCAATCTTTCTAAGCCAACCTTCAGCAATAATCAGATCAGACGACTGTCCATTAAACGTGGGTGGTCGTAGCCTCCTGAATCTATCTCCAGAATGTTCATTGCTAGAACTCGAGTTGGCACTTCCTTGTACCTCTCGGTTCAACAGCACACCTAATTGATCAAACTGCTGACGCACCAGATCTGTCAGCTGCCTAATCACACTAGGATCTTCCTCACCTCTTAAGTTGGGCATCTCTCTTGGTACTCTTGGTCTTCCCGGTCGTCTAGACATCTTACTAGATTTCCTGCACAGGGTTAACTACTCTCATAAACATCTAATAACTAAGGCTAACATAAACACTTACAGTTGTTGGAGTGCTCCCATGCGACAATCGGCACTTATGAATAATCTTTTGAATGGTTTAACTGAATGTCTCTGATACCATACTGTAACACCCCGAGTCCTCTGAACCCAGTTTGTTACACATAATCCGAACATAACTGAGAAACTTTGGACTAAATTTAAAACTTCGCTCGAAAGTCAAAATTTGACATTTTTCTAAACTCTCAAAACATTTAAAATCTTGCAGCGGAAATTCTTTTGAGCAAAACAGAATTAAGCAGAGCTATAAAACAATGTTTGAATAATCGGTTAAAATATTAAGAAACAATTCGACCAAAAGAGATTAAGACTTAAGCGTGAAAACTTGAAAATCGTAAGAGTCAAACGCATCTGCCAATAAACAAAGTCAACGAAAAGGGGGCGGAAATAGAAACTGAAGGCTTCCACCGATCACAAAACGACAAAACTTATTATACACTTCTACCTATGACGTAAGCCAGATGATTCATTAATCTAACTCACACCAATCACAAAACGACAAACTTATTATGCGCTTCTACCGATGACGTAAGCCGGATGATTCATTTATCTAACTCACATCGATCACAAAACGACAAACTTATTATGTGCTTCTACCGTAAGTCGGATGATTCATTCATCTAACTCACACCGATCAATAAACGACAAACTTATTATGCGCTTCTACCGATGACGTAAGCCGGATGATTCACTCATCTAACTCACACCGATCACAAAACGACAAAAGCCTTCACACACAAAACAAAAACACATCGCCCGATCACTAAACGACAAATTTACTGCCTACATCTTCCGATGGCTTCTACTGAAGACATCTTCCGATGACGTCAGTCGGATAATTCAATCCTCCAACATCTGCCGGCGGACAAAACACCCAAATTCTACCGATAGACCAAAAAGAGACTCTAACAAGGAGTAAATCCGACTGCTAAACGATTTTGTACACTTTGCTGAAATCATTATAATCAACACAAATCCACACTTCTTAAAAATTCAGAATAGCAAGCTACAGTCGAAATCAAATCATATTTTCAAATCCAGAAAAGAAGATCACAGAAGCGTTAACAGAAGTATTAAAATACTACTATCATTAAAAATTCTCAGAACACTTTATCAGAATATCTAACAACTGAAAACTCTCATTCAGACAAAAGTTAAACCGCCTCATCAGAGCACCTAACCGTAGCATAGAAGTGTTCCTCCAACATCACCTATTCCTCAGTAAACTCAGGGAATTCACCTGCTGTCACTTCTTCACCTACATCACAAAACTCATCTATTAGCCTAATGCTAAGTAAGTAAAGCTGTAATGAAATGAAATGCCGAAACATAAATTTCTAAACATGCAGTTTCTACTTTCTCATCTCAGTTGCATATGCATTCGTTTCTGATCTGATCCCCCTGTGAAATTGGGAGTTGGATCACTTCTCCTAAAGTCATACATCCTCTCTCTCGATTAAGGGGCGGATTAGTTCTCTTAACAAATTGTTCAGATCCCCCTGTGAAATTGGGGTTTGGATCATTTCCCCCAAAGTCATACATCCTCTCGCTCGATTAAGGGGCGGATTAGTTTCCTTAACAACTGTTACAATCTGTTCATTCCTTACCATGCCATTTCATGTAAATTCATTTTCGCATATTTTCAAAATATGATGCATGACATACAAACACAATCAAGCATACACAACCCTACTGTTCTATGATGTAGGCCTGAAGGCACAAGCATACTTCACTTACCTGTCTCTCTGGAAAAGCTCGGTTTCAACTACTTTGGAAGCTTTGCTCACCTAGAGTCATAAACAGAATATTAATCAGATTTCTACTAAGCCTCATTCTAATCTATCCAGAAATCTAGGGAAAGTAGTTTGGAAGTTTAGTTCATAAAACATTCCCGATTTACCACAAAACCCGGACTAGCTTACCCATCCGACATTCACAAAACTCACATTTATACTATCTCCAATCATCGATAGCTACCAGTACAGCAAGAAATCGGAAAAGGGCTCATCTAGTTCGGAGAGGATTCGAGTAGAAGAATCGTCTAGAGAGCTCTGCTGCTTGAGTTGAAGACCGAAAGAGAGGAAATAGGGAATATTGGCAGCTACAGTGCATTAAACCCAAACTTCTTTCCTTAAATACGCTATCCCCTTTTAAATTTCCAATTACTTTTATGCCCTTGCCTAGTCATCCACTTACCCTACATTTATTATTGCCATGTAAAGTGTACCATTAATTAAAAGAATAGATAATTAGTTCAATAGAACCGGGTGTTACAAGATCCGGGAAGCTTGTGAAAATTGGGGATTCTTTAAGGTGGTGAATCACAGAATTCCAACGAGAGTTTTGGAGGAGATGATCGGCGGGATACGAAGATTTCACGAGCAGGAGAATGAGGTGAAGAAAGAGTGGTACTCGCGAGGGCTTGGTTTTGTTTTTTTTTTTTAAATTATCCGACCCATGGGTTGGATAATCCACTGGGCCGACCCATGGGTTGGTTCTCTAGTGGGAATACCCGGTCCCGGCACCGAGAACTGTGACACGGGGTCCCTTAGAAAAGGGGCCCGTGTACAACTCACAAAATGCTAGGTTTGTGCTCGGTTGTGTGCTAGTGTGCAATATGTGATTAATGAAAGAAAATACTAAACTAATTGCAATAAATAAACAAAGAAGTTAGTTAGTAAGCTGGCCGAATTATATATGATGTTAGAGAGAATGAAATGTGCAAGAAAATAAAGAGAAGAAGATGAAATTAGATGTTAGAAATAAGGAGGAATTATAAAACACGAAATATAAGGAAATGACAAAAAAATAAAGGTGTGAGTGGGTGCTATGGTGGAGCCGAAATGTAAAGGGTGATTTGTGTGCTAAGTGAAGACAATAAAAGTAAAGAAAACCCTTGGTGGATCCGTGGAGCGAGCTTACGGTTTAAGCTCCCGGATACACGTTTCCCGTGAGGAAAACGCCCACCGTAGGCCGGGGATTTTCTTCCTCGTTCCAACTCCCAATGGAGATGGTGATGGAATGAATAAGAGCTAACCTAGCAACCCAAGCTAGGCTAGCAATGGAGGCTAACTCCTCTTGGTTCAAGGAACCAAGGAAAACACCAAAGGAAACCTTGGATATTTAGGGAAATATTAGTGTATTGATTGAGCAAAAGTTCCATACAAAAATTAATGCCATGCATTTATAGAAGTCCTAGGGTGGATTAGGGTTGGAAAGGATGAATTTGGGCCATTGGATTTGAAGAAAAATGAAGAATGGTCGAGATGGCACGATCTGGTGCACGGAGGGCGCGCCAATCAGCGCGCAGCGTGCGCGCCAGTCAGCAATCCGCGCGCGCAGCTTAGCCAACCCGGGCGCGCCACCTCAGCACCCCGCGCCCCTCTGCCCGCGCGCTCCAGCGCCTGCCCGCGCGCCTCCAGCTGTCCAGTTTCGATTTCCTCCGTGCCAAAACTTGATCAACGGCCGATTTTTTTCCAAGTCACCAATCCATGCCCTCCCCAATTCTCCTAGCTGAAAAACCATGCCTTTGAATGTAGGCTCTTCTTTGGGTCGGTTATTTCTTTGGACTCGATTTGTGGAGGCCTTTGTTTCCTTGAATTTGTTGAGTTTCCTTCAACCATTAATCCACCACCATTCATCTAACCCTAACCACACAATTTAATGCATAAAATGCAATTATAAAATCCTTACAAAAAGGCTAATGTATGCCAATGAGTTTGAAAAATAAAAATTACAATTTCAAGGCCCGGAAAGACAAATTCCCATAGGGCTGTCATCAAGCTCCGTGCGAATGCTCCAACGAACGACATGGTAAGGCTTCTTCTCATCCTCCTTAGTCGGCTCCCAAGTGAAGTCCATGAGTGAATCGAAACCTGCAAAAAGAGACAAGTCGTTAGAACATTGAACAGTTAAATTTTGTGTCCGGGTTTGTGATCTAGTAACGAGCCTACGAGGCACGTCAAACTGGGAACCGGACAGCGATTCTCGGTTCTCCAATCCATGGAACCGGAACCGATTCCATGGAAGGCAGAACCGACCAAGAACCGGCTCGGACTGTCGGTTCGGTCTGATTTTGCAGTTCCAGACTAGTTCTGCCCACCCCTACTAGCGAGAAGGGTAATGTAGGCCGTTTGGGTGGGTTGGGACAGGGTTGTGGTTGTTCCACTATTTCACATAGTTTGATTAGGTACTTTCGGTTCGGTCCACCCCTACTCTGGGCAAAAAGTAATATCCAGACCCACCCATTAGCCTTTACTTTGTTGAACCAGCATGGCCCATGGTCTGTGTTGGAGCCAAGGCCGTTTTGATGGACTTTGTCTGACCTGCATATATGCATACGGTCATCTTCCGTAGGATGATGATTCGCTACATTCTTTCTAAATCCATGAAATAATTCTCAAGGGCAATGCCTTTGGTCTCCATTTCACTTTTTCTAATCTCATTTAGATGAGCTAAATGATAATTTTGATGATCAATCATTGAAAGAGCGAGAGGCCCAAGATCTTGCAATCTCATATCACTTAAAAATTGTTAAATTCTTAAAAGTGATAAACTTAAAGGTTTCATTTTCAACCAAAACATAACCAAGAATAAAAATGGCGGTGTGAGTAGGCCCAGAACATATAATATTACCGGTGTAGAACGAGTAGCTGAAAAGTTTGAAGGAAGAGTTAAGCTGGCAGACGAGTTGGGTCCCATAAATATTGGAAGCTTAATTTGTAAGCAGCAATCAATTTATACATGCATTTCCATCTGTCTCTCTCTCTCTCTCTCTAGGGGTCTGATATTAGAGCATACAAATACCTAATATCTGATTCCAATTGGTTTCGTTCTCTTTTTTTACCAAAACGTGGCAAAAGGTCAAATACAATACTTACCCAGTGTTGGCAGATATGTTTGTCGGGGCATAGTTATCAGCAAACCAATGAGATAAATTACTACAAGTGGATTACTCGTACACCAAACTTCACTGGACTGGACCTACATGCATCGCACTAGCAGTTGAAATCCATCACATTGCATCCATTTTTCATTTATTGAGCAGTACAAGTTCCCTACAAAATAAAAGCATGTGACCCATCATTGAAAGAAAACGAATTAGCAAAGTTGGTGGAATATGGATTGACATCACTGACTCATCTGTATTAACTATTGATATTTCTTGGTAGGTTTGCTGCTGGGTTTTGACGCTAGTGCCATCCACTTATGTGAGGGTCTAGTGACCATTACTTGGAAAAACTAATCAATGGCAAAATGATTATTGCATATGGGTAATATAATCTGTATGAGCCAGTCTGTGCATATCCATATTCCTGCGAGACCATCTCACATGGCTATGATGAGCCTTTTGTAGTTCGTACTCTTCAATCAACAGCAGCAATCAAGTGAGGTGATGTCTGTTTTTGGCATCTACTTATTCTATCTGAATTCCATGGACCATTTTAAAATATCATGTAACGTAATTTCCTTAATTAGGTCATCTCCTAAAATAGTTTCGGTATGATAGAAAATATTGGAGGAAGGGATTTGAAGATGTACATACAAGTCATTTCTTTCCCGAGACGAGCACAGGCAAAATCATCTTTTTAAAGAGAGGCTGACCATAGGCAACAAATCAGGGAATAAATATTAAATGCATGGGAAATAAAAATGTGGTTTTAGAGCTATAGTGTAATCCATGGAGTTCTATATAACATTGTATTGTTTATACCCCGTGATACCTCTGAAAACTTATAAAGCTGCAATTAGATAGTGTGTTGCTTTAGATGACTCGATTTTTGAATGACAAGAGACAGGTGCATGTTCAGTGTTGGAGTTCTTCAACTATTCTATATTTGTTTGCTTGAGTCGTCAAAATAATATATATCTTCATTTGTTACTGGTAGATTTTTTACCTTTGCTCGTGATTTTAAAAAATCATGCCGACTATGATCTTTGTCAATAGAGGTGGGAAAAGATCAATTTTGTGTTTGGAAACCGACATTGTAAAAATTAATTTTTTTGTTATTAAATTTCAAATGTAGACTTTTACCTTACTGACTCACAACATGTCAATGATTGACTCATTTTATCTTTTATAATCGTGATTGACTCATTTTATAATCGTGTTGGAATTTTCAAAAATTTTAGGTAAAATAAATAATTTGGAAAGTTACTGTGTGATAATGACGAGAGAAATTTAATATTGGGTGATGTTTGAAATTTTAAGGACTAATAATTTAATGGATTTTTATTAATATAAATTATTTATATTAAATAAAATAAATGAGAAATTAATTAAAAATTAATGAAAAGAAGAAAAAGGAAAAAACTTGATAAAAGGATAAGAAACCCTGGTTTCTTCACTTTGAGAGAGAGAGAGAGAGAGAGAGAGAGAGAGAGAGAGAGAGAGAGAGAGAGAGAGAGAGAGAGAGAGAGAGAGAGAGAGAGAGAGTCGTCGATTTTCGAAGGTAGAGTTGTGTTCACGGAGCAACGAGTATTAACTTTTGTGAAGAATCTAGGGCTATGTTCGTGGACAATGAGTATCTCCATTTTCGAGTTTGTACTTAAGTTCGAAGGAACTCGAATCTCTTGATTATTTGTTGCTTAACTGAGTACACTTAAGTTATTATGTGTAATACCCGGCAGTACGGAATATTAATATTTTAATGTGAATGACATTTTTGTTAAAATGTCAAATCAAGTCTATTTTACGAAAAGAAAGCGTTATTATGATCCTAATGATTTATAAGGATTTTAAGAAAATTTCGGAAATTTTAGGAATTTAACGCTAATTTTATGAGAATTACGTTTATCGTAATATAAAGGATACTTTGGTAAAAATAGTAAACAGAGTCCAAATTGCGAACGGACAGTTTTAAAAGAACCCTGATAATAAGTTGGAGTTGTTGGTGAAATAAGGAAATTTGGAGAAATCGAATCGTTAGACAATTAACGAAACGAAGGACGAAACAAATAGAAAATTAAACGAAGGGCAAAATGGTAATTTGCCAAGCCAAAATTTTAATTAAAAAACAAATCTCCTTCTTCTCCTCTTAGGATTTTCTAATTTCTTAGTTAATTTTCGTAAAATAGCAAATTAAAGTACTTTCTTGAGCGGGATGTTTCTTTAGAGCCCTAGGAATTTATTTTTAGAGGAATAAGTGAAATTTTAGAAATCCAAATCGAAAGAATAATCCTAGAGTTCCCGTTTTAGCCTTTTAGTATGTTAATTCGTAAAAATAGTAAATCAAGTCCGTTTTACGAAAAGAAAGCGTTATTAGGGTCCTAACAATTAATTTGAATTTGTGGAGATATACGAGATTTAACGAAATTTCAAAAGATGCCGAAAGCACGGGAGGGCAAAACGGTATATTAATGTTTTAATAGGAATTAATATTAGGATTATTATTATTATTAATAATAATAATAGTTAAAACAACAGAATGGTTAAAACCATTCTGTTGTTTATGTTCGAGCTCGAGCCCGACGCCGAGAGAGACGAGGGAGACAACGGCAACTCTCCTCCAACGAACGCCGGCGATTTCTCGCCGTTTTCAGGCCAGACGACGGCGGCGCTTCCAGGGCTGCCATTTCCAGCCCGTCTCTGCACACAAACCGACCGGTAAGCTTCGAGCCTTGCCCTGTTTCGTGTTCTGTCTGCGCCGTGGATCGCCGAGCTACTAGAGCTCCGATCGCCGGTCGTTTTTGGCTGCCCTCAGCGTCAAATTTCCGAGCTCAACGCCGGCAAGGATTGCCGAGCAATGGTGAGCTCGGATTGGGGGAACCGAGGGCTCCAAATTGGGGAATTCGGATTTTCCTACGTAAAGCCTTGGAATTTGATTAGATTATGTTAATTGGATGTTAGGGGGATTGATTGGTGAGGAAATTGGTGTGAATTGATGAAAAATCGAAATGGGGAAATTTCCCGGGTTAGGACAGTTCGGGTTTTGCCTGATTTGACCTAGCTAAGGTCGTTTGTTTTGAAATTCCTTTTGGCAGGTTAAAATTGGTTATTAGAGGAGTACGTGGCCGCTGGAATCGTTCGATTCTGACAACCGACGCAAAAGCTATGCACGTTTGAAGTTTCGGGTCGGTTTTTACCGAACCCAAATTAGTGGCCCGTTAGTTAAGTTTTAGTTAGATTAGACTAAAAATAGTAGTTTGAGATGTTTTCACGAAAGTGAGAGTTTAGTTTGGCCGAGCGAGTTCTAATGCAATGTTTTGATATTTAGGTTTTTCAGGTTCCACGGTTAAAAGTCGGAGTTGAAATGAATTGCTAAGGATGCCAGGTAAGTAGTGTAGGTTTACGTGTTGCCCTTTTGGCCTAAATCACAGGACGTTAGGATTTGTTTGCATGTTTTATATATGTTTAGTCCATGCATCATGTTTTAGAAACGATACGAAAATGTTTTATGCATATGTTTCAAAAGTATAACATTGAAAATGTAAAGTGTCTGAGGGAAGTGGTTCACCCTTCAGATGTAAAGTGTAGAACGTCCAGAAAATATAGAACGTCTGAGGGAAGTGGTTCACCCTTCAGATGAAGTTGTGGAACGTCTAGAAATGGAGAAACTAATCCGCCCTCCATTGGTAGAGGATTACATGTATGTACGATGGAAACGAAATGATTATGTATGATGGAAACGACATAAATTGAAACGAAACGATTATGTATGATGAAACTGTAGAAACTGCATATGTTAAGCAAAATGTTTTAAATTCATATTGTCACTACTTGCTAAGCATTAGGCTTATAGTTTGAGTTCTGTGATGTAGGTGCAGAAGAACAGGTACGGTAGTTTTCACGAGCATGCTAGGATTACGGACGCAGTTGTTAGAGTACGACCATGGTGGCAACCCGGCAATATTGTTAGGGCGATTCCGACCGTGGTTAGTATGTGTCCGTGGTTAGTATGAGTACGAGTCTATTGTTAGTAAGTCTACGTGTCGGTTTTGTTTGTGAAAGTATGAAAATGTTTAAGTATGTGGATCGGATAATTTGATAGAAAGATGTATGAAAGGTTGAGTTTTGATGTAAATGTAGTGGAAGTGGAACGTTTAGAATATGGAGTCTTAATTTTAGAAATATACTGGAACTGTTTGGTTATTTTGAACTGTTTGGTTATTTTAAAACAGGTAAGGATACGCTCGATTTTTAGAGCGATCCATGCGGTTCGTTTTCTTGAGTTCTTCCCGAAAGTATAGGTTATATTAGTGTCATGCTTTGATGATCGACGAGTGAGTGTTTTGTTTTAATTGATCTTACTTTAATTGTTAATTGTTTTAAGTTATTAATGGTTTTAGTCTAGTTTTAAATGTTTTAAAAGTCGAAATGTTTTACGCTCAAAATGTTTAAGTCAAAGTTAGACCCTAAAGGTTGTTAGAGGTGGGTCAATTGTCTAAGTCCGTTTTTCTTTTAAAGTGTTAAGTAAAAATGAAAAATTTTATTCGAAAACACGAGGGCTTAGGTAAAGGTTATGTCAATGTAAAGTCAAGTCCTTTGACGGCCCTACGGGGTTGGGGTCGTTACACGTTTAGGGTTTTGTGAAAAACATGATTTAGGATTTGAAATCGATAGATTTACCGTAGTTGTGAATATAATGGACGTATTGAACGTTATTGGACGCAGTTAGGCCAATTTATGAGAAATGTTAAAATTTGAGAATTTTAGGAGTTTTTGGAAAAACTCGTTAATGGAAGTTTTGAGGTGTCGAGCGTGAATTGCTCGGTGAAATGCCTCATTGAGCTAAGTTAGAATTTTAGGAGAATTTACTTAGTTAAGGTTTTGTTAAATTTGGACATTTAACGGTTTAATCTCGTGTTAATGTTAACTGTTGTGTTTTGCCTTAGACGAACGACGCTCGTGGACGGAGCTCAAAGTCCAGTGCACACAAGATAAGTTCTCGTGACTTACTTGGCTGAGAGGCCTACACCGTACGTCGATGTTGCATCGAGGATCTTTGGAGAATCGTTTGTTTAAATGCTTAGGTTGGGTAGTTAGGATTAGTTCTTTTATAGGACATGTTTTTAGTTGCTTTTATTGTCTTGATGGTACTTAATATGTTTGTTTACTTTATGTCTATAACTGTTCATGCATCACGTATTTCAAAATTGTAACACCCGGTTTATTAGAATAAAAATAACCAATTAATCTTCTAAGTGTGAATTTTATAGAATGAAATAGGGAGAAATAGCAATTAGGTTAATGAGTAACTAAGTGAGGGCATAAAGGTAATTGTCAATTTATATTGTGGATAACGTATTTAAGGAAAGAGTAAATGAGGTATAGCCGTCAATGCTCATTTCACTCTCGATTTTTCAGCTCAAGCAGCCGAGCTCTCTAGGCGATTCTCCTCGCTCGGTTCTCCTTCGACTTAGGTAAGTTTCTTTTCCTTATTTCTCTTGTGGTATAGTGGTGAAATGCCTGGAGGATTGCAATGTGAGGATTTTGAGGATGCTGAGATTGAGTGTAGATTCGGGTTTTAGCGATAAGTAGGAATGCTCGGGTAGTAGAGTTTCTAACTAGATTTCTCGAACCGCTGTTTGATATTTTGAAAGGTTTAGTGAAGCCTTGATTTATATTCTGTATGAACTTAGGTGAACAGACCTCCGAAGTAGCTAGCAACCAGACAGATTTCCAGGAGCCAGGTAAGTAAAGTATTGCTTGCGCCTTCGGGCCTACATCACAAAACAGTAGGTTTATGTATGCTTGAATGTTTCTATTGTCCATGCATCATGATTTGTTAAAAGTTACGAAAATGAATTTCATGTAAGAAATGGTAAGGTATGAACTGTATGCGACAGACAAGCTATTAAGGGAACTAATCCACCCCTTAACTTATGAAGGGATTTAGACATTGGGAGAATTGATCCCACTCCCAAGGGAACCATGGGATCAGATCAAGTGTTAAGGGAATTCATCTGCCCCTTAATTAAGTAGGAGGATGTAGACATTGGGAGAATTGATCCCACTCCCAAGGGAACCATGGGATCAGATCATGTTATGAACGAATGCGTATGCCACTGAGATGAGAAAAATAGAAACTGCATATTTAGGAGTATAAGTTCAGCATTTTACTTCATTCATATACTGCTTTACTTACTTAGCATTAGGCTAATAGATGAGTTTTGTGATGTAGGTGAAGAAGTGTTAGCAGGTGTGTCTCCTGACCGTGTTGAGGAATAGTGGACGTTGGAGGAGAGCATTCAGGCTTCGGCATGGTAACTGATGGGGCGGTTTAGCATGTTGTCTACAGATGTGGAGGTTTAGTGGATAATGATTTAATCGAGTATATGAAGTTTTTAGTAAATGAGATTACAGCTATTTGACTTTGTTTTCGAGAATTTCTGATTTTCATGTTTTTACTGAATTTGATCAATACAATGACTTGGAGTGTTATGAATGGATTTTTGGTAAAATGTTTTAAGTCTGTTAGATAGTCGAAGCTTTCTCGGGTTATAGACAGGTTGTTTAGTCCATTGGTAGGAATTGAATAATTTTTTGTATCAGTGGATATGTGTAGAGGTTTATTGCGTTCTGTGGAAGGAAATCGTGTTGATGTCTATCGGAAGAAGGAAGTCTATCGGTAGATGTGGTGTGTCAGTCTGTCGGAAGATGGAAGTCTATCGGCAAATGCCTTAAGGAGTCATGTGAGAAGCACGTGTCGGCAAATGTAGTCTATTCGATCGGAAGGTGTAGAGTATTAAGTCGTCGAGTAGTGAATCGGAAGATGTAGAGTAATCTGTTTTGTCGTTTAGTGAATCGGAAGATGTAGAGTAATCTATTTTGTCGTTTAGTGAATCAGAAGATGTAGAGTAATCTGTTTGTCGTTTAGTGAATCGGAAGATGTAGTGTACGTTTTAATTCTATCGGAAGGAGTCATATTGTTGTTATCGGAAGATGTCGTGTGTTTATCTATTGAGAGATGAAATTGCGCTGACTTCATCGGCAGATGAAGTTATGTTGACTTCATCGGCAGATGAAGTGGTGTATGAAGTTCTCACGACTTCATCGGCAGATGAAGTTGTGGGTGAAGTCGTGTAGACGTCATCGGCAGAAGCCTTTGGTTTTCTACTTCTGCTTCTTCTGTTGACTTTGTCGTCGGCAGATGAATCCGACTTTTGTAATTCCTTGAGTAGTCCATCACTTAAAACCTTAATTCTTTTGACCGGACACTTGAAATATTTCCATTAATCTTTCCAACACTATTTTCACCGCTAGTTTAATCCCATTGTAGTCTTAAATAATTTTTTCCGCTGCAAAGTTTTCAAATGTTTTGAACGTTTAGTAAACGTCAAATTTTGTATGTCGAATGAAGTTTTAAATTTATTTGAAATTTCTTAGTCATGGTCAAGTAATGAGTAGCGAACCGGGTTCAGATAACTCGGGGCGTTACAGTATGGTATCAGAGACATTCAGTTAAACCGTTCAAAAGATTACTCATCAGTGCCAACCGTCGCATGAAAGTACTCCAACAACTGTAAGTGTTTATGTTAGCTTCAGTTATAAGATGTTTATGAGTATAGATAACTTTGTGCAGAACCTTAGACAAATGGCTAGACGACCAGGGAGACCAAGAGTACCTAGGGAGATGCCAAACTTGAGGAATGAAGAAGATTCAAGTGTAATTAGACAGCTGACGGAGTTGATGCGTCAGCAGACAGATATTGTGCGACAGCAATCTGACCAGTTAGGTGTGTTATTGAGTCGGGAAACACAAGGAAGTGCCAATTCAGGTCACGTCAATGAGCATTCAGGGGATGGATTTCGTAGGCTGCAACCGCCCACATTTGATGGAAAGTCATCTAACCCGATTGTTGCTGAGGAATGGCTTCGAAAGATAGAGAGCATGTTCAGGTGTGCCAATGTTGGGGAAAGGGAGAAAGTCATTTTGGCAACGTTTCATCTAGCAGGGGATGCACAACTTTGGTGGGAGTCGCTGGAGATCACCACCGATATTGCAACCATGTCCTGGTCGCAATTCAAGGAAGTCTTCTATGAGAAATATTTTAGCACCACTGTCCAGAACGCAAAGAAGGCTGAGTTTTTGAGCTTGAAGCAGACTGGGTCTGTGGCAGAGTACAATAGGCAATTCGAGTCTCTGTCAAGGTTTGCTGGATACCTCGTCCATAGAAATGAGGATAAAGTGTTTCAATACCTGCAAGGTCTAAAGCCAGAGATTTACAGAGGAGTGAAGTACTCAGGCATTAAAGGCTTGTCATTCAGCGAAGTAGTGTCTACTGCATTGGAGGCAGAAGAAGCTGAAATGAAGTGTGCTGGACCAAAGGAAGCCCCGCGAAAGTTCTTCCAGCCCCACCAACAGAGGGGAATAAAGAGACCCGCTGATGGTCAGAGTGGCCAAGGTTCTGGAAAGAAGGTACCGGACACCAAGAAGTTTCCTCAGTGCATGAAATGTATGAAGAGCCACCCGGGCGAGTGTAAGTTTGGGACTGGTAAGTGTTATAACTGTGAGGAGTTTGGGCATTCGTTTAAGGATTGCCCGAAGCCCAGGGTCCTTCGATGTTTCAACTGTAATAAGACTGGCCACGTCATCAGAGACTGCCCAACGTTGAAGAGTGGCCCTGCTAAGATAAAACCGAGAATATTTTCCATGATGGAGTCGGGCGAAGAGGACCAGCCCGCTGTTGTGTCAGGTACTATATTGGTTAATTCTATGCCTGCTTTTACCTTGCTAGATTCAGGAGCAACCCATTCTTTTGTTGCGTCTGCTTTTGCTGATAAATTAGAAGTACAATCCACACCTTCTAGGCATGTATTCAATGTTGCTTTACCCTCTGGTGAACATTTACATTCCAACCAAGTGTTGCATGATTGCATGGTATTAGTAGGGGACAAAAATCTATCTGCTGATTTAATTGTTATGGATATAATGGGATTTGATGTAATCTTAGGAATGGATTGGTTGTTCAAACACCACGCCATAATTGATTGTAGGACTGGGATAGTTAGTTCCAACCCCCTGGTGGTTTGAAACATACCTTCCAAGCTTCAGAGAAGAGTAAGGAAATGTCTGTTATGACTTCTTTAAATTTTAGACCTTCACCATGCAAGGAGTACTTGTGCTTCTTGGCATGTGTTCTAGATACACAACTTGTAGGTAAGGCAACTCCTCAAAATATCCTTGCTGTCCAAGACTTTCCAGAAGTGTTTCTGGATGACCTTCCCGGTTTGCCACCGGATAGAGAAATTGAGTTTGTTGTAGATGTCTACCCTGGAGCAGAACCTGTGTCTAAAAATCCATATAGACTAGCACCAACAGAACTTAAGGAGTTAAAGAAACAGTTGGAGGACTTGTTGGAGAAGGGATTCATACGCCCTAGCTTCTCACCGTGGGGTGCACCTGTCCTCTTTGTCAAGAAGAAAGATGGATCGATGCGTATGTGCATAGACTATAGAGAATTAAACAAGCTAACCATCAAAAACAAGTATCCCCTGCCTAGGATTGATGATTTATTTGACCAGCTCAATGGTGCAAGAGTTTTCTCTAAGATTGACTTAAGGTCTGGTTATTATCAGTTGAAGGTTAAATCTGAAGATATCCCAAAGACTGCTTTTCGCACAAGGTATGGGCATTATGAGTTTTTGGTTATGTCTTTTGGTTTGACAAATGCACCAGCAGCATTCATGGACCTTATGAATAGGGTGTTTCACGAGTATTTGGACAAGTTTGTTATTGTATTCATAGACGACATTCTGATCTATTCTAGAACTAAGGAGGATCATGCTAGGCACTTGAATTTGGTGTTAGGAGTACTTAAGCAGCACCAGCTTTATGCTAAGTTCTCCAAGTGTGAGTTTTGGTTGGATAGAGTTCACTTTCTGGGTCATGTGATCTCTGGAGATGGAATATCGGTCGATCCAGCCAAGGTTCAAGCAGTTCAGGAATGGCCCCAACCGAAGAATGCTACTGATATTAGAAGTTTTCTTGGATTAGCAGGGTATTATAGAAAGTTCATTGAAGGATTTCAAAGATTGCTACACCTCTTACTAAGTTAACAAGGAAAAATGTGAAGTACTTATGGACCGATGAATGTGAGCATAGTTTCCAAGCCTTGAAACAGAAACTGACCAATACTCCAATCCTGACCCTTCCTGCTGAGAATGGTAAATTTAGTATTTATTGTGATGCATCCAAGATTGGTCTTGGCTGTGTCTTGATGCAAGAAGGAAAAGTGATAGCCTATGCTTCCAGACAGTTGAAAACTCATGAGAAGAATTACCCTACACATGACTTAGAATTAGCTGCTGTGGTATTTGCACTTAAAATTTGGAGACATTATTTGTATGGACAATCTTGTGAAATATTTTCCGACCATAAGAGCCTGAAGTACATTTTCACACAGAAGGAACTAAACATGAGGCAACGTAGATGGTTGGAATTTGTAAAAGACTATGACCTTGAGATTAAGTACCACCCTGGTAAGGCAAATGTTGTGGCAGATGCCTTGAGTAGAGTAACAACATCAACCCCACCTATGAATTTCAGTATGCCATTAACTCTAGAGTCAGAATTCCAAAAGTTTAATCTAGAAGCAGTAACTGATGTGACAGCCATACTTTCAGCCATAACTTTAAAGCCTACCATTCTAGAGAAAATAAGGAAGCTCAGATAACTGATGACGAGTGTAGCAAGTACAAGTCAAACATGGATTCTACGGACAAGTCAGATTTTAACCATTCTACCGATGGGGTCCTTAAGTTTAGAAATAGATGGTTTGTTCCAGCTGATACCGAACTTAGAAAGGAAATTCTTTCTGAGGCACACTCTTCCAGGTTCTCTGTCCACCCTGGAAGTACCAAGATGTACAGAGATCTCAAGCAGCATTTTTGGTGGCCAGGTATGAAAAGATGTGTGGCGAAGCATGTGGAGTCATGTTTGGTCTGCCAACAGATTAAGGCTGAACATCAAAGACCTGCAGGAACATTACAACCCCTACCGGTTCCGGAATGGAAGTGGGATCAAGTGGCAATGGATTTTGTTACAGGATTGCCTAGAACAACAAAAGGACATGATGCAATTTGGGTAATAGTTGACCGTTTGACCAAATCCACCCATTTCCTGCCGATAAAGATAACATATTCGATGGATCAACTTGCTGAGTTGTATGTGCAAGAGATCATTAGATTACATGGAGTTCCAAGCACTATAGTTTCAGACCGAGACTCTAGATTTACATCTAAGTTTTGGAAAAGTTTGCATAAGGCTATGGGAACGCAACTTAACTTCAGCACAGCCTTTCACCCTCAAACAGATGGACAATCCGAGAGAACTATTCAGACCTTAGAGGATATGCTCCGAGCGTGCATATTAGATTTTCAAGGATCTTGGAGTAAGTATTTACCATTGGTAGAGTTCTCTTACAACAACAGTTTTCAGGCGACAATAGGAATGGCACCGTATGAGGCATTATATGGACGAAAATGCAGATCACCGTTGTACTGGGATGAAGTTGGTGAAGCACAACTACTAGGTCCTGATATCGTGCAGCAAACAGTGGAGAAGATTGCCCTCATCCGACAGAAAATTTTGACAGCTCAAAGCCGACAGAAAAGCTATGCAGACAAGAGGAGAAGAGAACTGGAATTTGAAGTAGAGGATGAAGTTTTTCTTAAGATATCACCATTCAAAGGAGTTGTGAGGTTTGGAAAGAGGGGCAAACTAAATCCTAGATTTATTGGACCGTTCCCAATTCTGAAGAAGATCGGGAAAACAGCTTATCAGTTACAGCTACCAGCCTCTATGGGAGGAATACATAACGTGTTTCATGTCTCTATGTTAAAGAAGTGTGTGCGGGATCCAGCTCAAGTTGTCGAACAGCAAAGCATTGAAATTCAACCTACACTTACCTATGAAGAAAAGCTAGTAAAGATTTTAGATTTTGCAGTAAAGGTATTACGCAACAAGGAGGTACCATTGGTAAAAGTCTTGTGGCACAATCAGAATACAGAGGAAGCAACATGGGAACGCCAGCAAGACATGATGGACCAGCATCCAAGATTGTTCAGGTACTGAATTTTGAGGACAAAATTCTTTTAAGGAGGGTAGATTGTAACACCCGGTTTATTAGAATTAAAATAACCAATTAATCTTCTAAGTGTGAATTTTATAGAATGAAATAGGGAGAAATAGCAATTAGGTTAATGAGTAACTAAGTGAGGGCATAAGGGTAATTGTCAATTTATATTGTGGATAACGTATTTAAGGAAAGAGTAAATGAGGTATAGCCGTCAATGCTCATTTCACTCTCGATTTTTCAGCTCAAGCAGCCGAGCTCTCTAGGCGATTCTCCTCGCTCGGTTCTCCTTCGACTTAGGTAAGTTTCTTTTCCTTATTTCTCTTGTGGTATAGTGGTGAAATGCCTGGAGGATTGCAATGTGAGGATTTTGAGGATGCTGAGATTGAGTGTAGATTCGGGTTTTAGCGATAAGTAGGAATGCTCGGGTAGTAGAGTTTCTAACTAGATTTCTCGAACCGCTGTTTGATATTTTGAAAGGTTTAGTGAAGCCTTGATTTATATTCTGTATGAACTTAGGTGAACAGACCTCCGAAGTAGCTAGCAACCAGACAGATTTCCAGGAGCCAGGTAAGTAAAGTATTGCTTGCGCCTTCGGGCCTACATCACAAAACAGTAGGTTTATGTATGCTTGAATGTTTCTATTGTCCATGCATCATGATTTGTTAAAAGTTACGAAAATGAATTTCATGTAAGAAATGGTAAGGTATGAACTGTATGCGACAGACAAGCTATTAAGGGAACTAATCCACCCCTTAACTTATGAAGGGATTTAGACATTGGGAGAATTGATCCCACTCCCAAGGGAACCATGGGATCAGATCAAGTGTTAAGGGAATTCATCTGCCCCTTAATTAAGTAGGAGGATGTAGACATTGGGAGAATTGATCCCACTCCCAAGGGAACCATGGGATCAGATCATGTTATGAACGAATGCGTATGCCACTGAGATGAGAAAAATAGAAACTGCATATTTAGGAGTATAAGTTCAGCATTTTACTTCATTCATATACTGCTTTACTTACTTAGCATTAGGCTAATAGATGAGTTTTGTGATGTAGGTGAAGAAGTGTTAGCAGGTGTGTCTCCTGACCGTGTTGAGGAATAGTGGACGTTGGAGGAGAGCATTCAGGCTTCGGCATGGTAACTGATGGGGCGGTTTAGCATGTTGTCTACAGATGTGGAGGTTTAGTGGATAATGATTTAATCGAGTATATGAAGTTTTTAGTAAATGAGATTACAGCTATTTGACTTTGTTTTCGAGAATTTCTGATTTTCATGTTTTTACTGAATTTGATCAATACAATGACTTGGAGTGTTATGAATGGATTTTTGGTAAAATGTTTTAAGTCTGTTAGATAGTCGAAGCTTTCCTCGGGTTATAGACAGGTTGTTTAGTCCATTGGTAGGAATTGAATAATTTTTTGTATCAGTGGATATGTGTAGAGGTTTATTGCGTTCTGTGGAAGGAAATCGTGTTGATGTCTATCGGAAGAAGGAAGTCTATCGGTAGATGTGGTGTGTCAGTCTGTCGGAAGATGGAAGTCTATCGGCAAATGCCTTAAGGAGTCATGTGAGAAGCACGTGTCGGCAAATGTAGTCTATTCGATCGGAAGGTGTAGAGTATTAAGTCGTCGAGTAGTGAATCGGAAGATGTAGAGTAATCTGTTTTGTCGTTTAGTGAATCGGAAGATGTAGAGTAATCTATTTTGTCGTTTAGTGAATCGGAAGATGTAGAGTAATCTGTTTGTCGTTTAGTGAATCGGAAGATGTAGTGTACGTTTTAATTCTATCGGAAGGAGTCATATTGTTGTTATCGGAAGATGTCGTGTGTTTATCTATTGAGAGATGAAATTGCGCTGACTTCATCGGCAGATGAAGTTATGTTGACTTCATCGGCAGATGAAGTGGTGTATGAAGTTCTCACGACTTCATCGGCAGATGAAGTTGTGGGTGAAGTCGTGTAGACGTCATCGGCAGAAGCCTTTGGTTTTCTACTTCTGCTTCTTCTGTTGACTTTGTCGTCGGCAGATGAATCCGACTTTTGTAATTCCTTGAGTAGTCCATCACTTAAAACCTTAATTCTTTTGACCGGACACTTGAAATATTTCCATTAATCTTTCCAACACTATTTTCACCGCTAGTTTAATCCCATTGTAGTCTTAAATAATTTTTCCGCTGCAAAGTTTTCAAATGTTTTGAACGTTTAGTAAACGTCAAATTTTGTATGTCGAATGAAGTTTTAAATTTATTTGAAATTTCTTAGTCATGGTCAAGTAATGAGTAGCGAACCGGGTTCAGATAACTCGGGGCGTTACAAAAATAGCATGAAAATGGATTTCTGTATGTGTTTAAAGAAAATGAAACTAATGAACGAAATGAAATTATGTAATCTGTTATCTGGTTATGCGAGGTGGGGCTCAGGCACGGCTGTTTACGGATATAAGCGTGTACCCCCCCTCCCCGTTAGGTGAAGAGGGCAGTCCGACCGCGGGATGTGTCCTCTCCATCTAATAGGCTGAGACCTCGGTGACATTTTGTCTGCGACGTAATGATAAGAAAATGTTGCATGATTTCTAAAACTCATACACACAGCATGCATTGCATTTACGAAACTTGCTGAGCCTTTAGCTTATAGTTGTCTGTATGGTGTAGGTGATATCGAAGAAGGTGAGGACGACGTTCCTCCACCCGATGTGCAGGATGGTTGAAGAAGAACGGCTGCGGTGGTGTGCATGGGCAGTCGACGCGTATTTTGACCTGTTGGGGTAACGGTTAGGTATTTTGAAGGTTTTTTTGGACGAATTGGGTCGGATGTAGATTATTGTATAGTTAGAAACATTTTAGGATGTTTGGTTCTGGATAGTGGATAAGTTTATGATTTGAGTTTTAAACGTTTTTGGAAATGTATTTTGTAACTGCTTGGTAACCTATTTTATAGGGATATTTTCATTTTTTTTTAAACATATTCACGCAGTTTGTTTTCATAAAGTCTTACCACATTTGAAAATGCGTTTTGAGTCGTTAAGTGAGGGGTTAGTGAAGTGTGAATTGTACATAGGGGGAAAAGAGTTGTTATGTTAAAGTAGTTATGAAATGTATTGGAAATGAATGAAAAAAAAAATGGTTAAGTGTGTTAGTGGATGTGTTTATAGGAAAAAGAATGAAAGAAGAAGAAGAAAGAAAAAGAGGAGGCAGGGAACTTGGCGACCAATCGCCAAGAGAGGCGATCAGTCACCAAGGTGGATCGCCACGCTTTGGAATTTTTCCAGAGCTTGTGGCGATCGATCGCCCCAAGGGGGGCGATCGCTCGCCTGGTGAACGATCGCGAGGCGATCATTCACCACAGCAAGGGGCGATCAAGATCGCCCCTCCCTTTTCTAACTGGCGATCGATCGCCTAAAATGGGCGATCGATCGCCCCTTGCTTTAAAGGGACAAATGTCCCTTTTGCCCTCCTTCCTCAGTCGATTGTTTTTCCTTGTTTTTAAATGTTTTAATATATTGTTTTAAGTTTTATTTAAATTGTATTTAAGTTTGTTAAAAGGTTTAAAAGCATAAACTTAAACGATTTCAAATTGTTAAAGTATTATTTCCGCTCGAACATTAGGTTTAAAGTTTTAAGTATAAAAAAAAAAATAATACGGAAAAATAAGGGTACAATGTTAGGGTCGTTACATTATGAGTTGTGGTCGATTGTAAGTTAAAATTGGTGAAAATGAAAAGTTTCTCGCGAACCCGTCACTGGAAAAGCGTTTCTGAGCGTCCTTTATCAAATTGTGGAGTCCCGTAATTCAATGCAGAGTTTTGCAGTAAAGTTCTGCATTTCGCTACGGAGTTACGTAACTAAGATTGAGAGTCTCGTAGTTCACTACGAAGACAATAGAACCTGTGACACGGGGGCCCTTAGAAAAGGGGCTGTGTATAATCCACAAAAGTGAATATGTGCTCGGGTGCTAGTGAGAATCTTAAACCCAAAAGAAAATGGAAGAATAAGGAGATGAAAATGACTAAAATAAAAGGTGTAGGTGTGTGAAGGTGGCCGAAGTTTATATGGAGTTAGAATGCAAGAAATATGAAAAAAATGGAATAAAGATAAAGTGAGGTGAAGAGAAAACCGTGGAGGAGATAAAGTGTGGTGGAAGAGAAGAAAATGCATTGAAAATAAAAGTGAAGTGTGTGGGAGTGATATGGCCGATTATGCTAGAAATGAAAATGCAAGAAAATAAAATGGATGAAGAGAAGATGAAGTTACCCTTGGCGTACCCGAGGAGCTATCTCACGTTTGAGCTCTCAGGTGCACGTTTTTCCAGAGAAAAATGACCACAGTAGGCCTAGGTTTTCGTCCTCGAACCCAAATCTCAAGGGAAAAGGGTGAGTGAAGTTTACGAATTCACCTAGCAACCCGAAGGCTAGGGGAATAAGGGAAGATCTCTCCACTCGATTCAAGTATCATGGAAAAACCCAAGGAGGGGCTTCTAACCTTAGTTAGGAAAATATCAATTTCATAAAAATGGGCAAAAGTGTTTTACACACACCAATGCAATGATTAAATAGACAACCTAAAGTGGATTAGGGTTTGACAAGGTGAAGATGAACCCTTGGATTTGGAGAAGCATCAATGGCCGAGAGTGGAGATCTGGTGCGCGCACTGTAACACCCGAGTTTTTCGGGTTTACGCTCCAAGGGTATTTTCGTAAATAAGCAATATAGGTCCGTTTCGTGAGCGGGAGGTTTGGTTATGGCCCTAGGAATAAATGAGGATTTTTAGAGGAATAAGTAAATTTGGAGAAACTGAAACGATAGACTAATTAACGAAATAAGCAAAGAATTGAATGAAGGGCAAACTTGTAATTTGTAGGTTAAGAAATTTATTATAAGCCAAAATATCCCTCATTTCTCTCATTTCTTTCCTTCTCCTACGTGAGCTTCCTCTCCCTCACGATTTTCTCTTCTCCCACTCCATTTCTCTTCAACGTTGATCGTGCTCCTCCTTTCCGGCGATTTCTCCTCCATTTTCTTCCCCAAATTGATACTCAAGGTAAGTCCTAAGTTTTAGGCAAGTATAATTTTCGTTTTAGGGTGATTTCGGTTTAGGGTTTTGTGAGAAATTGGGGGTTTTAGTAGAAATCAATGGTTTGACAATATTAATGCCCAATAGTGTTGTATTTATGACTATTATGGTAGTTTGTGTGAATTAATGGTGTGGGTTGATGTTTAAGGTTAAGTTTTGGTTGTTGGAAGCCATTATTGGAGTTTTTTGAATTAGTGAGCACAATGTGCTCGACAAAAGGCCCGAATAAAGTGAGCATGAGTTTTTAAGAAAAATGTATTAGCTCGGGATTTCGTTTAGCTTTGAATTAGATGATTTAGACTCGATACTAATAACGTGTAATGGAAATACCTTAGGTAACCCAAGCTCTCAAAGGACGGTGCTCGGCATAGTTAGGACTCCAGGTAATTGGGTGTTAGGTTTCCGGCCTTTAAGGCCCTTCATCGTGTTAATGTTAGGTTTTCGTGTTTCGATGATGATTTTCTAATTGTGGGGTTTAATGTGTCGGGTAGCCTAGGATGTCAGTTAATAGTTGTTTGTTAGGTTCGATGCGAGTAATGTATGTCTATGTACGTCTTAAATTGTTGATGATATGTCATCCGTGAATTCCTCATGCATCATGTTTGCTCAAATGTTATATGAAATGTTTCCATGCACGATTTATGTAAAGGAAAAGTAAAGATTAAATGTGGGTTGGGACAGTATGGCCATAACAACAAAACCAATGTCACTGACCACGCGATGGATCATGAATACGACCGAAAGGACTATGTACATGCACTTGGCCTACTCCCTGGCACGATCCCCACCTTAATTCGTGTCAACGAAAAGAAAAAGAACAAGAACAAATAAATGAACATGTTTTATGAAAAGTCATGCATTCATGCATATGTTATGTATAGTACATTCCCTTACTAAGCATTAGGCTTAATGTTTATGTTTCATGATGTAGGTAAAAAGAATGAAGGTGAGGAACTTCATCCTGATGATCAGGCATAGTTGGTCGATGGACGGAGCTCGTGGCGACGGGATGTGTTTTGGCTAGGCGTGATGATCCGTGGGTGTGCTCCGAGTCATTTTGTGGTAATTAGATGTAAGTTAGATGAACATTGGGTGTTTGAAGGATTTTAGGGTGTTTGGTTTGAAGTTATGTATTTTGGATAGATTATAAACCAATGTTTTGATGATTTTGATAGCTTCCGCTATGTATGGACGAATGTTGATGAAATAGATAGGATAGTGATGATTGATGTGCATTTTGATAAATGATGGTGTTTGTTAATATTTTGATGAAATATAATTGAGTTTTGGATGAGTTTTGGTTATTTGGAAGTAGGTTTGCGATTTTAAATCAAAATGGGTATTTTGTGTCGGGATTTGATGAGCTTGAATGTTCGGTTTATGGATGGTGATGGAATTGGTATTGAATAGGTAGAGTTGGTTAAGTTTGGAAGTGATTGGAGGTATTGATGAAGTACATAATGAAAAAAAAAAGGAGAAGAAAGGAAAAGAAAAAAAACTGTTTCACTGTAGCTCACGTAGAATAGTGGTCAACCGCTATTGCAAGGTGTCGACCGAACTTACAAAGGAATGCAACCCGAGAGCAAAACTGTTTTTGCACTGTAGACCACTAAGATTAGGGGTCGACCACTATTGCAAGGTGTCGACCGGTTTCAGTACAACCAAAAACCAGAACCTTTTTAGTGGTCGACCACTGTTATGAAGTGTCGACCGAAAGCTCTGGGGGTTGACCAGAGTGCTTTTTATAGTGTTAAACTTGAGATTTTGGTTAATTTTATCGTGTAACGAGTCTTCCACGCACAGTAGTCTTCCGCCGAATGAGGTTAATTGCCTCTAAAAAAGTGAGGGTAATGGATTGAAACCTTAGACGAGTCATTTTGGGTACGTTTAAGTTAGAGCCAAAATGTTGATAGATATGGATTGTAATGCCCGAGTTCGTTCTCTAACGAGCGAAACAAAAAAAAAAGGGAATGGACAAAGGATGAATGAAACCATGAACGAATGAAAAATACAATGAAAGAAAAAAAAATTACGTGAACTATTTGAGGGTTTAAAGTTAAGATTACGTCATGGTCTGTCTGTGGTGGCCCTGACCGGGTTGGGGTCGTCACACTCAGCATCGCCGAACCAGGAGCAGCCACGTGAGCACCAATCAGGTGGAGGAGATGCTGCTCATCGCGCGTGCCATCGACGGTCCAAGCTGCAGCCTTGCGTGCCACATCAGCAATCCGGGTGCTACAATCAGATGGCGCTGATCAGCGCCAGTGCAGCAATCCGCGCTTTGCCTGCCCACGCGCCATGCCCTTGTCCAGCTGCTACCCGAGCGCGCGCCAGCTGTGCAGTGAAGATTAGGGCCGAGCCACTCCTTGATCAAAGGCTGAATTTTGTCCAACTCATTAATCCATGTTGCCACTAACACTTGTACCTGCAAAATCCATACCTTAAAGTTTGGCTCTTCTTTAGGCTAAGGCTTCCTTTGGGCTCCATTTTGTTGATGTGCTTAAATTTGTTGAATAATTATTCAACCCACAATCCACCAACATACTTCTAACCCTAATCACGCAATCTAATGCATGATGCAAATATAATAATCCATACAAAAAGGCTAATGTATGCCAAATAAGTTCAAAAAATAAAATTACACATTTAGAGGGCCGAAAAGACAAATTCCAATAGGCCATTTGACGATTCTTTCCATGTGCTCTACGTGCATTCTTCCCACATAATTATACCTACAAAAAGAGAATACGTAATAAGTAGAGAGTTTAGATAATGCAAGGGACTTTGCTAAATTTCTTTTTGCATGCAACCCGAGGCATGTCATCCTCTCCGGGTGATTTGAGGATTTGACCTGAAATCCATTGGTTGACTTCTTCCCAAAGATGTCTCACACAATTTCTCGTCTACTAGCTTCGTTGACACTCTTTAAAGGCTTGAATTTGAATGCAATGAGGATATATTCTTCTGTTTGAAAGAATCTCACCAAACGATACTCTAAATGGCAAGGGGGTTGGATGGTCTTACTACAAATTTCTTTCGTATAGGTATTAAAATTTAATTCATGAGGTACTTTGGAGGGCGATTGCTCTGGGGTGGAGTGAAGGTTTCCAAAGTATTCGAATTCCAAATGTGATTGCAATTTACACCAAAGATTTAATCCTTCAACCATTAAAACCATAGGTGCAAAACCCACTTCCAAATGAACCTTGTCTTTGGTTCGATGGTAGAATTTTTGATACTCACACGGTGGGGTAAGTTGCTTTATCAATCCACCTAATTGTAGATTATGGCATTTGTGGTGTCTATTGGATATAAGTTCTATCTCAATTGGTCTATTTCCACTATGGAATAAGGTAACATACGGTGACGGGACTAAGGAATAAGTTAGCTTCTTCCAAAATAGGCGTGAAGGAGAATTGGGTCTTTCAACAAGTGGGAGGAAGTGAGATGGTCCAACAATCATACGACAAATCCTAAATAAACTCTCTTCACTTAACGCCTCCTTCTCATGATGCCATGTTGACTATTCTCCCAATTGATAAGGTATCTCTTCGTCATAGAGGGGATTAAGGTACCACTTGACAAGGAAGGTTTCTTGTTCTTTTATGGGTACCACTCCACGTTTTGATATTAAAAGATTTTTCTTTATTTGTCCTTCTTTACGAGTGGCCTCATCACGAGCCACTTGCTCGGGAGTCATTGGTAGAAGATTGATTTTCCTTCCTCCAAAATTAAAAGTGTAGTGATTGAGGAATCCATCGTATTGAACTCTCCGGTCATAATGCCATGGTCGTTCTTATAGGATATGGCTGGCACTCATTGGAACAACGTCGCAAAGAACCGAATCCTTATATTTTCCTATGGTGAAGTCTACGGTTATTTGCTTAGTTATCACATGGTCATTTCTATCTTTCAACCATTTAAGCTTGTACGGTGTAGGATGGTTAGTGGTTTCCAATCCTAACTTATTGACCATGTCTTCGGAGGCCGCATTGATGCAACTTCCTCCATCAATAATTAATGAACAAACCTTATCTTTCACTGCACAACGACTTTGGAAAAGATTTTCACGTTGACAGTCCTTGTCCACATTTTTAGATATTAACGCTCGCCTTATAACTAGTAGTAGGGGTCCTTCTTGAGCCGGGCATTCATCGGCTTCTTGCTCATTTTCTCATACTATCTTTTCTATTTCTTCCTTATTATATTGTCTTTCGTCTTCCTCACTCTCCCATTCACCTGTGGCTTCCCTAATGACCATCACACGGTGGTTAGTGCATTCGTTAGCATAATGTCCTTTTCCTAGGCATTTCAAACATTGGACATCACGTGCTCTTGGTCCTTTTGGTTGATTTTCTTGGGCTTTGTGTGTTGGTGGGGGATTGTGAGTGGTGATTGGTCCTTTTGGAGGCCAATTACGATTGAAGGGCCTCTTGTCTTCATACCTTGGGTTGGTCTTGTCGGGGTTCAAATTTCTTGGTAGAAACTCGTTAATAAAGTCGGTCTTACTGTAATATCCGACTTTTCGGGTTATTAATATTTTAATATAAATGGTATTTTTGTAAATATGTCAAATCAAGCCCGTTTTACAAACAGAAGGTTTCGTTGGGATCCTAATTATTAATATGGATTTTAAGGAATTTACGAGAATTTTCGGAGTAGTAACGCTTAATTCTGAGTAATTACGTTCTCGTAATATAAAGGACGTTTTAGTAAAAATAGTAAACGAGGTCTGATTTGCGAACGGACAGTTTTGTTAGGACCCAAATAATAAGTTGGAATTATTGGTGAAATAAGGAGATTTGGTGAAACCGAATAGTTAGCCGATTAACGAAACGAATGACTAAATGAATATAAAATAGAAGTAAGGGCAAAATGGTAATTTGCCAAATCAATTTTATACAAATAACTTAAATCGTCTTCTCCCTCATTTCTTTCTCTCCTCGCAGAAACCAGAGAGCCTTCTCTATGTTCTCCAACGGTGATCCCTCACGGCCGACGCCCGTTTCTCCTCCGATCGACTTCCGATCTTCGCGTTTTCTTCTCCACTCAACGCTATAGGTAAGATTCCGTAGCTTTGGTACGTTAGGTTTCGATTTTTAAGATTTATGACGATTAGGGTTTTGTTTAGGATTTCGTTAAAAATGTCGATTAGGTTTCGTAATCGATAGATTTACTGTAAATATAGATATAAAGGATGTATGGAACGTTATTGGACGAAATTATAGCGATTTGTGAGAAAAGTCGAAATTGGTGAGATTTAGGGTTTTTAGAGAAAAATTCGTAAATGGTGGTTTGTGATATCGAGCGTAGATTGTTCGATAAAACGCCTCGATTAGTTAAATTGGAATTTTAGGAAACTCCTTTGGTTAAGGATTTTATTAATTTGGACGTTAACGGTTCAAGCGCATTTTTATGATAGTTGTTGTGTTTTGCCTTAGGTGCACTACGCTCGTGGACGGAGCTAGCCTTCAACGGACGTCAGGTAAGTCTCCGCGACTTGTTTGGCCGATTGGCCTACACCATATGATCTTCTGTTGTTCGAGGAAATTGGAGATTATAGATTAAGTTGGGTGAATGGTTGGGTAGTTAGTTTTAGTTAAGTGTTATATGTTTATGTTCGTCGTTTGTATGTTTTAATTATGTTTATAGTATTGCACATGTTCACGCATCATGTTTCTGAAAAGCACGAAAAAGGAATTTCTATGCATGTTTTCATGAAAAGGGAAAGGATAAAGAAAAGGTATAAATGAATGTAATCTGGTCAAGGAGGTGGCGGTGGTTCAGACATGGCTGCTTGGGGAGCATGTTTTCCCCCCGGTTAGATACGAGGGGCTATCCAATCGCGGGATGTGCCGCTCCTATCTAGCGAGAGTGAGGCCACGGTGACGTCTCTGTAATGTAACGAAATGAAATGAATAGCGAAAAGGTAGGACGCATGTTTTACAAACTGCATGCATGACATTCACTTGCATTCACGTAGACTTACTGAGCCTTAAGCTCACGACTCATGTTTATGGTGTAGGTGACGTAGATCCAGGTGAGGATGACGTCCCTCCTCCTGATGTCTGAGGAAGTTGATGGATGATGGTCCGTGGGAGTGCGCTGGGTAGTCGAGGCGCGTTTTGACCCGTGGGGGAGGTATGTATAGATGTTGGGATTTTCGTGATGTTTGGGTTGATGTTAAATTGTATAGAACATATTAGGATGCTTGGTCTGGTAGTTGATAGGTTTACTTTTGACATTTCAAATGTTTTGGTAATCGTATTTAAACGTTTTGTTAAGTCTTTTATTCGAATGTTATAGAAATGTTTTAAATGGTTTTAGGATTGGTTATGGATAGGCTCGGTTTTTAGAGCTATCCACGCAGTTGGATTTCGCAAAGTCCGCTGTAAGTTGATTGAGTTTAGAACACGTTTTAGTTAAGTTTAAATGATAAATTGATAGTAATGGAATTGGAAAATGCTTAAACGTAGAGTGATGTTTTGCTCTCTGGAATTTCCAGAGAGTACTTGTAAAACATTAGGGAAATGAGGTAGAAGATCCAGGGGAGGGAGACTTTGCAGCGACTAGTCGCTGCAATGTGCAGCGACTGGGCGCTGCAATGTGAAGCGCCTATAGCGATCGGGCGCTGCAATGTGCAGCGCCTACAGCGATCAGTCGCTGCTTTCATTCATCTCTGTTTTTCTGGTTTTGCCCCTCTGCGATTTGTTTAATGTTTTAATTAGTTTTAATTGTTTATAGTTTTAAAATTAAATGTTTATAATTGTTTTAAAAATTTTATTTAGTTTGATTTCAAAATGTTTTCCGCATAAACGCTAAGTATAAAAGAAAATGAAAAATTTATACGGGAAAAATGGGTACAGTATTAGGGGTGTTACAATTATGGTATCAGAGCCCCCAGGTTTTAAAATCGGTTCTGTAGACTGCTCGACTGCACAGCCACTACGCGGACATCCTTCCTCAACTGTAAGTACGTTTATTGTTTTGTTTGATTTCATATTTCTTAGGATTATTTGTCTTAATTTTTATAGGATTTAGGAAATAGTTCGAGGACGTGATGCGAGGGACGACGCCCTGGATAGACTTACAGATTTATTGGACCGTCAGTCTCAGCACATGGACCGGCAAGCACAACAAATTGCGGACTTAGTGAATCGAGGGAACCAGAGGGCTCAGGATCTGGTAGTTCCTAATAATCACGGTATGCAAAGGTTCCAAAGCCTACGACCTCCAGTATTCAACGGGCAATCATCGGATCCGACACGTGCTGAGGAATGGATCCGGGTGATGGAGGATATGCTAGGTTATGCAGAGGTAGAGAATGGGAGCAAGGTGGCTTACGTCACTTTTCATTTGGCGTTAGATGCCCGTTTCTGGTGGGACTCGATTAAATCAACGACGGATGTCTCAGTTATGACCTGGGAACGATTCAAGACCATATTTTTTGACAAGTATTTCAGCCGCACAGTGAGGGTGGCTAAGAGTAACGAGTTTACACAGCTGAAGCAAACGGGTTCAGTTGCGGAGTATATTCAGAAATTTGAAGCGCTATCGAGATTTGCACCACGCCTAGTGAGTGATATTGAAGAAAAGGTGCACCAGTTTATGGAGGGACTTAATTCAGAGATTCGGATGCACGTTGTAGTGTCAGGTATTATTGATGTACCATATTCTGACATCACAGCTAGAGCCCTGGACATAGAGGCTGCCAGAGCTACTTGTATTAGACCGAGGGAGCCGGCTAAGGGTTTCTTTCGTGAGATCCAACCACAGTCATGGGACCGAGATTGGCAACAAAGTGAGCAACAACAGCCACAACGACAGAGGAGCGATAAGAGGCCCTACGATGGTAGGAACGACCAAGGAAAAGGAAAGCAGGTTCAAGGGGCTACTCAAAAGCCTTTATGTCCGCAGTGCCAGAAGCAGCACTACGGTGATTGTCTGACGCGTACCAATAGGTGTTACCGGTGTGGGGAAGCTGGTCACTATATCATGAATTGTCCGTTGTTGAACCGAAATCAACCAGGCAGAGATCAACAGGACAGAGATCAAAGAAAAATTGTGCCGAGGGTATTTGAATTCATTGAGCCGGGCGACACCGACGATGGGGCACAGCCTTCTACAATTTCAGGTATTGTTTAATTTACCTGTATGACAATATGCATGTTATAGATAAATATATAGACCTGAAATTAGTAAGTAAGAAAATAAAAGGTGGGTAAGAAGGATCATTAAGTGAACCTCAAGGAGAAAACAGTAGACTACATATAGAACAATAAAGACCAAATAGAAATATAGTTATACATTAGTAAGATTAGTTTGATTTAATCAACGGAGTTTGCGCACTTAAGGTTTAGTAAAATATGTTTTTTAAGTAGGTTATATCTAATTGACAACCCCCTTGGAGTATTAGAGTACGACTAATCAAGGAGAAGTTTAGATATAAACTTGTTAAGGGATACCTTAGATTGTTGTAATACCGGGAGTGTATTTAGATAGATGAAGGAGTACCGTAGAAATTGTATATTGGGATTCGTGTGAAGTTGAGAGTGTCCAGACGAAGATAGAATACCAGAGTTAAACTTAGGATAATTGTCGAGTAGAGTAGTTAGAACCTGACGAGGAAGAGCGAAAGGTGGTAAGATTAGTTAGTAGATTCGAGGTGGTCATTGTATGAATTTAGGAAAGAAGTAAAAGAGATGGTTTGGGTTAAATGAGAGGTTACGATTGGAAGTAGGTCAGGGTTTAGTGGTATGCAATTGTGAAATTTGCGATTGATGGAAGAAAGAGAACGATGATTTTCACAGATACCATTTAAGTAAGCTTAGGAGTGAGGCTAAGTTAGCAAATTTCTAGAGATCGACCTGTGTTTGGCAAGTCATGTCCAATAACTATGTAAATGAACTAAGGTTAGAACGTGCAGATTAGAGCACATCAAGGGTAGAAGTTTTGGAATTTACGGCACTCGGAGTTAATAGAGATCGAAGATGGACAAAAGAGTGTAACGTAAGTAGTATGAGACGTTTAGTTAAGAATATAGTGATAGAATTCAGGGACGAAGCTTAGAACGGAAGCGATGTTTATAAGAAATTATGGTGACATAGTTCGAGGAGTACAACAAGTGTGAAATTAGATGTGAAATCCGCCTTGAAAGAACTGGCGGGATTAGTAAGTGGTCCAGGACAGTATGTGACTTAGGGGATTTAGTAAGGCCTAAAGTGTAAATGAAGATATGTGTAACACCCGGGTTTTTTTTAAAGGAAATTTGAGAGAATAAATGGATCAGGTAGTTATTTAATAAATAGTTGTTTTTATTTAATTAAAAGAAAAGTGAGTAAGTTGGTTAAACTAATTGGTTTATTAATTGGATTTACTTAGAGCTAGGAACCAATAAATATTGAGATATTAAAAGATCCCAGAAGATGCTAGGTGATATTCATTAGGAAAAAGGGTTGGGGCTTAGGGTATAGGTACTATCTTAAGGAATTAATCAGTCGAAGAATGACGGCTTGTCAAGCAGGAGTGGACGTGCTGTGTTTTGGTGATATTCGACTTAGGATTTGGAAGCCAAAAGTATATAGAGTGAGAATAATTTGGAATAACTTAGAAATTTAAATGTCTAAGAGAAGTAAGCTCATCTTTTGAAATTAGATAATATTCTGAGGTTTAGATTAATGCGCGCGATGTTAGGAGAAATGGTGACTCGTCGATGAATAGGTAGGATGTTAGGAGAAATGGTAACTCGTCGATGAATAGGTAGGAAATTGGTATTTTGGGTGGTATTTAAGCTACAACAAGTTTGCTAACAAAAGATTGGTTGGTGACTTGCTGAAATGGAATATGCAGACTCAAGAGTGTAGTAGTCAATAAATTTTGAAGAGAATCTTTAGGAAAATTACATATTTGTGAGGAAGGTTGGCATTTGTGCTCTGGACTATTCCTTTATGATAACTTTCAGTAATTAGTAGCGTATGGTCTGAGGACACGAAAAGTGTTTGAGTGACCTTAAGTTAGGAAATTCTAAGGTTCGACTCGTATGTAATGAAGTCGAAATTGTTGATGTCGTAATTGATTAGGCTAGAGTTGATAAGCTTAAGAGTTGGCGAACTTAGGTGTAAGATGTGAATATGAACTTGAGTATTAGTATAGGTTGGGAGGTGTAAGTTAGAAGAATGGTGAGATTAAATACTAGATTCGGGACGGATATATGAGAGAGATTATATTAGCCCTTATATGATGTTGCAGAACTTAGAGGATATTGAGAATTAGGTTGTAAAAGTTTGAAAGGGTAAGTGAGGAGTGATTAAAGTTAGGAAAGTTAGACTAAGTTATGCAATTATGTGATGAACTTAAGAACGTTAAAGATCGTAGCTGGGAAAGTTTAAGTTGTAGGAATTATTTTCATTGCTCGATAGGTTATTAGGAGTCCTCAGTAGGTGAGTTGGGCAGTAATGTAGTTGACATTTAGCGTGACAACTCAAGTTGACATTTAGGAAGGTTTATGAGGGGCTAAGTGAATTGAGCTCACGAACAATTAGAGTTAAGGACTAAGTTAGAGGGAATGGAGAACTCAATTACAAGAGTTGAGTGTATAGATGAGGATTTATTATGTCAAGATCAGTGGATGATGTTTGGGTGATTAAGAAAATATCATGATTTCTCGTGGTAATAAGGTGGAGGATGAGATAGTAATTTAGAAGGGAAGTTTTAGTGTTATATTATTGAGGAAGGTTGAGAGTTAAAATTAAGGTGGTGTTACACCGTTTAGAATATTAGGTGAATAGTGAGAACGAATTCAGTTAGACTTAAGAATTTGAAAGTGTTTGGTGATGACTATAGTCAAAGTTGGACAAAACGTACACCAATTTATAGTATACTTTGATGAATAGTTGGTAAATTTAAAAGTTGATAGATTTAAAAGATGAGAATTTGGAATATGTAATGATGATAGAATGAGGTACGAAGTAAATGAGTGCAAGATATGATAGTAAGATCGAAGGGAATTTGAAATCTAGAACTAAGGGTAAGAAGTTTACTCCGTAGGTTTTAGTGTTAGGCTATTAAGATGGCTTTGGAGGTTTGAGATAGTTAGGAGACTGTTTGATGGATACGTGTCTGAATTAGAAAAGTAAGTGACTAGATGAACTTAGCTAGAGAAAAAGATCGAGTTGAAAATTCAGTTAGAAAGGTTTGAGGGTATGGCTTAGATTACAATTAGTGAACGTGTGAGTATTCGGGTTAGAGTGTACAGAGTCAGGTGAATTCGGAATTTGAGGTATGTAGTACCCGATAGGTGAGTAAGGGTATTGGGTAGTTGAGATGAGTACATTGAGCAATATCAAGGCGACAAATTTTGAGGACAAAATTTTTGTAAGGAGGGTGGATTGTAACACCCGGGTTTTTTTTTTAAAGGAAATTTGAGAGAATAAATGGATCAGGTAGTTATTTAATAAATAGTTGTTTTTATTTAATTAAAAGAAAAGTGAGTAAGTTGGTTAAACTAATTGGTTTATTAATTGGAGTAAATTAAGCTGGGTACGGGATGAGAGTCAATTTACGAAATTTATAAATTAAGGACGGGATTTAACGGAATTTTGGAAGGGCAAAATGGTATTATTGTTATTAATGTTAGTTTTAATGTATTATTATTATTATTATTATAAAAAAAAAACAACAAACAGATAGCCAAAGCTATCTGTTCGAGCTCGAACCCGAGCACCCGAGCGGCGAAGGAGGGACGCGAGCGACGATCGCCGTTCAAACCACCGGCGACTCCGGCGTTCTCCGGCCAGACGTCGGCGGCGCAGCCAGGGCTGCCATTTCCGGCCCGTTTCCGCGCACAAAACCGCACGGTATGTTCGATTTTCTGTGCCCTGTTTCGGTTCGATTTTAGGCCGGGGATCGCCGAGCTGCTAGGGCTCCGATCGCCGGCCGTTTTTGGATGTTCTCGGCGTCATCTTGCCGAGCTTAATGCCGGCAAAGATTGCCGAGCATCGGGAAGCACGGATTTGGCGAAAATCCAGCAAGCCCGAATTGGGCATTTCGGGTTTCTGGATTTGGAAACCCTAATTTGTGTTAGTTTAGGTTAATTGAGCGTATAAGTGGTTGATTGGTGAGAAAATTAGTGGAATTTGATGGAAAATCGGAAATGGTGAAATTTCCGGTTAAGGGGCAGTTCGGGTTTTCTGTTAATTGACCTAGCTAGGGTTAATTGTTTTGAAATTCCTTTTGACTGGTTAAAATAGGTTATTAGAGGAGTACGTGGCCGCTGGAATCGTTCGATTCCGATAACCGACGTAAAAGTTACGCGCGTTTGAAGTTTCGGGTCGGTTTTTACCGAACCCAAATTAGTGGCCCATTTAGTTTGGTTTTAATTGGATTAGGCTAGAAATAGTAGTTTGAGAGTTAATTGGTGAAAATAGGCTTAATTTGAATGAAGTGTGATTAATTGTAGTTAGAGTTAGTTTAAATATTCTTTGAAGTGAATAGTGATGCTCAAGTAAATTTTGTGAATGTGATAGGTTACCGAGTGGGCAAATGTACATAGCCAAAGCGAGTAAGTGCGGTGCCAGAGTTCAGGTAAGTAGAGGACGTTTGTTTTGCCTTCGGGCCTACACCACGGAACGGTAGGATTTATTTGTTTGTTGTTTGGCCGTCTTCCTGGTTGGTTATTTGTTGTTGATGTTTGGTTGTCTTCTTTGTTGGTTGAGCATTGTTGAATGATTGCTTTGCTTTGTTTTGGTCTGGTCTGGTTAAGTATTTGTGCGACTTGCATCATAGTGTGAAATGCATCGTAGTCCATAGCCTCGGGGGATGTTTGTTTGTTTGAGGTTGTTGTGTTGATGGTTTCGTGTGGTATTGCATATCTTTGTTGAAACATGCATTGTGAGTTATAGTACGCTACGCTAGAGATGAGTGGCATTGTTTGGCATTGTGAGTATGAACGTAATCAGATAAAGTGAATGGTAATGAATCTCAAATAGTGTGCCTTGTCGGGATACGGTGCTGGCAGTAGCACCCCGAAGGGAACTCTATGAGAGACTGGCTAAAATACGAGATCTGGAATAGTGTGCCTTGTCGGGATACGGTGCTGGCAGTAGCACCCCGAAGGGAACTCTATGAAGGATGGTTGGCTAAAATACGTAAAGGTCGTGAGTATGAATTCCTAGACGGTTATAGGATTCTACGATCGACGAGGGAGATCATGTATGGCCATCCTAGACGGTTATGGGATGTGAGCTGTCTGGTCTTGCTCTGGTGATTCTGAGTTTGGCCGTCCTAGACGGTTATGAGATGTGTGCCTACTCAAATCACACGGCTTATGAAACGATTAAAGTAACGAACAACAACGAACAACAAATAAACACAACTGAGTGGTAGGAACTGCATGTGTTAGGTTGCTTGCATTGTGTGTTGTCGCATTCGTATTCTCTACTTGCTAAGCGTAAGCTTACGTGTGTGTGTGTGTTCTGTGGTGTAGGTAACGACGAGGGTACAGGTGAGCTATGTGAGTCAGCCAGGACTTGGGAGCAGTCGGAGATGCACAGGGCGTGCCGGTGCGGGCAGTTGTCGGGGCGTCTCGACCATGGTCTTCGAAAAGACGTGGGTGGAACAGTATTTTAGGGTCGTGTATAATTTACAATTATTTTGGTGGTTTGTAGAGTTGTCTATTTGGTGTTAGAGTTATTGCATAGCTATTTGTATTTGGTGTGTATAATCATAGTTAAGTGTGATGTGTCACCCTGTACTGTGGACTTTCTCCACTTAGGAATGTTTGTATTTTAGTTTCCCTCTTTAGTTTCCTTCTTTACTGCTATTTGGAGATTTCTCATTTCGTATGTTGGATAGTTGAGTATAGGTATTTTGGATTTGGTTGAGAATGGGCTGTGTGCAAGTACTTAGCATTTTGGAGGCGCTATTTTCAGGCGTTACTTTGCCGAAATTTTCGGGAAGTACGCCGTGGTGCTTCAAGGTTAGGATTTAGGGAAATTAGGAAGTCTAGACAGCTATGTCAATGTTATTTTAAATTAAGCTTTAACGTGGGATTAGTGAGCAAAGTAGCGCTCCGAGCCAGGGCGGGTTTGGGGGCGTTACAATATGTACAGTCCCATTGAGAGTAGGGGATTACGAATTTAAGGTTAATGTTGATGGTATAGTCGAGGTTTTGGTTTAGAATTTTAGAGATTGACCCTATGAAAGATGAGATTAGAGTTAATAAGAGGAAATTCGAATTTTTAGAGATGGAGGGAAGAGACTTTGAGGGAATTGAGAGACTGTAAGTCGAAGTGTAAGACCGCAGGGCATGAGACAATGATATTAAGGACTACAAGCTATGACAAATTTTGAGGACAAAATTTTAAATAAGGTGGATGGAATGTAATATCCGACTTTTCGGGTTATTAATATTTTAATATAAATGGCATTTTTGTAAATATGTCAAATCAAGCCCGTTTTACAAACAGAAGGTTTCGTTGGGATCCTAATTATTAATATGGACTTTAAGGAATTTACGAGAATTTTTGGAGTAGTAACGCTTAATTCCGAGTAATTACGTTCTCCTAATATAAAGGACGTTTTAGTAAAAATAGTAAACGAGGTCTGATTTGCGAACGGACAGTTTTGTTAGGACCCAAATAATAAGTTGGAATTATTGGTGAAATAAGGAGATTTGGTGAAACCGAATAGTTAGCCGATTAACGAAACGAATGACTAAATGAATATAAAATAGAAGTAAGGGCAAAATGGTAATTTGCCAAATCAATTTTATACAAATAACTTAAATCTTCTTCTCCCTCATTTCTTTCTCTCCTCGCAGAAACCACAGAGCCTTCTCTCTGTTCTTCAACGGCGATCCCTCACGGCCGACGCCCGTTTCTCCTCCGATCGACTTCCGATCTTCGCGTTTTCTTCTCCACTCAACGCTATAGGTAAGATTCCGTAGCTTTGGTACGTTAGGTTTCGATTTTTAAGATTTATGACGATTAGGGTTTTGTTTAGGATTTCGTTAAAAATGTCGATTAGGTTTCGTAATCGATAGATTTACTATAAATATAGATATAAAGGATGTATGGAACGTTATTGGACGAAATTATAGCGATTTGTGAGAAAAGTCGAAATTGGTGAGATTTAGGGTTTTTAGAGAAAAATTCGTAAATGGTGGTTTGTGATTTCGAGCGTAGATTGTTCGATAAAACGCCTCGATTAGTTAAATTGAAATTTTAGGAAACTCCTTTGGTTAAGGATTTTATTAATTTGGACGTTAACGGTTCAAGCGCATTTTTATGATAGTTGTTGTGTTTTGCCTTAGGTGCACTACGCTCGTGGACGGAGCTAGCCTTCAACGGACGTCAGATAAGTCTCCGCGACTTGTTTGGCCGATTGGCCTACACCATATGATCTTCTGTTGTTCGAGGAAATTGGAGATTATAGATTAAGTTGGGTGAATAGGTTGGGTAGTTAGTTTTAGTTAAGTGTTATATGTTTATGTTCGTCGTTTGTATGTTTTAATTATGTTTATAGTATTGCACATGTTCACGCATCATGTTTCTGAAAAACACGAAAAAGGAATTTCTATGCATGTTTTCATGAAAAGGGAAAGGATAAAGAAAAGGTATAAATGAATGTAATCTGGTCAAGGAGGTGGCGGTGGTTCAGACATGGCTGCTTGGGGAGCATGTTTTCCCCCCGGTTAGATACGAGGGGCTATCCAATCGCGGGATGTGCCGCTCCTATCTAGCGAGAGTGAGGCCACGATGACGTCTCTGTAATGTAACGAAATGAAATGAATAGCGAAAAGGTAGGACGCATGTTTTACAAACTGCATGCATGACATTCACTTGCATTCACGTAGACTTACTGAGCCTTAAGCTCACGACTCATGTTTATGGTGTAGGTGACGTAGATCCAGGTGAGGATGACGTCCCTCCTCCTGATGTCTGAGGCAGTTGATGGATGATGGTCCGTGGGAGTGTGCTGGGCAGTCGAGGCGCGTTTTGACCCGTGGGGGAAGTATGTATAGATGTTGGGATTTTCGTGATGTTTGGGTTGATGTTAAATTGTATAGAACATATTAGGATGCTTGGTCTGGTAGTTGATAGGTTTACTTTTGACATTTCAAATGTTTTGGTAATCGTATTTAAACGTTTTGTTAAGTCTTTTATTTGAATGTTATAGAAATGTTTTAAATGGTTTTAGGATTGGTTATGGATAGGCTCGGTTTTTAGAGCTATCCACGCAGTTGGATTTCGCAAAGTCCGCTGTAAGTTGATTGAGTTTAGAACACGTTTTAGTTGAGTTTAAATGATAAATTGATAGTAATGGAATTGGAAAATGCTTAAACGTAGAGTGATGTTTTGCTCTCTGGAATTTCCAGAGAGTACTTGTAAAACATTAGGGAAATGAGGTAGAAGATCCAGGGGAGGGAGAAAATGGTCGCTGCAAAGTGCAGCGCCCGATCGCTGCATTGTGCAGCGACTGGGCGCTGCAAAGTGCAGCGCCCGATCGCTGCAATGTGCAGCGACTGGGCGCTGCACACTGCAGCGATCGGGCGCTGCAATGTGCAGCGCCTACAGCGATCGGGCGTTGCAATGTGCAGCGCCTACAGCGATCAGTCGCTGCTTTCATTCATCTCTGTTTTTTCGGTTTTGCCCCTCTGCGATTTGTTTAATGTTTTAATTAGTTTTAATTGTTTATAGTTTTAAAATTAAATGTTTATAATTGTTTTAAAAGTTTTATTTAGTTTGATTTCAAAATGTTTTCCGCATAAACGCTAAGTATAAAAGAAAATGAAAAATTTATACGGGAAAAATGGGTACAGTATTAGGGGTGTTACACTTACGCTTCCTCTTCAATTGTCTTTCCACCGTAATGGCTAATTGAATGACCATATCCATGGTCTCCAATTGTTACATTTCTACCGCTTCGCCTATATCACTGTTCAACGCACGGATAAACCTTGCGATGAGTTGCTCTTCAAGCTCATCAATAGCACATCGCATATTGAGAGTCTTGAATTCCGTAAGGTACTCATTGACCGTGAAATTGTTTTGCTTGAGATTGTGGAGTTGATGGAAGAGTTCGTGTTTGTAATGCAAGGGGACGAACCTATGGTGCATTAGGTCTTTCATGGAATTCCAAACTAAGACGGGGTAACCTAGTGTTCTCATTCTTTGGGCTTTGAGATTGGACCACCATAGTGCGGCGTGGCCCGTAAGTTCAAGGGAGGCAAGTTGTATTTATACTCTCTCGGAGTAATCATGGCACTCGAAAGCTCTCTCAACTTTATCAACCCAATCTGAAAATGTGTGCCCGTTACACGTTCCATTTAAAGGGGGAATTGTGATCTTAACGTTACGGAGGTCATCGTTGTCCCTACGACGATTTGGACGATAATGCTCTTCATCATCTCCTGCCCATTCCTCATCCTCCGATTCATAATAACGTGGTCTCCTTCTTTGGGGCTCAGCTTATTCTTCTTCCTCTAAGGGTTGTTGAAAAGGGGTTTAACGTCTAGGACGTTCGGGTATAATCCTAGAGCAGGTCTCTCGTGAATGATCTCGTTCATGGGATTCTCATTGGGGAGGGTTGTTCATGTGTTCCTTAAATTGGGCTACCTCAAGGAAAATGCCCTTGATTTGTTGGGTGAGGTTAATAACCAACCCCGTTAAGGCATTGATTTGACCTTGCATGCCACCTTGCATGCTAGTCTCACCTTCGTTACGTGTGTGCTCGGGAGGGGGAGTGTCCCTAATTCGATTAGTCTCTTGGTGTTGTGTATGACGTGTAAATCAACTCCTATTAGTCATAGTTAAGTGCTAGGTTGTTAAGTTTAAATTTCAAATTTTAATTCTCCCTAAGTTGTTTCATCCTAAATTAGTGAGGTGATTATCTCTTTAGTGTCTTAGGAAAATTTTAGGTACTAATGAGTGTTTTCAAGCTAAGACAATAAGAGAATAAGAGTCATGCTCACACTTAACATTTAATTTGGAGTAATAAAAACAACCTAGGAAAATTTCAATAACACTTAGTAAACTAATTTTAGAATGAATTTTTTTTTTAATAACGTGTTAGTACCACAAATCCAAACAAATTCAACCAAGTTATCAACTTTAAATTAGAATCGCTAAAAATAATATTAATACCAACTAATTAACTTCAAAAACAACACAAAAATATACTAAATCACAAGCTTGAACAAGTTAACATGCTGAAATTTTCAAGTTATATAGAACAGAATTTTCATGTAGTGCTTGGTACTAATATGGCCGATTTCAACTTAAGCTTGATATAATCTTGCAATCAATTTGTGTAATCAATTACCAGCATATAATAGAAGTTACTCAACAAAAATTTAAATGCAAGTATCCAACAAATGATAAGAAAACCGAGGCATGAAAGTGCTAGAAAAACTGAGACAACATAACATGCAAAACCGAGTTATACTAGTTACTTGGCTGATTTTTAACATGCATTAATAAGAGCAGATTTTGTATTAATTATTGGCATATATTTCAGATGCAAATCATAGTTCAAAACATAACAAAATGTGCTAGAAAAGCCTAAGTAATAATCATGCAAAAACCGAAGCAAAGGTAGTCATAAAACCGAGAAGAAAACAACAAGCACAGACCGATTTTATAGCATTAGTTTTAGGGGCGATTTCATGCATCCAAAAATTCAGATTTAATCTCTTGGTTATAGGCATATCTCAGATGAAAATCATGGTTCAAATTTAACATAATAGGGTAGAAAATCTGAGGCAAAGAATATGCAATAACCGAGAGCAAAATGTAAGAAAAACCCGAGAAGAAAGTGATGGAGATGCCTTGCCTACCTTGGCCAAAGTTATGTCCAAGCATACCACATTTTCCTTAATGTTTAAGTTATTAAATGATAAGAAAAATGGCAGCAAAGATTAAGATAAGCATAGCACAAAATAAGAACAAAATAGGTTCAAAATTTATGCTAGAAAATAAAGAGCGGCTATCCCAATTTTGTGCCAACTTTTGACTAACGTCAAGGTAACTAAAACGCATGTGGGAAGCACCTAGCGCTCTGATACCACTTGACACGGGGGCCCTTAGAAAAGGGGTTGTGTATAACCCACAAAAGTGAATATGTGCTCGGGTGCTAGTGAGAATCTTAAACCCAAAAGAAAATGGAAGAATAAGGAGATGAAAATGACAAAAATAAAAGGTGTAGGTGTGTGAAGGTGGCCAAAGTTTATATGGAGTTAGAATGCAAGAAATATGAAAGAAAATGAAAAAAAGATAAAGTGAGATGAAGAGAAAATCATGGAGGTAATGAAGTGTGGTGGAAGAGAAGAAAATGCATTGAAAATAAAAGTGAAGTGTGTGGGAGTGATATGGCTTATTATGCTAGAAATGAAAATGCAAGAAAATAAAATGGATGAAGAGAAGATGGAGTTACCCTTGGTGGACCCGAGGAGCTATCTCACGTTTGAGCTCTCGGGTGCACGTTTTCCTGGAGGAAAATGACCACCGTAGGCTTATGTTTTCATCCTCAAACCCAAATCTCAAGAGAAAAGGGTGAGTGAAGTTTACGAATTCACCTAGCAACCCGAAGGCTAGGGGAATAAGGGAGGACCTCTCCACTCGATTCAAGAATCGAGGAAACACCCAAGAAGGGGCTTCTAGCCTTAGTTAGGAAAATAGCAATTTCATAAAAATGGGCAAAAGTGTTTTACACACACCAATGCAATGCTTAAATAGACAACCTAAGGTGGATTAGGGTTTGGCAAGGTGAAGATGAGCCCTTGGATTTGGAGAAGCATCAATGTCCGAGAGTGGAGATCTGGTGCGCGCGCCATCGCCGAACAAGGAGCAACCACGTGCGTGCCAATCGAGTGGAGGAGATGCTGCTCATCGCGCGCGCCATCGACGATCCAAGCTACAGCCATGCGCGCCACATCAGCGATCCGGGTGGTGCAATTAGATGGCGCTGATCAGCGCCAGCGCAGCAATCCGTGCTTCGCCTGCCCGCGCGCCATCCCCTTGTCTAGCTATTGCCCGAGAGCGCGCCAGCTGTGCGGTGAAGATTAGGGCCGAGCTACTCCTTGATCAAAGGCTTAATTTTGTCCAAGTCATTAATCCATGTTGCCACTAACACTTGTACCTGCAAAATCCATACCTTAAAGTTGGGCTCTTCTTCAGGCTAAGGGTTCCTTTGGGCTCCATTTTGTTGATGTGCTTAAATTTGTTGAATAATTCTTCAACCCATAATCCACCAACATACATCTAACCCTAACCACACAATCTAATGCATGATGCAAATATAATAATCCACACAAAAAGGCTAATGTATGCCAAATAAGTTCAAAAAATAAAATTACACATTTAGAGGGCCGAGAAGACAAATTCTCATAGGCCATTTGGCGATTCCTTCCATGTGCTCCACGTGCATTCTTCCCACATAATTATACCTACAAAAAGAGAACACGTAATAAGTAGAGAGTTTAGATAATGCAAGGGCCTTTGCTAAATTTCTTTTTGCATGCAACCCGAGGCATGTCATCCTCTCCAGGTGATTTGAGGATTTGACCTCAAATCCATTGGTTGACTTCTTCCCAAAGATGTCTCCCATAATTTCTCGTCTACTAGCTTCGTTGACACTCTTTAAAGGCTTGAATTTGCATGCAATGTGTAACACCTAGAAATTTCTATACGTTAGTGGCCCTTAAAATAGGTTATATTGTGAGAGTTTAATCTTAACCTTAGGGTATAAGAGTTGGAGTTGGAGAATGAGAATTTTGGGAAAATGTATGAGAAAATACTAAATTAGAGTTGTTAGGATTATTTAGTGGTTGAAATAAAGGGAAAAATTATTAGTAGCATACCGAGCCGGGGCAGGTTCGGGGGCGTTACACAATGAGGATATATTCTTCCGTTTGAAAGTATCTCACCAAACGATACTCTAAATGGCAAGGAGACTTTCTTTTGTATAGGTATTAAAATTGAATTCATGAGGTACTTTGGAGGGGCGATTGCTCAGGGGTGGAGTGAAGGTTTCCAAAGTATTTGAATTCCAAATGTGATTGCAATTTATACCAAATATTTAATCATTCGACCATTAAAACCATAGGTGCAAAACCCACATCCAAATGAACCTTGTCTTTGGTTCGATGGTAGAATTTTCGATACTCACACGGTGGGGTAAGTTGTTTTATCAATCCACCTAATTGTAGATTATGACATTTGTGGTGTCTATTGGATATAAGTTCTGTCTCAATTGGTATATTTCCACTATGGAATAAGGTAACATAAGGTGACAAGACAAAGGAATAAGTTAGCTTCTTCCAAAATAAGCGTGAAGGAGAATTGGATCTTTCAACAAGTGGGAGGGAGTGAGATGGTCCAACAATCATACGACAAATCCCAAATAGACTCTCTTCACTTAACGCCTCCTTCTCGTGATGCCATATTGACTCTTCTCCCAATTAATAATGTATCTATTTGTCATACAGAGGATTGAGGTACCACATGATAAGGGAGGTTTCTTTTTCTTTTATGGGTACCACTCCACGTTTTGATATTAAAAGATTTTCCTTTATTTGTCCTTCTTTACGAGTGGCCTCATCACGAGCTACTTGCTCGGGAGTCATTGGTAGAAGATTGATTTTCCTTCCTCCAAAATTAAAAGTGTAGTGATTGAGGAATCCATCATATTGAACTCTCCGATCGTAATGCCATGGTCGTCCTAATAGGTTATGGCTGGCACTCATCGGAACAACGTCGCAAAGAACCGAATCCTTATATTTTCCTATGGTGAAGTCTACGGTTATTTGTTTAGTTATCACATGGTCATTTCTATCGTCCAACCATTTAAGCTTGTACGGTGTAGGATGGTTAGTGGTTTCCAATCCTAACTTATTGACCATGTCTTCGTAGGCCGCATTGATGCAACTTCCTCCATCAATAATTAATGAACAAACCTTATCTGTCACTGCACAACGACTTTTGAAAATATTTTCACGTTGACAGTCCTTGTCCGCATTTTTAGATATTAACACTCGCCTTATAACTAGTAGTAGGGGTCCTTCTTGAGCCGGGCATTCATCGGCTTCTTGCTCACTTTCTCCTACTACCTCTTCTTCTTCTTCCTTATTATATTTTCCTTCGTCTTCCTCACTCTCCCATTCACCCGTGGCTTCCCTAATGACCATTACACGGTGGTTAGTGCATTCATTAGCATAATGACCTTTTCCTAGGCATTTAAAACATTGGACATCACGTGCTTTTGGTCCTTTTGGTTGATTTTCTTGGGATTTGTGTGTTGGTGGGGGATTGTGAGTGGTGATTGGTCCTTTTGGAGGCTAATTACGATTGAAGGGACTCTTGTCTTCATACCTTGAGTTGGTCTTGTCGGGGTTCACATTTCTTGTTGGAAACTTGTTAGGAAAGTCGGTCTTACGCTTCCTCTTCAATTGTCTTTCCACCGTAAGGGCTAATTGAATGACCATATCCATGGTATCCAATTGTTAGATTTCTATTGCGTTGCCTATATCACGGTTCAACCCACGGATAAACCTTGCGATGAGTTGCTCTTTAGGCTCATCAATAGCACATCGTATATTGAGAGTCTCGAATTCCGTAAGGTACTCATCGACCGTGAAATTATTTTGCTTGAGATAGTGGAGTTGATGGAAGAGTTCGTGTTTGTAATGTCGAGGGACGAACCTATGGTGCATTAGGTCTTTCATGCAATTCAAAGTCGAGACGAGGTAACCTAGTGTTCTTATTCTTTGGGCTTTGAGGTTGGACCACCATAGTGCGGCGTGGCCCGTAAGTTCAGGGGAGGCAAATTGTATTTTTACTCTCTCAGAGTAATCATGGCACTTGAAAACTCTATCAACTTTATCAACCCAATCAAAAAATGTGTGCCCGTCACATGTTCCATTGAAAGGGGGAATTGTGATCTTAACTTTACGGAGATTATCGTTGTCCCTACGACGATTTGGACGATAATGCTCTTCATCATCTCCCGCCCATTCCTCATCCTCCGATTCATAATAACAAGGTCTCCTTCTTTGTTGCTCAGCCCATTCTTCTTCCTCTAAGGGTTGTTAAAAAGGGGTTCATTCAACGTCTAGGACGTTCGGGTACAATCCTAGAGGAGGTCTCTCGTGTAGGATCTCATTCATAGGATTCTCGTCGGGGAAGGTTGTTCATGTGTTCCTTAAATTGGGCTACCTCAAGGGAAACGTCCTTGATTTGTTGGGTGAGGTTAGTAACCAAGCCTGTTAAGGCATTGATTTTACCATGCATGCCACCTTGCATGCTAGTCTCACCTTCGTTATGTGTGTGCTCGGGAGGGGGAGTGTCCCTAATTCGATTAGTCTCTTGGTGTGGTGTATCACGTGTAAATCAACTCCTATTAGTCATAGTTAAGTGCTAGGTTGTTAAATTCAAATTTGAAATTTTAATTCTCTCTAAGTTGTTTCATCCTAAATTAGTGAGGTGATTATCACTTTAGTGTCTTAGGAAAATTTTAGGTACTAAGGAATGTTTCCTAGCTAAGACAATAAGAGAATAAGGGTCATGCTCACACTTAACATTTAATTTAGAGTAATGAAAACAACCTAGGAAACACTTAGTAAACTAATTTTAGAATGAAATTTTTTTATTTTTTAATAATGTGTTAGTACCACAAATCCAAACAAATTCAACCAAGTTATCAACTTCAAATTAGAATCGCTAAAAATAATATTAATATCAACTAAATAACTTCAAAAACAGTATAGAAATATATTAAATCACAAGTTTAAACAAGTTAACATGCTGAAATTTTCAAGTTATATAGAACAGAATTTTCATGTAGTGCTTGGTACTAATATGGCCGATTTCAACTTAAGCTTGATATAATCTTGCAATCAATTTGTGTAATCAATTACCAGCATATAATAGAAGTTACTCAACAAAAATCTAGATGCAAGTATCCAACAAATGATAAGAAAACTGAGGCATGAAAGTGCTAGAAAAACCGAGACAACATAACATGCAAAACCGAGTTATACTAGTTACTTGGCCGATTTTTAACATGCATTAATAAGAGCAGATTTTGTAATTAATTATTGGCATATATTTTAGACGCAAATCATAGTTCAAAACATAATAAAATGTGGTAGAAAAGCCTAAGTAATAATCATGCAAAAACTGAAGCAAAGGTAGTGATAAAACCAAGAAGAAAACAACAAGCACAGACCGATTTTTTAGGGGCGATTTCATGCATCCAAAAATTCAGATTTAATCTCTTTGTTATAGGCATATCTCAGATGCAAATCATGGTTAAAATTTAACATAATAGGGTAGAAAATCTGAGGCAAAGATTATGCAATAACCGAGAGAAAAATGTAAGAAAAACCCGAGAAGAAAGTGATGGAGATGCCTTGCTTACCTTGGCCAAAGTTATGTCCAAGCATACCACATTTTCCTTAATGTTTAAGTTATTAAATAATAAGAAAAATGGAAGCAAAGATTAAGATAAGCATAGCACAAAATAAGCACAAAATAGATTCGAAATTTATGCTAGAAAATAAAGAGCGGCTATCCCGGTTTTGTGCCAACTTTGGACTAACGTCAAGGAAACTAAAACGCATGTGGGAAGCACCTAGCGCTCTGATACCACTTGACACGGGGGCTGTAACGCCTCCGAACCCACCCTGGCTCGGTGCGCTACTTGGCTCACTCTAACCTCGATAATTCTTATAAACACCAAAATATAAAAATAAAACTGACACAGCGGAATTTAAAGCTAAGTCTCCCGAAGCTCTCTCTTGTCATACTTAGCTGTCTAGACTCACTAATTTCCCTTAATCCTAACCATTAAGTACCACAGCGACCTCCCCAAAATTTTCGATAAAGTAACGCCTGAAAATGGCGCCTCCAAAATACTAGGTACCTGCAAACGAATAAATCCCAACCAATCCAGAATACTCCTACTCAACTTATCCAGCATACGAAATCACCAAATAGTAGTAAAGAGGGAAACTAAAATACTAACATCCCTAAGTGAAGAAAGTCCACAGTATAGGGCGACACATCACCATTAACTTAGCTATAACTTTCCAATCATCAACCAAAAAGGGTTATGAATTCCCATCATTTCCATAAATAGAAATCTACAATAAACTACCAAAATACAAAGCCCCATATCCCCCGAAGACCATGGTCGAGGCGCCCCGACAACTGCCCGCACCGACGTGCCCCGTGTGCCACCAACTGCCGCCTAATCCTGGCTCCATCGTCTAGCTCACCTGTAACCGCGTCGATACCTACACCACCGAACATACACACACACGTAAGCTTACGCTTAGCAAGTAGGAGATAACAAATGCGACTAAACAAAATGCAACCAATCCTATCACATGCAGTTTCTACTCGCTATCTTATTCTCGTTTCGTTTTCTATGCATTCTTTTATCATAGAACCCCTCACCAGTGCTAACCTTGGACCTTCACGCGACTAAGCGACATCCCTATAAAGTCCCTCGCAGGTGCCACCCTAACGCGACTGGACAACTCCCAAGAAGTCCCTCGCAGGTGTCCGACTCTCACAAAGTCCCTCACAAGTGCCACCTTAACGCGACTGGGCGACTCCCTTGGAGTCCCTCGTAAGTGTCACTCTAACACGACTGGGCAACTCCACTATAGTCCCTCGCAGGTGTCCACCCTAACGCGACTGGGCAACTCTCGTAGAGTCCCTCGCAGGTGTCACCCTAACACGACTGGGCGACTCCAACATAGTCCCTCGCAGGTGTCACCGTAACGCGACTAGGCGACTCACACGGAGTCCCTCGCAGGTGTCACCCTAACGCGACTGGGCGACTACACTAAAACCACGCCCCAAGTGCCACCCTAACACGATTGGGTGACTCTCCTTGAGTCCCTCGCGGGTGCCACCTTAACACAACCCCACAAAACCATATTGCCACATTGCCTTTCTACTTATCAGTTTTTGTTTCATACTTACCATTCGAAACCATGCTCATGGTCAATACAATGCTTAACCAACAAAGAAAGCAAAAGAACCAAACAACACCATTTCATACTTACCATTCGAAACCATGCTCCAGGTCAATACAATGCTTAACCAACAAAGAAAGAAAAACAACCAAACAACAAACAAACAAACAACAAATAGCTTCCTACCGTTCTGTGGTGTAGGCCCGAAGGCAACAAAATACACGTCCACTACTTACCTGATTGCTCAGCTTTAACTAGCACACTTCTATCGATCAATTCCTTCATTCGACGACCTAAAATAACAAAAACTTAGCTTGATAAGTTATCAATACATTCTAAGGAATTCTTAAACCTAAAACTAACCAACAATTAAAACAATCTCACACTTAAACACTTAAACCCGATTTTTACGCAAATTTGACCGTCAAACTTCAAACGGTCATAACTCTCTCATTTTTCAACGGATTTTGACGCGCCACTCCAATCCGCAAACCTCTACACGTCTACTATCCATTGAAACACTCAAATCAACCAACCAAACATATTGGCCAATCCGAATCTCCAAAAACAGAATCGGCCATCAAGTGTTCCTAAACCGATTTTTGTGTAACACTCCTCTAATCTTCAATCTAACCACTCAATTTGTAATATCCGGTTCGTACGGATTCTTGAGAATATTATTATTATATTATTGGATGGCATTTTTGTAAATATGTCAAATCGGGTCCGTTTTACGAAAAGAAAGCGTCATGACGATCCTAACAATTAATAGGAATTTTAAAGAAATTTAGGGAATTTTCGGAATAATATCGCTATATTCCGAGTAAATACGCTTTTCGTAATATAGAGGACGTTTTAGTAAAAATAGTAAACAAGGTCCGATTTGCGAATGAACAGTTTACTAGAACCCAGATAATAAGTTGGATTTATTGACGAAATAAGAAAATTTGAATAGTCGAAAACACGAGAGGTAGTGACGTTCAATAAATAAATAAACTAATTAAAATAAATAATAAAATAAAAAAAAATTAAAATTAAAATCTTAATTTTAATTAAAAGAAAACAGAATGGCTCGAAGCCATTCTGTTCTTCACCGCGACCCGACAGCCCGACGACAGAGTGCCGTGCGACACCCCTCCGACGACAACGATCGCCGTTCACCGGCGTTCTCCAGCGTTCTCCGGCCAGACCGCGGCGACCAGAGTGCTCCGGCCCATCCCCGCGCACGAACCGACTCGGTGAGTGGTTTTTTTTTGCCCTGTTTTCGGTTCGGTTTTGGTCGTGGGTGACGAGCCCGAATTGGCTCCGATCTTCGACCGAATTTATCCACCTCCGGCGTGGGGTTGCCGACCCTTTGGTCGGCTACGGCTGATTGGCCGCGATGTGCTCAAATTGAGCGAAAACAGTGAATGCCCGATTTGGGCAATTTCGGGTTTTGTGTGTAGCCTCGGGATTTTGGGTTAGTTTATGTTAATTTGATGTTAGGGTAGATGATTGGTGAGGAAATTGATGAGAATTGATGAAAAATCAAAAAGGGTGAAAATTTCGGGAATGGGCAGACTCGGGTTTTTGGATTTTTGACCTATCTACAGTCAATTGTTTTAAAATTCCTTTTGGCAGGTTAAAATAGGTTATTAGGGGAGCGCGTGGCCGCTGGAATCGTTCGATTCCGATAACCGACGCGAAAGTTACGCGCGTTCAAAGTTTCGGGTCGGTTTTACCGAACCCAAATTAGAGTCCGAAATTAATAGGTTTATAGTAATTAACGATATAAAGGACGTATTGAACGTTATTGGACGGAATTAGAGTGAATTGTGAGAAATGTTAAAATTGGAGAATTTTCGGGTTTTTAGGAAAACTCGTTAATTGTGATTTTAAACTATCGAGCGTTAATCGTTGTTTAAATACTTCGATTAGTTAGGTGAAGATTTTAGGAAATTCATTAGTTAAGGTTTTTGTTAAATTTGGACATATTATTGTTTAAGCTCGTATTAACGACAAATTGATAACAATTGCGTAGGTGAACCACGCTCGTGGACGGAGCTAGCCTTGCAACGGACGTCAGGTAAGTTTTCGTGACTTACTTTGACCAATCGGTCTACACCATACTTCGATGTCGTATCGAGGATCCCTGAAGAGTTGTTTCTTTAATCTGCTTTCGGTTGGGTAGTTAGGTTTAATTGTTTATAGGTTAGTTTATTTCGGTCTTGATGGTATACATATGTTTGTTTATTGTATGGTTACATTATGCTTATAACTGTTCATGCATCACGTGTTTCAAAATGGCATGAAAATGGATTTCTGCACGAGTTTTCAAATGAAATGAATAATGAACGAAAATACGTAATCTGTATCTGGTCACGCGGGATGGGGCTCAGGCATGGCTGTAGGGTTTGTGAGCATGTACCCCCCTCCTCTAAATCGAAAGTGGTAGTCCGACCGCGGGATGTATCCTTTCCATTTAGAGGGCTGATATCTCGGTGGCAATCTGTATGAAATGACCTGATATGTCTGATATGCATGTTTTCTGAACTTCATATGCACTGCACGCATGCATCTGCATTTACGTAGCTTACTGAGATTTCAATATCTCATATGTGTCTGTATGGTGTAGGTGATCTTGGCTTAGGTGAGGACGAGACCCCTCCACCTGGAGAGTGACGCAGTTGACGGAGAATGGCTGCGGTGGTGTGCTGGCGCAGTCGACGCTTACCGACCCGTGGGGAAGTATGTATAGGTTTTGAGGGTTTTTGGAGTGTTTTGGGCTGATGATGAATTGTATAGAAATTGTAGGATGCTTGGATCTGGTTAGGTGTTAGATTCGTATTTGATGTTTTAAACGTTTTCATTGGAACCTGTTTATAAACTGTTTTTGTAAAGTTTTATGGGATTGTTTGATGATAGTTGATAGGTTGGTATTTTGATAGATTGACGTGCAGAGGATTAGGCAAACTATTTATAAAGCGTTTTTGTTAATTCAGTTATTTGAATGTTATGAACTGCTTGGTGATTTTGTAAACAGGAGGATATGTTACACTTTTAAACGGAACCATGCAGTTCGTTTTCATGAAAATGTACTTCATTTTAATCGTGTTTAGAGTCGGTTTTGGACAGAGTTACGAGAACGTATGAATGTTTGGAAAGTTTATGTAAAATGTATAATTGAAATGGAGATAGAAATGATATTGTGAAGAAGTGATAAGTTGATAAATTGAGGAATGAGAGAAGGTTGAGTGGTTTTATGTAAACTGTTTTTGTATGATAAATGAATTTTTCTTTAAAGGTTTTCGAGGATGTTTTTAATTGATTTAGAGGCTTAAAAAGAAAAATTTTGTACGGGAAATTAGGAATAGTTTGAGGGTCGTTACACAATTAACCTAAACTAACATATCCAAGTGTTAAATGATCAAAAGAGGAAGAAAAACCTCAAGAAGAACCAAATTTTTGGACTCACCAATTTAGGGTTTTCAAACCCTTACCAAATTGTGATGACCTAAATGTGCAAGTATGAGTACGACTGCGGAAAAAACCTGGGGTTATGGGGCAAACCTCGGGACCTAAGCCGAGTTTAGGCGAATCTCGTACTTGAGTATAGGCAAATCCAGGGTCGTAAAAAGGGAGTCGTCACAATCACACATCGCTTGGGGAAGTATGTGGAAATGAAACATATGTAAAGAGACCCTTCCAACACAGCAAGACGCGTTTTGGAGCACAATTGGCAACGGATCCCAAAAGAACTCCGAAGTTAAAAGTGCTTCGGTGAGAGCAATTCCAGGTTGGGTGGCCTTCTGGGAAGTTCTCACCAAACAAAGCCGTGAGGGGAGGATATTGGGCTACGGCCCAATCCCCAGAGCGGACAATATCTTACTGGGAAGTGGGGTCCTTACAAATGGTATCAGAGCCTGTACCCAACCAGAAGTGTGGCCAACGAGGACGTTGGACCTAAATGTGCACGTATGAGTACGACTGCGGGGCAAACCTCGGGACCAAAGCCGAGTGTAGGCGAATCTCGGACTCGAGTATAGGCGAATCCCGAGTCGTAAAAAGCGAGTCGTCACAATCCCACATCGCTTTGGGAAGTATGTGGAAATGAAACATTTGTAAAGAGACCTTCCCAATATAGTAAGACGCGTTTTGGAGCACAATTGGCAACGGATCCCATAAGAACTCCGAAGTTAAAAGTGCTTCGGCGAGAGCAATTCCAAGTTGGGTGACACTCTGGGAAGTTCTCGCCAAACAAAGCCGTGAGGGGAGGATATTGGGCTACGGCTCAATCCCCAGAGCGGACAATATTTTACTGAAAAAAGGGGTCGTTACACAAATTCACCTAAAACACACTAAAAACTCCAACAAACTTCACCTAAAGTTATAAGAACCAAAACCCATGTGATTTTACCTTGAACTCACTTGAGAAATTGAAGAACAAGGGAGGAGGAAGGGCAGATATGGAGGAGAGGGAGAGAGAGCCGAAGGAGATGAAGAAGACAAGGAAAAACTTAACATTTATTATCACCTTTTTCTCTTTTTATTTTATTCATTTAATAATCATTTGAAATTACAATTAAATCCCTCCTTTTCTCTCTTAGCAGCATACGTGAAGCATCCTAAAATCACCACTTTTTCATACAATTTTTACTAAATTTTGATTGGTTTATGAAGTTTGATTTTTCAAAGGTTTGAATTTTCAACAATGGAATTTTCAAACCTTACATAATTGCATTTGAAATTTTAATTTAATCCTCCCTTTTTTCCTTAGCAGCCAACGTGAATCATCATTCAAACCATCCATTTCTTTTTATAATTTAATCCATTTCAAGCATTTCTATTGGTTGGTAAAACTTTGAATTTTCAACCTAACTCTTTTTGACTTTTCCACCCTTATTTCTTCTACTTGGTATCTTTGTATTATCCTTTCTCATTTCATTATCTCTTAACACTAAACTCACATACAACCTAGCACGTTATTAGAATTTTCCGGGTGTTACAATCCACCCTCCTTACAAAAATTTTGTCCTCAAAATTTGTAGCCTCGTTATTCCCTAACTTCTTGACTCCAACGCTAACCTCTTAACTTCTGGGTTGCCAGACTAACTTCCATTTATCCTTCTACCGTAAATCATCAATCGGTTGGTAATGACAATCCCTATAACTCCAAAGTTTCAACTTCAACTAACTCTGCACCGTATAACTCGAGTATTCATATGTTCATTAATTGCAACTAAGCATTCCTCACTTATACTCTCAACCCCTCTAACTTAGTTTCAACCATAACTTTTCCTCAAGCCAAGTTCACTTAGTCACTTATCTTTCTAATTCAATATTCATCAAACACTTACCTTACACCCTCAAACCTCCAAAGTTTTACATTACTCTCATTTTCATTCTACAGTTCAATTACTTCACGCTCCTTCCTTTTAATTTCTAATTTATCACTCTCACCCTTTCGCCTATGTTCCTCAAACAATCAAGACCTTTTAGTGGTCGTTCTATCACCCGTTCTAACACCATCATCGTATGTCCAGCTCTTAATATTTAAATCTATCAACTACTCACTCAAAGTACTATCTGTTCTCCAATTTATGTCCATTACACTCAATTTATCCAACTTCTGTCTCAGTCATCACCAAAGTCTGTTACTCACTGAACTCCTAAGTCTGTTACTTTTCTTCTCTACTTAATCACGGCATCTAGGTTCCTAAATTATTTCAATCCTTATGTTTTTTTACTCTTCCTAGATTAAATAACCCCCAAAAACTCGATATGCCTACTCCTTGTTCCCAATCCTTAAGTTTGAACTTCCTTTCTACTCTACCACCTCATTCCTAACTTATCACTCCTATCTCTTACACTTACTTATATCAGTCAATCAAGACAATTTATACCTCAAACCATCATGATATTTCCTTAGTATTTCAACACAACCCTCATACTCAAAGCTCTCATCTCTTAAATCCATCAACTATTCCTCAAAGTATACTCTGAATCTTCGTACTTACATTCACTAAGTTCAATTTGTCTAACTCCTAATTTCAGTCATTACCAAACACTCTAATTCTTAGGTCTAACCAAACTTTTCCCTAACTTTACTCTCAACACTCATTTCCCCTAATACCTTAAATGATATATACTCACTTTGAATTCGACCTCATAAATTCAAAATTGAAACTTCCCTAGATTCACAACCTACCTGAATTACCCATTTTATCTAACATTCCATTAAAATTTACTTATCTCTTCGCTTACCTCTTTCTTCTTAAGTCCATCCAAAATTCATAATTTAACCTAAGAATTCTTCTATTTATTTTGCATAATCTTAACACTCGAGTTCTAACTTACATCCTATGCTTGAACTTATCCACTCTCAAACGTATGAACTCCAGCCTAAGCTCTATTCACCAAATCATTAGTTTCGACTACGTTACATACGAGTCAAACCTTCGAAACTTTCTAATTTAACCTTATCCCTAACGCACTATCTCTAACGCACTAAACGGTTTCACTAAGCCTTTCCTATACTGTGTCGGTCATAACCATTTTGCTTATCTACAATCATCCTTAATTGAGTAATTTTCTAAACTAATACCAACATACGTAAAGATCAAATATTTTTCTAACCTGAGTATCACCTGGTTGTCGATGTAGCTGATCCTTTCTTTACTATGGAGCAGTCTGCGGCTATATGACCGGGTTGGTTACACTTAAAACATCTAACAACTTTTGGCTTTGGACAATCTCGGGAAATATGGCCAGTTTCAAAACAGTTATAACACTCATCTGCATACTATCCACACATTCCAGGATGGACTTCCAAACATTTAGGACACTGCGGATACCCTCTCTTCTTCAATTTTTTCGGCTTCTTTACTTTTCTCTGACCATTCAAAATTTCTCCTGGCCTTTTACTCCTCTGAAGCTGTGACAAAGATCCATCACCGTCAATCTGAGTTGTAATTCCCGTGAATATTTGACTGAGAACTTCTGCCGGTTTAATCAATTTACCAGCAGCTTCCTCCACCTCTAAGGCTTTGGCCATCACTCGAGTAAATGGTATTCCTTCAATTCCGAATGTCTTCACCAATATCTCAATCTCTGGCTTCAAACCCTACACAAACTGAAAGATTTTGTCTTCCTCCCTACTAACCAGATGGCTGGCGAATCCGGACAGTGATTCAAACTGCTGAATGTATTCCCCTACTGATCCGGTTTGCTTCAATGCCATAAACTCCAATCTCTTTGCAACTTGGACTGTTCGGTTATAGTACTTGTCGAAGAATAATTCTTTGAACTCCGCCCAAGTCATACTCTGAACACGAGTGGTAGCATTTACCGTTTCCCACCAGCTTTGGGCACTGTTAGATAGGTGGAAAGTAGAACACCTCACTTTATTTTCTTCCTCCACCGCAGCGACATTAAACATATTCTCAATGGTGCATATCCAACTCTCAGCAATTGCTGGATCAGTCAAACAACCGTCAAATGCGGGAGGCTTCAATCTCCAAAATCTCTCTCCACTAAAACTTATGCCATGATTTATCATAACTCCAAACATTTCAGCTTGCCTCCCAACCATCTCTGCAAGCTGCCTTACTGACTCCTCCAGCTGATTTCTAGGCTGTTCTGGTTCATTCCTAGGTCGTCCGGGTCGTCTTGGATTCTTTGGCATTTTCGCTCTAATCCTGTACAAGGTTAAAACAATCTAATCTTAGTTATAAACTAACAAAAAAGAAAGAAATAACTTAAAGTCGGTGAAGCACGTTGCATGGCGGCCGGCATTGTCGGGTAATCCTTTGAACGACTCGACCATTTATGCTATGATACAATCTTGTAACGCCCCTGAACCCACCCTGGCTCGGTGCGCTACTTGGATCACTCTAACCTCGATAATTCTTATAAACAAAAAAATATAAAAATAAAACTGACACAGCAGAATTTAAAGCTAAGTCTCCCGAAGCTCTCTCTTGTCATACCTAGCTGCCTAGACTCACTAATTTTCCTTAATCCTAACCATTAAGTACCACGACGACCTCCCCAAAAATTTCGACAAATTAACGCCTGAAAATGGCGCCTCCAAAATGCTAGGTACCTGCAAACGAATAAATCCAAACCAATCCAGAATACTCCTACTCAACTTATCCAGCATACGAAATCACCAAATAGCAGTAAAAAGGAAAACTAAAATGCTAACATCTCTAAGTGAAGAAAGTCCACAGTATAGGGCGACACATCACCCTTAACTTAGCTATAACTTTCCAATCATCAACCAAAAAGGGTTATGAATTCCCATCATTTCCATGAATAGAAATCTACAATAAACTACCAAAATACAAAGCCCCATATCCCTTGAAGACAATCGTCGAGGCGCCCGGACAACTGCTAGCACCGGCGTGCCCCGTGTGCCACCAACTGCCGCCTACTCCTGGCTCCATCGTCTAGCTCACCTGTAACCGCGTCGATACCTACACCACAGAACACACACACACACGTAAGCTTACGTTTAGCAAGTAGGGGATAACAAATGCGACTAAATAAAATGCAACCAATCCTATCACATGCAGTTTCTACTCGCTATGTTATTCTCGTTTCGTTTTCTATGCATTGTTCTATCATAGAACCCCTCACCAGTGCTAACCTTGCACCTTCACGCGACTAAGTGACTCCCATAGAGTCCCTCGCAGGTGCAACCCTAACGCGACTGGGCAACTTCCAAGAAGTCCCTTGCAAGTGTCTCACTCTCACAAAGTCCCTCACAAGTGCCACCTTAACGCGACTGGGCGACTCCCTTGGAGTCCCTCGTAAGTGTCACTCTAACACGACTGGGCAACTCCACTATAGTCCCTCGCAGGTGTCCACCCTAACGCGACTGGGCAACTCTCGTAGAGTCCCTCGCAGGTGTCACCCTAACACGACTGGGCGACTCCAACATAGTCCCTCGCAGGTGTCACCGTAACGCGACTAGGCGACTCACACGGAGTCCCTCGCAGGTGTCACCCTAACGCGACTGGGCGACTACACTAAAACCACGCCCCAAGTGCCACCCTAACACGATTGGGTGACTCTCCTTGAGTCCCTCGCGGGTGCCACCTTAACACAACCCCACAAAACCATATTGCCACATTGCCTTTCTACTTATCAGTTTTTGTTTCATACTTACCATTCGAAACCATGCTCATGGTCAATACAATGCTTAACCAACAAAGAAAGCAAAAGAACCAAACAACACCATTTCATACTTACCATTCGAAACCATGCTCCAGGTCAATACAATGCTTAACCAACAAAGAAAGAAAAACAACCAAACAACAAACAAACAAACAACAAACAAACAAACAACAAATAGCTTCCTACCGTTCCGTGGTGTAGGCCCGAAGGCAACAAAATACACGTCCACTACTTACCTGATTGCTCAGCTTTCACTAGCTCACTTATATCGATCAATTCCTTCATTCGACGACCTAAAATAACAAAAACTTAGCTTGATAAGTTACCAATACATTCTAAGGAATTCTTAAACCTAAAACTAACCAACAATTAAAACAATCTCACACTTAAACCCAATTTTTACCCAAATTTGACCGTCAAACTTCAAACAGTCATAGCTCTCTCATTTTTCAACGGATTTTGACGCGCCACGCAAATCCGCGAACCTCTACACGTCTACTATCCATTGAAACATTCAAATCAACCAACCAAACACATTGGCCAATCCGAATCTCCAAAAACAAAATCGGCCATCAAGTGTTCCTAAACCGATTTTTGTGTAACACTCCTCCAATATTCATTCTAACCACTCAATTAACCTAAACTAACATATCCAAGTGTTAAATGATCAAAAGAGGAAGAAAACCCTCAAGGAGAACCAAATTTTCGGACTCACCAATTTAGGGTTTTCAAACCCTCACCAAATTCACCTAAAACACACTAAAAACTCCAACAAACTTCACCTAAAGTTATAAGAACCAAAACCCATGTGATTTTACCTTGAACTCACTTGAGAAATTGAAGAACAGGGGAGGAGGAAGGGCAGCTATAGAGGAGAGGGAGAGAGAGCCGAAGGAGATGAAGAAGACAAGTAAAAACTTAACATTTATTATCACCTTTTTCTCTTTTTATTTTATTCCGTTAATAATCATTTGAAATTACAATTAAATCCCTCATTTTCTCTCTTAGCAGCCAACATGAAACATCCTAAAATCACCACTTTTTCATACAATTTTTACTAAATTTTGATTGGTTTATGAAGTTTGACTTTTCAAAGGTTTGAATTTTCAACCATGGAATTTTCAAACCTTACATAATTGCATTTGAAATTTTAATTTAATCCTCCCTTTTTTCCTTAGCAGCCAACGTGAATCATCCTTCAAACCATCCATTTCTTTTTATAATTTAATCCATTTCAAGCATTTCTATTGGTTGGTAAAACTTTGAATTTTCAACCTAACTCTTTTTGACTTTTCCACCCTTATTTCTTCTACTTGGTATCTTTGTATTATCCTTTCTCATTTCATTATCTCTTAACACTAAACTCACATACAACCTAGCACGTTATTAGAATTTTTCGGGTGTTACAGGGGCCCTTAGAAAAAGGGCTATGTATAGCCCACAAAAGTGAATTTGTTCTTGGGTGCTAGTGAGAATCTTAAACCCAAAAGAAAATGGAAGAATAAGGAGATGAAAATGACTAAAATAAAAGATGTAGGTGTGTGATGGTGGCAGAAGTTTATATGGAGTTAGAATGCAAGAAATATGAAAGAAAATGGAAAAAAGATAAAGTGAGATGAAGAGAAAACCGTGAAGGAGATGAAGTGTGGTGGAAGAGAAAAATATCCATTGATAATAAAAGGGAAGTGTGTGGGAGTGATATGGCCGATTATGCTAGAAATGAAAATGCAAGAAAATAAAATGGATGAAGAGAAGATGGAGTTACCCTTGCAGACCCGAGGAGCTATCTCACGTTTGAGCTCTCGGGTGCACGTGTTCCCGGAGGAAAACAACCACCGTAGGCCTAGGTTTTCATCCTCGAACCCAAATCTCAAGAGAAAAGGGTGAGGGAAGTTTACGAATTCACCTAGCAAACTGAAGGCTCGGGGAATAAGGGAGGACCTCTCCACTCGATTCAAGATTTGAGAAAACACCCAAGGAGGGGCTTCTAACCTTAGTTAGGAAAATAACAATTTCATAAAAATGGGCAAAAGTGTTTTACAAACACCAATGGAATGCTTAAATAGACAACCTAAGGTGGATTAGGGTTTGGCAAGGTGAAGATGAGCCCTTGGATTTGGAGAAGCATCAATGGCCAAGAGTGGAGATCTGATTGGCGCGCCATCGCCGAACTAGGAGCAGCCACGTGCACGCCAATCGGGTGGAGGAGATGCTGCGCATCGCGCGTGCCATCGACGTTCTAAGCTGCAGCCTTGCGCGCCACATTAGCGATCCGTGTGCTGCGATCAGATGGCGCTGATCAGCGCCAACGCAGCAATCCTCGCTTTGCCTGCCCGAGTCCAGCTGCTGCCCGAGTGCGCGCCAGCTGTGCGGTGAAAATTAGGGCTGAGCCACTCCTTGATCAAAGGCTGAATTTTGTCCAAGTCATTAATCTATGTTGCCACTAACACTTGTACCTGCAAAATCGATACCTTAAAGTTGGGCTCTTCTTTGGGCTAAGGCTTCCTTTGGGCTCCATTTTGTTGATGTGCTTAAATTTGTTGAATAATTCTTCAACCTATAATCCACCAACATACATCTAACCCAAACCACACAAATTAATGCATGATGTAAATATAATAATCCATACAGAAAGGCTAATGTATGCCAAATAAGTTCAAAAAATAAATTACACATTTAGAGGGCCGGGAAGACAAATTCCCATAGGCCATTTGGCGATTCCTTCTATGTGCTTCACGTGCATTCTTCCCACATAAATATACCTACAAAAAGAGAACACATAATAAGTAGAGAGTTTAGATAATGCAAGGGACTTTGCTAAATTTCTTTTTGCGTGCAACCTAAGGCATGTCAACCTGGAGTCCCGTGGTGGAAGCTGGACTCCCACAGTTGCAGTCTGGGCTCCTGCATAGTGTATTTATTGGGAAATTTCTTCATTTCTTAATCGATCTCTTCAGTTTAGGTTCCTAGTCCGATATAAGACCCATCCATATTTTCTTAATGTTTGAAAATGATATTTATGGTGCTTATTTTCTTTTAAATTCAGGCAAGTTTGCAGACTTCGAGTCAGTGTCAGAAGATATTGCTCTTGTGCATAGGAGGAGCAACCATCGTCAATGTAGAGATTTTATGCTTTATGCATTACATTGCATTGTTTTCAAAAACTATTACTCTGGGGGGGTGCCACCTATAAAAGTATGATGTGGTATGGTCGCCAGCACATCAGTTTTATATGTATATTTACATATGATTTTCTCACGTTTATTTTCTGCATATATGATATATGGTTTTGCTGTGATCTGTTGGGAGGGTGAATCCTCTTGATGCTTTGGACGGTTTCAGTGTCAAAATATCACGAGACTATCCCGTTACACCTTTGATTGCGTGAATGTTGTATTGTTTGCACGTACAAAATATGGCAGTAGGGTGATGATAACGGTCTCCTTGGATTTCAAATCCTTAAACCTGATTAGGGTGATGATTGTGCTGGTGTTGTTTTTTCTGACTGTTGATGGCTGATCACTTGGGTGATGAGCTAGATCTACGGATCACCGTCACAGTTTCCCTCAATTTCATGAGGCGTTGTTGGGCCTTCATATCACCCATTTTCTTTGATAATATGCCAGAGGTGTCATTGTGTGACCCCCTTTTTTTATTAAGAATGTTTTCTATTAAAAATGGTGAGATTTATTTTCGATGTATAGTCATCTATGTACGTGACATGTTTTCTAACTTGCTCATTGGGGGCTTGTGGAGCCGATTTGATAAAAAGGAAGGAAGTAAGTTTCCTTAATAGTTTTGTAAACCCATGCATAGTTTTGAAATTTAATCACAGTTTGAAATGAAGATAAAAACTCATTTTTAAATCAAGATGCACTATGTATAACAATTCAAGTGAGTTAGTCACTCACCCTAACAACCTCCTTCCAATCCATGTAAAGAGAAGAGCAGTTAATCACACAACAAATTTGGGAGAGACTGCTAGTTGTTTACTTTTTGTTAGAATTGTATTGTTTTCCTTGATAAGAACTTAGTTGTGTAACTTTGGAACTGTAAACCTAGATGGTGGATTGAATTTCTTTACTTTTCTGCACAGTTTAGTATTGTTAAGTATTTATTATATTTCGTTATCTGTTTGGGATTTCACTTTGTGGGTATCGGCCTACTAATATGTGGGCTTTGACTTTGTATTTTATTTAAAAACATATTTGAGCTGAGTGATTGAGTTCCCCTCTCAAGCTTGGGAATCGATTTACAACCCTTGTTGACAACCTATGTAACACCCGGTTTTATGGGTCATTAAAGTGTGCGCGCAATGATATTTTTGTAAATAATTGAAATATATACGTTTTGCGAATTGAGAGTGTTAATGGAATCCTTAAAATTAATATAGATTTTTGGGGAAATATGAGAATTTAATAAATTCAAACCGGAATGTAACACTCAAGTTTTCCGTTTTGACCTTATAGAGGTTTAATTTGTAAAAATAGTAAATTAAATTCGTTTGACGAACGGAAAGTTTTATTAGAGCCCTAGGAATAAATTAGAATTATTAGAGAAATAAGAAAATTTTGGAGAAACCGAACCGATAGTCGAACAATAGGATAAATGGAAAAACTAAACCAAAGGGCAAACTTGTCATTTGCCAAACCAAAATCAATTAAATGCCAAAAAAAAAACCCTTCTCTTCTCCACACTTGAACGGAAATCACAAAGGAGAAAAAGGGCTCTGGTGATTTCTTCTCCTCCACAGCATTCTTCACATTTCAACCATTCCTCCCCCGATCTTTAACGTTCTCTTCACGTTTCTTCTCCAAAAACACTCCCTAGGTAAGAATCTACAGTCTTGGAGCTTTAGACTTTGATTCCTAGGTTGTTAAACCATTAGGGTTTCGTAGGAATTTCATAGAAATAGTCGGGTTTTGTTAGAAAACGTTAGAAATCACCTTATTAACGATTATTGGGCGAAATAATGGATGTATTTGACATTTAGGTTAAAAAAAAAAATCGGATATGGAGCTTTGGAAAACCTCCATTAATTGAGTTTAAGATTTTGTGAGTGTAAATTTCTAGATGAAATGCTCGAGAGAGGTTTATTAGAATTTTAAGCAATTTCCTTAGTTAGGAGTTTCGTTAGTTTACGAAATTTCGATGTTTAGGTTCGATTTTAACAAAGGACATTGTTAAATGCTTTAGGTGACGAGGCTCGAATCAAGGAGCTCGGTGTGCTAAGGACGCGAGGTAAGTTCTCGTGACTTACTGTGGCCGATTGGCCTACACCATGTGTCAGAATTTGTGTTGAGGATTGTTGGTGCTTGGTTTGTTTAATTGCTTTTGTTGGGTAGTTAGGATTAGTTGCTTTTATAGATTACACTTTTATCGTCTTGATGGTAAACACGATGTATGTTTACGTTATGCTATTGTTTGTCATGCATCATTGTTTATAAATATTATGAAAAAGGAATTTGTGCTTTGATTTCATGAAAATGAAAATGTAAAGAACGAAAGTAAAATATCATAGTAAATAACCATGACATAGGGTTATCGGGGATGAAGTTCAGACCCGGCGTTCCTTGGTGAGCGGGTTTCCCTCCCTTTAGATGGTGTGGGCTGTCTAACCGCTTGATGTGCCCTATCCATCTGTCGAGTGTTTCCGATAACCATAGACTGACGCGTACTGATAAATTAAATGATATGGATGGCTTTCATGAAAACTGCATATACATGTTCATGCATAGCATTTACATAGAACTTGCTGAGATTTTTATCTCATAGGTGTCTTTATGGTGGAGGTGACTACAAGCAAGGTGAGGACGATGTCTCTCTACCTGACGAGCCTGCAGTTTGATGGAGGATGCTCATGGGAGCATGCTGGCGTAGTCGACGCGAACACGACCCGTGGGAGCTATAGGTTAAGTGTTTCAAGTTGTTTTGGGTTGAAATGGGCGGGTGGGTGATAATGTAGATTTAGGATGCTTGGTGTCTGGATGAATTTTGATGTATAGATTGTGGTTTTGATGAATTAGATTTTGACATTGATGCCTTAATTGGTTTTGGATGAAATAGAATGGATGTTGGATGATTTAGAGTTTGTTTGAGTTGGAGATGGATTTTGATGTTTTAAAAATAGGGTTGATGATTTTAGGTTATGTGAAAACAGCTCTCTGGACAAAATCCAGAGAGCTAGCGGATCGATCGCAAGAATGGGGCAATCGTTCGGTTTGGTAGATTTCCAGAGAGGAAGTTAAGCTCTTTGAAAATCCATTAAGTTTTGGTAAAGAAACGTCGACGGATTAGGAGGAATAAAGTCTAGAGAGTGTTAAATTCTCTGGAAAATGGGGATGAGAAGTCGACCCCCTGAAAGTAAGTAATTCGGTCGAGTTGTCGTCCAAAGCATGGATGTCATCCAAAGAAGTGACATTGTCCAAAGTATGGACGTCATCCGATTATGTGGACGATAACGTCGTCCGATTATGTGGACGAATGAGTTTCAACCCGAGAGAAATTGAATATCGACCGATTTCTTTACAGAGGCCACGTTGATTGAAGAAACCCTAGAGAAATTAAGTTATCTGTTTTATGAACATCGACCGATCTCTTTACAGAGGCCACGTCGACCGAAGAAACCCGAGAGAAATTAAGTTATCTGTTTTATGAACATCGACCGATCTCTTTACAGAAACCACATCGACCGATGAAACCCAAGAGGAATTAAATGCCAAACTAGGTGATGGGTGTTGACCAAAAATGCTTGAGTCTATTCTCGCACGATTGATGAACGAATGAAAAGGGAAATGAAAATGAAAATTGTACGAGAATAGACGAGGGTAAAAGATTCAAATTTTATGAGATTTTTAGGAATAGTACAAGGGTAAATTAAGGGTCGTCACAACCTACGTACACTTTGCACTTTTGAAAATTCTAGCCAATCTATTGCATTTTCTTGATTGACCAAATTTGAATCTTCAGACTATAGTGATAAATATATTTTATAATACAAATACTTTGTTGTTTTAACATGCTGATATGATTTAGTTAAACAATGAGATTAAGTTTTTTGGATGCAATTTCATTAAAAATTCAAACGTTATTTGTTTTGGAATTTTGAGTTATCTATGAATTTTGGGATGTTTTAGGTCTTGTTTTATTTAGGTCAGACACTTGTGGAGAAATTTGTGCTACAATTGGGGTTTTAATTTTGGGTCAGTTATTCTTTCAAAGGCTGAGTTTTTGCAATGGTTTCATTACTCTATCGATGCGAATTTGTATCAGCATGTTAAAACAACAAAAAAAATTACATTACATAGTAATAAAACCATCTTTCACCCCATCAAAAAATGGATTTGATGCTCTGTTGTATTTTATCAAATGTCTCGATACAATAATGATTTTACAAATGAAAAAAATTCATTAATGATTTTAAACAAATGATATTTTGATAAATGGATTTCATACATGTCTCGATCAATAATGATTTTAAACAAATGATATTTTATATAGGGATTTTGTTTGATGAAAATAACACATCATGCACAATAATTAGTATTGGGACACTAAAAAAAATTGTTTGGTGAAGTTGTTAGAATACTTGGTAATGTATTACACGTTTCTGATTGAAGGAAAAAATCTAATCTCTTTGAGCACTTTGACGAGCCAAGCCCCAAAAAAAGTTAGCTCAAAACCCACAAAGAACTAAAGGTGCTTGGGTGATAGTGTGCTCTATGATTTTTGCAAAAATGAGGATGAATATGAGGCCGAAATGAAATGCAATAAAAAGATGAAATGTAGAGGAGTGTGTTAGGAAAGTCGTGACACTGGCAACGCGAAAAGATGAACAAAAATGGATTAAACATCGTGGTGAAGGATAGCCTCTTGGAGGCCCCCAAAGATATCTTTTGTTTTGCTTTGAGGCAAAGATGTTTTCCCAAAGGAAACACCAACCACCTTAGGAAATGTTTGTCTTCTTCAACCTATATGCTCTCCAAAGAGAGAGGAAGAAGAATGGTAAATGATATTCAAGCACCTTTTGTAATACCCGAAACTTTATCGTACACTTTAGTTTTATCATAATTATCACATTATGCTATAAATTTGCTAATTAGTAGAAATTAATGTAATGGAAGAAATGAAAGAAGAAAAGACAAAAGATTTAAGGGTTTAAAAGGTTGAAAAGTCAAAAAAGTTTATGAACCAACAGAAAAGGAGAAGACAGATGGAAAAAATGAAATGCCTTCACGTTAAAATAGAATAGAGGAAATAGGAAAGTGAAGAAGAATAAGATTTAATGGTTGGAAAAGTCAAAATCCAAAAGAAATGATGAAGAAGGAAAAACCTCCAATGAAGGAATGGCACCTCACTCACTTCTCTAGAATCGTCCTTCACTTTAAGTGGAGAAAGTGGGTTTTACACCTCCATTTCTTCTTCTTCACGTTGCTTTGTTTTCTCCACGGTTGACGCCTCTTCCTTCCCTCAAAAACTTCATCTCTTGCAAGAAGAACTTGAAGGTAAGTTGGATTTGAGTTAAATTGATGAAAGAGGTTGATTTTATGAGGATATAGTTGTAATTTAGTTTAGTTTTATGAAGATTTAGTTAACCCTATTAGTGATGCACGAAATTTGGTTTTCTTTTCCTCATTCCTTGTTATTTTTAAATTTAAAAGGATAATAATGCTTGTATAGGGTTAGATAAAGGAGAAGACATTGATTTGGTCGAGAATGTACAAAAGGATAAAATTTTAGGGCAAGTTAGTTTTTGGAAATTTTCGGTTTCTTGAGTTAGTTTTCTTTGATAAATTGGGTTGAGCATGTGAAAATAGACTCTTCAAGGAGTTCATAGCCGTTGGAATTATTGAATTCGGTTATATATAGCAAAAGATATGGCATTTTGAATTTAGTATCCAATTTGACAGGAATTCTGAGTTTACATCGAGGATACCTTTTTGATGTATGTTGTTTAATTTCCATGCTTTAGGCTTGAACGTCAAAAAGGAGTTGGATCACATATCCGAAAACCAAGCTCAGGACACGAGGTAAGTGCATGGTTGCATGTGCTTGGTCGATTTGCCTACACCATAAAGAGATGTTTAGAATGGTGATTTTTGAGTTCTTTGTTTTTATGATACATTCATGAATCATAGTTTTTTCAAAGCATAGAAAATAATTTTATGCATATGTTTTCATGTAAACAAGAGCAAAAGAACACAGAACAGTAAAATACGTAAATAGTTATTGTGGGTAGAGGAATTGAGTTTGGGCTGAGCCGATGGCGGTGCGTCCGCGGGCTCCGAGCCCTGTCCAATCCATGATGATGGCGGTGCATCTGCAGGCTGGGCTAAGGGCAGGGGGTCTTTACAAAAAGATGGTCGTTACGCCAGAGGAACAGCAGTTAGGTCATCTTTCCTCTAAAAGAAGTGCCCCAATAACTTATGTCATGCAAGAAAATTAAAGAATAGAATCAGTGCATGTTTTATAAACAGCATAGCATAGTCATGAACATGCATTTTTACTTACATCACTTACTGAGCATTAGGCTCATTAGTTTACTTTGTGGTGTAGGTGACGATATCACAGGTGAGGATGCTGATCCTCAGTACAACTAATAGAGCAGCTGATGAAGGACGTCCATGGAATGTGCTTGGAGCTGCTAGAGCGATTTTGACTTGTGGGCCAGTCATAGATATTTTGGGTAAATATGTATAAACAGACGTTTTAAATTTTAGTTAGATAATGGGCTTACAGATTTCTGCCATGTTTTTTCAACATAACTGGGATTGTTGTTGTTTTGAGTTGCTTAACAAAATAATGTTGTGTTTTATTTAGGATAACTGTGAATTAGGTTGATTATGGATGAATGGATGATTTGAAGTGTGATTTTTAAGATTTTGATAATGTTCATAGGTTGAATGAAAATGTATGGAAGTTATGGTGTTTCATGCGGAAATTTTAGGTGTGTAGTGAAGAAAATGGGGGAAAAAAGAAGAAAGGTGCGAGGTGGGTGTGTTTGGAAGGAAAAACCCGAATCTCAGCCGATCGGTCGCCCGTTTGGGCGATCGATCGGCCAAATTGATGTTTTTTATAGTGTTTGTCGAGAGGTAGCCGATTGATCGGCAAAACACTGTTCGCAAGTACTATTCACCGAAAAAAAAAAGAAAAAAAAAATTAAAATTTGCACACATTTTATATGAAGTTTTATAAATGAAGTTCACTCGTTTTGGGGGAAGTTTACAGACGTTTAGTATTTTTATTAAATTTTCTTATTAAATTATATGTTAAATCAAGTTAGTAACGGCCGAATTACGGGTCGTAACCATGTGGTATCAGAGCCCAGGTCAAAATCATTTCTGCAGATTGCCTAACAGCACAAGCCGCAACATGGATATTCTTTATCAACTGTAAGTATATTTATGCATTCTTTATTAGTTAATATTTAATTAGAGTTATAAATGTGCTAGGAATAACAAAATGAATAGAGGACAAATGAGAGATCAACAGAGAGAACCAATTGATCTGAACAATGTTGTCAACCGATTAACAGATTTGGTGGATCGCCAATCTCAAATAATCAAAAAATTCATTAATAAGGAAGGGCAAGGAAATCACAATGGAGGTACAAGTGATCAGAGTGGTGATCGTTTCAGGCGACTCAAACCTCTAATCTTTGATGGGCAGGCTTCGGATCCTGCTTATGCTGAAGAATGGATCCAGACTGTGGAAAGAACGTTTGATTATGCAAAGGTAAAGGAGACCGATAAAGTTACTTGTGCCACATTCTACCTTTCCAAAGATGCCAGGTTTTGGTGGGATACCATAACGGCTACGACGAATCTGAGAGGGATGACTTGGGAACCATTTAAGACGACATTTTATGGTAAGTACTTCAGTCGTGCGGTCAGAACAATCAAAATGGTGGAGTTTGCTCAACTATGCCAGACTGGCTCTGTAGCTGATTACATTCGTCAATTTGAGTCTTTATCCCAATTTGCTCCTCACCTGGTGAATAACGACGAGAATAAAATCCACCAATTTGTACAAGGTTTGAAGGCAGAAATTTTCAAAGGTGTAGAAATAGCGGGGACCAAAGACATTCCTTACACCCAGTGGTAGCTAAAGCTCTAGCAGTTGAGAGGGCTGAGCAAAAATGTTATCAACAAAGGGAATCGACCAGGAAATTCCTTCTAGAAGTTCAACCTCAGCAACAACAAAATAAAAGATGGCAACAACCTCAACAACAGCAGCAACAACAACAACAGAGAGAGGTAAAGAGACCCAATGATGGAAATACTATTCAAGGAAAGGAGAAACAAGTACAAGGGTATGTTGCACCACAATTTCCACAATGTCCAAAATGTCAGAAGCGACATCCTTGTGAATGCAGGCTCGGTTCTAACCGGTTCTTCAATTGTAATAAAGTCGGCCACTTTGCTAAATACTCCCCGAAGGGTAACCAGAGTTATGTAAAGCCAAATGCACCACCTAGGAACTAGAGTCAGACGAAGTCGAATGTTACACCGAGGGTGTTCGCTCTTATTGAAGACGATGAAGAGCAACCTTCAGTTATTTCAGGTTCAATTTTTCTTAATAATGTTGCTGCTTATACGTTAATTGACTATGGTGCTACACACTCCTTTATTTCTACAACTTTCCTGATCAAGTTAAATTTATTTCCTATGCCTGCTAATCATTGTTATTGTAACGACCCTCATACTATTCTTAATTTCCCGTACGACCTCATACTATTCTTAATTTCCCTACGAAAATTTTCTTTTTCCTTTAGACTTATGTTAATTGGAAAACAATTTAATAAAACGTTTAAAACAATTACAAAACAATTATTTAAACCAACATTTAAAATCAATTTAATAACTAATAGAACACTCGGCCAAGGAGGGAGGGGCAAAAGAGTCAAACAGAAAAAGACAAGTTCTTCTTTCTTTTATCACCTAAATATAACTTCAACATCTTACACCCTAACGCCCTTCTTCACCATTTCATAACAAACATACTTTTCACAATACAATTCGAGCGTAAAACCGCTCTATACTCTCACTCGGAACGACTCAGACATAGTTAAATAAAACACGTTTTCAACGAAAACAAACTGCGTGGATCCGTTTAAAACTAAACAATCCCTCATTTATCAGATAGTCGTCTCATTCTCAGTTCATACATTCATTCATTTATCAGATAGTCGTCTCATTCTCAGTTCATACATTCATTCATTTATCAGATAGTCGTCTCATTCTCAGTTCATACATTCATTCATTTATCAGATAGTCGTCTCATTCTCAGTTCATACATTCATTCATTTATCAGATAGTCGTCTCATTCTCAGTTCATACATTCATTCATTTATCAGATAGTCGTCTCATTCTCAGTTCATACATTCATTCATTTATCAGATAGTCGTCTCATTCTCAGTTCATACATTCATTCATTTATCAGATAGTCGTCTCATTCTCAGTTCATACATTCATTCATTTATCAGATAGTCGTCTCATTCTCAGTTCATACATTCATTCATTTATCAGATAGTCGTCTCATTCTCAGTTCATACATTCATTCATTTATCAGATAGTCGTCTCATTCTCAGTTCATACATTCATTCATTTATCAGATAGTCGTCTCATTCTCAGTTCATACATTCATTCATTTATCAGATAGTCGTCTCATTCTCAGTTCATACATTCATTCATTTATCAGATAGTCGTCTCATTCTCAGTTCATACATTCATTCATTTATCAGATAGTCGTCTCATTCTCAGTTCATACATTCATTCATTTATCAGATAGTCGTCTCATTCTCAGTTCATACATTCATTCATTTATCAGATAGTCGTCTCATTCTCAGTTCATACATTCATTCATTTATCAGATAGTCGTCTCATTCTCAGTTCATACATTCATTCATTTATCAGATAGTCGTCTCATTCTCAGTTCATACATTCATTCATTTATCAGATAGTCGTCTCATTCTCAGTTCATACATTCATTCATTTATCAGATAGTCGTCTCATTCTCAGTTCATACATTCATTCATTTATCAGATAGTCGTCTCATTCTCAGTTCATACATTCATTCATTTATCAGATAGTCGTCTCATTCTCAGTTCATACATTCATTCATTTATCAGATAGTCGTCTCATTCTCAGTTCATACATTCATTCATTTATCAGATAGTCGTCTCATTCTCAGTTCATACATTCATTCATTTATCAGATAGTCGTCTCATTCTCAGTTCATACATTCATTCATTTATCAGATAGTCGTCTCATTCTCAGTTCATACATTCATTCATTTATCAGATAGTCGTCTCATTCTCAGTTCATACATTCATTCATTTATCAGATAGTCGTCTCATTCTCAGTTCATACATTCATTCATTTATCAGATAGTCGTCTCATTTATCAGTTCAAAGTCATCTCATATCAGTCATCTCATTTAAGTCGTCATAGTCATCTCATATTAGTCGTCTCATTTCATGTCATCACATTTCTTTTTCTTTCATGAAATCCATGCATAAATTCGTTTTCATGACGTTTATAAAACAGTGATGCATGAAATAAGGCATAACATAAACATACAGCGTACATACTATCAAACAATACAGCACTAACCCTAAAAAGGCTAACCCTAAACTACCCAACCAAAGCGAATAAACACACATAACTCCAAATATCCTCGACAACGAAACACGACATATGGTGTAGGCCTATTGGCCACAGCAAATCACGAGAACTTACCTGTCGTCTGTAGCTTGCTGAGTTTCGCACCACACGTCACATATAGCTCGACCTATGACAATTATTCAAACTTCATTATAATCAAGCCTACATTCACCAATTACTCTCAAACTACTATTTCTAACATAATCCAATTCAAACCTAACTAAACGGGCCACTAGTTTGGGTTTGGTAAAAACCGACCTAAAACTTCGAACGCGCGTAACTTTCGCGTCGGTTATCGGAATCGAACAATTCCAGCGGCCACGTACTCCTCTAATAGCCTATTTTAATCTGCCAAAAGGAATTTCAAAACAAACGACCATAGCTAGGTCAATTATTGCAAAACCCGATTCTGCCCCTAATCGGAAATTTCCCCCCTTTCAATTTTTCATCAAATTCCACCTATTTCCTCACCAATCGACCACATATACCCTCAATTAGAATAATCTAACTAAAAATCGAAGTTTCCAATTAAGAAAACCCAAGGCTCCAAAACTTAGCCCTCGGTTTTTCACTAAATCCGAGCCTACCATTGCTCGGCAACCATTGCCAGCACCGAGCTCGGCTATTTGACACCGAGAGCAACCAGAAACGGCCGGCAATCGGAGCCCAATCGAGCTCAGCGATCCACGGCCACAACCAAGCAAGAAACAGGGAAAAACCGAACCAACACAAAGGGAAACCGAGCCTTACCGGTCGGGTTGCTCGCGGAGTCAGCCGGAATCACCACGTCGCCGGCGTCTGGTCGGCGAGGGTCGGAAACCGTTAGTGAATCGTCGCGCGTCTCCTCCTCTCTCGGCGTCGGGCTCGCGCAGGGGAATGGCTTCATCGTGAAGCCATTCAATTTTTATAAAAATTGTTTTTATAAAAATTATATAATTTTTACTTATTAATTTACTTAAATACCCTTAACTCAATTCTAGGCTTAATTCTTTAATTAGTCTATCAATTCGGTTTTTCTGCAGTTTTCTTATTTCTCCAAATATTCCAATTTAATCTTAGAGTTCTAACAAAACTTACCGTTCACAAAACGGACTTATTTTGCTATTTTTACGAATTAACATACTAAAAGGGTAAAACGGGAACTCTAGCATTACTCTTTTCGATTTGGGTTTCTAAAATTTCACTTATTCCTCTAAAAATTCCCGTAAATTTCTAGGACTCTAAGGAAACATCCCGCTCAAGAAAATACATTAATTTGCTATTTACGAAAATAACCTAAGAAATTAGAAAATCCTAAGATCCGAAAACCCGGGCGTTACAATCTTCCCTCCTTAAATGAAATTTTGTCCTCAAAATTGTTGCTTAGACAATCCTCTTATTTCTCACTCCAACGCTACCACCGTAATTACTGTTGCAATACTAAATCTTGATTACACTATAACCTTAATCATCTATCATGTAATGGCAATTCCTAGATTTTCAAATTTGTGATTCTCCTAACTATGCATTTGTAACTCAATCACTCATACGTCCATTGTTTTCAACCTAATCCATCATCACTTAATCTCTCAAATCTCTCCCAACTCAACCTCCGTTCTAGTTTTTCCTCGAATTAATTCAATCGTTTCCCTACTTTTCTCACACCTCATCCATCCAACGCATCTAAAACATCATAATCCCTCAAAGCTTCATCGATCGCTTAATACTAAGGACCTATTACATAGCCTCTTTATATTATTTCCTTCTATTCCAAGTCCTCCTCTACCTTACTATCTCGTTTCTAATCCATCACACAAATCCTTTACACCCATGGACAATGGGCATTCATGACGTTCCATTAGTCACTATAACACGATCCTAGTACTCAGGGCTCTCAATACTTAAATCTATCTCTTTTTCTTTCAAAGTATTTTCTAAGTTTTTATACTTATGTCTACAATGCTCGATTTATCCAATTTTCACCTCAGTTGTCGCCAAACAATATCAAACTCTCAAGTCTAACTAATTAATTACACTATTCACCCAATGCCTTAAATGGTGCATATACACTTCGACATAGCTTACGAGTCGAATCTTTCCTAAACCTACAGGCTTATCTTCACTTCTAGGTCCACTTGCACAATCTCTGTGCAACTTTCTATCCCTTCATCCAATATTTTCTAAATTCTTTTATAACATCTCATCCCTACAACCTTCTTGTTTGAAAACTTGTTGCAGATAAGTTTACGTCTTCGATTCCAATCTCATCTCACCCCCAAATCTTACTCTTCTATTTCCCTCGTACACCGATGTTCTCACTTCCATCTCGGTGGTAAGCCTTACATTTTTATGGCTCTCAACTTACACCGTATCAACCATCATCTCTCTATTGCCTCGAGATTTGTTAACTTCCCAGGTCCGAGTAATTCCCTTATCTTCTTCATCGATACAGGTCAATACGAACACCCCTACGTAACCGCTCAGATATTACACCAACAACATTGTATCGTTCCCTCACTCCTTTTACAAAAGGTATCGACACACTGCACGCCTTTCAAAAATTTACTTGAACCAAATTCCTGAGTGCCACCTTTGTCCAGGTGCTTCCAACTTCTCGCGGATCTAAGTTATTTAAGTTCCTACTATATTTTCTTATCTACTTGTACATACTAACGACACCTTGTCAATCTAGAACATTCCCTAGACTTTAAATTTCTCCTCGATTGATCACATTCTAAACTCGATGGGTCTGTCAATTAGGGTCTAGTTCTCATTTATTTAAATCTTGTACCCCATAAATTGTACCCCTCTCATAGTAATTGAATCTCAATGGTTCAATTCCCACGGTTATGCCGGGTCATGAACTTTAACGCACAACTCTATCCCTCCTATATTCGAAGCTTATGTCATCCCCTCTCTATCTATTATTTTTATTTTATTTTATTTTATTTTTATTTTTACGCTTACGTCAACCTATCGCACAATTATCACACTCAAATCCTCCCTCTACACTACACGTCTATTCTCTTGTTTTTCATTTCATTAACAATTGACATAAAACCATACCTGGAATAGCTGAAGGTCTGGCCTCATCCTCAACGTTACCCTGCTCAATGAAAGCGAACATCCTCGGGGTAACCCTCTTCTGATCGATAACCGTCTTTGGACAATTATGGGCGTAGTGACCCACCTCGTCACATCTAAAACATCGGTCTGTCCCCAATCTACAAGTGCCAAAATGGGCCTTCTGGCACTTCCGGCATACGGACCTCTCAGTAGATCCCTGAATTTGCTTTCCCCTTCCCTGGTTGCCCCTTTCGTTATAAGGTCTCTTAACACCTCTATGTTGTTGTTGTTGTTGTTGCCCTCTTAGTTGCCAAACCTTGTTCTTAGGTCGAGGTCGGATCTCCTGAAAGAACCCACTTGCTGGCTCCCTCGGTCTGACGTAAGCTGGTTCAGCTGCCTCAATCTCTAGAATTCTTGCCACAATCTCTGTATAGGGCACATTCCGCACCCCTGATATAATGACATTCTTTCGGATTTCCTGACCTAGCCCTTGCACAAACCGACGCACCTTATCTTCATTAACACTAACCTGGCGTGGTGCGAACTGGGATAGGGCCTCAAACCTCCTGACGTATTCAGCAACTGAGCCAGTCTGTCTCAATTGCATGAACTCCATTATCTTAGCCTCTCGTACTGTACGACTGAAGTACTTTTCGTAAAACACGTTTCTGAATTCCTCCCAACTCATCAGCATCGCATCAGTTGTTACCTTGATGGAGTCCCACCAAAACTGAGCATCCAATGCTAAATGGAAGGTGACGCACATGACTTTCTCCCTATTCTCTACTTTTGCATACGACAACATGTCTTCCATAGTCCGAACCCACTCCTCAGCAATAGAGGGGTCCGAAGATTGTCCGTCGAAAACCAGAGGTCGCAACATCTGGAACCTCTCCATACTGCTATTGTTTGGAACGGCTATGTCTTGGGCTATCTGATTCACATAGTTCACTAGGCTCTCAATTTGCTGTGCCTGCCTGTCCATATGCCGAGCCTGACGATCGAATAAATCCATCAGTCTATCCAAGGCTTCGTCCCTGGCGTCTCTACCTCGGACCATTTTATAATTCCTATAAAGGTTAAAACAAATAATCCTAAGAAATTAAAATCACAGAAAGCATTTAAACGTACTTACAGTTGAGGAAGCATGTCCGTGTACTGGCTTGCGCAGTTGAGCAGTCTACAGAACCGATTTTAAAACCCGGGAGCTCTGATACCATAATTTGTAGCGACCCTAATACTGTACCCAATATCCGTACCATATTATTATTATTATTTTTAACCTAATATCTTTAATTAAACTCTAGGCGGAACCTAAACCGAAATCGAAACCAGAATCGAAATCGGAATTAAAATCTAAGTTTAAAAACCATTTAAAACAAATATTAAAACTATTTAATAAAACATTTAATAAACACTTAAAAACTATTAATAAACTTGGGAGGGTAAAATGGGCATTCTGCCGGATGAAGGTGTGCAGCGATCAATCGCTGCACGATCGCTGCACACTGAGTGCAGCGATCGCTCAGCGATCCTTGCCTTTCTCTTTCTATTCCTTCTTTCTGCCTTTTCTTTACTATTGCTCTCTGGAATTCCAGAGAGCATACACTTAAACAAAACACAACTCTCTGGAATCCTATTCCAGAGAGTAATCACACGTCCATTTTACCAATTTCTCATCAATAACATAATCTACTTATAGCCTATACTCAATCAACCAAAACGTATACCAGACCAAACTAACTTGCAGCGGACTTTGCGAAATCCAACTGCATGGATAGCTCTAAAAACCGAGCATATCCGTAACGTTCCTAAAACCGTTCAAAACATTTCAATGACATTTAATCAACAGTTTAAACCAAAACATTTGAAACATTAAACATAAAACCTATCAACTACCAGTACCAAACATCCTATAATTTCTATACAATTTTCCTATTCTATCCAAAATAACTTAAAACCCTCAAAATTTATACATACTGTCCCACGGGTCAAATAAGCCTCGACTGCGCCAGCACACCACCGCAGCCATTCTTCCATCAACTGGACTCAAGCCTCAGGAGGAGGAATCCCATCCTCACCTGGTTCCTCGATATCTAGGTCACCTACACCATACAATACACTATGAGATGAAATCCCAGTAAGCTATACGTAAATGCAATGCATGCTGTACGTATGAGTTCGGTAAATCATGCTTTATTTTATCTTACTATGCAATGCTCAATAGGTGTCACCGAGATCCTATCCCTCTAACCAGAGATAGCTCATCCAGCGGGCGGACTACTCTTTCCAGCTAGAGGTGGGGGGTGCACGCTTACAACACGTTCAGCCGTGCCTGAGCCCCACCTCGCGTGACCAATACGCCTTTCGGCCAATACTATACTCAATACGCCTTTCGGCCAGTGCTATGCTTTACGTTATCTTTAAAACTCTGTGCAGAAATTCATTTTCATGCTTTTCTTTAAAACAAGTGATGCGTGAACAGTTCAATATCATACAGTAAACAAGCAATAATATGTACCATCAAGACTGTAAAGCGTAAACTATAAACTCCTAAAACCTAGCTACCCAAGCCAAATACAATTAAACAAACGCATCTCCAAAACTCCTCGAGACGACATTCGACGTACGGTGTAGGCCAATCGGCCAAAGAAGATCATGAGAACTTACCTCGTGTCCAAAACAGCTCAAGCTCCATCCACGAGCGTTGTTTGTCTGAAGCGAAACACAATATCGACGTTAAAACGAGTTTAAGCAATCGATCGTCCAAATTTACAAAACTTTAACTAAGGAAACTTCCTATAGCTCAAATCCAATTCATTGGGCTATTATTCGAGCAATTCGCGCTCAGCACCGCAAATTTCAATTTACGAGTTATTCCTAAAATCTCGAAAATTCCTAATTTTTAACATTTTTACAATTCGATTTAACTTCGTCCAATAACGTCAAATACGTGCAATATATACTTAATCACGGCTAACCTATTAATTACGAGCCCTAATTTGCATTTTTAATCGAAAATCTAAACGAACCTAATGGTTTAAAATTCTGAAATCATCGAAATAAACGTTCTAAAACTATAGATTCATACCTAGAACGTCGATTGGAGGAGAAAACGTGAAGAAAACGGAGCGAACGGGAGAAAGATCGGAGGTCGGAACGAAGGAAATCGTCGGCGGCCGAGAGCTTGCTCTCTGGAATTTGGCGCGGGCAGAGGAGAAAAAGAGGGGAAGTGAGGAGAGAAGAGAAATTAGGTTAGTTTATAATATTGAATTGGTAATTTACGAAAATGCCCTTTTCTTTGATTTTATATAATCTTCGTCATTCGGTTCGTTAATCGTCCAATGATTTGACTTTTTCAACTTTCCACATTTTGCCAATAAGTCCAACTTATTATTTGGGATTTAACAAAACTGTCCGTTCGCAATTTGGACCTCGTTTGCTATTTTTACGAGAACGTCTTTTACATTACGAGAAACGTATTTACTCGGAATATAACGTTTAATCTCCAAAAATTCCCATAATTTTCTTAAAATTCCTATAAATCGTTAGGATCGTAATGACGCTTTCTTTTTGTGAAACGGACCTGATTTGACATATTTACCAAAAATGCCATTATATAATAAAATAATAATATTCTAAAAATCCGTACGAGTCAGATATTACAGTTATGATATTCTATTACCGTCGGGAGAAAAATTGTATTCAGATCAGGTAGTACGGGATTGTATTATGTCGGTGGGAGATTATAGAATGCCTGCTGACTTAATAATCCTACCCATGAAAGGGTACGACTTTATATTGGGAATGGACTAGTTGTTTAGGCATTTTGCCGCTATTGATTGCAGATCAAGAACAGTCTGTTTGAAAATTCGATAAAGGCCCAAACTTTATCTATTCTCTCTACTCATTAAGTGTTTTTTTTTTTTGCAGGTATGAATGCACATGGAGAGTTTAACGCCCCCGAACCCACCCTGGTTCGGTGCCCTAATTTGCACAATAATTTTGCGTTTAAAACAAAATTTAAAATAATTTTTTGACTCGATTTTTGGGTTTTTTGAACCCTTGAAAACGGTGGGAAAACATGCGTGAAATACGTGTCAAACGTGTCGAAAAAGATCGGGTTAAAACATATTTGAAAATCGAAAAAAATATAAAAAAAAACAGGTCTGGTCCGATCTAATCGGCGCGCGCGCACCAAACACTTCCAAATTTCCTAAAATTTTTACCATACATTCCCAACATCCCCGACTCTGTGCCCCGTAAAAATCTCAAAAAACCGACTTAAAAGGATTAGTGAAAATATAGAGACAATAGAACCCGACGTTGTTTGTTATAAAAAAAATGGACAGAATAACGACTGCAATTTCACAAACCAAAACCTTAAATACAAAGTCTTAAAAATCATTCCACAAAACCACCACTAGCCACAATCATCCAAAATAGCTAGGAAAAATATCAACAATACAAAATACCAAAACTCTCCACCAACTACCTGAAGAACGTGGCCGAGACGCCCCGACAAGTGCCAGCACCAGCATACTCCATGCATCATTGACTGCTGCCTAATCCTGGGCTCTCTCATCTAGCTCACCTGAATAAAGATCGTCACCTACACCATAAAACACGAAAAGTAAGCCTAATGCTTAGTAAGTAGGGAATAACGAATGCACATAACACACAATGCAACTCAATCTTATCACATGCAGTTTCTAACTCTCAGTTGTTCTCGGTACATGTTCGTTGCATTAATCTTATCATAAGCTGTGTGGATCAAGTAGGCACACATCTCATAACTGTCTAAGATGGCCACGCCTTGATCCAACCAAGTAAAACCGGTTAGCACACATCCCATAATTGTCTAGGATGGCCAAGCATGATTTGCCTTACCCACATTGATCGTAGAACCCTATGACTGTCTAGGAGTTCATACTCTCGATGTCTTAAATATTTTAGCTAAACCACTCTCTCGCAAAGATCCCTTTGGGGTGCTACACTCCAGCAACTATTCCCGACAAGGCCACTTTACTCGAGACCAGTTCTTGCAATCTTTTTTATCTTAATTCAATTCACATTCACGATTCAAAACAATGCACAAAATTGTTTTCGTAACTGAAAAACTGTGATGCATGTCAGAAGAATATGCAACACAACATCGCGAAACAAGAAACTGACCGTTAATCCTACCGTTCCATGGTGTAGGCCTAAGGCAACAAAAAGAATTCCTCTACTTACCTAACTGCTCGGCACTTGCTTGATCACTTCGTCTGGACATAAAATTACTCGCTCGACAACCTAATAAATATAGGAAATAACTTAGAATTTCTAACCAAAACTAACAACAATACAAACCAATTCAAACTCTAAACCCTAAACCCGATTTTTCCACCAATTTTTAGTGCCCAACTTTGAACGCCCATAACTTACTCGTTTTTCAATGAATTTTGACGTTCCACCCCAATCCTTAAACCTCTACACGTCTACTATCCATTGAAACACTCAAACAATGGCCAATCTGAAATGCATAAAACAGAACCGGTGTTCTTACTCCACAAATCCGATTTTTCCATAACTCCCTTCCAATCTCAAATATATCCCTAAAAACAACCTAAACTAATATCATTAAGGGTTTAAACTATCAATTAGGAAGAAACTAGCCAAGAGACACAAAATTTTCGGAGCTCCCAATCTAGGGTTTTTAAACCCTAACTAAAATCAACCAAAACACCCTAAAAACACCTAAAATAGACAATAAATCATACCAAACTCAAAACCCACTCAACTTACCACTCAAAACCCTTGCAAGAATTGAAGAAAATGGAGGTGAAGGATCGGCTATGGAGGCTTGAAGAACTGAGAGAAAATGAGGGAGAAAGAAGAATTTTTGCCATTTAACCTAAAAGTTTCTTTCTCTTTTAATTTTCTTCCACCAATTTCTTTAAAATTTCAAATCAACTCTCCCTTTTCTCTCTCAAATTCCAACGTGAAGCATCACATGAAATGCCCCTTTTTTTCACACACTTCTTTGTCATTTCATTGGCTAAACTCCTTTGACTTGTCAACCATAGCTTTTGACTCTTCATTTTGTTCAAAACTTAAGCCCTCATTGTTCAAAACTTAACCCCTCATCCCTTAACATTAAGGTCTAAGTCTAATATCACACATGTGATAGAAAAATTCTGGGTGTTACAGAAAGCTTAATTGATCGACGTGGATCACCCTCTCGGAGCCCCTTGGAGAGCTCAGGATTTATTGAAGAAATCATTAGAGCACCAGCTGGAGAATCAGAAGTCGGAATTTGTCTTTCGGGGGACAACTCTATGTAATTTTAGCCTTTATTTTTTTCTTTTATTTGGCAAACTCTAGGCCATTAGTTAGACTTTTATCATCATTTAGACTTAGTCACGTATGATGGTTTGATTAGAGTGACCACCACTTGGCCCATTGTGGAGCTATCACATGACCATCACTTGGTCCATTAATGAGCTATATCTTTGCTAATGCCTTGGCCCGTTGGGAGTTGGCATTTGGAGCATTTGGACTTGACCCATTTAGAGTTGGCATTTGGAGCACTTGGACTTTTCCCATTGGGAGTTAGCATTTGGAGCACGTGGAGGGAGACACTTGACATCATCTCGACCCTCCCTTCCTTTGGTCATCCATGGCTCTCATTACATCTTACTTATGGAAACCTTAATCTAGTCTAGGTCTCTATATATAGCCTACTCGTTGTAATGGTTAAAAACATTTTGTCAAATTTGAATAGAATTTCGTTTTCCTTTTGAGCATTGCTCTTGGAGTCCACGGTTTGTGCCCAAATCGTGAATGAGTTAGATCTCCATTGATATCCAAGCCTAAAGGTGTTACGACCCGTAATTCGGCCGTTACTAACTTGATTTAACGTAAAAGTTTATAAGAAAATTTAATAAAAATACTAAACGTCTGTAAATTTCCCCCAAAACGAGTGAACTTCATTTATAAAACTTCATATAAAATGTGTGCAAATTTTAAATTTTTTTTTCTTTTTTTCGGTGAATAGTACATGTGAACAGTGTTTTGCCGATCGATTGGCTAAATTAGCCAATCGATCGGCTACCTCTCGGCCAACACTATAAAAAACATCAATTTGGCCGATCGATCGCCCAAACCAGCGACCGATCGGCTGAGATTCGGGTTTTTCCTTCCAAACACACCCACCTCGCACCTTTCTTTCTTTTTCCCTCATTTTCTTCACTACACAACTAAAATCTCCTCATGAAACACCATAACTTCCATACATTTTCATTCAACCTATGAACATTATCAAAATCTTAAAAATCACACTTTAAATCATCCATTCATCCATAATCAACCTAATTCACAGTTATCCCAAATCAAACACAACGTTATTTTGTTAAGCAACTCAAAACAACAACAATCTCAGTTTTGTTCACAAAACATGGTGGAAATCTATAAGCCCATTATCTAACTAAAATTTAAAACGTCTGTTTATACATATTTACCCAAAATACCTACGACTGGTCCATATGTCAAAATCACTCTAGCAGCTCCAAGCACACTCCATGGAGGTCCTTCATCAACTGCTCTGTTAGTTGTACTGAGGATCAACATCCTCACCTGTGATATCGTCACCTACACCACAAAGTAAACTAATGAGCCTAATGCTCAGTAAGTGATCTAAGTAAAAATGCATGCTCATGACTATGCTATGCTTTTTATAAAACATGCACTGATTCTATTCTTTAATTTTCTTGCATGACATAAGTTATTGGGGGCATTTCTTTTAGAAGAAAGATGGCTTAACTGTTGTTCCTCTGGCGGAACGACAATCTTTTTAGAAAGACCCCCTGACCTGAGCCCAGCCTGCGGATGCACCGCCATTGGCATGGATTGGACAGGGCTCGGTGCCTGCGGACGCACTGCCATCGGCCCAGCCCAAACTCAATTCCCCTACCCATAATAACTATTTACGTATTTTACTGTTCTGTGTTCTTTTGCTCTTGTTTACATGAAAACATATGCATAAAATTATTTTCTATGCTTTGAAAAAAACTATGATGCATGAATGTATGCCACATTGCAAAATTCTTAAAACTGTAAACGAGTAATATACTACTAAACAATCAACAAATACACTATCATAAAAACTCACAACCTAAATTATCTACCCCCAAACCAACACTCTCAAACAAAGAACTCCAAAATCACCATTCTAAACATCTCTTTGTGGTGTACGCCAATCGGCCAAGCACATGCAACCATGCACTTACCTTGTGTCCAGAGCTTGGTTTTTGGATATGTGATCCAACTCCTTTTTGACGTTCAAACCTAAAGCATGAAAATTAAACAACATACATCAAAAAGGTATCCACGATGTAAACTCGGAATTCCTGTCAAATTGGATACTAAATTCAAAATGTCATATCTTTTGCTATATATAACCGAATTCAATAATTTCAATGGCTATGAACTCCTTGAAGAGTCTATTTTCACATGCTTAGCCCAATTTATCAAAGAAAACTAACTCAAGAAACCGAAAATTTCTAAAAACTAACTTGCCCTAAAATTTTATCCTTTTGTACATTCTCGACCAAATCAATGTCTTCTCCTTTATCTAACCCTATACAAGCATTATTATCCTTTTAAATATCAAAACAACAAGGAATGAGGAAAATAAAACCAAATTTCATGCATCACTAATAAGGTTAACTAAATCTTCATAAAACTCAACTAAATTACAACTATATCCTCATAAAATCAACCTCTTTCATCAATTTAACTCAAATCCAACTTACCTTCAAGTTCTTATTGCAAGAGATGAAGTTTTTGAGGGAAGGAAGAGGCGTCAACCGTGGAGAAAACAAAGCAACGTGAAGGAGAAGAAATGGAGGTGTAAAAACAACTTTCTCCACTTAAAGTGAAGGACGATTCTAGAGAAGTGAGTGAGGTGTCATTCCTTCATTGGAGGCTTTTCCTTCTGTAATACCCGGCTTGTACGGATTTTTGGTTTTAATATATTATATTCATATTTTATAATATAGTGGCATTTTCATAAATATGTCAAATCAAATCAGTTTCGTAAACGGAAAGCGTCATTTCGGTCCTAACGATTTATGGGATTTTTAAGGAAATTATGAGAATTTTCGGAGTTTAGATGCTATATTCCGAGTAATTACCTCTATCGTAATATGAAGAACGTTTTGGTAAAAATAGTAAACGGGGTCCAAATTGCGAACGGACAGTTTTAATAAATCCCTGGCAATGAATAGGAGTTATTGGCAAAATATGGAACTTTCGAGAAATCGAAAAGTTGGACGATTAACGAACCGAAGGACGAAACAAAATAGAAATAAGAGCTAAGGGCGTTTTGGTAATCTGCCAAACCAATTTTATAAAATCACAATTGCTTCTCTCTTTCCCTCATTTCTTCCTGCGCGATTTACAGAGAGCTATTTCCTCTCCCTGGCCATCGACGACTTCTCACATTCCGACTTCCGTTCTCCTCCGTTTATCTTCCGTTCTTCATGATTCTTCCTCCAATCGCAATCATAGGTATGAATCTATGACTCTATAGTGTTAGTTTTCAATTTTCGGACCGATTTCACGTTAGGGTTTCGTCAAAAATGCGAATTAGGGTTCGTAATTAATAGGGTAGCCTTGATTAAGTATATATTGCACGTATTTGACGTTATTGGACGAAGTTAAATCAAATCGTGAAAAGGTTAAAAATTAGGAATTTTTGGAAAAGTTCGTTAATTGTAATTTCGAACCATCGAGCATGAATTAGTCGTTTAAGTATCTCGATTTGATGAGTTAGAAGTTTTAAGGAATTCCTTAGTTAAGGTTTCGTTGAATTTGGACGTTTAGAAGTTTAAATTCGTTTTAACGATAAGCGCTTCGAATTGCTTAGGTGAACGACTCTCTTGGACGAAGCTCGAGAATCTGTGCGCTCAAGGTAAGTTCTCGTGACTTACTCTGGCCGATTGGCCTACACCGTATTTCGATGTCGCGTCGAGGATGTTAAAGGATCGTTTGTTTTATTTGCTTTGGTTGGGTAGTTAGGTTAAAACGTTTTGTAGGTTATTTCATTTACAGTCTTGATGGTATATATGTGTTTGTTTATTGTATGTTTATATTATGCTCATATCTGTTCATGCATCACGTATTTCAAATGTCATGAAAATGAATTTCTGCACGTGTTTTAAGAAAAGAAAATGAACCTCTGTAATGAATGAACGTAATCTGTCTGTATCTGGTCACGCGAGGTGGGGCTTAGGCACGGCTGTGCGTGTTGCAAGCGTGTACCCCCCTCCTCTAGCTGGAAAGAGTAGTCCGACCGCAGGATGGGCTCCCTCCGGTTAGTGGGTTGCGATCTCGGTGACAATCTGTCTGTCTGCGACGTAATGAATCTGTATCTGAATCTGAATATGCATGTTTTCTGAATGGCATACGCACGCATGCATCTGCATTTACGAAGCTTACTGAGATTTTATTATCTCATAGGTGTCTGTATGGTGTAGGTGACGTTATAGGTGATGTAGATCCAGGTGAGGACGATGTTCCTCCATCTGATGTCTGAGGCAGTTGATGTATGATGGTCCGTGGGAGTGCGTTGGGCAGTCGAGGCGTGTATTGACCCGTGGGGGAAGTATGCATAGATTTTGGGATTTTCGTGATGTTTGTGCTGATGTTAATTTGTATAGAACATATTAGGATGCTTGGTCTGGTAGTTGATAGGTTTACTTTTGACGTCTCAAATGTTTTTGTAATCGTATTTAAAACGTTTTGTTAAGTCTTTTATTCCGATGTTATAGGAAATGTTTTGAAATGTTTTTTTTAGGTTGTCACGGATAGGCTTAGTTTTTAGAGCTATCCACGCCGTTTGTTTCTAGGAAATTTTATCACTTTTAAAGTATTAGTATTGCGTTAAATTATGGAAGTGGATTTTTAGGTTGTTATTTGTAGAAGTATTGCTCTCTGGAAATTGGATTCCAGAAAGCAAATTGTGGTTTTGCTCTCTGGAGTTTCCAGAGAGTACTTGAAAAACAAAGAGAGAAAAGAGAAGAGAAGAGAAAGAGAGATGGCGATCGAAGGCAATGGTGGATCGCTGCATGCTGTGTGATCGCTGCACAGAGTGTGCAGCGATCAGGCGCTGCATGCTGCACAGCATGTAGCGATCAGGCGCTGCATGCTGCAGCGTCTGGTCGCTGCCCTCTGTTTTCATGGCTGGACAGTTTTGCCCTCCCGATTGTTTTTAATTAAAATTAGTTTTTAATTAAATAGTTTTAATTGTTTTATTAAACGATTTTATGTATGTTTTAAATGGTTTTCCAAACAACACTAACGACTTTGATTCCGATTCAGTTTCCGCTTAAAGTGTAAAATAAAATGAAAAATTTATACTGGTAAATGGGTACAGTTTTTAGGGGCGTTACAGTTTTTAGGGACGTTACACCTTCTTCATCATTTCTTTTGGATTTTGACTTTTCCAACCATTAAATCTTCTTCTTCTTCACTTTCTTATTTCCTCTATTCTATTTCAACGTGAAGGCATTTCATTTTTTCCATCTTTCTTCTCCTTTTCTGTTGGTTCATAAACTTTTTTGACTTTTTAACCTTTTAAACCCTTAAATCTTTTCTCTTTTCTTCTTTCATTTCATTAATTTCTACTAATTAGCAAATTTATAGCATAATGTTATAATTATGACAAAACTAAAGTGTACGGTAAAGTTTCGGGTATTACATTCTACCCTCCTTAATAAAATTTTGTCCTCAAAATTTACGTACCGAATAATTCTGGATATCGGCTCTGCATATCCTTGTGCTGCTCCCAAGTTGCCTCCTCGACATTGTGATTGTGCCATAAAGCTTTCGCTAGTGGGATTTCTTTGTTACGTAGCATCTTTACTGCTGATTTAAGAATTCGCACTGGTCTTTCTTTGTAAGTCAGGGTTGGCTGAATTTCAATATCTCCCTGCTCCACAATTTGAGAAGGATCTCTTATACACTTTTTCAGCATCGAGACATGGAAAACGTTGTGGATCCCGTCCATGGAGGCTGGCAGCTGAAATCTATATGCTGTTTTTCCAATTCGTTCTGTAATTGCGAATGGTCCAATATATCTCAAATTTAACTTGCCTTTCCTTCCAAATCACATTACCCCTTTGAATGGCAAAATCTTCAAAAACACTTCGTCATTCACATTAAACTCCAACTCTCGCCTCCGTTGGTCTGCATAGCTCTTCTACCAGCTCTGAGCTGTTAGGATTCGTTGTCTAATAATCGCAACCTTTTCTGCAGTCTGTTGCAAAATATTTGGACCAACTAACCTTGCTTCACCGACCTCATCCCAGTATAAAGAAGACCTGCACTTTCTACCATAAAGTGCCTCATAAAGGGCCATGCCAATAGTGGATTGAAAAATGTTGTTATATCCTCTAGAATTTGAATTGTCCTCCGTCTGTCTATCTGTTTGAGGATGAAATGTTGTACTAAAAAGTTAATTGAGTTCCCATGGCTTTATGAAAACTTTTCCAAAAATGCGACGTAAACCTGGGGTCTCGGTCTGATACAATGGAGATAGCTACCCCATGCAGTCTCACGATCTCTTGAATAAACAATTCAATGAACTGATTTATAGAAAACATCATTTTTACCAGTAGAAAATTGGCTAACTTGGTTAATCAATCCACAATCACCCATATACCATCATATCCTTTCGTTGTTCTTGGCAGTCCAACAAAAAAATCTATAAAAATCTGCTCCCATTTCCATTCTGGAATTGGTAATGGTTGCAATGTTCCGGCCGGCCTTTGATGTTCTGCTTTAATTTGCTGACATGTAATACATTCCCCGACGTACTTTGCCACCTCTCTCTTCATGTTTGGCCCCTAGAAATGCTGCTTTACATCTCTATACATTTTTGTACTACCAGGATGCACAGAGAAAGTCGACGAATGTGCCTTAAACAAAATTTCTTTTCGTAAATCAGGGTCATTAGGCACATACCACCAATCCTTAAATTTCAATATTTCATCATTGGAAAATTTGAATTCCGAAGAATCATTAGATGCCATGCTTGATTTATAATATTCACATTTTGAATCAGCCTGTTGAGCTTCTTTAATCTTCTCCAACAGAGTCGGCCTTAAAGATATCGCTGAAAGTGTAGCTGCTAAATCTGTAACAATCTCCATATGAAATCTTTGAATCTCTGTTTTTAGTTCAACTGGCATAACTGACATCTCATACTATTTTGTCGTAGACTTCCGACTCAAAGCATCAGCTACCCTATTGGCCTTTCCTAGGTGATACCTGATTTCAATATCATAGTCTTTCACAAATTCTAACCACCGTCTTTGCCTCAGATTCAAGTCCATCTACGTGAATATGTATTTCAAACTTTGGTGGTCAGAAAAGACTTCACATTGCTGGCCATATAGATAATGCCTCCATATTTTTAATGCAAAGACTACAGCCGCAAGTTGCAGATCGTGTGTCGGATAATTCTGTTTATAAGTTTTGAGCTATCTTGAAGCATACGCCACCACTTTTCCATCTTGCATCAAAACATGTAACGCCCCCGAAACCGCCCCGGCTCGGTGCGCTACTTTGTTAATCCAAACCATGTTTAAAACGATATTTAAAATAATCCCTCAGAAAATGTTGGAAAACGTCCGTGAAATAGGTTTAAAATAAGTCAAAAATGTCGGAGTAAAATAACTTAGAAATAAGAAAATTTTTAAAAAAAATTTTGTTTTTTTTTTACCTCTTGGTGGCGATCGATCGCCGCTCAGCGGCGATCGATCGCCACCCTCTCGGGTGCTACAGTATCCGAGTTTCTCTCTGTGGCAATTGATCGCTGCTCAGCGGCGATCGATCGCCACCCTCTCAGGTGCTACAGTGCCCGAGAGGCTGGCGATCGCGATCGATCGCCTCCGCCAATCGCGCCCTGCACCCTGCGCCACCCGACCTTTATCACTTTTCCTTCACTTTTCTTCGAGCCAAACACTTCCAAAAATTCTAAAATATTTACCATATACTCCCAACACCCCAACATTCATGTCCCGTAAAAAATTTAGAAAACCGACTTAAAACGGTTAATAACAAAAATAGAGAACGTAAACCCGACGTTATTGGTTTGAAAATAAAAACAGGCGGCGGAACGCCTAATATTCAATAAACCAAAATCTGCAATTAAAATCGGAAATTCAACCAGTTTAAAATCCCAAATACATACACCCAATATCCATAACACAACCTGTAACGCCCGGGAATTTCGTTTTAGAGATTTCGAGCTATAAGTTTCGGGCTTTAAGTATTTTAAGCATTATAGAGTTTTAATTCGTTGAAATAATAAAATAAGTCCAAATGACCAATGGTAAGTTTCGTTAGAGCCCTAAGAATAAATAGAAATATTTGGAGAAATAAGGGAATTTCGGAAAAGTTAAACCGATAGATGAAACAATGATTTAGGTTAAGAGATTTAACTAAGGGCAATTAGGTAAATTATTAAGTTAGATTTTATTAAAAAGCTTAAGTCTCTCTCTCCCTTTCTTATTTCTCCTCTTGCGCACGAAACCCCCCTCTCCCTCGCGACTTTTCTTCTCCTTCATCGCCATCTCCAACGATCGATCAACTCCTCCGTTTCCGGCGAGTTTCTCCTCTAGTTTCTTCCCCAAATCAATTCTCTAAGTAAGTTCTACCCTTTAGTTAAGTTTATTTGTGGTTTTAGGGTTTGTTTTGAGTTAGGGTTTGTGAAGAAATTTAGGGGTTGGCTAGAAATCGATAGGGTTATTAATTTATCACTCATGGATGATGTATTTGTGATTATTAAGGTTGTTGTAGTAGATTAATGGTGTTGGTTGATGTTTAATGTTAAGTTAAGGTTGTAGGAAATGTTGTAAAACACCATTAATGGAGTTTTGAAGTTGGTGAGCACCAAGTACTCGATGAAATGCCTAGATGAAGTGAATTATAGTTTTAGAAGAGTTTGTCCTAACTCGAGACGTCGATTTGTTGAGATTTAATGTTTGAAAGTCGATATTAACGATGTGTTGTTAAATGCCCTAGGTAACCCAAGCTCACAGGACGGTGCTCGGCATATCTAGGACGCCAGGTAAGTGAGTGTTAGGTTTTCCGGCCCCTAAGGCCCTACGTCGTACGATGTTGATAATGTTTATTGTGATGAAGTAGGAAGTTATAGGGGTTGGTAGAAAGACGGGTAGTTTAAGTAGTGCCTTAGCGATTTAGTTAGTGCTCATTTGATAGGTTTCCTTATGCGTGTTATTCCTCATGCATCATGTTTTATTAAAGTGCATACGAACTATTTATGAGCATGTTTTATGAAAACGTCGAATTAAAGAACGATCATGAATTCTGAATGATGAATGTTACCACGGGGCAAGTTATGAATGTTATCACGGGGCAAGTTATGAATGTTATCACGGGGCAAGTTACGAATGTTACCACGTGGCAAGTTATGAATGTTACCACGGGGCAAGTTACGATTTTCACGGGGCAAGAAAATGGTTAAACGAAACGAAACGAAATTGTTTTACAAATGTCATGCATATATGTAATGTTATGTTTAGTATACTCCTTACTAAGCATTAGGCTTAATGTATTTATCGTATGATGTAGGTGACGAGAACGAAGGTGAGGAACCACCTTATGATGATCAAGTGTAGCGGTCGATGGGCGGAGCTCGTGGCGGCGGCTTGTGTTTTGGCTAGGTTGGTGACTCATGGTTAGAAGTTTTTGAGAGTCTTATTGATGTTTTGGGATTAATGGTGGGATGTACGGATTTTAGTATGATTAGATACAATTTTCGGGTGCTTGGTGATTGTATAGACAATGCACGGTGTTTTGAAATGTTCTCGATGTTTTTCTAACAGGAGGTAAATGTTAAACTTTTGAACGGAACCACGCGGTTCGTTTTTATGAAACTTGATTTATGTTTAAAGTGAATTGTGTCGGTTTTGAGTATTCGGGTAAATGTGATGTTTGGAGGGTGTTTTATGGAGGCATGTAGAGATTGGGTAAATGTGTAGTGAGAAAAGTGATGAGATAGTGTGTTGTGTGCTTTTGTGATGAAAATGTGAAGTACAGGGCGTGTGAAGAAGAAAGGAAGAAAGGGGGAGGGGAAGAAACCGTGCTCTCTGGAGAAAATCCAGAGAGCATGGCGATTGCTCGCCTCCAAGAGGCGAGCAGTCGCCTCTTCCCCTGGCAATCGCTGGAGAAGCGATTGCCAAGCGGGCATGCAATCGCCTAAGGGGCGATTGCTCGCTAAGGAGCAATCGCCACCCTCTTCTTGGCCATTTAAAAAAAATATATATTTTAATTTAATTGTTTTCTTTTATTAATTAATTGATTTAATTGTTTAAGTTTTATTGTTTTAATAATTGTTTTAAATGATTTACTAAACGAACTTTGATTTCGATTTCGATTGCAATTTTCGTCTTAAGTACAGTTAAAGAAAAAGAGTAAAGTGTAAAAAAAAAAAAAAAAAATAGTACGGAAATCGGGTACGGTATTAGAGTCGTCACAGTTATGGTATCAGAGATAAGAGTTTTAAAAGCGATTTTGTGATATGCCTGCCAAACACACCGCCGTACGGGAACTCTCCATCGACTGTAAGTGTTTAAGTTTAAGTACGATTCTTCGATGTTTATTGTTTTGTACTGTTAATGTGTTTAGGAACGAGAAAATGCCGAGAGCACCTAGACCGCCTACGGAGAACCCTATGGACCAATTTATGGATATATTGCAATAACAGTCGGATCAGATCGGAGTTTTACTAAATCGAGACGGAAATGGTAACGGAAGTGGACAAGTGAGTTCTTTACGGGATCAAAGTGGGGAGAGATTCCGACTGCCTTGGGCCTCCGGCTTTTGATGGACAGTCTTCGGATCCTTCGAGTGCAGAACAGTGGATTCGTAAGATCGAAAGCATGTTTGCCTATGCAAAGGTGGAGGAAGCCGATAAAGTGATGTTTGCAGCGTTTAATTTGGAGAAAGATGCAATATTACTGGTGGGATGCAATTAAGGCTACTACAGATGTGGGAGTTATGAGGTGGGAAAGATTCAAAATGGTATTCTACAACAAGTATTTCAGTCGCACTCTTTCGGGCTAGTAAGAAAGTGGAGTTCACACAATTACGCCAAACGGGGACAGTGGCTGAATATGTACGGAGATTTGATGCGCTATCTCGATATGCCGAGTATATGATCTATGAGGAAGAGGACAAAATTCATCAATTCGTGCAAGGTTTGAAACTAGAGATCTAGAAAGGGGTGATGACGGTGGATGATGAAGACGTGCCTTATCATAAAATAGTGGAAAGAGCCCTTGGACTTGATGACATCGAGATGAAGCTTCAGCGACAAAGAGAAGCGTCGATAAGGTTTGTTAGTGATGGACGACCGCGACAACAAAACCAGGGATGACAACCACAAGCACAACGCGGTGTCAAACGGGATAATGAGACGCCGAGATTTCAGGATAAGGGTAAACGTCCGCAAGGGGCGTCGCAAGCCCCAACATGCCCTATTTGCCTAAAGAATCATCATGGGGAGTGCAAACTGCATAGTGGGCGATGTTTTCGCTGTGATAAGGTGGGCCACAAGGCCGTGGATTGCCCAAGGCCGAATAGGCAGCCACCGGGTGGTCCCTCCTGGATCTTTTCTCTAATTGAAGCCGAGGAAGCCGCCCAGCCTTTAGTCGTTACAGGTACTATTTTAGTCTGTGGAAACACAGGCTCATATTCTGATTGACACTGGGGCAACCCATTCCTTCATAGCGCAGAAATATACAGTTAAATGGAAATTAGATGTCGTCCAAGCTGATCACAATTATAGTGTTATGTTGCCTTCTGGTGAGTATTTGCACTCATATCAGGCGATACAGGGTGAGATTTTGTCTGTTGGTGGTAGGCAGTTGTATGCGAACCTAATTGTTATATGTATGAAGGGGTATGATGTGATTTTAGGCATGGATTGGTTGTTCAGGCACTATGCCACAATCAATTGCAGGTCGGGAGTAGTTGATTTTAGACCCCCGAGTGGGGAGAATTATGGTTTACCAGCGACCCTTCGATCAAGTGAGATGCCTCTTGTATTGTCAATGAGTGCCCGGTACTCCGTAAAACCTCAATGTTTCAATTTTGTAGCAAGCATTGTGGATGTAAGGAAACGAGACAAGTTAAAGTTGAATAACATTTCGGTAGAGGAGAATTTTACTGAAGTGTTCTTTGACGAGTTACCCAACTTGCCTGTAGGTGCCTTGTACTCAATGAAACATGGATGTTTTGGGTTTATGGCAAGTTTTGGGGAAGTAAGCATGCGAGAGAAGTTAAAGTTATGTGACATTTCAGTGATTAAGGACTTTGCGGAGGTATTCCTAGATGAGTTGCCTGGCCTGGCTTCGGATTCGGAGATGGAGTTCACAATAGAAATTATTCCTGGTTCGGCGCCAGTGTCCAAGAATCCTTATAGAATGGCGCCAGTTGAACTGGGGGAGTTACAAGTCCAGTTGAAAGAGCTAACAGACAAGGGCTTTGTTAGGCCGAGCGTTTCTCCTTGGGGCGCTCCGGTTTTGTTTGTAAAGAAGAAAGATGGCTCCTTAAGAATGTGCAGTGGATTACCGCGAGTTGAATAAGCTGACCACAAAGAATAAATACCCGTTGCCGAGGATAGATGATCTATTTGACCAGTTACAAGGGGCCACGGTGTTTTCTAAGATCGATTTACGCTCTGGGTACTATCAGTGGAAGATTAGAGCCGAAGATGTACCAAAGACTGCTTTCAGAACGTGCTACAGACACTACGAGTTTATGGTTATGTCCTTCGGCTTGACCAATGCTCCAGCCGCGTTTATGCACCTCATGAATAGAGTGTTCCGGGAATTCTTGGATAAGTTCGTAATAGTATTCATAGATGACATCTTGGTATATTTCCGAAACGACAAAGAACATGCAGAGCACTTAAAGGCTGTTATGACTACCTTGAAGCGACACCAGTTGTATGCTAAGCTTTCTAAGTGCGAATTCTGGTTGAGTCAAGTGAATTTCTTAGGCCACGTGATTTCAAAAGAAGGCGTTTCCGTGGATCCGGCCAAGATTCAAGTGGTAAGGGAATGGCCGTCGACCGGGAAATGCAAGTGATGTACGGAGTTTTGTAGGCCTAGCGGGGTATTATCGGAAGTTTATTCAAGGGTTTTTCTGTAATAGCCAAACCCTTGACGAACTTAACAAAGAAGGAAGTGAAGTTCAAGTGGACTAAGGCATGCGAAGAAAGCTTTCAGACCTTGAAGCAAAAGTTGACCACAGCTCCTTTACTGACCCTACCAGTGGAGAATGGGGTATACTGTATTTATTGTGACGCGTCCAAAGTTGGATTGGGATGCGTGTTGATGCAGGAAGGAAAGGTCATTGCCTATGCTTCTAGGCAATTGAAAGGTTATGAGGAAAATTACCCTACGCATGATTTAGAACTGGCAGCGGTGGTATTTGCGTTAAAGATATGGAGACACTACCTTTACGGACAGAAGTGTGAAGTGTTTTCGGACCATAAAAGTTTAAAATACTTGTTTACACAGAAAGATTTGAATATGAGGCAGAGAAGATGGTTAGAATTCGTGAAAGACTACGACTTCGATATCAAGTATCATCCTGGAAAGGCAAATACAGTGGCAGATGCGTTGAGTAGGATGCCTAGGCCAGGGGAGTCGGTTGCTTTCTGTATGTCAGCTTCATTGAAAAAGGAGATGCAGGGGGGTTTGAACTTGAGTTAGTTCCAGAACTTTCGGCCCTGCTTGCTGACTTGACTATACGGCCTACTCTGTTGGACAAAATAAAAGAGGCTCAACAGTTAGATACGGAAGAAAAGACGGCGATTGTAGCAAAGTTGTCAGTTGTACCTTCTGATTACAGTTACACAGCAGATGGCATTCTGAGATTCCGAGACCGTTGGTACGTTCCAAAGGATGAAGGGTTGATGGAAGTTAGTTATGTCAGAGGCACATTCGTCATTAGTACTCAGTGCATCCAGGTAACACCAAGATGTACCGAGATTTGAAAGTGCACTATTGGTGGCCGAACATGAAGCGTGATGTGGCCAATTATGTACAATCCTGTCTTGTCTGCCAACAGGTGAAAGCAGAGCACCAAAGACCAGGTGGAATGTTGCAACCACTACCGATTCCCGAGTGGAAGTGGGATTAAATTGCAATGGACTTCGTAGTGGGATTACCGAGGACAGTAAAAGGACACGACAGTATATGGGTCGTGGTTGATAGATTGATGAAAGCAGCTCATTTCTTGTCTGTAAAGATGACCTACACGATGAATCAGTTTGCAGAACTTTATGTCCAAGAAATTATTAGATTACACGGGGTTCCTATGTCAATTGTTTCAGATCGGGATCCCAGGTTTACTTCGAGATTTTGGAAAAGTTTACAAAGTGCTATGGGTACCAAATTGACTTTCAGCACGGCATTCCACCCACAGACCGACGGACAGTCTGAGAGGACGATTCAAATACTCGAAGATATGCTGAGAGCGTGCGTGTTAGAGTTTCAGTCATCGTGGAGCCGATATTTGCCTTTGATTGAATTTGCTTATAATAACAGTTATCAGTCCACGATTGGTATGCCTCCATACGAAGCGCTTTATGGCAGAAAATGTAAGTCGCCGCTGTATTGGGATGAAGTGGGCAAAGCTAAGTTCATCGGCCCTGAAATTTTACAACAATTGTCTGAGAAGGTTGCCTTGATTAGACAAAGAATGGAGACCGCACAGAGTCGCCAAAAGAGCTACGCTGATCGGAGAAGACGAGAATTGGAGTTTGTAGTTGGTGACGAAGTGTTTCTGAAGGTTTCACCATTCAAGGGTGTGGTACGATTTGGAAGAAGAGGGAAGTTAAATCCACGATTTGTTGGACCGTTCCAGATTACAGAAAGGATTGGAGCTACAGCGCATAGGCTTCAATTGCCGTTGTCTATGGAGGGCGTGCATAATGTCTTCCACGTGTCGATGTTGAGAAAGTGTATACGGGATCCTACGCACGTGGTAGAACCTGTTGATCTTGAGATACGGCCAACTTTGGCCTATGAAGAGAGGCCGATACGGATTTTGGAGTCTTCGGTTAAGGTCCTGCGTAATAAGTCAATCCCTCTTGTTAAAGTACTGTGGAGAAATCAAAATGTAGAGGAAGCAACATGAGAGCGACAACAGGACATGATGGGCAGATATCCAGATTTGTTCAGGTATGTAATTTTGGGGACAAAATTCTAAATAAGGAGGGTAGGATGTAACGCCCGAGAATTTCGTTTTAGAGATTTCGAGCTATAAGTTTCGGGCTTTAAGTATTTTAAGCATTTTAGAGTTTTAATTCGTTGAAATAATAAAATAAGTCCAAATGACCAATGGTAAGTTTCGTTAGAGCCCTAAGAATAAATAGAAATATTTGGAGAAATAAGGGAATTTCGGAGAAGTTAAACCGATAGATGAAACAATGATTTAGGTTAAGAGATTTAACTAAGGGCAATTAGGTAAATTATTAAGTTAGATTTTATTAAAAAGCTTAAGTCTCTCTCTCCCTTTCTTATTTCTCCTCCTGCGCACGAAAACCCCCCTCTCCCTCGCGACTTTTCTTCTCCTTCATCGCCATCTCCAACGATCGATCAACTCCTCCGTTTCTGGCGAGTTTCTCCTCTAGTTTCTTCCCCAAATCAATTCTCTAAGTAAGTTCTACCCTCTAGTTAAGTTTATTTGTGGTTTTAGGGTTTGTTTTGAGTTAGGGTTTGTGAAGAAATTTAGGGGTTGGTTAGAAATCGATAGGGTTATTAATTTATCACTCATGGATGATGTATTTGTGATTATTAAGGTTGTTGGAGTAGATTAATGGTGTTGGTTGATGTTTAATGTTAAGTTTAGGTTGTTGGAAATGTTGTAAAACACCATCAATGGAGTTTTGAAGTTGGTGAGCACCAAGTGCTCGATGAAATGCCTAGATGAAGTGAATTATAGTTTTAGAAGAGTTTGTCCTAACTCGAGACGTCGATTTGTTGAGATTTAATGTTTGAAAGTAGATATTAACGATGTGTTGTTAAATGCCCTAGGTAACCCAAGCTCACAGGACGGTGCTCGGCATATCTAGGACGCCAGGTAAGTGAGTGTTAGGTTTTCCGACCCCTAAGGCCCTACGTCGTACGATGTTGATAATGTTTATTGTGATGAAGTAGGAAGTTATAGGGGTTGGTAGAAAGACGGGTAGTTTAAGTAGTGCCTTAGCGATTTAGTTAGTGCTCATTTGATAGGTTTCCTTATGCGTGTTATTCCTCATGCATCATGTTTTAATTAAAGTGCATACGAACTATTTATGAGCATGTTTTATGAAAACGTCGAATTAAAGAACGATCATGAATTCTGAATGATGAATGTTACCACGGGGCAAGTTATGAATGTTATCACGGGGCAAGTTATGAATGTTATCACGGGGCAAGTTACGAATGTTACCACTGGGCAAGTTATGAATGTTACCACGGGGCAAGTTACGATTTTCACGGGGCAAGAAAATGGTTAAACGAAACGAAACGAAATTGTTTTACAAATGTCATGCATATATGTAATGTTATGTTTAGCACACTCCTTACTAAGCATTAGGCTTAATGTATTATCGTATGATGTAGGTGACGAGAATGAAGGTGAGGAACCACCTTATGATGATCAAATGTAGCGGTCGATGGGCGGAGCTCGTGGCGGCGGCTTGTGTTTTGGCTAGGTTGGTGACTCATGGTTAGAAGTTTTTGAGAGTGTTATTGATGTTTTGGGATTAATGGTGGGATGTACGGATTTTAGTATGATTAGATAAATTTTTAGGGTGCTTGGTGATTGTATAGATAATGCACGGTGTTTTGAAATGTTCTCGATGTTTTTCTAACAAGAGGTAAATGTTAAACTTTTGAATGGAACCACGCGGTTCGTTTTTATGAAACTTGATTTATGCTTAAAGTGAATTGTGTCGGTTTTGAGTATTCGGATAAATGTGATGTTTGGAGGGTGTTTTATGGAGGCATGTAGAGATTGGGTAAATGTGTAGTGAGAAAAGTGATAAGATAGTGTGTTGTGTGCTTTTGTGATGAAAATGTGAAGTACAGGGCGTGTGAAGAAGAAAGGAAGAAAGGGGGAGGGGAAGAAACCGTGCTCTCTGGAGAAAATCCAGAGAGCATGGCGATTGCTCGCCTCCAAGAGGCGAGCAATCGCCTCTTCCCTTGGCAATCGCTGGAGAAGCGATTGCCAAGAGGGCATGCAATCGCCTAAGGGGCGATTGCTCGCTAAGGAGCAATCGCCATGGGCGATCAATCGCCAGTTTTCTGGCGATTGATCGCCACCTCTTCTTGGCAATTTAAAAAAAAAATGTTTTAATTTAATTGTTTTCTTTTATTAATTAATTGACTTAATTGTTTAAGTTTTATTGTTTTAATAATTGTTTTAAATGATTTACTAAACGAACTTTGATTTCGATTTCGATTACGATTTCCGTCTTAAGTACAGTTAAAGAAAAAGAGTAAAGTGTAAAAAAAAAAAAAAAAAATAGTACGGAAATCGGGTACGGTGTCACACAACCAACTTGCAAATCTCCAAAATAGTTACGACAATATTTATAACTACTACGTACTCAACCGTCCACTTTTTAAAACAAAATCTTTATAAAACACTTACAAAAAACCATCTACAACAAACATTCACCTCCCACACTACCCGAGGAAGACAATGGTCCAGACGCCCCGACAATAGCCTGCACCGGCGGACTCCGTACTCCTCCGACTGTAGCCTAATCCTCGGCTGTCTCATCTACCTCACCTGTATAGAACTCGTCACCTACACCACAGAACACAGAAAGTAAGCCTAACGCTTAGCAGGTAGGGAAATAATGCACAACACATCAACACATGCTCGACTCAACCCTAAACATGCAGTTTCTACTCACTCTGTTGTTTTTTTTCATTTCGGTTACATTTGTCTTTCACTTTCAGGTGAATCAAGTAGGCACACGCCCCCACACAGTCCAGGACGGCCACGCCTTGATCCACGGAGCAAGACCGGAGGCACACGTCCTAACACAGTCCGGGACGGCCAACCGAATCTCCTCCTTGGTCGATCGTAGAATCCTCAGTGTACCTTTCGGCACGAGCAGGTCAAGGCAATCAGAATCCCCAGTGTTCCTTACAGCACGAACAAGTCGAGGCATTCAGAATCCCCAGTATGCTTTTCAGCACGAGCAGGTGGAGGCATTCATACTCACGACACATTACGTAATTTAGCATAGCATCTCGAGTAAAATCCCTCGCGAGGTGCTCAACGAGCCACTTTCCTGACGAAGCTATTCTACTCGAGACCAAGTTGCATATCAATTCTTATCTTTCATCCTCACCACTCACACATGCAAAACACGTGGTTTCGTAGTTTAGAAAACAATGATGCATGACACACAATGCATGACACAAATTAAAACACAGCAACAAGCAAATAATCCCTACCGTTCTATGGTGTAGGTCCGAAGGCAACAAACACACATCCGCTACTTACCTGGTTACTCGAATTTTAATTGTCCACTTTTATTAGTCAATTCACTCATTCGATGACCTAAAATAACAAAACTCAACTTGGTAAGTCACCAATACAATCTAAGAAATTCTTAAACCTAAAACTAACCAACACTTAAAACACTTAAACCTGATTTTTACCCAAATTTGACCGTCCAACTTCAAACCGTCATAACTTTCTCATTTTTCAATGGATTTCAACGTGCCACCCACTTTGAAAACCACTACACGTCTACTATCCAACCAAACAAATCACTTAGCCAATCCAAAAATGTCAAAGACAGAATCGGCCACCAAATGTACAAAACCGGTTTTTGTGAAATTCACTTCCAATCCATAATCTAACAACCCAAACGACTTAAACCATCGTACCTAAGGATTAAATGACCAAAAGAGAAATAAAACCATCAAGGATAATACAATTTTTGGAATCTCTAACCTAGGGTTTTCAAACTCTCCCTAAACTTACCAAAACACCCTAAAACTACCAACAATCAACTCCTAAGTGTAATAAACTAAAAACCCATGCTATTTTTACCTCAAAGCTGAAAGATCTTGAAGCACTAAGGTGGAGAGTGCCCAGCAATGGAGGAGGGCAAAAATTGATGGAAATGAGGAAGAAGACCAAAATTTGTCACTTTTAAGCTAACACAAATTCTCCTTTTTAACTTTTAACCACAAATTCTTTATTTTTCTAACCCCCCCCCCCCCCCCTTTCACTCCATGGATTCCAACGTGAATCATTCAAAACAAAGCCCATTTTTATTCACACAATTATTTGAAATTTGATTGGCTTAATTACCTTTGACTTTTTCACACACTTTGAATTTCAAACCTAATCCATTTGACTTGTCAACCCTCTTCTTCACTTTGCTTTGTTTCTAAACCTTTCATTCTTAAACATTAACCCTCTAATTGTTTAATCTTAGACCTCTACGCATTATAGAAAATTCTCAGGTGTTACAAAACAACACCTAACCCGTTTTGGAAGCATCGCAATAAATGCAAAATTTACCTTCCTCAGTTGGCAGTATCAAAACAGAAGTTGTCGTCAGTTTCTATTTAAGTGTCTTAAAACTACTTTCACAATCCTCAGACAACCAGAATTTTACACTTTTTCTGGTCAAGCGAGATAAAGGTAGAGCTATTCTTGAAAAACCCTCTATAAATCGTCGATAATAACCTGCCAAACAAAGAAAACTTCGTATGTCACCAATATTCTTAGGTTGCGGCCAGTCAATAATAGCCTGAATCTTTGAATGATATACAGAAACTCCTTTTTGCGATATAACATGTCCGAGGAAATCGACTCGATCAAGCCAAAAACTCGCATTTAGAAAATTTTGCATACAGTTGATGAGGCTTCAAAACTGATAAAATCACAATTAGATGCTCCTCGTGTTCCTCTTTAGTCTTGGAATAAACCAAAATATCATCAATAAATACAATCACGAATTTATCCAAGTATTCATGAAATACCCAGTTCATAAGATCCACAAAGGCTGCAAGAGCATTTGTTAATCCAAAAGACATCACTAAAAACTCGTAATGGCCATAATGAGTTCGGAAAGCAGTCTTTGGAATATCCTCTGGCTTAAGTTTCAGCTGATAGTATCCAGATCAAAGATCAATCTTTGAAAACATTCTTGCCTTTTGGAGTTGATCGAATAAATCATCAATACGTGGCAGATGATATTTATTCTTTATCGTCAATTTATTCAGTTCTCTATAATCAATACACATTCTCAGGTATCCATCTTTCTTCTTCACAAAGAGAACTGGTGCACCCCAAGGCGAAAAACTGGGGCGCATGAATCCCTTGTCTGCCAATTCTGTCAACTGTGATTTCAATTCTTTTAGTTATGTAGAAGCCATACGGTACAGATTCTTTGATATTGGTGCAGCTCCTAGAATTAGATCAATAACAAATTCTATTTCCCTGTCTGGGGGCAATCCTGACAGATCATCCAAGAAAACTTCGGGATAATTTTGGACCACAGGAACATCTTGAAGTTTCACTTCACTCTGCCTACTTGTGTCAACCATACTGACTAAATAACCAGTACATCCACTCTTCAACCACCGCTAAGCTCTGATAGAGGACACAACTAGCATAGTAGTGGCATTCTGTACCGCTCAAAAGGAATACATATCACTGTTCGCGGGTGATTAAGCCTCTAGGCATGTCAACTATTGATTTGAAAGGTTATATGTATATTGATGAACATGAAGTTTTGATGATTATTAAAAGTGAATTTTTTTGTGTTGAAAGAACACAAAAAGTTTACTAATTTCTGTGTTTTGCAGTACAAGTGATGCACATTTCGTGTAATGATCTGAAAAATTCACTTATGTGATTTGCTTATGCTTGAATGATGCAAACATGATGTAATTGAGGTATATGAAATTTTAGGTTGTATAATTGCATAATTAGAAGTGAAATTAAGGGGTGATGCATAAAAAGAGTTCGAATTATACATTGTTTCTTGTGAACAAATTAGATATTTTGGTATTGTTGAATAGGCAAATGTGCATGAAATTTTACGAAATGTTGGAATGATGAAATAGATACCGTAAGCAAGATAATGAAGCTTGAATTGTATGATTTGGAGTTCTATAGCTAAAAGTATATAATTTTTAAATCAAATTATTGTAGAATCGAGATTGTCTAAGAGGGAGGTGAATTAGACCTTTTTAAAAATATTAACCTAACAGCGAATCAACACACCAATAAAACTAACAGAGAGAGAGAGAGAGAGAAAAACCAACACAAGATTTTTTACGTGGTTCGGCCAAACCTTGCCTACATCCACGCTTCAAGGTTCACCCCTTGAAAATCCTTAACCTTCTCCTCTCGAGAATAAACAGATCAAAATTCCGGGCTCCGATCAACTGCCTTTTACAGATCTGGATTGAACTTGACGGGCGTCAATCCACTGCCTTTCAGGTTTTACAGGTTTGAGTGAATGAGTAAAACAAACTACAAACTCTCAAAATGAATTCTCAAGTTTAGGAGTCGAGAGATGTAGATGAACAATACAGAATATGATTAATCGCAAGTTAGGGCTCAAGAATAGAATTCACAAAAGTTGTTCCTTCGTGCTCTAACCTTGGCTTAAATACTCTGTCTTCAAATTGGCTCTTTACTTCAATGCTCTTTATCCAATAATGGAAACTTTGTTACCGTTGGAGCAGCTTTCGTACGAATGCAGGTAGCCATTGTTTTCTGAAAGCGCAAGTCGCCCGACGCCATTAATGCTCTGGACTTTAAGCTTTTGGACGAGGTACACTGTAGCTTTCGCGCTATATTTAAAAATCTGGCGGAAGGCAATTTTGTTTTAGTCTTGAACCGCCATCGGAGGATGCAACTTCAAATTGTTGTACCGGCATAGGATGATTAATCTTTAAAAACGCTGAACCGGCATCAGATGAGAAAGCGATATCCTGCTAACCGGCATCGGATGGTGAAGCTTTTATCTCATCCGCCTTTGTCGTCTAGCGAGCGGTGGAGTTCTTCTTCGAAGTCATCCGTCTTTGTCGTTTAGTGAGCGGTGGAGTTCTTCTTCGAAGTCATCCGCCTTTGTCGTTTAGCGACCGGAGGACTTCGTCTTTTAAGTCATCCGCCTTTGTCGTTTAGTGATCGGAGGACTTAGACTTTGAAGAAATGCTATCTGAGGATTTCTTCTTTCGTCGTCTAGCGATCGGTGGACGTAGTCATTAATAACTTCTCCTTTTGTCGTTTTCCTATCGGTGGACTTAGTCTTCGAACGACTTTTATTTTGATTCACCGGTAGACTACTTTTCTACTTGACCGCTGGATGTGCATTCACAGCCCTGTTTTACTAATATACCTTGAACACTTATCCAAATTCATCAGACAACTAAAATACCCTTTTCAAAGGTATTTCCAACAGATAATTCTCATATGCATAAATCGTAATAAACATAATCAAATTACTTTAACATATAAACACATCATCAAAAACATATTTAAACTTAAACACCATTTAAATCAACAATCTCCCCCTTTTTGATGATGACAATTTATGAGTGTAAATTTGATTTAAGCATTACTCTCCCCCATAATCCTAGCTCCCCCAAAGCAAGAGCATAACTTCCAAAAATAAACACAGAGCATATCCAAATGATAACACATAATTCCAATGCATAGATAAAAAAAATATCATATCCAGATTTTCAATCCCACCAATCTCATACATACTCTCAGCATATCAAACAGTTCAAAATAAAATTTCAGTCAGCATCAATCTAGTTTTCTCCCCCATTGTCATTATCAAAATCAGGATGAAGGAACAGAGTAATACAAAATCTGAAACATCAAAGAGAAAAAAAATTGTGCAACCAGCAACACAAAAGAGACGAACAGCCGAATTAAGCTAGGTCCCTACTATGCTTCCACACTTCTTGAAGAAGATAAGAAAGCACGGCTAAGTCCAGAGTAGGTTGACCAGCAACAGGAGCAGGAGCAGGAAGAGCAGGGACAGAGACATGTGGCTGAAAGGATGCTCGAATGAGTGCAAGAAGCTCTGTCAGAGCTATAGTAGGTGGAGGCACTGGTGGAGAAACAGCCTGGGAAGAACCTTGATAGACCACCATGTCCATACATGGTGAAGACGTGGAGGAGGACTCAGGGACAGGAGAAGCAACTGGAGTTTTAAATTGCAGTTCAGCTTCATGAAGATCTAAGGGCATCACTCGAAAATCTTCAACTACCTCAGGTCTGCAAAAAGGAAGGAGGAGGTCTTCAAAGGTGGGCTCAGTGGGGCAGAGTTGAATAGGTGATGCAGGACAAAGAGCCTCAACTTGAGACTTGAGAGCTCGAAGGTTACGAGTGAAAATATCATTATTTCGATCCAGTTTTTGATCCAGTTGACCCTTAGCCAAAGCAGCATCCTTGCGCAAATCTTCTTTGAGTTGAGAGATCTTTGTATCAATGGACAATTCAAAGGCTGTCCTGAGGTTGTCAATGCTGGACATCAACTAAGTGTACTGCTCCTTACTTAGAGAAAATCTCCTTTGATATGTGTTGGGGTTGGCAGGAGTGGTTGGCAGAATTGGTGCAGATGTGTGAACTTGAGGAGGGAGTTGGACTGGAGGAGTCAGAGAAGGAATCAAAATGGATGGTGGAGGAGATGATTGACCAACAGGAGATAAAGGGGCAGGAGCAGGCAGAGTGGGCAGCAGCAAGGAAGGTGAAGGAGCTGAAATTGTTTCAAAAGTGGGTGCTGGAGGGAAAATTCTTGGCACTGGAGGAGGAAGGTGGAGGCGAGAGACTGGAGATCGAGTAGAAGAATCAAAAAAGCAGGGATCTCTGAATCACCAACACCCTCTTGAGTTGATGACTCATCAGCCAGTATAAGCTTTCTCTTCCCTTTTCTGACTACAGCAACCTGAGCGACCCTTTGTTTAGACTGATCCAAATAAAATTCTCATTTTCTATTTTTCTTAATGCCCATTCTGTTCAGGGTAGATTTGGAGTAGTAGTTGGTAGGTTTAAGACAGGAGAGATCAGCATCCTCGGGAAAGTTGACATCATGCTGCTGAAAGATCTTCATGAGAAGCAGATTGTAGGGAAGTGAAGGAGCTCTGGAAGTGATAGCCTGAATCATCCTTCTCAAGACTATGTACCCTATATCGAAAGGGGTCTTTTGGTAGATGCCAAGAAGGATAAAGATCTCCATGCAACTAACATCATCATAATGACCCCTTTTTGGAAGAATGTTGTACCCGATCATTTGATGAAAGAGCTTAGCCCTTATGTTCAAATGCTTGCTCTTTAAAACATTAGGAGTGGTGTTTGGGTCGAGAGCTATGGATTATAACAGAAGACGACCATTTTCTGTCTCAAAGGAAGGTGACTCTTACCCTGTGGCATAGTATTTTGGGCATCCGTCTAAATGTGGGCATTCCAGTAGCTCATTTATTGAATTGGAGGTAATAGTTATGTACTTTCCATACACATAACTCTTGATCATTGAGAAATCTAGAGAAAAACTCATATTGATATAGAACATCCTAATAGCATCTGAGTAATAGAAAGATTCAACATTGAATAAGCCTAGTAACCCAATGTCCTCCAAGGGTTCAACTAAGTTTAGACCAACTAGCTCATCAGGTATAATTCCTCGACTAGGAATCAATTTCTTAGATTTAAACTCTTCATGGTACCTTATTTCAGCAGCCTGAGTAAGGAAGTAATACGTTGGCCAGCTATTCGAACGAGGTATTTCTCGTGACGGACGGGCGATGGTCTTGGCCTTCTTAGCAGCGGGTTCCTTACCAACTCTAGAGGAGGACTCCATAATACCGTTTGAAGAACCGACAGAGCGTAGACGCGAAGGATAAAAGGGTTTTGGAAAGGGGAAAAACACTACTGTCAGAGTAGAAGCAAGTGAAAGAGTGCGAAAGATGAAGCGTCTCGACGAAGAAATAGGAATTTAAAAGAAATAAAACACCATCCGATGTGATGAGGTCACATGTGAAAAGTCGATATCATCCGATGGGTGACACGTGTCGGCAGATTAGAAAGTACATCATCCGATGCAGAAAGATCATCCGGTCAATGAAGGATACATATCAACCGGTTATCTATATCCACCGGAAAAGGACCGGGCGATGTAAACATTAAAAACAGAAAATAAGGAGAGAACCTTAACTTTTCTCACACTTAATAAGTCCCAATCTTATTCTTATCCCACAGAAGGTTTTCTCATCCAACGGCTTTGTAAAAATATCTGCCAATTGATCTACAGAATTTACAAACTCTAAGGATATATCACCTCTTTGAACATGATCACGGATGAAGTGATATCTTACATCAATATGTTTGGTTCTAGAGTGCTGGATAGGATTTTTTGAAATGTTAATTTCACTGGTGTTGTCACACCGAATAGGAATCCTATCATAGAACAGATTATAGTCTTCTAGAGTTTGTTTCATCCAAAGCATTTGTGCACAGCAACTGCCAGCAGCAATATATTCACTTTCAGCAGTTGACAACGCAACAGAATTCTGTTTCTTAGAATACTAGGAAATTAAAGATTCACCAAGGAATTGACATGTTCCACTGGTGCTTTTCCTATCTACTAGACTTCCAGCATAATCAGAGTCTGAGTATCCGATTAGATCGAAAGAAGTACCTTTAGGATACCATAACCCTAAGTCAGGCGTTCTACTTAAATATTTAAAAATCCTTTTGACAGCAGTTAAGTGAGATTCCTTAGGGGCAGCTTGGAATCTAGCACAAAAACAAACACTAAATAGAATATCTGGCCTACTTGCAGTCAGATATAACAAAGATCCAATCATACCACGATACTTTTTAATATCCACACTTAATCCACTTTCATCTTTGTCCAATTTTGTAGTGGTACTCATGGGAGTTCTAGAAGATTTGACAGAATCTAAACCAAATTTCTTTAAGAGCTCCTTGATGTATTTTTCTTGACAGGAGAAAATTCCATCAGGAGATTGACTAATTTGGAAACCTAAAAAGAATTTTAACTCCCCCATCATACTCATCTCAAATTCACTTTGCATAAGGGAGGAAAATTCATTACACATGTTGACATTAGTTGATCCAAAAATAATATCATCGACATAAATTTGAACCAACAGAATGTCTTTATCCTTTTGCTTGGTAAATAGAGTTGAATCTGTATTTCCCTTTTTGAAATTCCTTTCCTCAAGGAAGTTCTTCAATCTATCATACCAAGCTCTAAGAGCCTGCTTAAGTCCATAGAGGGCCTTTCTTAGTTTGTAACCATGATCATGTTTTTCAAAGTCTTCAAATCCTAAGGGCTGCTGTACATAAACTTCTTCCGTGATAAATTCATTTAAAAAGGCACTCTTTACATCCATTTGAAAGAGTGTGAAGTTTTTGTAGCAGGCATAGGCTAAGAGCATTCTAATAGATTCTAGCCTAGCTACAGGAGCAAAGGTTTCCTCAAAATCAGTTCCTTCTTCTTGATTGTAACCTTTGGCAACTAGCCTAGCTTTGTTTCTTACTACAATCCCATTTTCATCCATTTTATTTTTATAAACCCACTTAGTTCCAATAATAGGATGATCAACAGGTTTTGGAACAACTTCCCAAACATTGTTCCTTTCGAATTGGTTTAGTTCATCTTGCATTGCAACAATCAAATTTTCATCCAATTCAGCTTCCTCAAACTTCTTAGCCTCTATCTGAGAAATAAATGCCACATTGGCACAGAGATTCCTAAGAGAGGATCTAGTCTTAACTCCTAAAGAAGGATCACCTAGAATTTCATCTATTGGATGGTTTTTGATATACTTCCAATGTAGCGACCCTCATACTATTCCTAATTTCCCGTACGCAATTCTTCTTTTTCTTTTATACTTAGCGTTTAAGTGGAAAACAAATTAATAAAACGTTTAAAATAATTAGAAAACAATTATTTAAACGATCACGTACTCAAACACCTATAAAATACAAACCTTACCATTTCACTAACCCAATTCTATCTACATCACAAACATACACTTTACGATACAACTTAACTTCAAACCACCGATACTCCTACATCTCCGTAATCTCGCTCAAAACGACTCGAGACATAATTAAACAAAACACATTTTCCATGAAAACGAACTGCATGGTTCCATTTAAAAGTTTAACATTCCCTCCTATTTCAAAGAAAATACCAAGCAGTTCCATACCATTCAAATAACTGAATTAACAAAAACGCTTTATAAACAGTTTGCTTAAACCTCTGCACATCGATCTATCAAAATACCAACCTATCAACTATCATCAAACAATCCCATAAAACTTTACAAAAACAGTTTATAAAACAGGTTCCAATGAAAACGTTTAAAACATTAAATACGAATCTAACACCTAACCAGATCCAAGCATCCTATAATTCGATACAAACGTGTCCCACACTACAAAATCTATAATACTGTCCCATAGGGTTCAGTAAGCCTGATTGCGCAACACACCACGCACGGCCAGCTCGTCAAACTGAATCATGCCTCAGGTGGAGGGACATGTCCTCACCTGGTACTTGAGTCGATGTCACTACACCATACAACAACGATGAGCATAAAATCCCAGTAAGTCTCTACGAAATGCGATGCATGCGTGCTATGAGTTCATTTAACACCATGCTTTATTTATCTTACTATGTCATGCACTATAGGTGTCACCGAGATCTACCTTCTATCTGAGAAATAAATGCCACATTGGCACAGAGATTCCTAAGAGGGATTAGTCTTAACTCCGAAAGAAGGTAACTAGAATCTGCAGCTATTGGAGGTTTTTGGATATACTTCCATGTAGCCGACATCATTACGATTCCTAATTTCCGTAGGCAATTTTCTTTTTTCTTTTATCTAGCGTTTTTTAAGTGGAAAACAAATTAATAAACGTTTAAAATAATTAGAAAACAATTATTTAAACGATCACGTACTCAAACACCTATAAAATACAAACCTTACCATTTCACTAACCCAATTCTATCTACATCACAAACATACACTTTACGATACAACTTAACTTCAAACCACGATACTCCTACATCTCCGTAATCTCGCTCAAAACGACTCGAGACATAATTAAACAAAACACATTTTCCATGAAAACGAACTGCATGGTTCCATTTAAAGTTTAACATTCCCTCCTATTTCAAAGAAAATACCAAGCAGTTCCATACCATTCAAATAACTGAATTAACAAAAACGCTTTATAAACAGTTTGCTTAAACCTCTGCACATCGATCTATCAAAATACCAACCTATCAACTATCATCAAACAATCCCATAAAACTTTACAAAAACAGTTTATAAAACAGGTTCCAATGAAAACGTTTTAAAACATTAAATACGAATCTAACACCTAACCAGATCCAAGCATCCTATAATTTCTATACAAACGTGTCCCACACTCTCAAAATCTATACATACTGTCCCCACGGGTCAGGTAAGCCTCGACTGCGCAACACACCACCGCACGCCATCCTCCGTCAACTGAATCATGCCTCAGGTGGAGGGACATTGTCCTCACCTGGTACCTTGAAGTCTATGTCACCTACACCATACAACACACTATGAGATAAAATCCCAGTAAGCTCTACGTAAATGCGATGCATGCTGTGCTATGAGTTCATTAAACCATGCTTTATTTTTATCTTACTATGTCATGCACTATAGGTGTCACCGAGATCCTATACCTTCTAACCGGAGAGAGCTCATCCAGCGGGCGGACTACTCTTTCCAGCAGAGGAGGGGGGTACACGCTTACAACACGTACAGCCGTGCCTAAGCCCCACCTCGCGTGACCTGTAAACTGTATGCCTGAAGGCCTGTATGCCCGAAGGCCTGTATGCCTTTCGGCCAATGCTATGCTTTACGTTATCTTTAAAACTCTGTGCGGAAGTTCATTTTCATGCTTTTCTTTAAAACAAGTGATGCGTGAACAGTTCAATATTTTAAAGTAAACAAACAATAACATGTACCATCAAGACTGTAAAGCGTAAACTATAAACTCCTATAACCTAACTACCCAAACCAAGTACAATTTAAACTAACGCATCTCCAAAACTCCTCGAGACGACATTCGACATACGGTGTAGGCCAATCGGCCAAAGAAGAATCATGAGAACTTACCTGTCTTCTGTAGCTCGCTGGGGCTACTCGGTTACTTGCCCACCTACGGCTCGACCTACGACAAATATTCAAACTTCATTAAAATTAAGCCCACATTCACCAATTTACTTTCAAACGATTATTTATAGCCTAATCCAACTAAAACTAAACTAAATGGGCCACTAATTTGGGTTCGGTAAAACCGACAAGAAACTTCGAACGCACGTAACTTTCACGTCGGTTATCGGAATCGAACGATTCCAGCGGCCACGTACTCCTCTAATAACCTATTTTAACCTGCCAAAAGGAATTTTAAAACAATCGACCGTAGCTAGGTCAATTGTAGCACGAACTGCCCTAACCCGAGAAATTTTCCCAATTCGATTTTTCATCAATTCACATCAATTTCCTCACCAATCAACCCCAATTAGCCTCAATTAGCCTAAACAAATCGAAATCCCGAGGCATCACACCGAAAACCGAAATCCCCCAATTCGGGATTCTCAGATTTTTGCTCAAATTGAGCACCTTGCGGCCAATCAACCGTAGCTGACCCAAGGGTCGGCAAACCCACGCCAAAGGTGGCCAAAATCGGCCGATGATCGGAGCCAAATCGGGCTCGTCACCCACGACCTAAACCGAACCAAAAACAGGGCAAAATCTAGCTGACGTCATCGGAAGATGTAAGTAGTGTTTGTCGTTTTGTGACCGGTTGATATAACCGAAGTTTTGTCGTTTGTCATCGGTAGAGGCCTCCTATTTTCTATTTCTGCTCCTTGTGTTGACTTTGTCGTCGGCAGATGTGTTTGACTTCTGCAATCTCATGGGTATTCCACATTTTAAAGCTTTATATTTTTGGCCCATTATTCTTAACACTCCCAACAATTATTTTAAAATGTTTTTCATAGATTATTTAACTTCATTGATGTTCGATTGATTTCCGCTGCAAGTTTTAAAATACATCGAGTTTTAGAAAATGTCAAATCTTGACTGTCGAGTGAAATATTTTTAAATTTAGTATCAAGTCGTCATGGTTCGGTTTAGTGTGTTGAGTAGCAAACCGGGTTTAGATAACTCGGGGCTTTACAAGTTGGTATCAGAGCCATTTGGTTAAACCATTCAAAGAATTACTCAACAGTGCCGATCGTTGCATGGAAGTACTCCAACAACTGTAAGTGTTTATGTTAGTTTTAGTTATTAGATATTTATGAGAATAGTTAACCTTTTACAGGGATATAGTAAAATGTCTAGACGACCAGGTAGACCGAGAGTACAGAGGGGGACACCAAACCCGTAGAGTACTGAGAATTCTGGTGTGATCAGGCAGCTGACAGACTTGGTACGCCAGCAATCTGATATGATGCGCCAGCAGTCCGATCAGTTGGGACTGCTACTGAACCGAGAGGTACAAGGGAGTGCCAACTCGGGTTCCAGCAATGAACAGGCAGGAGAGAGGTTTAGGAGGTTGCGACCACCCACTTTTGATGGAAAGTCAGCTAATCCAATTGTGGCCGAGGAATGGTTGAAAAAGATAGAAAGCATGTTTAGGTGTGCAAATGTGGGAGAAGGAGAAAAGGTCATTTTGGCAACCTTCCACTTTGCCGGTGATGCTCAACTTTGGTGGGAAACGATGGAGACCACCCATGATGTTCTTACAATGACTTGGACGCAATTTAAGGAGATTTTCTATGAGAAGTATTTTAACAGTACTGTTCAGACCACAAAGAAGTTGGAGTTCATGAACTTGAAACAGACAGGGACCGTAGCTGAATACAGCAGACAGTTTGAATCCCTATCAAGGTTTGCCAGACACCTCGCACGCAGAGATGAGGATAAAGTGTTCCAATTTGTGCATGGGCTGAAACCTGAGATTTATAGAGGAGTCAAGTTCTCGGGTATAAAAGGATTGTCCTACAGTGAAGTAGTGTCCACGGCATTAGAAGTGGAAGAGGCGGAGATGAAGTGTGCTGGGTTTAGTGCGGCTTCACGAAAGTTCACCCAGCCACACCATCACAGGGGAACGAAGAGGCCCGGTGAGGGCCAGGGCAGTCAAGGGAAGGAGAAGAAGACACCAGATACTAGGAAGTTCCCTCAATGGCCAAGGTGTTTAAGATTTCACCCTGGAGAGTGTAGAATTAGCGCGGGGAAGTGTTTCAACTGTGAGGAGACCGGGCATCTGCTTAAGGATTGCCCAAAGCCCAGAGTCCTTCGCTGTTATAATTGTAATAAAGTTGGCCACATGAATAGGGATTGTCCAGCTCTGAAGAATGGCCCTGTGAATGTTAAGCCAAGAATATTCTCCATGGTAGAATCGGGTGATGAAGATCAGCCTGCTGTTGTGTCAGGTACCATACTAGTCAATTTTATGACTGCTTTTACTTTAATAGATTCAGGTGCAACACATTCCTTCATAGCGTCTGCCTTTGCTGATAAATTAGACGTCGAGTCTTCACTTTCTGAGCATATGTTCAATGTTGCTTTACCTTCTGGCGAACGCATGTGCTCTAGCCGTGTGCTGCTTAATAGTGTAGTGACAGTAGGAGATAAGAACCTACCTGCTGATCTCATTATTTTAGAGATCATGGGATTTGATGTAATCTTAGGAATGGATTGGCTGTTTAAGCACTATGCCACAATAGACTGTAGAACTGGAATAGTTAGTTTCCAACCCCCTGGTGGTTCGAAACACACCTTTCAAGCCTCAAGGAGAGACAGAAGAATGTCTGTTTTATCCTCTGTCGGCGCCAAACCTTTCCCGTGTAGTGAGTATTTATGCTTTCTGGCCAGCGTATTAGACACAAAGCTGGTAGGAGAACCGAGTCTCCAAAAGGTTCTAATAGCTCAAGATTTCCCTGAAGTTTTCCTTGATGACCTGCCTGGTTTACCACCTGATAGAGAGATCAAATTTGTGGTGGATGTCTATCCTGGTGCTGAACCTATATCTAAGAATCCATACAGATTGGCACCAACGGAACTCAAGGAATTAAAGTAACAGTTAGAGGAACTGTTGGAAAAAGGATTCATACGGCCAAGTTATTCACCGTGGGGTGCACCAGTTCTCTTTGTTAAGAAAAAGGACGGATCAATGCGCATGTGCATTGACTACCGAGAATTAAATAAGTTAACCATCAAGAATAAGTACCCATTACCTAGGATCGATGATTTGTTTGACTAACTTCAAGGTGCACGAGTTTTCTCTAAGATTGACTTAAGATCGGGGTACTACCAATTGAAGGTTAAGTCTGAGGATATACCAAAGACTGCCTTTCGTACGAGATATGGACATTACGAATTTTTGGTTATGTCCTTTGGTTTGACAAATGCACCAGCAGCTTTCATGGATCTCATGAATAGGGTGTTTCACGAGTATTTGGACAAGTTTGTCATAGTATTCATAGACGACATTCTGATCTATTCTAGAACTAAGAATGAGCATGCAAAGCATTTAAGTTTGGTGTTAGGAGTACTCAGACAGCACCAGCTTTATGCTAAGTTTTCCAAGTGTGAGTTTTGGTTGGACAGAGTTCACTTTCTTGGTCACGTGATCTCTGGGATGGAATATCTGTCGATCCAGCCAAAGTTCGTGCTGTTAAGGAATGGCCTCAACCGAAGAATGCTTCTGATATTAGGAGTTTCCTCGGGTTAACAGGGTATTACAGAAAGTTCATTGAAAGATTTTCAAAGATTGCTATACCCCTTACTAAGTTAACCAGGAAAAATGTGAAGTATATATGGACCGATGAATGTGAACATAGTTTCATGACCTTAAAACAGAAACTAACCAATGCTCCAATTTTAACCCTTCCAGCTGTGGATGGTAAATTTAGTATTTACTGTGATGCTTCCAAGGTTGGTCTTGGATTTGTGTTAATGCACGATGGTAAGGTCATAGCTTATGCCTCTAAACAGTTGAAAACTCATGAGAAGAATTACCCTACCCATGATTTAGAATTAGCTGCTGTAGTATTTGCACTTAAGATTTGGAGGCACTACTTGTATGGATAGCCTTGTGAAATATTTTCGGATCATAAAAGTCTGAAGTATATTTTCACGCAGAAGGAATTAAATATGAGGCAACGTAGGTGGTTGGAGTTTGTTAAAGACTACGATTTTGAGATTAAATACCACCCTGGTAAGGCCAATGTGGTGGCTGATGCATTAAGTAGAGTAATACCGTCAGCCTCAGCTTTGATTCTAGATATGCCGGTGGTCTTAGAGACTGAATTTCATAAGTTTAACCTAGAAACTGTGTCCAATGTAGCAGCTATGCTTTCTCCCATCTCCTTGAAACCTACCATTCTAGAAAAGATAAAAGAAACCCAGGACATTGATGAGGAGTGTAAAAAGTTCAAGTCGAGCATGGATTCTACTGACAATTTGGACTTCAATTATACTGATGATGGAATACTTAAGTTCAGAAATAGATATTTTGTGCCAGCCAATAAAGAGCTTCGTGATGAAATCCTTTCTGAAGCTCACTCTTCTAGATTTTCCGTTCATCCTGGTAGTACAAAGATGTACAGAGACCTTAAGCAGACTTATTGGTGGCTAGGTATGAAGCGGAGCGTTGCTGAACATGTAGGATTGTGTTTGATCTGCCAGCAGGTTAAGGCTGAACATCAGAGGCCTGCAGAAATGTTGCAGCCATTACCACTCCCTGAATGGAAATGGGAGCAGATAACCATGGACTTTGTTGTAGGATTACCCAGAACAGCAAAAGGACATAATGCAATCTGGACGATAATCGATCGATTAACCAAATCAGCCCATTTCTTACCCATCAAGGTGACTTACTCTATGGATCAGTTAGCTGAATTGTATGTGCAGGAGGTTGTGCGACTGCATGGAGTTCCAGCTACTATAGTTTCGGACCGAGACTCTAGATTCACATCCAAATTTTGGAAGAGTTTACATAAAGCCATGGGCACACAGCTAAACTTCAGTACAGCCTTTCACCCTCAAACAGATGGACAATCGGAAAGAACCATTCAAACATTAGAGGATATGCTTCGGGCATGTGTTTTGGATTTTCAAGGTTCTTGGTGCAAGTATCTGCCATTGGTGGAATTTTCTTATAATAACAGTTTTCAAGCAACAATAGGAATGGCACCGTATGAAGCTTTGTATGGACGAAGATGTAGATCTCCTTTGTACTGGGACGAAGTTGGTGAAGCACAGTTGCTTGGTCCTGACATTGTGCAGCAGACTATTGAGAAGGTTACTCTCATCCATCAGAGGATCTTAACAGCTCAAAGCCGACAGAAGACGCAGAGAATTAGAGTTTAAAGTAGGCGATGAGGTTTTTCTTAAGGTATCACCATTCAAAGGAGTTGTGAGATTTGGAAAGAGAGGCAAACTGAATCCTAGATTTGTTGGTCCTTTCTCAATTCTGAAAAGGATTGGGAAGGCAGCCTATCAGTTACAGCTACCAGCTTCTATGGGAGGGATACATGACGTGTTCCATGTCTCGATGTTAAAGAAGTGTGTGCGGGATCCGTCCCAAGTTGTTGAACAGCAAAGCATTGAAATTCAACCTACACTTACCTACGAGGAGAAGCCAGTAAAGATTCTGGATTATGCAGTAAAGGTACTACGCAACAAAGAAGTGCCGCTGGTGAAAGTCTTGTGGCACAATCAGAACACAGAGGAGGCAACAAGGGAGCGCCAACAAGACATAATGGACCAACATCCAGAACTGTTCAGGTACTGAATTTTGAGGACAAAATTCTTTTAAGGAGGGTAGATTGTAACACCTGACTTTAATTAAAAATTTAAAATAACAGATAAATCTATTAAGTATAATCGATGAATGAAATTTTAGTATAATGTAGGTTACGTTGAAGAATGAGTAAGTAAGGGCATAAGGGTAATTGGCAAATTTGAAAGTGGATAAGGTATTTAAGGCAAAAAGTTTAGAGTAGCCGCCACCACTACTCATTTTCTTTCCCTTTCGGTCTTCAGCTCGAACGACAGAAATCTCTAGGCGATTCTCCTGCTCGATTCTCCTTCAACCTAGGTAAGCCCTCCTTGTTTTCTTGCGATTTTAGTAGTTAGATAGCTGAGGGAGTACAATGTGAGGAGTTTCGAGGAATGTTGTGATTTAGAGTAGGTTCGGGCTAAGCGACTATTGAGAATACCCGAGTTGTGGGGTTTCAAATTTTGTTCCTCAAACTCCTGTATTGATTCTGTGAAGTTTAGTGAAAGTTTGATATATGTACTATTATGATTTTAGGTGAGCGAGCTTCTGAAGTAGCATTTAGCCGAGCGAATTCCAGGGATCCAGGTAAGTAGAGTTTGTTTGTGCCTTTGGGCCTACATCACAAAACAGTAGGATTTATGTATGTTTTGTATGTTTATTTTCCAGTTGTCATGCATCATGTTTTTGAAAGATTACAAAAATGAATTTACATGAAACGCATGGTAAGTGTGAGCAGGACGATCAGAACAACTGTTAAGGGGGATTAATCCGCCCCGTAACTGAGAACAGAGGATTGAGGTTTTAGGAAAAGTGATCCACTTCCCAATCCTACAGGGGGATCAGACCAGTTAACTGTTAAGGGAATTAATCCGCCCCTTAATTGAGATCAGAGGATGTATGCTTTGGGGAATGACTGATCCACTTTCCCATCGTACAGAGGGATCAACAGAGAACGAATTTGAATACAACTGAGATGAGAAAGTAGAGACCGCATGTTTAGGGAAATATTTGCTTCATTGATCCATTTCATTCATCGCTCTACTTGCTTAGCATTAGGCTAATAGATGAGTTTTGTGATGTAGGTGAAGAAGTTACTGAAGGTATGTTTACCGACCAACATGAGGAATAGGCTGGTTGGAGGAGCATTTTCAGGCATCGGTTTGGCCATCTGTTGAGGCGGTTTAATCCATGGCTGCAGGTGTTGAGTTGGGAGTAACTAGTTCAGTATAGATGTTTCCTTTTCTGAAAATTTTATGATAGTAGTGTTTTTCAAAACTTTGAATACATTCTGAGAATCTTTGATATTAGTGTTCTGTTGGGTTTTGAAAATACTGTTTTCTACTAGATTTGAGTGATGCAATGATTTGATCTGTCTCTGATTGGTCTTAGTAAAATGCTTAAATCCTTTGATAGCCAGAGCTTTCTTGGAATACAGCAGAATTGCTGTTCTGAAGTCTATCGGCAGATGTTGGATGAAGGAGTCATCCGGCTGACGTCATCGGTAGAGGAAAGTGGTAAGTCTTGTCGTCTAGCGATCGACAGATGTTGGATGAAGGAGTCATCCGGCTGACGTCATCGGTAGATATAAGTTACGAGTTGTCGTCTAGCGATCGGCAGATGCTGGAGGAAGGAATCCCCCGGCTGACGTCATCGGTAGATGTAAGTAGCAAGTTTTGTCGCCTAGCTATCGGTAGATGCAGTCTACCGAGAGTTGTCCTGTTTGTATATCTTCCGGCTGACGTCATCGGAAGATGTAAGTAGTGTTTGTCGTTTTGTGACCGGTTGATATAACCGAAGTTTTGTCGTTTGTCATCGGTAGAGGCCTCCTATTTTCTATTTCTGCTCCTTGTGTTGACTTTGTCGTCGGCAGATGTGTTTGACTTCTGCAATCTCATGGGTATTCCACATTTTAAAGCTTTATATTTTTGGCCCATTATTCTTAACACTCCCAACAATTATTTTAAAATGTTTTTCACAGATTATTTAACTTCATTGATGTTCGATTGATTTCCGCTGCAAGTTTTAAAATACATCGAGTTTTAGAAAATGTCAAATCTTGACTGTCGAGTGAAATATTTTTAAATTTAGTATCAAGTCGTCATGGTTCGGTTCAGTGTGTTGAGTAGCAAACCGGGTTTAGATAACTCGGGGCGTTACAAAAATTGTGCTCAATTCCATGCTTGAGACACAAGAGTTCAAACCTCTCATTTTCAAATTCTCCACCATGACCACTACGAATAGCAACAATGGTGAGCTCCTTTTCATTTTGAACTCTTTTCCTAAAGCTAGAGAAGGTATCAAAAGTTTCATCCTTAGACTTCAGAAAGTATACCCAGGTGAATCTAGAGAAGTCATCTACAATAACAAAGGCATAAAATTTGCCTCCTAACCTGGCTATATTGGAAGGACCGAAGAGGTCCATGTGAAGAAGTTGGAGCGGTTTAGAAGTAGAAATTGCATTCTTCGATGCAAAGGAACTTTTGATCTGCTTACCCATTTGGCAGGCATCACAGACCTTATCCTTCTCAAAGGATATCTTAGGGATTCCTCTAACTAAATTTCATTAGTAATCTTAGCTAAGGTATCCATTCCTACATGTCCTAATCTCCTATACCAAATCCAGCTATCATTAGAGGAATTAACAGCAAAACATTTCTCACTATCACAAACAATATTATCTAAGTCAATGATATAGATATTCTCTTTCCTGAAACCAGTAAAGAGAACCTTGCAATTGTTTATATCCTTAATTATACAGGAATTTTTCTTGAAGACTACTTTATAACCCTTATCACATAATTGACTGATGCTTAGTAGGTTATATTTTAGACCTTCAACTAGTAGAACATTTTCCATAATGAGGTTATCAGGATTACCTATGTTGCCGATGCCAACAATTTTACCCTTCTGGTTACCACCAAAAGTGACGTTTCCCTTCTTCTTGTTGACAGTAGCAAACATGGATGCATCTCCAGTCATGTGCCTAGAACAGCCAGTGTCCAGGTACCACTGATTCCTTATTGGAGACGCATCATCCTGCAAAACAGAGATCAAGTAGTCTTCTTAGGTACCCAAATCTTTTGGTCCTAGCGTTAGTCTTGGTTCCTTTAGGAACCCACTGTAGTTTACCATTTGATCTCTTATTAGATTTTAAAGGACATTCATAAGATTTATGTCCTGCTTCATTGCATGCATGACAAGTGGTAGATTTGACAAAGTAATTCTTGTAAATTTTCTTTTTACTAGATTTATCATAACCTATTCCTGCTCTGTCAAAATTTACTCTTTGTTTACCTAATAACATTTTATATAACTTATTGCCATTAGTAAATTTCAAAATAATATTATTTAAATCCTCATTTCTGCTTTTAAGTTCATTTATTTCCTTTTTCTGCATAATACACTTCTTAGCATGCAAGTCAACTTCTTTAACATGTTTCTCTACTAAACCTGCGTTTTCTCTTTTCAGCAAGTTATATTTACTTTTAAGCATACTAAATTGCTTAACCAAGTCATTAAAAGCGTCAATTAGTTCTCCTTCTTCATTATCACTTTCGCTATCACTTAAAATACTTGAAGAAGAAGTACTAACCTTTTCCTCGTGTGCCATGAAGCATAGATTTGCAACTTCCTCATCTTCTGAAGAGGAGGTGTCCTCTTCACTGTCATCCCAAGTGGCCTTCGTAGCCTTCTTCTTGAACTTCTTGGGATTCTTAGCATGTGGAAAGTCGGCCTTCATGTGCCCCAGCTTTCCACACCCAAAACAAGTGATTTCCTTCTCCTTTTGTGGTTTCTCGACCTTAAGAAATCTTCTTCCTTGCATTCTTTTTCTTTGGAGGAATTTGCTGAACCTCCTTGTAATGAGGGCAATGTCCTCATCTTCCTCTTCTTTCTCAGATTCATCTTGTTTGCTAGAGGAAGCCTTAAGTGCTATATCCTTCTTTTTGCTGATCTCCTTTTCTTTGAGATCTTCCTTGTCATTGGCTCTCATGGTTATCTCATGAGTCATCAGTGAGCCAATGAGCTCTTCAAGTTTGAGAGCTTTGAGATCCTTTGCTTCCTGAATTGCAGTCACCTTTAGCTGCCAGCTTCTTGGAAGGCATCTGAGGATCTTCTTGACCTATTCTTCACTAGAATAAGATTTACCAAGAGCTTTCAAACCATTAGTTATGTTAGTAAATCTTGTAAACATGGAAGAGACAGACTCATCCTTAGGCATAGAAAATAATTCATACTCGTGTATGAGCATATTCAGTTTGCTCTCCTTCACCTGATTTGTGCCCTCGTGTGTGACCTAATAGGTGCAAATCTCTTGGGCACTCTCACACCCTTGTACTCTATTGAACTCGTCTCTATTTAGAGCACAGTACAGAGTATTTACAGCTTTGGCATTTAGGCTTAAATTTTTCTTGTCTGATTCAGTTAGTTCATTAAACCCTTTTGGTATGCTAACTCCGTTTTCAGTTTTTATGGCTTTAAATTGACCAAATTCTATATTATTCCATATGACATAGTCCATAGCCTGAACATAAATTCTCATCCTAGATTTCCAGTACACATAATCATTAACATCGAAGAATGGAGGTCTAGTGGTAGACTGACCTTCCATTTGTGTAGAGTGTGTGTTGAATGCCAATTCAAAACTCACAATATTTTCTAGATAAACAACTTAGACAAAATTAAACCTTTCTCTGATACCAATTGTAGAATCGAGATTGTCTAAGAGGGGGTGAATTAGACCTTTTTAAAAATATTAACCTAACAGCGAATCAACACACCAATAAAACTAACAGAGAGAGAGAGAAAAACCAACACAAGATTTTTTACGTGATTAGGCCAAACCTTGCCTACATCCACGCTTCAAGGTTCACCCCTTAAAGATCCTTAACCTTCTCCTCTCGAGAATAAACAGATCGAAATTGCGGGCTCCGATCAACTGCCTTTTACAGATCTGGATTGAACTTGACGGGCGTCAATCCACTGCTTTCAGGTTTTACAGGTTTGAGTGATTGAGTAAAAAAAACTACAAACTCTCAAAACGAATTCTCAAGTTTAGGAGTCGAGAGATGTAGATGAACAATACAGAGTATGATTAATCGCAAGTTAGGGCTCAAGAATAGATTTCACAAAAGTTCTTCCTTCGTGCTCTAACCTCGGCTTAAATACTCTGTCTTCAAATCGGCTCTTGACTTCAATGCTCCTTATCCAATAATGGAAACTTTGTTACCATTGGAGCAGCTTTCGTACGAATGCAGGTAGCCGTTGTTTTCTGAAAGCGCAAGTCGCCCGACGCCATTAATGTTCTGGACTTTAAGCTTCTAGACGAGGTACACTGTAGCTTTCGCGCTATATTTAAAAATCTGGCGGAAGGCAATTTTGTTTTAGTCTTGAACCGCCATCGGAGGATGCAACTTCAAATTGTTGAACCGGCATAGGATGATGAATCTTTAAAAATGCTGAACCGGCATAGGATGAGAAAGCGATATCCTGCTAACCGGCATCGGATGGTGAAGCTTTTATCTCATCTGCCTTTTTCGTCTAGCTAGCGGTGGAGTTCTTCTTCGAAGTCATCCGTCTTTGTCGTTTAGTGAGCGGTGGAGTTCTTCTTCGAAGTCATCCGCCTTTGTCGTTTAGCGACCAGAGGACTTCGTCTTTTAAGTCATCCGCCTTTGTCGTTTAGTGACCGGAGGACTTAGACTTTGAAGAATTTCTATCTGAGGATTTCTTCTTTTGTCGTCTAGCGATCGGTGGACGTAGTCATTAAGAACTTCTCCTTTTGTCGTTTTCCTATCGGTGGACTTAGTCTTCGAACGACTTTTATTTTGATTCACCGGTAGACTACTTTTCTACTTGACCGCTGGATGTGCATTCACAGCCCTGTTTTACTAATATACCTAGAACACTTATCAAAATTCATCAGACAACTAAAATACCTTTTTCAAGGGTATTTCCAACAGATAATTCTCATATTCATAAATCGTAATAAACATAATCAAATTACTTTAACATATAAACACATCATCAAAAACATATTTAAACTTAAACACCATTTAAAACAACAATTATGTGTCTTGAGCACTTACTAATTGTTTTCAAAAAAATACTCGATTCAAACAAATTGAGTAAGAATTTGAAGATATTCAGTGAGGAGAAAAGTTTTATAAAGGTCTTATCTATGATGTCAGTTAATAAACCGTGGTTACCAATTGGACGGTGCCACATATCAAATTGAAGATGTGCATAAGACATTGTTTAGACAATTAATTAAACTATTTAAATTGGATTATCTTAAATGTCAAGACTAGCTCAATTAATCCCTAATAGCTTAAATTCTATTTTTTAAAGCTAATATAAGTGGATTGGTATGATTTATACCGTGTAAGTAGCTCAAATCGTGATATTTTATCGGTAGAAGGGAAAAATAGTCCTTTAACCTCAATTATTGAGGGAAAAATAGTAATTTTGATTGGAGGCATCTAGAAAAACCTTTTTCTTGGCTGATGAAAAAAGAGAAATTGTGGCTTCACTTGTTGAAAAATAGAGAGAGAATGGAGAATTTTGTTTCGAGAGAAATTGCAAAAAAAATTTAAGAATAGAGTTGGTTTTCGAAGAAGAAACCTCAATAGAAGTTATAAAGGATTTCAAGAGAATTTAAAGGCATCAAAATTGAGGATAAAATCCTAGCAAGGAGGTAAGTATTCCCAATCCTTAAAGAAGTAGAATCTCATGGAGTTTACATATTATAAGTGGAGAAATTAGTTTGTAAGTTGATGATGTGAATATCTAAGTGAATTTGGTTCGAATAGTTGATTAAATTTTCACATATTTTAGTAAATACGAAAGAAATGTTAGATGAAATCGAGTAAAAATGGGGTTTTGAACCAGGATTCCGCGATGAATGTAACACCCAGTTCTTTAGAACCAAGTCTTATTTCTTTCTAAAATTAATGACACACTTTAAATGGTGATAGTAAATGTAGGGTTATTGAGTGACTAGGCAAGGGTATAAGGGTAACTTGGAACTTGTAAGTGGATAACCTATTAAAGGGAAGAGATTTAGTGATAAATGCACTATAGCCGCCACTGTTCCATCTTTACTCCTTTCGGTATTCGGCTCAAGCTCAGCAGAGCTCTCGGTGATTCTCCCATCCGATTTCCCTTTCAACCTGGTAAGTTTTCCTCATTTCTCTCGAGTTTAAGTAGTTAGATAACTGAGGGAGTACAATGTGAGGATTTCGCGGATGTTGTGAGTGAGAGTAGATTCGGGTTTAGTGCAAAATTTGGGAATGCTCAGTGAATAGAACTCCTAATTGTCCACTTAGGTTTTCTGAATGCTTTAGAATGAGGATTAGTAAGGATTGACTTAATGCTCTGTTTATGGTTCTAGGTGAGCAATTTCGAAGCAACTCCTAACCGAGTATCCACCAGGAATCCAGGTAAGTGAAGTATGCTTGCGCCTACCGGCCTACATCACAAAACAGTAGGATTATGTATTGTGTGAATGAGTCTGTATGTCATGCATCATGTTTTGAAAGATTACAAAAATGAATTTTTATGTAGGGAACGGTAAGGCATGAACTGAATGTGACAGACAAACTATTAAGGGAACTAATCCACCCCTTAACTTATGAAGGGATTTATAACATTGGGAGAATTGATCCTACTCCCAAGGGAACTGAGGGATCAGATCAGCTATTAAGGGAATCCATCCGCCCCTTAATCGAGTAGAGGATGTATAACATTGGGAGGATTGATCCCACTCCCAAGGGAACCGAGGGATCAGATCAGCTATTAAGGGAATCCATCCGCCCCTTAATCGAGTAGAGAATGTATAACATTGGGATGATTGATTCCACTCCCAAGGGAACTGAGGGATCAGATCAATTATGAATGAATGTGTGATGACCCGAATCTGTAAGTCCCGAATCTGTACTGGTACGATGGCTGCACGAACCGGAACCCGGATGGCGGTACGTCCGCGCGGGCGAGCCGGAAGGTGACAGGTCGTAAAGAGGGGGTCGTCACAATCCCACAGCGCTTGGGGAAGTATGTGGAAATGAAACATATGTAAGAGATCCCTCCCAAGATAGCAAGACGCGTTTTGGAGCACGATTGGCAACGGATCCCATAAGAACTCCGAAGTTAAGCGTACTCCGGCGAGAGTAATTCCAGGTTGGTGACCTCCCGGGAAGTGCTCTCGCCAAACAAAGCCGTGAGGGGAGGATATTGGGCTGCGGCCCGATCCCCGGAGCGACAATATCTTGCTGGGATGAGGGGTCGTTACAAATGGTATCAAAGGCATGTACACAACCGAATTGTGGCCAAGAGGACGTGGCCCAAAGGGGGGGGTGATGTGAGACCCGAATCTGTAAGTCCCGAATCTGTACTGGTACGATGGCTGCACGACCGGAACCCGGATGGCGGTACGTCCGCGCGGGCGAGCCGGAAGGTGACAGGTCGTAAAGAGGGGGTCGTCACAATCCCACAGCGCTTGGGGAAGTATGTGGAAATGAAACATATGTAAGAGATCCAGGACCATCACGAGTTTCTTTTTTAGCAAGACGCGTTTGGAGCACGATTGGCAACGGATCCCATAAGAACTCCGAAGTTAAGCGTACTCCGGCGAGAGTAATTCCAGGTTGGGTGACCTCCCGGGAAGTGCTCTCGCCAAACAAAGCCGTGAGGGGAGGATATTGGGCTGCGGCCCGATCCCCGGAGCGACAATATCTTGCTGGGATGAGGGGTCGTTACAAATGGTATCAAAGGCATGTACACAACCGAATTGTGGCCAACGAGGACGTTGGGCCCCCAAGGGGGGGTGATTGTGATGACCCGAATCTGTAAGTCCCGAATCTGTACTGGTACGATGGCTGCACGACCGGAACCCGGATGGCGGTACGTCCGCGCGGGCGAGCCGGAAGGTGACAGGTCGTAAAGAGGGGGTCGTCACAATCCCACAGCGCTTGGGGAAGTATGTGGAAATGAAACATATGTAAGAGATCCCTCCCAAGATAGTAAGACGCGTTTTGGAGCACGATTGGCAACGGATCCCATAAGAACTCCGAAGTTAAGCGTACTCCGGCGAGAGTAATTCCAGGTTGGGTGACCTCCCGGGAAGTGCTCTCGCCAAACAAAGCCGTGAGGGGAGGATATTGGGCTGCGGCCCGATCCCCGGAGCGACAATATCTTGCTGGGATGAGGGGTCGTTACAAATGGTATCAAAGCCTGTACCCAACGGAATTGTGGCCAACGAGGACGTTGGGCCCCCAAGGGGGGGTGATTGTGATGACCCGAATCTGTAAGTCCCGAATCTGTACTGGTACGATGGCTGCACGAACCGGAACCCGGATGGCGGTACGTCCGCGCGGGCGAGCCGGAAGGTGACAGGTCGTAAAGAGGGGGTCGTCACAATCCCACAGCGCTTGGGGAAGTATGTGGAAATGAAACATATGTAAGAGATCCCTCCCAAGATAGCAAGACGCGTTTTGGAGCACGATTGGCAACGGATCCCATAAGAACTCCGAAGTTAAGCGTACTCCGGCGAGAGTAATTCCAAGTTGGGTGACCTCCCGGGAAGTGCTCTCGCCAAACAAAGCCGTGAGGGGAGGATATTGGGCTGCGGCCCGATCCCCGGAGCGACAATATCTTGCTGGGATGAGGGGTCGTTACAAATGGTATCAAAGCCTGTACCCAACCGGAATTGTGGCCAACGAGGACGTTGGGCCCCCAAGGGGGGGTGATTGTGATGACCCGAATCTGTAAGTCCCGAATCTGTACTGGTACGATGGCTGCACGAACCGGAACCCGGATGGCGGTACGTCCGCGCGGGCGAGCCGGAAGGTGACAGGTCGTAAAGAGGGGGTCGTCACAATCCCACAGCGCTTGGGGAAGTATGTGGAAATGAAACATATGTAAGAGATCCCTCCCAAGATAGCAAGACGCGTTTTGGAGCACGATTGGCAACGGATCCCATAAGAACTCCGAAGTTAAGCGTACTCCGGCGAGAGTAATTCCAAGTTGGGTGACCTCCCGGGAAGTGCTCTCGCCAAACAAAGCCGTGAGGGGAGGATATTGGGCTGCGGCCCGATCCCCGGAGCGGACAATATCTTGCTGGGATGAGGGGTCGTTACAGAATGTGAATGCAACTGAGATGAGAAAGTAGAAATTTGCATGTTTAGGAATTTATGTTTCAGCATTTCAGCATTTCATTTCATTACTGCTTTACTTACTTAGCATTAGGCTAATAGATGAGTTTTGTGATGTAGATGAAGAAGTGACTGCATGTGTGTTTACTGAGTTTGCTGAGGACTAGACTGGTTGGAGAAGTGCATCTATGCAACAAACTGGCAGTTGATGGGGCGGTTTAATTGGTGTCAATTGGTGTGAAGGTTTAGTTGATAATGTTTCAACTTAAGTATGTTGAGTTTTAATGACAGTAGTGGTTTCAATGTTTTGGATACGTTTCAGAGATTTTTCTGATAATGATATTCTGTTGGGATTTAATGTTGGTACTCACTGAATTTTAGTAATGCAATGGTTTGAATCATTTATGAATGGCTTCAGTAAAGTAAGTAATTTTCCTTTCTGTAGTTAGAGTTGTGTTTGTACAGCGAGAAGTAGTCAAAATCTTGTTTCTGTTGTCTATCAGAAGATGTCTTCGGTGAAACCATCAGATGATGTCTTCAGTAAAGTCATCGGATGATGCCTTCAGTGGAAGCCATCGGAAGGTAAGTAAAAGATTTGTCGTTTAGTGACCGGTTGATGTCCAGTGATAAATCCACTGGATGATGTAGAATGTAGTTTGTCGTTTAGTGACTGGTGGATGTCGAGTGTTAAATCCATCGGATGATGTAGAAAGTAAGTTGTCGTTTAGTGACCGGTGGATGTCGAGTGATAAATCCACCGGATGATGTAGAATGTGATTTGTCGTTTAGTGACTGGTGGATGTCGAGTGTTTAATCCATCGGATGATGTAGAATGTAATTTGTCGTTTAGTGACCGGTGGATGTCGTTTGTTAAACCTATCGGATGATGTCGAGTACTTTAACTATTGGTGTATGAGAGTTATATGCTTTGTCGTTTTGTCACCGGAAGAAGCCTTCTGTTATCTGCTTCAGCCTCTTCTGTTGACTTTGTTCAGCGGCAGATGCGTTTGACTTTTGTAACTTTTAAAGTATTTTCGTGATTTAAACCTTTATTTCTTTTGGCCGATTATTTCTTAATATCCCAACTGATTATTCAAGCATTGTTCTATAGTTTTGTTTAACTCTATTTTTGCTCAAATGATTTCCGCTGCAAGTCTTTAAATGTTTCGAGGATTTTAGAAAATGTCAAATTTTGACTTTCGAGTGAAGTTTTAAATTTGGTCCGAAATTTTCTTAGCGATGTTTTTGTTTTGTGTGACAAACCGGGTTCAGAAAACTCGGGACGTTACAGTATGGTATCAGAGACATTCAGTTAAACCGTTCAAAAGATTACTCATCAGTGCCAATCGTTGCATGGAAGTACTTCAACAACTGTAAGTGTTTATGTTAACCTTAGTTAATAGATATTTAAGAGTGTAATTAACCCTGTACAGGAATTTAGCACAATGGCCAGACGCCCAGGGAGACCTAGAGTGCCAAGAGAAATGCCAAATGTGAGAGGTGAAGAGGAGCCTAGTGTGATTAGGCAGCTGACGGATTTAGTGCGTCAACAAACTGATTTAGTGCGCCAACAGTCTGACCAACTAGGAGTACTGTTGAACCGAGAGGTGCAAGGAAGTGCCAACTCGGGTTCTAGCAACGAACATTCTGGAGATAGATTCCGGAGACTAAGACCACCCACGTTTGATGGACAGTCATTTGATCCAGTTATTGCTGAAGGATGGCTTAGGAAGATTGAAAGTATGTTTAGGTGTGCCAACGTTGGAGAAGGAGACAAGGTACGTTGGCAACGTTTCACTTGGCTGGTGAAGCTCAACTCTGGTGGGAAACAATAGAGACCGCCACTGATGTTTTGGTGATGCCTTGGTCACAATTCAAGGACATTTTCTATGAGAAGTATTTTAACAGTACTGTCCAGACCGCGAAGAAGTTGGAGTTTCTGAACTTGAAGCAGACAGGGTCTGTGGCCGAGTATAGTAGGCAGTTCGAGTCCCTGTCCATATTTGCTGGACATTTTGCTCACAAGGACGAGGATAAGGTGTTCAAATTTGTACATGGACTGAAGCCAGAAATTTATAGAGGAGTTAAATTTTGTGGTATTAAAGGCTTGACATTCAGCGAAGTTGTGTCCACTGCTCTGGAAGTGGAAGAGGCTGAAAGGAAGTGTGCTGAACCAAAGGAGATTCCACAAAAATTTATCCAGCCGCACCAACAAAGAGGAATGAAGAGGCCTAGTGAAGGTTAGAGTAGCCAAGGATCTGGGAAGAAGGTACCGGATACCAAGAAGTTTCCTCAGTGCCCGAAGTGTTTGAAGAGTCACTTAGGCAAGTGCAGATTTGGGACGGGAAAGTGTTTGAACTATGAGAAGTTTAGACACACACAGGGATTGCCCAAAGCCTAGAATCACCAGATGCTTCAATTGTAACAAGGTCGGCCATATTAGCAGAGACTGCCCAGTTCCTAAGAATGGCTCTGCTATGATTAAACCAAGGATATTCTCCATGGTGGAGTCAGGTGAGGAACAGCCCGCTGTTGTGTCAGGTACCATATTGATCAACTCAGTGCCTGCTTTTACTTTAATAGATTCTGGTGCAACGCATTCATTTATAGCATCTGCATTTGCTGTTAAGTTAGGTGTACAGTTTACCCCTTCCATGCATGTGTTCAGTGTTGCATTACCCTCTGGTGAATGCATGCACTCTAACCAAGTAATGCTTGACAGTGATGTATTAGTAGGGAACGCAAGTTTACCTGCTGATCTCATCATTATGGACATAACGGGATTTGATGTAATCCTAGGAATGGATTGGTTGTTTAAACACCACGCCACAATCGATTGTAGGGCTGGAATAGTTAGCTTCCAACCCCTTGGTAATTTGAAACATACCTTTCAAGCTTCAAAGAAAAGTAAGGAAATGTCTGTGATGACTTCTGTTAACACAAGTCCTTCCCATGTGGAGAGTACTTGTGCTTCTTAGCTAGCGTTTTAGACACAAAGCTTGTAGGAAAAGCAACTCCCCAAAATGTCTTAGTTGTCCGAGATTTCCCGGAAGTGTTTCTAGATGACCTTTCTGGTTTGCTGCCAGATAGAGAAATCGAGTTTGTTGTAGATGTTTACCCAGGCACGGAGCCTGTGTCTAAGAATCCCTATAGACTTGCACCTACGGAGCTTAAGGAATTAAAGAAGCAGTTGGAGGACCTGTTGGAGAAAGGGTTCATACGCCCAAGCTTTTCACCGTGGGGTGCACCTGTCCTTTTTGTCAAAAAGAAAGATGGATCAATGAGAATGTGCATTGATTATAGAGAACTGAACAAATTAACTATCAAGAACAAGTATCCACTGCCTAGAATCGATGATTTATTTGACCAGCTTAATGATGCACGTGTTTTCTCTAAGATTGACCTTAGGTCCTGATACTACCAATTGAAAGTCAAATCTGAAGATATCCCAAAGACTGCCTTTCGCACAAGATATGGACATTATGAGTTTTTGGTTATGTCCTTTGGTTTGACAAATGCACCAGCAGCATTCATGGATCTTATGAATAGGGTGTTTCATGAGTATTTGGACAAGTTTGTCATTGTGTTTATAGACGATATTCTAATCTATTCTAGTACCAAGGATGAGCATGCAAGGCATTTGAGTTTGGTGTTAGAAGTACTTACACAGCACCAACTTTATGCTAAGTTTTCCAAGTGTGAGTTTTGGTTGGACAGAGTTCACTTTCTTGGTCATGTGATCTCTGGAGATGGGATATCTGTCGATCCAGCCAAGGTCCAAACAGTTAAGGAATGGCCCCAACCGAGGAATGCTACAGATATCAGGAGTTTTCTTGGACTAGCAGGATATTATAGGAACTTCATTAAAGGATTTTCAAAGATTGCTACACCCCTTACTAAGCTAACAAGGAAAAATGTGAAGTATATATGGACCGACGAATGTGAGCTTAGTTTTCAGACCTTGAAACAGAAGCTGACCGATGCCCCAATTTTAAGCCTTCCAGTTGAAGATGGTAAGTTTAGCATTTACTGTGACGCTTCCAAAATTGGTCTTGGTTGTGTTCTAATGCAAGATGGAAAAGTAATAGCTTATGCCTCTAGATAGTTGAAAACACATGAGAAGAATTATCCTACGCATGTCTTAGAGTTAGCTGCTATGGTTTTTGCTCTAAAGATTTGGAGGCACTATTTGTATGGACAACCTTGTGAGATATTTTCAGATCATAAGAGCCTGAAGTATATCTTCACACAGAAGGAATTAAATATGAGGCAACGTCGATGGTTGGAATTTGTAAAGGATTATGATTTCGAGATTAAGTACCATCCCGGCAAAGCAAATGTTGTGGCAGATGCCATGAGTAGAGTGATAACATCAGCCTCAGCAATGATATTGGACATGCCACTAGCTTTAGAGTCAGAATTCCAAAATTTAATCTAGAAACTGTATCTAGTGTATTAGCTATGCTTTCGGCCATATCCTTGAGGTCTACTATTTTGGAGAAAATAAGAGAAGCTCAAAGGAACGACACTGAATGCAATAAGTATAAGTCCCTCATGGATTCTACAGACAAGTCAGATTTTAACTTCTCTGCTGATGGAATCCTTAGGTTTAGAAATAGATGGTTTGTCCCTGCCATTAAGGAACTTCGTGATGAGATTCTTACTGAAGCTCATACTTCCAGGTTCTCTGTTCACCCTGGGAGTACAAAGATGTACAAGGATCTTAGACAGTATTATTGGTGGCCAAGTATGAAAAGGAGTGTGGCAGAGTATGTAGAATCATGCTTGTGTTGTCAGCGGATTAAAGCTGAGCATCAGAGACCCTCAGGAACATTACAACCTTTACCAGTTCCTTAATGGAAATGGGAACAAATAATGATGGATTTTGTTGTGGGATTGCCTAGAACAACAAAGGGACATGATGCAATTTGGGTGATAGTAGACCGTCTAACCAAATCAGCTCATTTCCTACCAATAAAGATGACTTAGTCGATGGATCAGCTTGCTGAGTTGTATGTGCACGAAGTTGTTAGACTGCATGGAGTTCCAAGCACTATAGTTTCAGATCGAGATTCTAGGTTCACGTCTAAGTTTTGAAAAAGTCTGCATAAGGCTATGGGAACACAGCTTAGTTTTAGCACATCTTTTCACCCTCAAACAGATGGACAATCCGAAAGAACCATCCAAACATTAGAGAATATTCTTCATGCATGCACATTGGATTTTCAAGGTTCTTGGAGCAAGTATCTATCCTTAGTAGATTTCTCTTACAGCAACAGTTTTCAGGCAACAATAGGAATGGCACCGTATGAAGAATTGTATGGATGAAAATGCAGATCACCTTTGTACTGGGATGAAGTTGGGGAAGCACAGTTGCTTGGTCCTGACATTGTGCAACAAACGGTTGAGAAGGTTGCCCTCATCCGACAGAGAATTTTGGCAGCTCAGAGCCGATAGAAGAGCTATGCAGATTGCAGGCATAGAGAATTGGAGTTTGAGGTAGGTGACGAAGTTTTTCTCAAGGTGTCACCATTTAAAGGAGTTGTGAGATTTGGAAAGAGAGGAAAGTTGAACCCCAGATTTATTGGACCATTCACTATTCTGAAGAGAATTGGGAAAACAGCATATCAGTTAGAGTTATCAGCCTCTATGGAGGGGATTCATAATGTGTTCCACGTCTCCATGCTTAAGAAGTGTTTACGAGATCATTCTAAGATTGTGGAACAGCAGAGTATTGAAGTTCATCCTACTCTTACATATGAGGAGAAACTAGTGAGGATCTTAGACTATGTAGTGAAGGTATTGCACAACAAAGAGGTTCCACTAGTGAAAGTCTTATGGCGTAACCAGAACTTTGAGGAGACAACTTGAGAGCGTCAGAAAGACATGATGGACCAACATCCAGAACTATTCAGGTACTGAATTTTGAGGACAAAATTCTTTTAAGGAGGGTAGAATGTAACACCCGGTTCTTTAGAACCAAGTCTTCTTTCTTTCTAAAATTAATGACACACTTTAAATGGTGATAGTAAATGTAGGGTTATTGAGTGACTAGGCAAGGGTATAAGGGTAACCTGGAATTTGTAAGTGGATAACCTATTAAAGGGAAGAGATTTAGTGATAAATGCACTATAGCCGCCACTGTTCCATCTTTACTCCTTTCGGTATTCGGCTCAAGCTCAGCAGAGCTCTCGGCGATTCTCCCACCTAATTTCCCTTTCAACCTGGTAAGTTTTCCTCATTTCTCTCGAGTTTAAGTAGTTAGATAACTGAGGGAGTACAATGTGAGGATTTCGCGGATGTTGTGAGTGAGAGTAGATTCGGGTTTAGTGCAAAATTTTGGAATGCTCAGTGAATAGAACTCCTAACTGTCCACTTAGGTTTTCTGAATGCTTTAGAATGAGGATTAGTAAGGATTGGCTTAATGCTCTGTTTATGGTTCTAAGTAAGCAATTTCGAAGCAACTCCTAACCGAGTATCCACCAGGAATCCAGGTAAGTGAAGTATGCTTGCGCCTACGGGCCTACATCACAAAACAGTAGGATTATGTATTGTATAAATGAGTCTGTATGTCATGCATCATGTTTTGAAAGATTACGAAAATGAATTTTTATGTAGGGAACGGTAAGGCATGAACTGAATGTGACAGACAAACTATTAAGAGAACTAATCCACCCCTTAACTTATGAAGGGATTTATAACATTGGGAGAATTGATCCCACTCCCAAGGGAACTGAGGGATCAAATCAGCTATTAAGGGAATCCATCTGCCCCTTAATCGAGTAGAGGATGTATAACATTGGGAGGATTGATCCCACTCCCAAGGGAACCGAGGGATCAGATCAGCTATTAAGGGAATCAATCTGCCCCTTAATCGAGTAGAGGATGTATAACATTGGGAGGATTGATCCCACTCCCAAGGGAACCGAGGGATCAGATCAGTTATTAATGAATGTGAATGCAACTGAGATGAGAAAGTAGAAAATTGCATGTTTAGGAATTTATGTTTCAGCGTTTCAGCATTTCATTTCATTACTGGTTTACTTACTTAGCATTAGGATAATAGATGAGTTTTGTGATGTAGGTGAGGAAGTGACTGCATGTGTGTTTACTGAGTTTGCTGAGGACTAGACTGGTTGGAGGAGTGCATCTATGCAACAAACTGGCAGTTGATGGGGCGGTTTAATTGGTGTCAATTGGTGTGAAGGTTTAGTTTACAATATTTCAACTTAAGTATGTTGAGTTTTAATGATAGTAGTGGTTTCAATGTTTTGGATACGTTTCTGAGTTTTTTCTGATAATGGTATTCTGTTGGGATTTAATGTTGGTACTCACTGGATTTTAGTAATGCAATGGTTTGAATCATTTCTGAATGGCTTCAGTAAAGTAAGTAATTTTCCTTTCTGTAGTTAGAGTTGTGTTTGTACAGCGAGAAGTAGTCAAAATCTTGTTTCTGTTGTCTATCAGAAGATGTCTTCGGTGAAGCCATCAGATGATGTCTTCAGTAAAGTCATCGGATGATGCCTTCAGTGGAAGCCATCGGAAGATAAGTAAAAGATTTGTCGTTTAGTGACCGGTCGATGTCGAGTGATAAATCTACCGGATGATGTAGAATGTAATTTGTCGTTTAGTGACCGGTGGATGTCGAGTGTTAAATCCATCGGATGATGTAGAAAGTAAGTTGTCGTTTAGTGACCGGTGGATGTCGAGTGATAAATCCACCGGATGATGTAGAATGTGATTTGTCGTTTAGTGACCGGTGGATGTGGAGTGTTAAATCCATCGGATGATGTAGAATGTAATTTGTCGTTTAGTGACCGGTGGATGTCCTTTGTTAAACCTATCGGATGATGTCGAGTACTTTAACTATTGGTGTATGAGAGTTATATGCTTTGTCGTTTTGTCACCGAAAGAAGCCTTCTGTTATCTGCTTCAGCCTCTTCCGTTGACTTTGTTCAGCGGCAGATGCATTTGACTTTTGTAACTTTTAAAGTATTTTCGTGATTTAAACCTTTATTTCTTTTGGCCGATTATTTCTTAATATCCCAACTGATTATTCAAGCATTGTTCTATAGTTTTGTTTAACTCTATTTTTGCTCAAATGATTTCCGCTGCAAGTCTTTAAATGTTTCGAGGTTTTTAGAAAATGTCAAATTTTGACTTTCGAGTGAAGTTTTAAATTTGGTGCAAATTTTTCTTAGCTATGTTTGGGTTTTGTGTAACAAACCGGGTTCAGAAAACTCGGGGCGTTACAATGAAGGAGTTGGAGCCTGTTGCATTGTTCCCTGAAGAATAACACTCTAGACCAGGACTCCACAGTGAATGAGCAGAAGTCCGCTACACTGTTCACTAAAGAATAACCCTCTAGACCATGACTTCTTTGTGAAGAGCGGGAGCTCATTGGACTGTTCACTAAAGAATTACTCTAGACCGAGAATTCTCTGTGAAGGAGTGGGAGCCCACACTACGGTTAATTTACAACTTTTATTGTGTTTTAATTCATTTTTAAATCAATTCCAACCATTCTTTACACATTTTGGGGTATAAATAGAGAAGGTTTAGGTAAAGAATTAATTGGGTTACATGCATCATTTTGTATGATTAATAACAAGATTTGCGTGCTTCATATTACATGCATTATTAGTATTTTGCATTAAATGTATGCATAGAATGGATGTTCAATCGTGCATTATGTGAATATTTATATGTATGAAAAGTAATACGAGAGGTATGATTGGTAACATTCAAACCCAATATATCTCGTTGGTTATGTGATTGTGTGGCATATGTAAAGTGTGTTAAATAGAAAGAGAGTGACTGTAGGTCCCATTTGGTTGAAAATCTCTAACACTCCGGAGGTATATAGTTTGAGATGTATACACTTATTGGGAATCACACCAGTAAGGGACAACATGGATGTGTGGAACATACGATGTGTTATGATCATGGATATTGACATTAAAAATGTGTTAATATGGTACTTGTTAAAAAGACATTCTTTTAATAAGTGGAATTTTAGTAATGCTTGATTCATTAAATCATAACATTGATGTGTGGAAAAGCAAATATTGCATGAAATTCATATGCATATCATCACGGTTTAATTAGTGGTTTAGAACTGTCACGACTCGGAGGTGGGCCTAGACAAAAATACCAAGTTGAGTGATCTAATCCTCATAGTGTAACACCCGAAAAATTCCAATAACGTGCGTAGCCCTAGTTTAGGTTAAGTATGAGAGTTTAAGGTCATTGAAGGATTATGTTATGTATAGAAGTTAGAATGTGATTTTGGAAGAGAAATTAGTGAGATGAAAACCTAGAATTAGGTAGTTAGAGGTTTATGGGTTTGAATTACATTAAAGGTGAATAACTTGATAAAATAAGGAAAATGTAATTGAATAAATAAAGTGGAAAATTATGGTTTAAAGTGGGAGTTCACGTTGGAATAAGAGGAAACCTTTTGAAAAGTCAAAATGTAATGAAAATTTAAATAAAGAGAAAGGAGAGAGATGATTTTATAAAATAGAAAGTTAAGAAGCTAAATGAAAGCAAGTGTAGAAAGGTGATAGTTGAAAAGTCAAAAAGAGAAATGTAACCAATGGAATGAAAAGTGAATAACAAGTGGAAGAATGAGAAATGTTGAAAAGTCAAATGAAATAAAAGTGAAGGTTAAAGGGCAAGTTATTCACGTTGGAATTAAGTGAAACAAAGGGAGGGTTATTTTATAAAATATGAAAGTTTGGTGGAAGAAACAAAAAGGTGAAAAAGTGTTTTGTTATAAATTCGAGAAAATGAAGGTTAAATGCATAAAACCACCTTCTTCCTCCTCTTTTCTCTCCACGGTTTTGAGCAGCCATTAGAGGGGTCTTCTTCTCCATTTCTTCAAGAACTTGGCAAGGTGTAAGGTAAGATTTTACATGGGTTTTGGTATAAATACTTAATAGTGAAGTTTTTTTAGTGTTTTAGGTGTATTTTGAGTGGGTTTAGTTAGGGTTTGGAAAACCCTAAAGGGGAGGTCCGAATTTTCTTATTCTTTGATGAGTTTTCTTCCTATTTTCATGGTTTAAACTTTTGATAGGTTAGTTTGATATGTTTAAGTGGTTAGATTAAAGAATTGGTGGAATTCGTTGAAAAACCGGTTTTTAGGAAGTTGTTGACCGATTCTGTTTTTGAGAATTCGACTTTTTCAAGTTGTTTGGTTGCCAAATTTGATGGTTTTATTGGATAATAGACCTGTAGAGGTTTACGGATTGGGGTGGCACGTCGAAATCCAATGAAAAATGAGGGAGTTATGGCAGATTGAAGTTTGGACAGTTAAAATGGTGGGAATTTCGGATTCTAGGGTTTTATTGTAGATTTGGTTGAATTGTGGTGAGTTTGGAGTTAGTTTGGAGTTATATAATTTCTTAGAATTTATTAGAGGTTTCTAAATTATTTTCTTATAATTTCTAGGTTGTCGAGTGGATAATTTGAGCAGACGGAGTGAGCGAGCACGAGGAGGAAGCCAGGTAAGTAGCGAATGTGTGTGATTTTGCCTTCGGGCCTACACCATGGAACGATAGGGAATTGTTTGCTTGGTTGTTTTGTTTTGTCTTGTGTTGAGCATTTTATATGACATGCATCATGGTTTTCAAGCTACGAATTTCGTGTTTTGAGCATCGTTTGAAAATTGTGAGAGTGAAATGTAGAGATAAAAGATATGTGAGGCAATGTGACCTTTTGTGGAGTCGCCTCGTCGCGAATAGTGCCTGAAAGAATGGCAATTCGGGAAGTTACCACAATGTGTTGCCTCGTCACGAACTAGTGCCTGAAAGAATGGCAATTCAGGAGGTGTCTACCAGTGAGTTACGGTTGAAAGTACGTACGTTGTTGTGGTTATGTGAAAGGTTTATGAAATGAGAATGAGATGAACATAATCGAGAGTTATAAACCACATGTGTTAGGGTTGTGTCTGAGGGTGTGGGTGTGGTGTGCATTGTGTTTTTGTATGCATTGTTCCCTACTTGCTAAGCATTAGGCTTACGTTTTGTGTTTTGTGGTGTAGAGGACGACGTCAGTACAGGTGAGAGCTATGATGAAGGCTAGGATTGAGACGCAGTTGGTGATGTATGTTGTATGCTGGTGCGGATAGTTTTCGGGGCGCCTCAACCATGGTCTTCGGGATATTGTGAGAGATTTGGTATTTTGATGGTCTATAGTTTTTAACTATTTTTGGAGGCTTGTTGGATTTGTTTGGGTGTAAATGTTAATGTTTTATAAATCTGGGAAATACTGTTTGGGGAATATTGTTTTGAATTGTTATATAAAAGCTTGGTTTTCTAAACTTTAGCAGTTATGCTGCTTGATTTTCGTCAAGTAAACGTCATCGGGTTTTAACTGTCTCCTGGTTTTCGTTAACTTTTTAGAGTTGTGTTTTTCAGGATTTTACGTGTTAAGGATTCGGGAATAGTTTTGGGTATGTTTTATTTGAAGTTTTGGGAAGAAGTGTAGGAGAAATAGGTGAATGAAAAGTGGTGTAGGGTAAACAGTGACCGCCGATCGATCGGCACCAGGCGCGATCGATCGGCATGTGTTCTGTAAATTTGGTGATCGCGGTTGAGAAGCTGCCGATCGATCGGCGAAATACGGAGATCGATTGGCCAGCGTTTGGTCATTTTAGGTTCGGCAACAGAGAGGTTGCCGATCGATCGGCTGTGTGAACAGTACCGTTTATAGATTTTTTTTAATTTTTGTTTTTTCTAAAATGTTTTAACCCGATCTTTTCCAACATGTTTTGCACGTATTTTGTGCACGTTTTCCAATAAATTTTGAGGGTTTGCAAAACCCAAAAAAATCGAGTCAAATTTTTATCCTATGTTATTTTAAACGCAGAATTTATTAGCAAAGTAGCGCACCTAGCCAAGGCGGGTTCGGGGGCGTTACACATAGAGGATCTGATCGTCCAACTCAAATCTAGGTTTGACAGTGAAAAACTTTAAAATAAACTAAGTGTTGGTCCATAACAAATGGACCGAAGTCCACATAATGATGACATAATAATGAAATAGTGCAAGAAGTTAAATGATGCAGCAAAAATACTGCATAGGAAATAAAACACCAAACACCTTATAATTAATATAAATCAGAATAAGGGAATTAAATAAACGACAAAGAATAACACTCGAAAAAGAAAAGAGAATCGAAAGAAGGACCTTTTCTCAATGATCATCAATGACACTACCCTCCACCATCCCAACCTAGAAATGAAGGGGATTTTTAGGGTGAGCGACTAATTTAATAAGGAATCTTATACTGTGCTCAAATGTACATGTAAAATTGGTATCATTTGCTTTCAAAACCATGAGTAGTTATGAAAAAATACAGTGAAGCACATGAATTTACATTCAAAAATTAGTTTTCTTCATTTCAAATGGGCTACACGAGCTAAGGATTTTCAAATCGCCAAATCTTTACTTATCATTTTAAAATAGACTAAACAATCCATAGGTGTGTTAGTTTCAAAAATATTGGTACGTACATAGGTAGCTATACATAAAGTAAGTGTCCAACATTTTGTTATAAAAACAGTCCCAGTGAAAAATGTGAGTCACACAAGGATCCATTTAGAACGTTATCACAAAAAGGCGGCAATCGAAGTCTAGTAGCACACATGAGCCAAAAAGAAGCTGAAAAGTGATAGCAATCTGAAGATCTAGCCATATCACCCGGGCAACTGGCGACTAACTCAACGACAAATCAACTCATTATTCAAAGGGTGGCCAACAAACCAGCCAATGACAACTCCACCGACGTAACGTCCACTGGTGGTTGGCGAGCAAACTGCAGAACGTTATCAAATAAAAATATTCTGAATAGGTTTAGGGATTTGAAACTCAATGAGCAAGTCATCGTTGCCCTATTACCCATTTCACAACGTAAAAACAAACAACATTTACTCATCAGAAAGTGCATACAATCGACTCTGGTTAGTTTGGTTGCTCAGCTAGATACAACCCAAAACAAACAAAAAAATGTTATCAAAGGCTCAATCAGCCCTAACACAAGCATCCGATCAGGCTCCAATTATTTTGGTTGAGGAGCCGTTGCAGCCCAGAATAACTAGGGTTTGATACCAAAAAGGCTTATCCAACCCAATCAAATAGCTTATCGAGCGTACATATACAATGATTTAAAATGAAATACTATGCACTTAAAATTTAAAGGTGTAAAATATACATAGATATAAGTAAAAACCTGACGTGCTGGCGACCAGACCATGTCATGGTTTTCATAGGTCAAATCTACCAAAATAAGTTTTAAAAACTATGCGATGCAGTACAATATAGAAACCCCTACATCAATGAAGACCACAACCTTGCCGACTAGCCGACACACGCTATCAGATACAAACACAAAGAATAAGGCAACGAGTCCAAGACGCTGGAGACTGGGTTGAAAAAATGACTTACTCGCTAAGGTGTCGACCCTTGCTCGGCTCTGCCATCAACATCGTCGACACTGCGCCAATTTCTAGCTACGAAAAGGACGAAATCTAGTTACTCTCACCGATTTCCACCTCTAATCGACACTATAACTTACATAAACTCCAAATCTACCAAAATAACACAAAAATAACAAAGAAATTTGAATTTTCAAGCCCGAATCCCAATCGACAAAACCCTAACTTTTAAAACTGAAAACAGAGTTGAAAAATGACTTACTCGCTATGATTCTTTGCAAAACTCAAAGGCGGATGTGTCACAAACACGATTCCAACATTGAAATCCATGCTCGGGACCTCTCTCTTGGTTGCATGTGACGCTCACAGGAAGGAAGGATCCTTCCTTCATATGTAAATAAATTTAAATAAAATAACATAAAAATAAAATATATATACTATATATAAATTAAAAATATTTCTTAAAACTCGACATTCTAACAAATTTAAAATCTCTACCAAAATTCTCCCATCTTTAATGGAGAAGAATTCTGATGTGAACCGATGATCGATAACTTTCAAAGTCAAGTACCATGATTTATTAGAAGATAACGGAGGTTCAACGAACAAAGCTTCATATAGTGTAGCACCCGGTTCTATTAAACCAATTTCTAATCCGTTATTTAATTGTAAGCATGTTGTAGAGAAAGTTTAGAAAAAGTATTAATTAGGTTAATGAGTGACTAAGTAAGGGCATGGTGGTAAATTGAGAACTTAAGGAAAGAGGCTTTGTGATTAAATGCACTGTAGCCGCCACTCTTTCCCTACTCTTCTCTCTCGATTTTCAGATCAAGCAGCAGAGCTCTCTAGGCAATTTTCTTGCTCGATTCTCTTTCAACTTAGGTACGTTTTTCCTCATTCTCTTGCATTTTAGCAGTTAGATAATTGAGGGAGTACAATGTGAGGATTTCAAAGATGCTGTTGATGAGAGTAGGTTCGGGTTCTTGGGTAATAAATGGGAATGTGCAAGCAGTAGAGTTCCAAACTGGTTTTCTTGTTCCTCTGATTAATTTTTGGTAAAGTTTAGCGAAGGTTTGATTGATGTTCTGTTATGAACTTAGGTGAACGAACTTCTAAGGTAGCTTACAGCTGAGCGATTTCCAAGAGACCAGGTAAGTGAAGTTTGCTTGTGCCTTCGGGCCTACATCACAAAACATTAGGATTATTTTATTTGAATGTGTCTGTGTATTATGCATCATGTTTTAAAAGTATACGAAAATGAATTTGAATACATGTTGGCATGGTAAGGAATGAACATAATGAAACAGCTATGTGAACCAGATTTACTGTTAAGGGAATTAATCCGCCCCTTAATGAGACAGTGGATATTTAGACTTTGGGAAATTTGATCTGCTTCCCATCGAACAGGGGGATCAGAAACAGCTATGTGAAACAGATTTACTGTTAAGGGAATTAATCCGCCCCTTAATGAGTCACTGGATATTTATACTTTGGGAGAGTTGATCCAACTCCCAATTTTACAGGGGGATCTGAACAAAAACAATGCATGAACAACTGAGATGAGAAAGTAGAAACTGCATATTTAGGAATTTATGTTTCAGCATTACATTTCATTATTGCTTTACTTACTTAACATTAGGCTAATAGATGAGTTTTGTGATGTAGGTGAATAAGTGACAGCAGGTGTGTTAACTGAGTTTGCTGAGGACTAGTCTTGCTGGAGGAGTGCATCTATGTAACAATCTGGCAACTGATGGGACTAGTTAACTGAGTTTAACTGGTGTTAGTGGATGAGAAGGTTTACTGAACTAAGTGATTCAATTTAAGTATGTTGTGAGTTTCCATGACAGTGATAGTTTTGATGTTTGAATTCAATTTGAAACTTTTCTGATAATGACACTCTGTTGGATTTAAATAGTTTGAACGATTTTTAGTAAAATGCCCAAATTCTTTTGGTAGTCGGAGTTTTCTTTGTTAGAGTGAAAATGTTGTTATGCTGTTTTCATTGAGTATTTTTGATCTATCGGTAGATGAAGTCTATCGGCAGATGTAGGGTTGTTGTTCTGTTGTCTATCGGATGATGTCTTCAGTAGAAGCCATCGGAAGATATAAGTAGAAAATTTTGTCGTTTTGTAACCGGATGATGTCGAGTAATTTATCAATCGGATGATGTAGAAGAAGTTTTGTCGTTTAGTGACCGGTGGATGTCGGGTATTAAATCTATCGGATGATGTAGTAGAAGTTTTGTTGTTTAGTGATCGGTGGATGTCGGGCATTAAATCCATCGGATGATGTAGTAGGAGTTTTGTCGTCTTGTGATCGGCAGAGGCTGGATGAACGAATCATCTGGCTGACGTCATCGGTAGATGCGAATAGCAAAACTTGTCGTTTTGCGATCGGCTGAAGTTGGAATTGTGATTCTTCCGGCTGACGTCATCGGTGAAAGTCTTCAGTTTATTTCTTTTTTTTGTTGACCTTGTCTAGCGGCAGATGCGTTTGACTTTTACAACTTTCACGTTTCCACGCTTAAGTCTTGGTCGAATCAATTCCTACTATTTCAATAGATATTTCCAGATATTGATTTACAACCCCGTTTAACCTCTGCTTGTTTTCAAATGATTTTCCGCTGTGAATTGTAACGTTGTGGTTTCAGTGAACATGGAGTTTTGACTTTCAAGTGAAATTTTAAGTTTGCTCCAAAATTCCTTAGTTATGTTCGGGTTTATGAGTAACGAACTCAGTTTAGAAAGCTCGGGGCGTTACATATAGTTTAGTCGTGGAAGTCTGAGAAATAAAGTCATCACAACATGAACAAAAGACTATAAAAATGAAGAGCTTCTTACCATGGAAGTGGGCCCCACAAAATTGGCAAAAGAAGAGCTATGAGACATGAAGTTGGGCCCTACAAATGTCCATGAATTGGAAAGAGAAGAGTAAAGATCCAAGCAAACTAGAAAGAGATAAAAAGTCACTTGGGTTGGAAATAGATAAAGATATACATATGTTGATTGATGATGTGATCCAAGTTGAGGCCAAGTCAAAACCTAAAATCAAGATCCAATTGAAGATTTTCCTTCAAAGATCATGAGGAGGAAGAATGCAGCGCACATGCTCACGTAATAATTAAAATGGAGGGTGCGACACACATGCATATGCAAGAATTAAAAGACACATGCCACGTGTAAGAATTAAAAAGGACATGCGCTAGGCACAAACTCATACGAGGATTAAAAATTCACATGCAAAGCACATACAAGTACATGCAAATCACGTAGGAGAGATCTCATCAAGCCAAATCTACTCAAATAAAATCAAATCGTGTTCAAACGGAGTTTAAACATGAGATCACATCTGATCATGCAAAGGATCCTTATCTATGATTTTATTAGTTATTTTATCTCTTATTTTTGTTTTTATTTTAACATTTAATTTAGTTAAATATGTATCATATTTAATGACAAAACACTTTCGATTTAATGGAACAAGTTTGAAATAAAAAAATTAAGTTTTTCTATAGAGGATTTCTCTTTGGTTCTTTGCGAAGAACATCGATCTTCTTCAAGTCCCACTTGAAGAATCTCGTTTGATAGCTTTGGTTCTTACCAACAAGTTTAGTCTTGGTTAATGTCATACTTTGATAGTTTTAGTTCATCCAACAGGTGTAGCTCGGGTCAAGCTTTTGTTTTGATAACTACGGTTCCATTGAATTCTTCGATTGAGGTCTTAGTTCCTTACTTTATTCTTAAATTGAAAATACATTCCTTTGAACTATTCCGCTTGTTGAAGGGTCTCGGATCTCCTAATATTCGGGGTTCGTATCAGTTGGTATCAGAGCTTTGGCTCATTGATTCAATAAGCTATCTTTATCATTTTGTTGTCTTTCTTCTTCATTTTTTCTTCCTTATTAAAAAAAAAAAGAGTTGTCAAAAGTAAAAAAAAAAAGTCTTTTTCGTGATTTCTCTTCTAGCCAAACATTCAAGATTTGATTTTTATCATTCTTTTCTACTCCTTTGATTTCGTCTTCTTGAAAATTCGCAAGTACAAAAAAAATAAATCTTTCTTCTTTGCTTGAAGGTCGCAAAGGTAAAAAAAAAGTGTTGTCAAAAGTAAAAAAAAAAAGTTGTCAAAAGTCAAAAACAAAATCAAAATTTTTTTCTAGAGATTACGAAAATTCTATCATTTGAAATTTAAAAATTCGTTCTTAAATTCGTAGGTAGTTGTTCTTTGAATATTCAAATTATTGAATCTTCATTCGGAATATTCTCTTTATCCAAATTTATTCTTTGAAAATTTAAATTGTTGTTGAATCTTTATTTGAAATATTGTCCTTATACAAAATTTTGTCTTATTCCAATTGTGTCCTTTATTTAGTCATCCTTAAAGGTTTGAACTTTTAAACTTTAAAATTTGATTATTTATAGTTTGACTTGTTGAAATTTTACCATTGATCAAGTTCTTACGTAAAGAACTAAAAGGGAGATCGAAAGGTAAAAGACAAGAGTGAGAGATTATCTTATAAAAGTAATATTTTGAGTGAAATACGAGTGGAGTAACATCCATAGAAAGTGAACACCTGAAGGAGAGTGTGAGGTCCGTAAAGTTGATTTATTTGTTGATTACTAACACTTTTTCTTTATTTTATTCTTTTGGCCAAAAACAATGAGTGAGAGGCACAACGACGTTGATTTAAAATTGTTCATGAAAACCATGCAAGAACAATACACGTATTTAACCCGGAGAATGGAACGATTGAAAACTCCGACCCCTAACCATGCACGACAAGAGAGGGATTTTGATGGATAATTCGAAGAGTATAATGGTTAGTACTCAAAATAAAGGAATGAGAGGGCAAACTGGAAAGACAATGATTTACAAAATATCAAAAGAAAAAATTCCACCTTTCCAAGGGAAGAACGACCCCGAGGGATATTTGAATTGGGAATGAAAAGTAGACTTGGTATTTGAGTTTTAAAATTATTCTGAGGATAAAAAACTTAAGTTGATCACCATGGAGTTCACGGACTACGCTAGTATTTGGTGGGATCAATTAGTTAAGAACCAGAGGAGGAATGGTGAAACACAAATCCGCACATGGGAAGACTTGAAGGTCAACGTGAAAAAGAGGTATGTTCCATCATACTACTATAGAGACGTGTGTTGAAAGCTCCAAAATTTGACACAAGGTTTCGAAAACGTGGAGGAATATCACAAAGAGATGGAGTTAGCCACGTTAATGGCCAATGTGGAAAAAGATAAGGAAGCTACCATGGCTCGATTTATTGGAGGATTGAATCGAGAAATTACGGATATGTTGGATATAACACTACATCAACATGGGGAGTTGCTACACAAGTCAATCAAAATTGAGTGGCAACTAAAGGCTAAGAGAAGTAATAGGGTTGGTATGATATCAACCGCAACTTGGCAAACAAATTGGGAAAATGAGAAACCAAAATCGAGAGAAGACTCTAAGGAAAAAACTAATGTGCCAAGGGGGGCAACCACTCGATCACGAGCCAAAAGTTTATCTAATTTGTATGCTCATTTTATAGGTGATGCAATTGATAACCAAATAGAGCTAGAACCGAACACACAAGACAAGGAGAGGTCTTTGGACTTGTTGACATGCGAGCATCCTCAAGCCCAAACCAAACTTGAAGAAGGAATCAGTGTCTTCTTTAAGACAATTTGAAGAAATTGACCATATAGCTTATCTCTTAATAGTTTCTTTATATTATTATTGATGGCTGAACACTCTTAGCATTAGGGATTTCTTTTAATTGTGTTTTGTGAAAAAGAGGACCACTTGAAAGTGACATTTAGAGTGAAGGGTGTGTTTGCCAAAATTGGCCATGCATTCATGTACTTGGGTAGGTGTACTAGCCGAACAAACCTCTCTTGATCCCTCTTTGGAACCCTAATTTTGTTAAGGAAAGTGGTATTTAAACCATCTTTTTGGCTGCTGAAGGCAGCTTGGTTGAACAGAAAACAAAAGAACCATCTTCTTCCTAAAATCTTAAAGCTTCTCGGCATCAAGTCCACAATTCATCGGTGAGTTATATTCGATTGTTATTGTGTGTTGTTGGACTCCATTTTCGTGAGTGTAGTGGTTTCCACGTTATTACATCCCTTCTATACCTCATTCCATTAAGGTAGAACATTCAAGAAGGATGTATAAAGCTCTCTCCATAGCAAGTTGGAGTGCTCACCCTCAAAGAGAGCCAAAAGCCAAAAAAGTGCAACTTATCACTTTCTAGACCAACTAGAACCATATCATCTATTTCACTCCATTTCTTTCAAGTTGAGCCATGAGTTTTGGAGAGCGATTCCATCACATCAAAATTAAGATCCCACTGAAGTTTCAGCACCATTGGAATTCCCTTGAGAAAGTTGTGCATTCGCAAAAGTGGGGTATTTCTAGGTCAAGCTATTTTTCCGTAGTAGAGAGTTTGTGTGCTTTAACTTGTTGAAGTATATCATTTGGTATCAGAGCCATTTTCTTCTGTTGCCCCTGTTTTCTTGTTAGTGTGTGTTCTTTAAGATGATGACAATGAGTGCATCAAACAATCCTCAAAACAGTGACAATGGCTCTCAAGAAACCAAAGCATCTAACCCAAAAGAGGGTGAGTCTAGTTTTCAAGAACAACTTGATGAACTAAACAAAATGTTTGATACTCTTTACCAACTTGTGTTAGAATCAAGGGACCAGCATGTGAGGGCCCCTCAAACCCCAATGCATGAGAAGGGAACCGAGAATGCAAGAATGAGGAATAATCGTCATGTAATCTTTGAAGAGAAGGATTCTGAGGATGAAGTTCATGATAGTCCACATGCAAGATACAATCCTTGTAACGAAATGAAGTACGCTAAGGTATCCATTCCTTCCTTTAACAGATATTATAATGGTGATATATTTCTAGATTGGGTGGAAAAAATACAATTAGTCTCTTTGAAGCTTATGAGTTATGCTAGTTTATGGTGAGATAATTTAAGAGCTCAAAGAAGGCGTGAGAATGATTCGGACATTGTGACTTGGAGAGTTATGAAGACCTTGATGAGAAAGAGGTTTGTGCCAAGGCAGTACAAACAAGAGTTATTTTTGTAAATAAAAAATTAGAAACAAGACACTTTATCCGTGGAAGAATACCTAACCGAGTTTGAGACACTCAAAATGAGAAGTGGATTGGCGGAACCCGAAGAATAAGTTATTGCAAGATTCATAAGAGGTTTGCATAGAGATATTGAAGACATTGTCGAGCTACAAACTTTTGACTGGATGGATGTTGTTATTCAACTTGCCATGAAGATTGAGAGGCAAATCAAAAGAAAAGGGAAAGAAGCTAGCAATCGATTTTTCTCGAAGAATACTAACTCTTTCAACCCTCCATCCAAAGTAGAAGAAAATGTGTAACACCCCTAGTACTGTACCCATTTACCCGTATAAATTTTTCATTTTCTTTTATACTTAGTGTTTATGCGGAAAACAATTTAAAATCAATTATGTAAATCATTTAAAACATTTAAAACTAATATTAAAACTATTATTTAAAACTATAAGTAAATCAGTTTATAAATAAAACAAAGGGAGGGCTGAAAAGTCATTCTGCTGAGGGAGAAAAGTGGCTACCGATCGCTGACAGCGATCAGTGGCCAGCGATCGGGCGCTGGCAGCGATTGCTGCCCAGCGCTCGATCGCTGCAGCGCCGATCGCTGCACCAGCGATCGAGCGTTGGCAGCGATCGCTGGCCAGCGACTGAGCGCTGGCAGCGATCACTGGGCAGCGACCGAGCGCTGGCAGCGCTCGCTGCCCAGCGATCGGTCGCTGCCCACTCTAGACTTTTCCAGAGCGCAGCGACAAATACTGTAACCTCCATATTGTAATCTTCAACTTTCCTCCCTGGAATCCGATTTCCAGAGAGCCCTTGCCTTCTATAATTCATCCCCTGCATACATACATGTCTATACATATTCATTTCTTCTTCATTCCCTCATCATTCAGCTACCTATATGCACGCAATACTTTCGTAAAAACAAACCGCGTGGATATGTTTAAAAATCGACAATCCTTCCTGTTTTCAATTTACCACGCAGTTTCAAAATAGATTTTTCCAAACAATTATAAAACAGTTCCAAAAACGTTTAAAAACATTAAACCTATCAAATATCAGATTCCAAACATCCTAATATGTTCTAACATTATACATATTTCCTCAAAATAACCCAGTACCCTCAAAATCTATACATACATCCCCCACGGGTCGGTAAGGCATCGACTGTACAGCACACCACCGCAAGCATCATCCATCAACCGAGTCATGTCTCAGGTGGAGGGATCTCATCCTCACCTGGCTCGATGTCACCTAAGACGTTACCTACACCATAATACACGCTATGAGATAAAAATCTCAGTAAGTCCTACGTAAATGCAAATGCTTGGTCATGCATGCTCAATGCTATGAAAACAGTCCATGTCAGTTCATATATCAGTACGTGTCAGTCTATGGTTATCGGAAACACTCGACAGATAGATAGGGCACGTCCAGCGGTTAGACAGCCCACACCATCTGAAGGGAGGGAAACCCGCTCACCACAGAACGCCAGGTCTGAACCTCATCCCCGATAACCCCATGCCATGGTTGTTTACTGTGATACTTTACTTGCCCTTACGATGCATGTTCTTTTCATGAAATCCGTGCATAAATCCATTTTCATGTCGTTTTTAAAACCATGATGCATGAACAGTTCAATATAAACGTAAAGTAAACAATCAACATATATACCATCAAAGACTACAAAAGCATAACCTATAACCTGTAAAAGACTAAACCTAACTACCCATCAAAACAATTTAAAACAAACAATCCATTTAGATCCTCGACACGACATCGAATTACGGTGTAGGCCAATCGACCAAGTAAGTCACGAGAACTTACCTTGAGCGCACAGATTCTCGAGCTTCGTCCAAGAGAGTCGTTCACCTAAGCAATTCGAAGCACTTATCGTTAAAACAAATTTAAACTTCTAAACGTCCAACTTCAACGAAACCTTAACTAAGGAATTCCTTAAAACTTCTAGCTCATCAAATCGAGATACTTAAACGACTAATTCATGCTCGATGGTTCGAAATTACAATTAACGAACTTTTCCAAGAATTCCTAATTTTTTAACCTTTTTACGATTTGATTTAACTTCGTCCAATAACGTCAAATACGTCCAATATATACTTAATCATGGCTAACCTATTAATTATGAACCCTAAATCTCATTTTTTAACGAAAATCGATCGAAACCCTAATTACCTAAAACGCCGTAAACGTCGAAATAAAAGCTCTAAGAACGTAGATACATACCTAGGATAGCGAGAGGAGGAGAAACCGTGAAGAACAGAGGAGAAACGGAAGAGAAACGGAGGTCGGAACTGTTGGAATCGTCGGCGGCCGAGAGAGGAGGGAGCTCTCTGTCGTGCGATCCAGAGAAGAAAAGAGAGAAAGTGAGGGAGAGAAAGAATTTGTGATGTTTTAAATAAAAATTGATTTTCAAATTACCATTTTGCCCTTCTCACTTAATTCAATTCGTTTCGTCGTTCGTTTCGTTAATCGTCCAACGATTCGGATTCTCGAAAATTCCATATTTTGCCAATAACTCATATTTATCACCAGGGCTTTATTAAAACTGTCCGTTCGCAATTTGGACTTCATTTACTATTTTTACTAAAACGTCCTTTAAGTTTCGAGAAACACAATTACTCGAAATATAGCGTTTAAACTCCGAAAATTCTCGTAATTTCCTTAAAATTCCAATTATTCGTTAGGATCATCATGACGCTTTCCATTTACAAAACTGATTTGATTTGACACATTTACTAAAAATGCCATTAAACAATGAAATAATAATATAATATAATATATCCAAAAAGTCCGTACAAGCCGGATATTACATTTTCCAATGCAAAGAGTTGACCTAGCAAAAGAATAGAAGACAAGAATTTTGCAGTAAATACCACTTGGCCAAGGATAAGGGAGATTAAGTGTTTCAAGCGCCTAGGATTTGGGGGATATTGCTTCCCAATGTCCAAACAAGCGGGTAATGGTCCTTAAAGAAGGCACCAATGAAATCGTTAGTGAAGATGAGGTAGCAGATGATTCTAGTAAAGATGATGAGGCTCGAGAAGAAGTTTTCTATGCTCAGAAAGGACCACTAATAATGGTTATCTAAAGAGTCCTAACGACTCAAGCTAACAATGACGAATTCCAAAGGGAGAACATCTTCCATAGCCGCTGCTTGATCAATGAGAAAGTTTGTTCTCTAATCATTGATGGAGGAAGTTGTACCAACGTTGCCTCTCGTGACCTCTTGGATAAGCTAGGGTTGGAAACCATTCTACATCCAAACCCTTACAAATTGAGATGGTTGAATGATCGGAAAGATATCAAAGTCTCCAAGGAAGTGAACATAGAGTTTTCTATTGGTGGATACAAGGACAAGGGCCTTTGTGATGTAGTACCAATGAGTGCTAGACACCTTCTATTGGGGAGGCCATGACAATATGATAGGAAGGTGACTCATCATGGATATTCAAATTTTTTACTCTTTTAAGTTTGGAGAAAAAATGATCAAATTGGCTCCACTAAAACCGGAACAAGTAGCACTTGATGAAGAATTGAGAAATGAGAGAAAGACCAAGTCTGTAGCACCTGGATTCATTGAGACAACTTATTTTATCAACTAGTAGTGAATGTTTTATAGATAAAGTTGGGAGAAATTAGTGATTTCACTAATGAGTGACTAGGCGAGGGCATAAAGGTAAATTAAGATATAAAGTGGATAACCTATTTATGGGAAGAGGTTCTGCGTTTAATGCACAGTAGCCGCCACCCTATTACCATTTCCCCTTCGTTTGATTTTCAGCTCAGCTCAGCAGACTTCCTTCTAACATTTTCCTCTCTGATTTTCTCCATTTTAGGTGAGTTTTGTTTCATTTTACTTGCTGTTTTAGTGATTAGATAACAGAGAGATTGTAGGGGAGTGTTCGTGAATGCTGTGAGTGAGAGTTAGTTTCGGGTTTTACGGAGAACTAGAAATGCTCGACGAGCAAGACTTCCAGCTAGTTTCCCTAAGATTTCTAAATAGTTTAGAATGAAGTTTAGTAATGTGGTGCTCTATTTACGATTATAGGTGAGCAGACTCCTGAAGTAGCTTGCAACCAAACAATCTCCAGGAGACCAGGTAAGTGAAGTATACTTGTGCCTTCCGGCCTACATCACAAAACAGTAGGATTGTGTATGCTTTAATGTGATTGTATGTCATGCATCATATTTTGAAAGTATGCGAAAATGAATATACATGAAATGGCATGGTAAGGAATGAACAGACTGTAACAGTTGTTAAGGGAACTAATCCGCCCCTTAATCAAGAGAGAGGATGTATGACTTTGGGAGAAGTGATCTAAATCCCAATTTCGCAGGGGAATCTGAATAGTTGTTAAGGGAACTAATCCGCCCCTAATCGAGAGAGAGGATGTATGACTTTGGGAGAAGTGATCCAACTCCCAATTTCACAGGGGGATCAGATCATAAACGAATGCATATGCAATTGAGATGAGAAAGTAGAAACTACGTGTTTAGGAATTTATGTTTCAGCATTTCATTTCATTATTGCTTCACTTACTTAGTATTATACTAATAGATGAGTTTTGTGATGTAGGTGAAGAAGTGACAGCAGGTGTGTTCTCTGAGTTTGCTGAGAACTAGGCAAGTTAGAGGGGTGCATTCATGCACCAATCTGGCAACTGATGGGACGGTTTAATTGGTGTCAGTAGATGAGAAGGTTTAGTGAACCATGATTCAATTTAAGTATGTTGAGAGTTTTTGTGACAGTGGTAGTTTTAATGTTTTTGAATACATTTTAGACCTTTCTGATAATGATACTCTGTTGGTTTTAATAGTGGTTTTACCAAATCTTGGAGTATTGCACGGTTTTAAGTAGTTTTGAATGATTTTAGTAAAATGCTCAAGTTCTTTTGGTAGTCAGAGTTTTCTTTGTTTATAGTGAAATTGTTGCTATGCTGTTTTATTGAGTGTTTTTGATCTATCGGTAGATGATGTCTATCGGCAGATGTTGAGTATTTTTGATCTATTGGTAGATGATGTCTATCGGCAGATGATGAGTATTTTTGGTCTATCAGTGGATTTAGCCCATCGGTAGAAGTCGAGAGTTTTGTCTATCGGTGGATGTAGTCCATCGGTGGATGTGAGTATTAGAATTTGTCGTTTTGTGACCGGGTGATGTCGAGTATTATATCTATCGGAAGATGTAGGAAGAATTTTGTCGTTTTGTGATCGGCAGATGTTACTTGAGGATTTTTGTCATCTAGTGACCGGATGACGCAACTTGTTCTATCGATAGATGTGTGCAGCCGACGCGTCGTCGGCAAATGTGAGCAGATGACGTGTGAAGTCGACGTGTCGATTCTGTCTCTGCTTTCACCGCTGAGTCTTTTGTCCCTACTTCTACCGCTGGCACTGTTTGGCGGTAGAAGCCTTCTGTTTCTTTTTATGCCTCTACCGTTGACTTTGTTCAGCGGAAGATGCGTTTGACTTTTATGAACTTTAAGTATTTCACGCTTAAGCCTTCGTTTCTTTTGGCTGAATTATTTCTTAATATTATAGCTGATTACTCAAACGTTATTTCATAGTTTTGCTCAACTCTGTTATGCTCAAATGATTTTTCCGCTACAAAATTTTCAATGTTTACCTTGTAAAATGTAAAATTTTGTCCATTGAGTGAAGTTTTAGAATTAATCCTATAGTTCGGTTCAGTATCTTGAGTAACGAACTGGGTTCAGATAACTCGGGGCGTTACAGTATGGTATCAGAGACATTCAGTTAAACCGTTCAAAAGATTACTCATCAGTGCCGATCGTCGCATGTGAGTACTCTAAAAACTGTAAGTGTTTATGTTAGCCTTAGTTATTAGATGTTTATGAGAGTAGTTAACCCTGTGCAGGAAATCTAGTAAGATGTCTAGACGACCAGGAAAACCAAGAGTACCAAGAGAGATATCGAATTCGGGACGCGAAGAAGATCCTAGCGTGATTAGGCAGCTGACAGATTTGGTGCGTCAACAAACAGACCTAGTGCGTCAACAGTCCGATCAGTTAGGAGTGCTGTTGAACCGAGAGGTACAAGGAAGTGCCAACTCGAGTTCTAGCAATGAACATTCTGGAGATAGATTCAGGAGGCTACAACCACCCACGTTTGATGGACAGTCATCTGATCCGGTTATTGCTGAGGGGTGGCTTAGAAAGATTGAGAGTATGTTTAGGTGTGCCAACATTGGAGAAGGAGACAAGGTCACGTTGGCAACGTTTCATTTGGCTGGTGATGCTCAACTCTGGTGGGAAACAATAGAGACCACCACTGATGTTTTGGCGACGCCTTGGTCACAATTCAAGGACATTTTCTATGATAAGTATTTTAACAGCACTGTCTAAACTGCAAAGAAGTTAGAATTTCTGAACTTGAAGCAGACAGGATCTGTGGTCGAGTACAGTAGGCAATTCGAGTCCCTGTCCAGGTTTGCTGGACATGTTGCTCACAGGGACGAGGATAAGGTGTTCAAATTTGTGCATGGGCTGAAGCCAGAAATTTACCGAGGAGTTAAATTTTGTGGTATTAAAGGCTTGACATTCAGCGAAGTTGTGTCCACTGCTCTGGAAGTGGAAGAAGCTAAAAGGAAATGTGCTGGACCAAAGGAGGTCCCACAAAAGTTTGTCCAGCCACACCAACAAAGAGGAATGAAGAGGCCTAGTGAAGGTCAGAATAGCCAAGGAACAGGAGGGAAGATACAGAATGTTAGGAAATTTCCCCAGTGTCTTAAGTGTTTGAAGAACCACTCGGGCGAGTGCAGATCGGGCTTTGGGAAGTGTTTCAACTGTGAGGAGGTTGAACACACGATCAAAGAATGCCCGAAGCCTAGAATCACTAGATGCTACAATTGTAACAAGGTCGGCCATATTAGCAGAGACTGCCCAGCTTCTAAGAGTGGCCCTGCTATGATTAAACCGAGGATATTCTCCATGATGGAGTCGGGTGAGGAACAGCCCGCTGTTGTATCAGGTACTATATGGATCAACTCTATACCTGCTTTTACTTTAATAGATTCTGGTGCAACACATTCATTTATAGTATCTGCATTTGCTGTTAAGCTAGATGTACAACCTACGCCATCTGAACATATGTTTAATATCACGTTACCCTCTAGTGAATGCATGCACTCTAGTCGAGTGATACTTAATAGTGTGGTGATAGTGGGAAACAAGAATTTACCTGTTGATCTCATTATTATGGATATAATGGAATTTGATGTAATCCTAGGAATGGACTGGTTGTTTAAGCACCACGCCACAATTAATTGTAGGACTGAAATAGTTAGCTTCCAACCCCCTGGTAGTTTGAAACACACCTTTCAAGCTTCGAAGAAGAATAAGGAAATGTCTGTGATGACTTCTATTAACGCTAGACCTTCCCCATGTGGAGAGTATTCGTGCTTCTTAGCTAGCGTTTTAGACACACAACTTATAGGGAAGGCAAATCCTCAAAATGTCTTAGTTGTCCAAGACTTTCTTGAAGTATTCTTAGATGACCTTCCTGGTTTACCACCGGATAGAGAAATTGAATTTGTTGTAGATGTTTACCCCGACGTGAGCCAGTGTTTAAAAATCCATATAGACTAGCACCAACAGAACTTAAAGAATTAAAGAAACAGTTGGAGGATCTGTTGGAGAAAGGGTTCATACGCCCTAGCTTTTCACCGTGGGGTGCACCTGTCCTTTTTGTCAAAAATAAGGATGGATCGATGCGCATGTGCATTGATTATCGAGAACTAAATAAGCTAACTGTCAAGAACAAGTATCCATTGCCAAGGATTGACGATCTATTCGACCAACTCAATGGTGCAAGAGTCTTCTCTAAAATTGATCTAAGGTCAGGTTACTACCAATTGAAAGTTAAATCTGAAGATATCCCAAAGACTGCCTTTCGCACAAGGTATAGACATTATGAGTTTTTGGTTATGTCCTTTAGATTGACAAATGCACCGGCAGCCTTCATGAACCTTATGAATAGAGTGTTCCACGACTATTTAGATAAATTTGTCATAGTGTTTATAGATGACATCCTAATCTATTCTAGTACTAAGGATGAGCATCCAAGGCACTTGAGCTTGGTGTTAGGATTACTAAGGCAGCACCAACTTTATGCTAAGTTTTCCAAATGTGAGTTTTGGTTGGACAGAGTTCACTTTTTTGGTCACGTGATCTCTGGAGATGGAATATCTGTCGATCCAGCCAACGTTCAAGCAATTAAGGAGTGGCCCCAACCGAAGAGTACTACAGATATTCGGAGTTTCCTTGGATTAGCAGGATATTACAGAAAATTTATTGAAGGATTTTCAAAGATTGCAACACCCCTCACTCGATTAACAAGGAAAAATATCAAGTATGCTTGGACAGAGGAGTGTGAATCCAGTTTCCAGACCTTGAAAAAGAAATTGACCAATGTCCCAATATTAACACTTCCCGTTGAGAATAGTAAATTTAGCATTTACTGTGATGCATCCAAGATTGGACTTGGCTGTGTCTTGATGCAAGAGGGAAAGGTAATAGCCTATGCTTCTAGACAGTTGAAAACTCATGAGAAGAATTACCCTACACATGACTTGGAATTAGCTGCAGTGGTATTTTCACTTAAGATTTGGAGGCATTACCTGTATGGACAAACTTGTGAAATATTCTCGGACCATAAAAGTCTGAAATATATCTTCACACAAAAGGAATTAAAATGAGGCAACGTCGATGGTTGGAATTTGTAAAGGATTATGATTTTGAGATTAAATATCATCCCGGCAAAGCAAATGTTGTGGCAGATGCTTTGAGTAGAGTAACAACATCAACCCCAACTATGATTTTCGATATGCCATTAGCCTTAGAGTCAGAATTCCAAAGGTTTAATCTAGAAGCAGTATCCAGTGTATCAGCTATGCTTTCAGCCATAACCTTAAAGCCTACTATTCGTGAGAAAATAAAGGAAGCTCAGACAAATGATGTAGAGTGCAACAAGTACAGATTAAGCATGGAATCTACTGTTAGTTCAGATTTCAATTATTCCAATGATGGGATCCTTAAGTTTAGAAATAGATGGTTTGTTCCTGCCATTAAAGAACTTCGAGATGACATTCTTTCTGAAGCACATTCTTCTAGATTTTTTGTCCACCCTGGAAGTACGAAGATGTACAAGGACCTCAAACAGCATTATTGGTGGCCAAGTATGAAAAGGAGTGTGGCAGAGTATGTAGGATCATGTTTGTGTTGTCAGCAGATTAAAGCTGAGCATCAAAGACCCTCAGGAACATTGCAACCTTTACCAGTTCCTGAATGGAAATGGGAACAAATAACGATTGACTTTGTTGTGGGATTGCCTAGAACAGCAAAGGAACATGATGCAATCTGGGTAATAGTTGATCGATTAACCAAATCTACCCACTTTCTGTCGATGAGAATGACTTACTCGATGGATCAGCTTGCTGAATTGTATGTGCAAGAGATCGTTAGGTTACATGGAGTTCCAGGTACCAAAGTTTTAGATCGAGATTCTAGATTCACATCTAAGTTTTGGAAGAGTTTGCATAAGGCTATGGGTACACAGCTCAACTTTAGCACAGCCTTTCACCCTTAAACTGATGGACAATCCGAGAGGACTATCCAAACACTAGAGGATATGCTCCATGCATGTGCATTAGAATTTCAGGGTTCTTGGAGTAAGTACCTATCATTGGTGGAATTTTTCTATAATAACAGTTTTCAGGCAACAATAGGAATGGCACCGTATGAAGCATTGTATGGACGTAAATGCAGATCTCCATTGTACTGGGATGAAGTTGGTGAAGCACAGTTGCTTGGTCCTGACATTGTTCAACAAACTGTTGAAAAGGTTGCCCTCATCCGCCTGAGGATCTTAACAGCTCAAAGTCGACAGAAAAGCTATGCCGACAGAAGACGCAGAGAATTAGAGTTTGAAGTAGGTGATGAAGTTTTTCTTAAGGTATCACCATTCAAAGGAGTTTTGAGATTTGTTAAGAGAGGCAAGTTGAACCCCAGATTTATTGGACCCTTTCCAGTCTTGAAAAGGATTGGGAAGGCAGCTTACGAATTACAGCTACCAACCTCTATGGAAGGATTCCATAATGTGTTCCATGTTTCCATGTTGAAGTAGTGTGTACGAGATCCATCACAGATTGTGGAACAGCAGGGTATTGAAGTTCATCCAACTCTTGCATATGAGGAGAAACCAGTAAGGATCCTAGACTATGCTGTGAAGGTGTTGCGCAACAAAGAAGTTCCACTGGTGAAAGTCTTATGGCATAACCAGAACATAGAGGAGACAACTTGGGAGCGCCAGCAAGACATGATGGACCAATATCCAGAATTATTCACGTATTGAATTTTGAGGACAAAATTCTTTTAAGGAGGGTAGATTGTAGCACCCGGTTTCATTGAGCAAACTTATTTTGTCAACTAGTAGTGAATGTTTTATAGATGAAGTTGGGAGAAATTAGTGATTTGGCTAATGAGTGACTAGGGTAGGGCACAAAGGTAAATTAAGATATAAAGTGGATAACCTATTTATGGGAAGAGGTTCTGCGTTTAATGCACAGTAGCCGCCACCCTATTACCATTTCCCCTTCGTTTGATTTTTAGCTCAGCTCAGCTCAGCAGACTTCCTTCCGACATTTTCCTCTCTGATTTTCTCCATTTTAGGTGAGTTTTGTTTCATTTTACTTGCTGTTTTAGTAACTAGATAACAGAGAGATTGTAGGGGAGTGTTCGTGAATGCTGTGAGTGAGAGTTAGTTTTGGGTTTTGGGGAGAACCAGGAATGCTCGACGAGCAGGACTTCTAGCTAGTTTCCTTAAGATTTCTAAATAGTTTAGATTGAAGTTTAGTAATGTGGTGCTCTGTTTACGATTATAGGTGAGCAGACTCCTGAAGTAGCTTGCAACCAAACAATCTCTAGGAGACCAGGTAAGTGAAGTATGCTTGTGCCTTCGGGCCTACATCACAAAACAGTAGGATTGTGTATGCTTTAATGTGTTTGTATGTCATGCATCATATTTTGAAAGTATGCAAAAATGAATTTACATGAAATGGCATGGTAAGGAATGAACAGACTGTAACAGTTGTTAAGGGAACTAATCCGCCCCTTAATCAAGAGAGAGGATGTATGACTTTGGGAGAAATGATCCAAATCCCAATTTCACAGGGGGATCTGAATAGTTGTTAAGGGAACTAATTCGCCCCTTTATCGAGAGAGAGGATGTATGACTTTGGGAGAAGTGATCCAACTCCTAATTTCACAGGGGGATCAGATCAGAAACGAATGCATATGCAATTGAGATGAGAAAGTAGAAACTACGTGTTTAGGAATTTATGTTTTAGCATTTCATTTCATTATTGCTTCACTTACTTAGTATTATACTAATAGATGAGTTTTGTGATGTAGATGAAGAAGTGACAGCAGGTGTGTTCTATGAGTTTGCTGACAACTAGGCAAGTTGGAGGGGTGCATTCATGCACCGATCTGGCCACTAATGGGACGGTTTAACTGGTGTCAGTAGATGAGAAGGTTTAGTGAACCATGATTTAATTTAAGTATGTTGAGAGTTTTTATGACAGTGGTAGTTTTAATGTTTTGGAATACATTTTAGACCTTTCTGATAATGATACTCTGTTGGTTTTAATAGTGGTTTTACCAAATCTTGGAGTATTGCACGGTTTTAAGTAGTTTTGAATGATTTTAGTAAAATGCTCAAGTTCTTTTGGTAGTCGGAGTTTTCTTTGTTTATAGTGAAATTGTTGCTATCCTGTTTTATTGAGTGTTTTTGATCTATCGGTAGATGATGTCTATCGATAGATGTTGAGTATTTTTTATCTATCGGTAGATGATGTCTATCGACAGATGATGAGTATTTTTGGTCTATCGGTGGATTTAGTCCATCTGTAGAAGTCGAGAGTTTTGTCTAACGGTGGATGTAGTCCATCGGTGAATGTGAGTATTAGAATTTGTCATTTTGTGACCGGGTGATGTCGAGTATTATATCTATCGGAAGATGTAGGAAGAATTTTGTCGTTTTGTGATCGGCAGATGTTACTTGAGGATTTTTGTCGTCTAGTGACCGGATGACGCAACTTGTTCTATCGATAGATGTGTGCAGCCGACGCGTCGTCGCCAGATGTGAGCAGATGACGTGTGAAGTCGACGTGTCGATTCTGTCTCTGCTTTCACCGCTGAGTCTTTCGTCCCTACTTCTACCGCTGGCACTGTTTGGCAGTAGAAGCCTTCTGTTTCTATTTATGCCTCTACCGTTGACTTTTCTCAGTGGAAGATGCGTTTGACTTTTACGAACTTTAAGTATTTCACGCTTAAGCCTTCGTTTCTTTTGGCTGAATTATTTCTTAATATTGTAGCTGATTACTCAAACGTTGTTTCATAGTTTTGCTCAACTCTGTTCTGCTCAAATGATTTTTCCGCTGCAAAATTTTCAATGTTTACCTTGTAAAATGTCAAATTTTGTCCATTGAGTGAAGTTTTAGAATTTTCTCAAAAATCCTATAGTTTGGTTCAGTATCTTGAGTAACGAACCGGGTTCAGATAACTCAGGACGTTACAAAGTCACACCCTTTTCATGTCCAAAAAGGAATTAGGGAAGTCTCTTTTACATGGCGGACCTATAATCTTACTAATGTTTTGGGAGAGAATGGAAGAATTAGGAGAAATTCCTATGGAGGTTCAAGCATTATTGGATCAATTTCAAGATGTATTCCAGGAGGAACTTCCATAAGATCTACCACCCCTTCGTGGTGTTGAGCATCAAATCGACTTACAACCAGGGGTTGTGCTCCTGAATCGTCCTTCCAATAGGATGAATCAAGAAGAGGCAAAGAAGTTACAAAAGCAGGTGCAAGAATTGCTTGAAAAAGGTTACATTCGAGAATCAATGAGTCCATGTGTCGTACCCACACTTTTGGTGGCAAAGAAAGATGGTACTATGAGGATGTGTGTGGATAGCTGAGCCATCAACCAAATTACGATCAAGTATAGGTATCCAATTCCTAGGCTTGAGGACATGCTAGATGAGGTTAGTGGTGCTTAATTCTTTTCCAAAGTAGATCTAAAAAGTGGCTATCACCAAATACGAATGAAGGAAGTGGACGAATGAAAGACAATTTTCAAGACCAAGTATGAACTATTTGAATGGTCAGTAATGTCTTTCGGCCTCTCGAATGCCCCTACTACTTTTATGAAGCTTATGCATTTTGTTCTTAAGGAATTCTTGATAAAGTTTATAGTTGTTTACTTTGATGATATCTTGATATATACTTTGGACCTTATCTCACAATTGGAGCATCTTAGAGTCTTCTTTGAAACTCTTAAAAATGCTAAACTCTATGAGAACCTTAAAAAGTGCTCTTTTGTCCAAGAGAGTGTTCACTTCCTCTGGTTCATTATCACAAAAGAGGGTATGGAAGTAGATGAATAAAAAATTAAAGCCATGGATGATCGGCACCAAAGGGAATTTCAGAGGTGGAGAGCTTTCATGGTCAAGCCTCATTTTATAGAAGGTTCATCAAGGACTTTAGTTCGATTATGGCTCCAATAATCAATTTTACCAAGAAGGGGAAATAATTTCATTGGACTCAAACTTGCCAAAAAAATTTCGAGTTGACTAAAGAGAAGCTTTGTCATGCACTTATTCTCATGTTACCTGATTTTAACAAGGTTTTTGAAGTTAAGTGTGATGCGTCCGGAGTAGGGATTGGGGCATTACTCATGCAAGAAGAAAAATCTCTTGCATATTTTAGCGAGAAACTCAAATGAGCCGCTCTCAACTACTCAACTTATGATAAGGAATTCTTAGCCGTCATTAGAGCTCTCAAAGTTTGGCAACACTATTTACTCCCTAAGGAGTTCATTATTCACACTGATCAACAAGCCCTCAAACATATCAAGAGTCAAGGAAAGTTAAATAGGATACATGTTAAATGAGTGGAGTTCCTTGAGTGCGACTACCCTTACATCATCAAGTACAAAAAAGAGAAGCTAATATAGTGGCCGACGCTCTTTCTAGAAGGTACGTCCTATTGACCGAGCTACTAAATTCTTTATGTTTGAATGAATCAAGAAAGCCAATGATGGAGACCAAGACTTTGGTCCATAGTATAAGAAGTGTAAACAAAAGGCCAAAGGAGATTATTGTATAATGGATGGTTACCTCTTTAAAGGAGGAAAGTTATGCATTCCAAGTGGTGGAATCCATGAATTGTTGATCAAAGAAGCCCATGGAGGAGGTTTAACTAGCTATTTTGGAGAAAAAAGACCAAGGAGACGATAAATGAGCACTTTTATTGGCCCCATTTACTTAGAGATGTGAACAAAGTGTTAGAAAAGTCTATAGTCTGCAAGAAGGCCAAGAGTCGAATTCTACCCCAAGGACTCTACTTAGCCCTACCAATTCCTAGCCACCCTTTGGTGGAAGTGAGTATGAATTTTGTTTTGGGCCTACCTTGCACTTCTAGAACCAATGACTCAATCATGGTAGTAGTGGATCGATTTTCAAAGATGGCTCATTTTATAGCTTGTTCCAAGATGGATGATTCTTTCCACATAGCTGAGTTATTCTTCAAAGAAGTGGTCTGCATGCATGGAATTTCCAAATCCATTGTCTCAGATAGAGATACTAAGTTCTTGAGCTCGTTTTGAAAAACTATATGGAGAAAGTTAGACACTAAATTGCTATTTAGCACCTCATTTCACCCAAAAATTAATGGCAAAACTGAAGTGGTGAATAGAACCTTTGAAATTTTATTAAGGAGCATAGTAGGCAAGCGACTCTCTGATTGGGACATTCAACTTCCCTACATTGAGTTTGCATATGATAGGAGTGTGCACAATTCGACCCAAATGACTCCTTTAGAGGTGATGTACTGTTTTAATCCACTCACACCATTGGATCTTATTATGTTGCCTACTAAAGAAATGATGAATCCTAGTGGAGCTTGTAAGGACTCGGCCCGCGGACGAGTAGCTCAAGTGGTACAAGTGATGGGGGACCCTTGACCATAAGCCCTGGAGGTCCTGGGTTCAAATCACTTGGGAGGCATAAAACTCCTACCCCAGGGATGGAGAAGTTCATGAGTAGGACCGGTCGATGGTGGTGCATCCGCGGGCCGGGTCCTTACAGAGCTAGCAAAGCTAAACAAGTCAAGGCCATGCATGAAACGGTTAGGAGAACGATTCAAAAGAAGAACGAGAGTTATGCCAACTAGGCTAACCCAGGAAAGAAATAGATCATCTTCAAGGAGAGGGATATAGTTTGTCTCCATCTAAGGAAGAAGAGGTTTCCCAAGCAAAGAAAATCAAAACTCCTCCCTAGAGCCAATGGCCCACTCAAGATTTTGGAGAGGATCAATAACAATGCCTACAAACTTGAATTGTCAGGTGACTATGGAGTTTTGGCTACCTTCAACGTTCAAGACCTATCTCCCTATTTTGGAGAGAAGGACGAGGAAAAAGAAGACACTCTTTTGGATTTGAGGACAAATTCTCAACCACCCGAGCAGGATGATGTGCCAAGGGGGGCAACCACTTGATCACAAGCCAAGAGTTTATCTAATTTGTGTGCTCATGTTATAGGTGGTGCAATTGATGTCCAAATAAAGCTAGAGCCGAACACACAAGACAAGAAAAGACCTTTGCATTTTTTGACATGGGAGCATCCTCAAGCCCTACCAAACTTGAAGAAAGAACCATTGTCTTCCTTAAGACAATTTGAAGAAATCAATCATATAGTTTATCTCTTAATAGTTTTTATTTTATTTTATTATTGATAGTTCAACACTCTTAGCATTAGGGATTTCTTTTAATTGTGTTTTGTGGTAAAGGGGACCACTTAAAAGTAACATTTGGAGAGAAGGGTGTGTTTGCCAAAATTGGCCATGCATTCATGTACTCGACTAGGTGTACTAGCCGAACACACCTCCCTTGATCCCTTTTAGTAGCTGCTCTTTGGAACCCTAATTTTGTAAAAGAAAGTGGTATTTAAACCACTCTTTTTAGCTACTGAAGGCAGCTTGGTTGAATAAAAAACAGAAGAATCATCTTCTTCCCAAAATCTTGAAGCCCTAAGTTTTTGAGAGCATTTCCATCACATCCAGAGTAAGATCCCACTGAAGTTTCAGCACCATTAGAGTTCCCTTGAGAAAGTTGTGCATTCGCAAAAGTGGGGTATTTCTCGGTCAAGCAATTTTTCTGTAGCCGACAGTTTGTGTGCTTCAACTTGTTGAAGTATATAAAAAACTGTGGCAACCAATCAAGTGTTACTACAAAAATCAAAGGTCAAGACTTCAAATCCAATTAGAATATGATAGATTAAGTGCTTTTGGTGCCAAGGGTTTGGACACAGCTTCAAATTGTCCAAATAAAAGAGCTATGATTTTGAGGGACAATGGCGATGTGGAGAGTGTCAGTTCGAGTGATAGTGAGATGCCACTACTTGAGGATTGTAGTGATGTTGAGGTGGAGGAACCAGTCAAAAGAGATCTTTTAATCACAAGGCGAGTATTGAATGTGCAACCTAAAGAGGAAGGAGACAAAGTACAACGTGAGCATATATTTCGTACAAGATGCTATGTGCACTACAAAATTTGTAATTTGATCATTGATAGTGGGAGTTGCACCAATGTACTAAGCACATTACTAGTCCAAAAGTTGACTTTGAAAATCGAGCAACATCTAAAACCATACAAGTTGCAATGGTTAAACGATTGTGGAGAAATGAAGGAGACTAATCAAGTTGAAGTTCCTTTATCAATTGGAAGATACCAAGATAAAGTTTTATGTAATGTAGTGTCGATGCAAGCTACACACATACTTTTGGGGAGGCTTTTGCAATTCGACCAAAACGTTAAGTATAATAGTTACAAGAATGAGTATTCGCTGGTTTACAATGGAAAAATCATGATCCTTACACCATTAAAGCCATGAGAGGCAATTGTAGACTAAAAGTGGATCGCGAAGGAATTCTAAAGGATTAGGGCCGAAAAAGAAAGTGACGAAAAAAATTTAGTTGAATATGAGGCAGAAAAAGATAAAGAAAAACGTGAAAAAAAAATATAGTTGAACAAAAGGCCGAGAGAGAAAGAAAGTGGTGAAAGATACATAGTTGGAAAAGGTACAAAGAGGGATGACAAATTGAGGGAGAAAGAGAGAAAAACCAAGGGAAAAGAGAGAAAAACTAAGGAGAAGAGAGAACAAAAGTTGAGTGAAAAGAAAATTGTGTTGATGAACAAAAGTGAGGATAAATGTGATATGATTTTGCTTTTATATAAAGATGTTTATTTATCATCTAACAGTTTACCAAGATTTCTTCCAAGTATTGTTTCTTTTCTTTTGTAGAAAAATAAACATGAAATTCTCATGGAGTTCCGAAGAGAAATTTTGCCGTTGAGGGAGATTAAGAAGCAAAAAGATCTCGTACCAAGTACCTTATTTCCAAGTGAACCGGAAACAACAAATAGGTTTGAGTGGTTGGTAAGGACATATGATTTATATATTGCTCCTATTATATGTATAAGGTTGATAAATAATATGTAAAAATATTTTATTGGAAAATTTGTCATTGATTACTTTGCACACAACTTGGTTTATGGCAAAAATTTAAATACACAGTTTGAGAACTTCAAATCTGATTTTAGCATTTTAAAGGATTTTAATTCTATTAGATATTATTCACCGTTTGATATTATTGATGATTTTGATCTATTAAATCCATTCAATTTATTAACTTTGTTTACTAATAAGTTTGTTCTTGTGCATGAAAGTAAAAATAATGAATTTGTTAAGAAATTTTATGCAATGGTAAGATTTATTTTTGAATCCGGATATTGGGTTTGGCTACGTCTACAAAATGAAAGGTTTTTGAACAAATGGAAGAACAAGTTACAACCTCGAGGAGATAGACATTTCCAAGTCCTAAAGCGCATCAATGACATCACTTACAAGATCGACCTACCGAGTGAATACGATAATGTAAGCACATATTTTAATTTTACTAACTTGTTCTGATATGATGCAGGAGATTCGAGGACGAATCTTTCGAAGGGGGAAAGAATGATGTGAAATGAGAAGCAATAAATCTCAAAGTCAAGGACCATGTTCTATTACAAGATAAAGGAGGTCCAACAAATAAAGATTCATATGGTTTAGTTATGGAAACCCAAGAAAAAGAGTCATCACAAATGAGTAAAAGACTATGAAAATAAAGAGATTCGTAGCATAGAATTGGGCCCTACAAAATTGACAAAAGAAGAGTTATAAGGCATGGAGTTGGGCCCCACAAATGCCCATGGATTAGAGAGAGAATGATAAAGATATATGCAAACTAGAAAGAGATAAAGATTCACGTGGGTTGGAAAGAGATAAAGACACATATGAGTTGGTTGATGATGTGATCCAAGTTGAGGCCAAGTCAAAGCCCAAAAGCAAAGATCCAATTGAAGATATAAGCGGCCCAATGACTAGAGCAAGATATGACAAAGATCCTTCAAAGATCATGATGAGGAAGGATGTGACGCGCATGCACACGTAATAATTAAAAGGGATGGTATGATGCACATGCATATGCAAGAATTAAAAGACACATGTCGCACGTAAGAATTAAAAAGAACATGCGCTAGACACATGCTCATACGAGGATCAAAAATTCAAATGCAAAGCACATGCAAGTGCATGCAAATCACGTAGGAGAGATCTCATCAAGCCTAATCTACTCAAATAAAATCAAATCATGTTCAAATGGAGTTTAAACATGAGATGACATCCAATCATGCAAAGGATCTTTATTCCAAGATTTTATTAGTTATTTTTTCTTTTATTTTTTTTATTTAAGCATTTAATTTAGTTAAGCGTGTAGCTTATCTAATGGCAAAACATTTTCAATTTAATAGAACAAGTTTGAAATAAAAAAAAGAGTTTTTATAAGGATTTCCCTTTAGTTCTTTGCGAAAAACATTGATTTTCTTCAAGTCACGTTTGAAGAATTTCTCTTGATAGTTTTGGTTCTTACCAACGAGTTTGGTCTGGGTCAAGCTCATGTTTTGATAGTTTTGGTTCAGGCAACATGTGTGGCTTGGGTCAAGATCCTGTTTTGATAACTACGGTTCCATCGAATTCTTCGATTGGGGTCTTAGTTCCTTGCTTTATTCTTGAATTGAAAATGTGTTCCTTTGAACTATTCTGCTTGTTGAAGGGTCTCGGATCTCATAATGTAACACTCAGAATTTTCCAGAACGTATGTAACCCTAGTCTAGGTCAAGCATGAGAGTTTAATGATTCAAGATTAGGGTTGTACATTGAAGGGTATTAAAAGAGAAATGGGAAGTGTAGAGTTTGACAAGTCAAACTTATTTGTGATTGGTGGAGAATTTTGGGTTGAAAAGTCCAAGTATTTAAACCAATCAAATTTCAAGCAAAATATGTGAAAGAAAAAGGGAAGAAAAAGGTGATATTAATGTAGCTTTTCACGTTGGAATTAAGTCATGCAAAGGAATGAAGAATGGTTGAAAATTCAAACCAAAACAATTTTGAAAAGTCAAAAGTTTTGATAACCAATAGAAATTTAGCAATTTATGAAATAAATGAGAGAAAATGGGTGAAAGAAGAAGCCATCACGTTGGAAGAAATGAGAAGGGAAAAAGTGAGGGTTTAAGTGTAAAAGTTAAAAACTTGTTAGGTGGAAATCAAAAGTGGAAAAACTTTTAGGTTAAAAAGACAAAATTGAACCAAATTTTATCATCTTCTTCCCCTTGCTCCACGATTCTCCGTGGCAGCCATTAAAGCTTCATTTCTTCATTTCATCAAGAGGTTTTCAAGGGTTTTTAAGGTAAAAATAAGTGGGTTTTAAGTTGTATACCATTAGGTGTTATTTGGTGGTGTTTTTAGGGTGTTTTGTGAGGGATTACATAGGGTTTGAAAACCCTAAATGGTGAAGTCCGAATTTTGGGGTTTAATGGTGGTTTTCTTCCCTAAGTTCATGATTAAGAGGTTAGATGAATTGGTTTGGGTTGATTTTAGGGATAGATGGAAGATTGGTGAGGAGTTGTTAGAAAACCGGTTTTGAACAATTAGATTGCCGGTTCTGTTTTGTCATTTTCGACTTTGTTAAGTGTGTTGTTTGGTTACTTTGAGTGTTTGAATGGATAGTAGATGTTTAGAGGTTTCCGAATTAAGGTGGCACGTTGAAATCCGTTGAAAAACGAGAAAGTTATGACCGTTTGAAGTTGGACGGTCAAAATTGTGTAAAAATCGGGTTTATGTGTTTTGTGAGAGAAATGTGTTTTAAGTATTGTTAGTTTTAGTTAGAAAATTTCCTTAGATTGTATTGATAACTTATCAAGCTAAGTTTCCATTATTTTAGGTCGTCGAACGTGTGAATTGACCGGTAGAATTGAACAATTGGAAGCCGAGCATTCAGGTAAGTAATGGATTGTGTATTTTGTTGCCTTCTGGCCTACACCACAGAACGGTAGGATTTATTGTTTGATAGTGTATTGTTTGGTGTTTGAGTATTGTTTGATGAATTGCTGGGTTGTTATTGTTAGTGTTTGAGTATTGTTTGATAAATTGCTGGGTTGTTATTATTTGGTGTTTGAGTGTTGTGTGATGAAATTCTTGGTTGTTGTTTGGTGTTTGAAAATGGTGTGATTTGCATGCGTAATTTTTAATGTACGAAAATTAATGTTGGGGCATATGTGAATGGTAAGCATGAAACGTGTAAGAAAAGCACTAGAGAGTTAAATGCCTCGTCGTTAAAGTGCAGGATGCATTAGAGGATTTAACAACTCGTCGTTAAGGTGCTAGAGTAAGCACTAGAGAGTTAATGCCTCGTCGTTAAAGTGCAGGATGCACTAGAGGATTTAACGACTCGTCGTTAAGGTGCTAGAGTAAGCACTAGAGAGTTAAATGCCTTGTCGTTAAAGTCCTGGATGCAATAGAGGATTTAATGACTCGTCGTTAAGGTGCTAGAGTATGCACTAGAGAGTTAAATTCTTCGTCGTTAAAGTGCAGGATGCACTAGAGGATTTAACGTCTCGTCGTTAATGTGCTAGAGTAAGCACTAGAGAGTTAAATGCCTCGTCGTTAAAGTGCAGGATGCACTAGAGGATTTAACGACTCGTCGTTAAGGTGCTAGAGTATGCACTAGAGAGTTAAATGCCTCGTCGTTAAAGTGCAGGATGCACTAGAGGATTTAACGTCTCGTCGTTAATGTGCTAGAGTATGCACTAGAGAGTTAAATGTCTCGTCGTTAAAGTGCAGGATGCACTAGAGGATTTAACGACTCGTCGTTAAGGTGCTAGAGGAAGCACTAGAGATTTAAATGCCTCGTCGTTAAAGTGCAGGATGCACTAGAGGATTTAATGACTCGTCGTTAAGGTGCTAGAGTATGCACTAGAGAGTTAAATGCCTCGTCGTTAAAGTACAGGATGCACTAGAGGATTTAACGTCTTATCTTTAATGTGCTAGAGTATGCACTAGAGAGTTAAATGCCTCATCGTTAAAGTGCAGGATGCACTAGAGGATTTAACGACTCGTCGTTAACATGCTAGAGCATGCCTTAGGGAGTTGAACGCCTCGTCGTTAAAGTGCGAGTAGCACTAGAGGGTTTAATGTCTCGTCGTTAACGTGCATGAGTGAGTAAGAAAATAGCAGAGTGAGTAGCATTGGCATGTGTTAGGAGGCGGTGTGCGCATTGTGTTTGTTTACATTCGTGTTATTCATTACCTGCTAAGCATAAGCTTACGTGTGTGTGTGTGTTCTGTTGTGTAGGTAACGACGCGGTTACAGGTGAGCTAAGCGAGTGAGCTAGGACTTGGGAGCAGTCGGAGATGCACGGGGCATGCCGGTGCAGGCAGTTGTTGGGGCGCCTCGACCATGGTCTTCGGGGGATATGGGGCTTTATATTTGGATAGTTTGTTTTAGATGTCTGTTTGTAGAAATGATGGGAATGCGTACTATTGTATTTGTTGTCTTTTGGAGACTTAACTTTACATTCCGCTGTGTCAGTTTTATTTTAAATTATGTTTTAGCATGGGATAGGTTAGCAAAGTAGCTCACCGAGCCAGGGTGGGTTCGGGGGCGTTACAAGATGGTATCATAGCCTGTACCCAACCGGAAATGTGGCCAACGAGGACGTTGGGCCCCCGAGGGGGGGTGATTGTGATGACCCGGATGTGTAAGTATGTGTACGATGGCTGCACGAACCGGAACTCGGATGGCGGTACGTCCACGCGGGCGAACCGGAAGGTGACGGGTCGTAAAAAGGGGGTCCTCACAATCCCACATCTCTTGAGGAAGTATGTAGAAATGAAACATATGTAAAGAGACCCTCCCAACATAGTAAGACGCGTTTTGGAGCACAATTGGCAACGGATCCCATAAGAACTCCGAAGTTAAAAGTCCTTCGACGAGAGAAATTCCAGGTTTGGTGACCTTCTGGGAAGTTCTCGCCAAACAAAGCCGTGAGGGGAGGATATTGGGCTGCGGTCCAAACCCCAGAGCGGACAATATCTTGCTGGGAATAGGGGTCGTTACAAATGGTATCAGCGATCTCGATTACTGTCTTTCTTCGGTCAATTGGTAGGAGTTGATGTAGGTTGATGATGATAGTGGTAAATGTTTTATGAATGTTTTGGTTGGAGAAAAGTTAGAAAATTGAAGGAGTTTGATACGTTTTATTTGTAAATGTTTGGTATTTATTTTAACGGTATTATGAGTTGTTTTTGTGTTAATGGATAGTGAGTGAAGGTATTTGAAATTTGAAACTATATGTTTTCAGTTTTAAACTGTAGGTTTTGGTTTTGAAGAAATTTAGGCGTTACGCCGCCCGTTTTGGTTTTAAAATAATTAACGTCGGGTTACGTTCTCTATTTTTTTATTTAACCATTTTAAGCTGGTTTTCTAAAATTTTTATGGGACTTGAAGGTTTGGGTGTCAGGAGTGTGTGGTTAAAATTTCAGAATTTTTGGAGGTGTTTAGCTCGGGGAAAACTAGAGTGGAGACCTTAGTTAGAGAAGTTGAAAGTCTAAATGATGGATGCTTAAGTTAAAAGTAGTGAACGTGTAAGTCATTGAACCATAGAAGGCATAAGAGGGTAATTTAAAACTTTGGAGATGTCGGAATTGTCGTTCCTCAATTGGTGAGTAAGACCATAGCTTAATCAAGAGTTTTAGGGCAACTCAAAAGTTAAGATGGTAGCTAAGGGTGAGTAATTTGAAGGATTACTAAGGTACTAAAAATTTTGAGGACAAAATTTTTGTAAGGAGGGTGGATTGTAACACTCAGAATTTTTTAAAACGTATGTAACCCTAGTCTAGGTCAAGCATGAGAGTTTAATGATTCAAGATTAGGGTTGTACATTGAAGGGTATTAAAAGAGAAATGGGAAGTGTAGAGTTTGACAAGTCAAACTTATTGTTGACTGGTGGAGAATTTTGGGTTGAAAAGTCCAAGTATTTAAACCAATCAAATTTCAAGCAAAATGTGTGAAAGAAAAAGGGAAGAAAAAGTTATATTAATGTAGCTTTTCACGTTGGAATTAAGTCATGCAAAGGAATGAAGAATGGTTAAAAATTCAAACCAAAACAATTTTGAAAAGTCAAAAGTTTCGATAACTAATAGAAATTTAGCGATTTATGAAATAAATGATAGAAAATGGGTGAAAGAAGAAGCCATCACGTTGGAAGAAATGAGAAGGGAAAAAGTGAGGGTTTAAGTGTAAAAATAAAAAACTTGTTAGGTGGAAATTAAAAGTGGAAAAACTTTTAGGTTAAAAAGACAAAATTGAACCAAATTTTATCATCTTCTTTCCCTTGCTCCACGATTCTCCTTGGCAGCCATTGAAGCTTCATTTCTTCATTTCATCAAGAGGTTTTCAAGGGTTTTTAAGGTAAAAATAAGTGGGTTTTAAGTTGTATACCATTAGGTGTTATTTGGTGGTGTTTTAAGGGTGTTTTGTGAGGGATTACATAGGGTTTGAAAACCCTAAATGGTGAAGTCCGAATTTTGGAGTTTAATGGTGGTTTTCTTCCCTAAGTTCATGATTAAGATGTAACGACCCCAGTAGGGCCGAGACATAATTCATGACTTTCTTAATCATTTAATTCTTACTTTCAGCACCTTGTTCACTATCAGTATTATATATATATTTTTTTAAAACATAACTTGTCTCAAGACATCACATGCGATTCATTAAACATCGCTCAGCAATGTAATACATTACACTTCTACCGGCGAGCGGTGCAAAATGCTTTAGCCGATGAGCAGGAACTTCAACTCTTAACTGTATCTACCGATAAAGAAATAACCCCAAATCTGCCGATCATTAAACGACAGAACTCATTACTTATTCACTTGCTCCTGCCGGTCAGTAAACGACGAGCACAGAGCTCGCTTCTGCCGGTAGTGAAAATCTACATCACCCGGTCTGTCACGTACACTTCGCGTGACTCAATGGGCACCGGTAGAGGTCATCTACCGATGGGCACGTGCAGTGCACGTAATTCATTGTACATCACCCGGTATTTGAAATACACTACATCGCCCGGTCACTAGACGACAAAACTTCACTTACATCATCCGATACTTGAAATACACTACATCACCCGGTCACTAGACGATAAAACTTCACATACATCATCCGATACTTGAAATACACTACATCATCCGATGAGA